>OX453292.1:27864606-28557930 GCA_949710015.1 Crataerina pallida
TGAATTAATGGTCGTAATATATAAATTTTTGCATGAGACTTTAAACCGACATATGAATAATTAGATATTGTTAAGTTGATTCAAATTTTAAGGTAAATCAAGGATGTAACATATATAGTAATGTGAAGTCTTTTCTGAGAGTTCCCAACTTTTGCTACATAACGTAGCAAAGGATCGCTATCAATACAGATTTATTTTTATTTATCTCTTCCTTAAGTCATGTAAAGTAGAACAATATATTTCCTAAGAACCACATATATACTCGTACATATATATGTATGAGTGTGTTGATTGTTTAGATATGTTTCCTTTTAATGATAACTTATTTCTGTATTGTATCATTTTTATGTACACACACAATCATTGTTCAAGTTTAATGGTTGATAAATTTCCATAAAGGAAATAAATAATATATATGTATATGTATGTATATGTTTTACCCATTTTACACAATAATTGATTGCATTGTTGCACTAACTTTGTACAAAATGTATACATTTTGTTCAAGTCCACCTAAAACTGCATGCAGAGCCATTATTTTATGAGGCAATAAACTATTATAATAGAGTTGGAGAATACCAGGGACAGAGAGAGTAAAAAGAGATAGGGAATTAGAAGACGTCAAGTGTAACTATATGAGTATAAATTGTACATTTTTGTATTTAAATAACAAACAAGTTAAGGTAAGATTAGATGCATGAAAGGACGTACGGACTTATTAAGATTAAAAATTAAAAGGTTGCTTTAAACTGGAGTATATTTTAGAAATCTTAGTAATAGTTTCACTTTATGCTTTTTATTAATAGTTTTAAATGTGTAAAAACTTATATTATAACATGTATGTCTGTACGTCCGTTTTTACTTTGGTTCATAAATTAATGACAAAGAAGCAAAGGACATTACTTTTTTAATTATATACAAGAAAGTATACATTTTATTAAAATGTATTCACAAGTTTTACTTAAAAAAAAAATACTTATTCAATGGTAAATGTGCTACTTTTAGCAGAAGTTCTCTTTTTTTACTAATATTTTCAAACTTGCAAGTGACGATGTCCCCTAATTTGTAAATTTTTAAAGCAGAAAATTTTACATGTTGAATCACTGTGTCACATACAATGTTTATCATAATAGGATTTTTAAATATTCGCTTATTAAATGAAAAATTTATGTTAAAAATTTGTTACAATTAAGTTGGATGTACGGACAACACGTCTAAGCGTACATACGCAAATAATAGAAATTCTTTCATTTTGTTGCCGTTGCATTTTTTCATCTCATCTAAATTGTTAACTTATTCACTCAGCAATTTTACAACAACAACATAATATTTTATGGTATATCTTACTAAACGTAAAAACTTTATGGAAATATGGTGCATAGTAGATAGACAGTAGTTACTTTGTTGTCTATGAAGAGAAAGATTTCAAATCATTAGCAGTGTTTAGGAGTATTCTTATATATATAGACGTATATATGGAGGTATGACATATACACTCTCTAAAAGCATTAAACGTAAATGGAAATGGTTGGCTTTTTGTACTCTTTGCCTTAAAAATGGGGAGATATTCAAATTTTGATTTATTAAACAATTATCAGAAAAATGTTTCAATAAAATGGGATAATTTTACTCTACAGACAAGATTAAATTGTTTAGATTGTCTCTATATAAAATAAATCAAACAAATTAGTAGCCATGCCCACAATTTATAAATTGTCTTTCAAAGTTATAAAATCAAAGGCCTAAATATGAACACTTTATGGTAATACAGTCATAATCAAAAAGTGGGTGTGTACTTATAGCAGACAAGCCCGAGTATACAATATATACAAATAATAACAAAAAAATAAGAATGTTTTTATGACCCCTAACATTTTCTTTCAAAATGAAAATTAATCGTGTGTGTATGAACAACAACAACAACAACAACAATAACGTTGTTTGTTACTGAAAAGTTTTCTACACTGGCATTATATGATAGTTAACTGAGCATCATAAAACAACAATTACAAGATATTGTTGGCTTTTCAGTTACGGGATCACATATGTGGCATAAGTTTTATTGTACTCATACACCCATACACACATACATGCTTGTACAGCAACAAATGTACAACACTTGAGTGAAAACTGTTACTCGTTTAGGTTAGGAAGAAGAAGAAGAAAATAATGTAAAAAAAAAATTGCAAAGTTTTGCAAGTTTTTGGTTTTTCTGTTCTTTTATTTATTATTTGTACTTTAGACCCATTCAAATACACATTCGAGGCATTCAAGTGAATGGCTCCATTGTGGAGAGTTTATAGGTATGTGTTGTATCGGTATGATTTGGTTTACATGCTGGAGGCATTCTTTAACAAAAAAAAAAAAAATTAAATTAAATTGTAGCGAATGGTTACAGATGAATACCTACAGGAGCATTTTATTGAATTGGAACAATATTAATTTCACTAAAATCTACCAAAACAATAGTTGCACCTTATATGGAGTATTACTTGCGGAATTGTCCGTATGTCTGTCTTTCTGTCATATTTCATTTGAACCACACAGAATTTTAAATCTTATCCTAAATCTGATTGCTACCCCTGACAAAAACTCTCAATGAAAGGATTTAGCTGCTAGGGCCATAGTAGTATTGCTAAAAAATGTAATATTTTATGTTGTATAAACATAATGAATTTACTTCCTTTGTATATATATTAGCAATGGTAAAGGAGGTAATGGAGGGGAGCACCTTTACTCTAAAGCCAATATATTTATTTCAACTATAAAGTAGGGTAAAAACCAAAGAGATGAACAGGTATGTAGACGGATGTATAGACAAGAGTAATATTTACCAATTCTTATAAAGGAACTTTGGTTTTTATGAGCCGCACAACAACAATTATTGGTAGCAAAACACGTAGTAGCATCCCAATCCATTGGATACTTTCACTTGCTAAACTGAAACTTAATGTGAAATACTGGTTTAAATGAACAACAGGTAAGGCGGTCGATCGCCCATAATGCTTTCGTAGTCATTTACAAAGCTTTGTAGAATCCCACCATATAGTGCTATAGAATAAGACGGAAAGGATAGAATGTATGTATGTTTAAGGTCGCAATGGGTATAAGCTTTCGAGCTGCGGCATTATAGGCAAAGATAACTGTTTAGTATTCATGGTGTGGCATTAAAAGCGTCAATAATAATTAAAATCAAAGCAACTAAATTACAGTATATGCAAGGACTTGACGGCAAATGTTACGGTTTATATACAGAAGCGTATCATAACCCGTTTGTTTTGTACAGTTTCGTAAAGAATCCTGTTTCAATTTCCACAATGACTACTTTCTCCTTCTTATCTATATTGATGTTGTTTATTTTGTTTGCTTGACATATACATATGTATAAAATACAAACACCTTTACATCTTTATAACATGCGTAACTTTAATAAGATGACATGTGTATGCATACTGTTGTTGTACTAGGAAATGTGAAAAGTTATTTGGAAGGCTATACAGCTTTAAAAAAATATAACTCTTGTACCAGATAGTTGTAAGTTAGAGGTGTACACATATATAAATACAATATATTTATGTATATAAAAGATCTTTGCTTGGGTTATGGATGGATGACATGCCGGAGATGTTACTTTTTTTTTATAAACATTTATACATAAAAGTATTAATCGCGTAAATCGTTTATTATTATACATATCTGTTTCATATACATTCATTACTAACATTTACTATGCTGAACCATACGCACAACTGGACATACATACATACAATGAAACCAAGCATACTTATTAATGTGCATGTGTGTGTGTGTGGGTGATGCAAATAGATTAATTATTATTAATACAATACTCGGATTGTAATGTAGGCATAAATAATGCAACATAATTGGATATTAACGATACGAAAATGTCCGTGTGTCCGCATATCTGCTTTGTAACGCTTAAGGTCGGACAAAATTGAAAATTTAAAAGCGTAAATTTGATATAGAAATTCTTAGTCCATGTACACTGGGCCACGCCCATCATTGACAAAAATGTTGGCTTTAGCCATATCTTAAATACCTTCCCCATCTACAATTGTGGGTGAGGCAGGTCGCTCTTGTATATGTATTACGTATCAGCTTACAAGTCAAATTGAAATCGGGCGTGTTTATTATCCGACCATGCCCATTTTTGGCACATCGATGAATGATGGTATAATTATAGTTATGCATACGAAATTTCAAGTTCATAGGTCAATTTTTGTAATAGATATATAGATTTTTGTCGATTGTAGATGTGATTGTTATCCGACTACGTTTATATTTCCAAATTTCAACTTAATAGCTCGATTTTTGTTGCAGATAAATATATTTTTGTCTATGGAGGGCGTGGCTCTTGACCGATTTGGCACATTATAAATAGCGATCTGTGCGCAACATCTCAAAATGTACGACCATGTAATTATCAACAACAGATAGACACACGGACATACATGGCTAAATCGATTCAGTTTTTGATGTTGATCAAGAATATCTATATTTTATAAAGTCTTTGACGCTTCCTTCTAAGTATTGTAAACGGAAAAATGAACTTAGTATAACTCCATCTTATGTAGAGGGTATAAAAACTACAAAGTCGAAAAACATTTTGTTAATGAGCTAACAATGGACAGAGTCGATTAACAGATATGACCACAATTTAAAAAAAAAATAACCGTTTGTGCAAAATCCGACGTTTTAACTAATTGCGTAAACTATTGAAAAAAGCAATCAGTTACCTGCCACACCCACATGTATGCAGATATGGAGGGTGTTTTATTTGGTAGTGATGCATTTAATTACATCGATAACTTTTGAATGTTGTTTGGTTTTTATTACGAAATCTCGAAATTTTGATAACATGTGGAAAATAGTCAATGGCAGTGAAGGTTTATTAAAATGGAATACAACGGTAACGATGATTTTATATCATAAGGTTGAATTATTTGTTCTCTGTGATTTATTACATGTTGTTTATTTTCTCTTTTACTTTAATTAAGAAAACTTTGTCGTTTGTTTTTATTCATTATTAGTCCTTTCTACTCTTTTTTATTCTTCTTCTTCTATGACATAATTAACTTTATATCGTAATTTTCAATTTATTTAATTTATTTAAGATGGTAGCAAGGTTTTCTACATAAGAAGTAGATAACCTTCTATTACGAAAGCGTTCCATTCTAGAGAAATGACTGTAGATCAAATTTTTACTAGTAACTATGCATTCAGTTTTTTTGTACATAAAACTTTTTGCATTAAAAGCAAGATTTCAAATTAATGTTTGCATAAAAAAAGTCAACTTTTTTTAAAAATGTTTTTCATAAACTTCAACCAAGTTGTTGTCACAGCAAGAGATGACACAAGTTCATTTTTTCTGTAATTTCGCTGACATTTATTATTCCGCTTTAACATTATTAATGTAAGATTATAAACCATCGTATGGCGGATGTTTTCTTATATTGGTTAGCTTATATTTAACGCGCAAGGTAACCACTTTGGGGCCAATTTATCATCTAAAATGTATGTGTAAATGTATATATACATGTATCAGTTATAATTCCTTTTTATATATATTTTGGTTATAATTTCCTCACAATCACACTTTTTCCTTAAATCATGTTTATTTTATAGATGACTTTAGCAAAAGTTTGTTAACGAAGGAAACTTTCTTGCCTGTATGTATGTTTATATAAAGTTCAGCGTTACAACTGTTGACAGTAAATTACTTTTGCTTACGTATCAAAATAAAAGTAAAAGAAAATATTATTTGGTTATATCCAACTTACTTAAAATCCACAAATTATTCCATAATTTGTTTATTTATATCAGTAAGTCATTTTGTGAAAAAACGTTATATGGCAGAAGGTTCTAAATATGATCCGAGCGGAGCCAAATTTTAAAGTTAATTAAATATTTTTCACCAAATTTTATCAAACAATATTAAGAATTTCCATTTTTCGCCATATAAAGACTTCCACTAAAATAGGACCTTATATGGAGAGTGATTCTAAAAATTATTCGATCCGGTTTTATGTTAATATGGTTCCTCTTTGTGCTAATACATGTTCTTGTACCGAATTTCAGCAAAATATTGCAAAAAGTACTAACTGTAGGCTTGGACAGATAGACGTGCAGACGTACGTGGTTAAATCGATTCAGATTTTGATTCTGAATCAATCAATATAATTGAAGATGGGTGCGGCATTTATCATTCATTATATGAGAAGAAATGCAAAAATGGTTAAATTCAGATAACTTGGAACACTTGTCATTGAACAATTTGGTATTATTTACTATAACACAAAATGTTCTTCAATAACATAATCGTGTCCGTATGTCCATATCAATTTTATTTTAAATTTTGTAAATGTTGGGCGTGTTTATTATTCGACCATGCCCATTTTTGCCTCATTTGTGGATATTATAAATATATGTACCAAATTTTGACTTAATAGCTAAGTTTTTGTGGCGTATAAATAGATTTTTGTCGATTGTGGGCGTGGCTTTTCACTGATTTTGCCCATTTTAAATAGAAATCTGCGTGAAAAAAACGAAAAGTGTCTGTACAAAATTTCAACTCAATAATCTCAAAATTAACATCCATAAGAATGGCAATAACAGACGGACGTAGGGTATAATTTACCTACACAGACTGTATAATTAATTAGAATTTCTTAATTAAAATTTCTACAACATATAGATTTTTGTATGGCTGTACACCTTATATACATTTCTGTCAAGATTTCGTTGAAAATATTTCGGTTATAAAAAACTAAAAATAAAATAAATTATTTTTCTTCGTTTCTTATCCTTTCAATTAAAATAATATTTTAATAATTTAATGTTTTTTTAATGATTTATTTTTTTTTTCACTTCACTTTTATTCTTATTATATTTTTTTTTCGTGAGAAATTCTACAAATGGATGAAAATTGAATCAGTGTTAAAACCATGACCGAAATATTAAAATTTGTGGTAAGTGTGTTTGTGTGTAAGCGTACACATATGTAGATGCTTAAAAATGGTATATTTTTCACATTTGTATTCAATATCTATCTATAATTGTAAATGGTATTAGTATTGGTAGTGGTTACGTAGATAGTTAACCGGAAATGTTTGCTTTAACGAGGAGCTCCAAAAACCAACTGAACAACTCAGAAGCAACAGTTTAGTACCAGTGGTAGTAAAGCAACACCTTTTTTTAGTACAACTTAATGGATATACAGACACACACACACACACATAACTAGAGTTATATATAGCAAGCATGTATGCATGCCTGTGTGTGTGTAGTAGTAGTAGTAGTAGTAGTATAAGCCTAATTGTATAACTTGAAGACCTTGTCATTGAATTCTCTCTTTTGTTATTGTGGTTGGGCTGGTTTCTCTTTTTTGTACTAAAGCGAATAAAAAAACAAAAACTTTTTCACAACAACAACAACATCCCATCTCATCTGTGAAATGGTTGTGAAGAAAAGTTTGTGGTACATTTCACCTTGACAAAACTGGGACAACAGAACTTGTCGGCTGTTAGTTTCAGTGTTGCATCCAAACATAAATACATATATGTGACTAGTATATGGGTTAATGTGTATATATGCATATGTATGTGCGTACTAATTCTGCATCAGCTGAGAAGCAACAGTTTGTTTCCATATAGTATATATGCGCCGGTGCTATATATATAGATACGTTAACTAGTTATGAGTGTGTACTAACACACACATACACACATTAGCACTTTGTGCGAGGTATAGTAACTCACTTTTGTTTCTTTATTCTTCTCCTTCTTTTTATTAACTTGATATTACTATAATATTTATTTGTATTGGTTGGTTGTAGGCCATTTACTGTGAAATTTCATTTGGTGCCTTTGCCTTGATAGACTCTTAAGGCGGGGGTGCTTTGTTGTACAATCGTGAATGAAAATAAATTTTTGAGATTTATTTTCGAATAATAACATTCACCACCAATACTATTATAATAGAATTGAGGTGGGCATCAATGTTTCTTGGAAAATAATTGAATTTTTTTTATTACAACAATAAAATCGATAACCTAATAATGGTAGATGTTTTTGTAACCTTCATATACGGAATTTTGTCATACCCAGAACAAAATTTATCTAAAATCTGAGTCAATTTAGGCATAACCGCCCATTTTTGTTCGACTCTTGTCAGATGTACGACCTCATGGTAGTGGATTTTGAAAGAATTTTGTTTAAAAATAATTTTAGTTCTTGCATGCAGGGTTTTATTGCTTACAAAACTGGATAAAAATCGCTTGAAAGCCATGCTTTTTATCGATAGAAATATATTGATCTGCTACAAAAAATAAGCCACGCAATCGAAACTTTATACCCACTTATTATTATTATTAATTAGTCCATCCATTGATGTAGAAAAAAAGGCTTGGTGAAATTACGGGCAGTCCCATACCCTAAACGGAAAAAGTTACACTCACCTTCACTCACTATTCAGAATCAAAATTTGAGTTTAACCATTTTCGTCCGTCCGTCTGTCTTCGGATTTACTGACACATGGAAACAAGTTACAGCATAATTTGAGGAACCAAGGATATTAAATAGTCGGACTTGCCCAACCATAAAATTTTCATTTGTTTTCATATAAAATTGTTTAGTGATGCTTACGCATTCACTCAATTATAAACTGAAAGCTTTACCAACCAACATTTAGTCTCTCCAATGAAAACAGTTTTCGCAGAAAGAATAAATCTTCATTTACAATGAAAAGAATTTCAAGGTATTGTTAAGGTTACCGCTTTGTAATCCTTTTGAAATATCTTCCAAAGGTCCAAAAAAACAACTTTTCATTCCTACATAAACATTATGATTAGATGAAAATATAATAACAACAAGAACATGAAAATGTCACTCAATGTGTACATAAAAACAAATTTTTTCTCATTCATTTATTATATATTTGCAAACAAATTTTCCTCTTTTAATAAAGAATTTAATAACAAATTATACTTCTGTATAACTCGGAGCAACTCACGTCACTTATCACATACAACTTATATTCACACAAACTAATAACATTTTTACGGAGGATATTAAAATAAGAGTGAAATAATTAGACGTCTTTTAACAAAGCCACAATGAAATGCAAAACGTAATATCAACTAATTAAGTGCTGATGTATAAGCTAATTAGTGAAGACATAAGCCAAATGTGAAAATTCTTTAACAGCAACTGATCATAAAAGGAGAGATTTTATAAAACGCAACAAAACTTGTACAATTTGATTAGAAGATTTATGTCCAATGTTTACAACAATTCTACTTATTAAAGAATTAAAGGTCATAACCATCTTACTTTTAACTGCTTACGTACAAACTGTCTATCAATCATTGTGATTGATTTCTTAAATACGGGCAAACATGTTGATGAAGTACTGTCAGATATTCCATAAAATTGTTATGTTTTCAACACGTTCACTGATGCTATTCACAACATTCTTTATATTCAAAGAGAACAAATTAATCTATCTACTTTCTTCCCCCTTCCCCACTAATGCATAATTTGTATAGGTATGTATGTTTATTTATAAACTACATGTAGGTATAAACAGGTAACCTCGCAAAGTCTGAATGACTAATGCCTTTTTATGAAAGGCAAGTAGATAATTATTGTACGTATGTGTGTATTATGTCCATCCTTAGTAAAATTGATGATGATCCTAAATTTGGTCTTATTTTTTTCTATTCCAACAAGTTTTTGAAATGTGTTCTCTCGAGAAGTAACCTTTTAATCGAAAATTCAATGTTTAAGCAGCCGTAACGGATCTTTTTTTTCCACGTAATTTATGCTTTATTTTATAAACTTTTCATTGATTTTAACAAAAGACAGACACGAATAGATCGAGTCAGCCTAAGGTTCTGATCAAAAATGATTGGGTCTCTGAGGATTCTTTCTAGATTTTGCATATAAAACAACGAACGTAGTACACCATCACATATTATGGTGGATTTAAAAATTCTGCTTAATCTCTATGTTTACACCAAGCACCAAGAGTGATGGAATGCTGCCATCGAATGCGCTAAAAACTCCTTTTGAAAGTGTATTGAAGAACTTTAGTTTATTTCGTTTAAGCATTTAAAAAAGTTATCATTCTAATCGAATTTTCAAAATAACAGCTTCAATATAAATGAACAGTTTTTGTTCGGTTTTCCTTTTTTCCCAAGTTATAACAATTGAAAACTTTTATTCTAATGCAAAACTTCATTTAGCTCACTATTGAAAAATTCTTATGTAGAAAAAAATTTACAATTTTTAATATTTTCGAGAAAAAAATTTCATTTGCTATAAATCTAAATTGTTTTGAAATTGAGTGCAATCGTTCTGCAATTATTCTGATCAACTTTTTCCCCAACGCTTTAGCAAGGTCTTACAACTATCTAAGAAATTTTATTTACAAAAATTTTCATGCCATTTTATACTTTTAGATAAAAATATACTAAGAAGCAAATTTCAGCTAAATTTAGCCACTGTAACGTCTTCTGTGATGTATCAAACATAGCATTTATGCGTGAATCTATCGCTTTGGAATAGGATAGAATAGAATGCCTCCAGTTTGCATAATATTACAATATATATGCAAATATTTACACACAAACAATTATTGAGAATTTCACCTCTTAAGTGAAGTTATAATAAACTTTCCATCTTCATTTTTTAAACAGTTACATTTCAAATTTTGTATTATAGTAAAAATTCGATGTAAAAAGATCATTAAAAAGAAAAAATGAACACTTTTTAATATTTTCAAGTAAAACTAAAACACATGTTTCATTTGTAACCAAGTTTACTTTTCTATTGTACTTTTTGAAAAGGCAAGGCAAAAATTACCAAATTTGTTTGTATTAAAATTTTGTTGTTGAAATTAAGCTTCATTGACCCAACTGTGATTTCAGTGACGACTTTAAATGTAATTTAATATGTAAAAAACATCATTTAAATCTCTAATTGATACAAAAAAAGTAATTTTGTTTGTACGTCCAATTTTTCTATACTTGAAGGACATACAGACAAAAAAAGAACATAGCATTGATAAGTTTACACATGAGCAATTTTCTATTGAGAGAATGTAGAGGCAATAAAATAAAACATTATTGTTACGTTTATATGTACATAAAAGTATTAATTTTTTCCGTACATCTGTGAACAAAAAAAAAAACTCGGTATAGGAGATAGAGTTTAACTCTGGTTGATACTAAATTTGGTCCAAAAAATACTAAAATCTACTAATTCAAGGGTCAAAGACATAATACTAATTGTTAAATGTGATAATAGTAAATGACGCCCATTTTATAATGATGGCTTAATAGCAAGTCGATTTAATATAGATGTGATTCATATTAAAATAATTATTATTTAATTATAATAATTATAATAAATTAATTTAATAAAATTTAATGAAATTAATTTAATTAAATTCATCGTAATCATTATTTTAGAAAAAATTTTTTTTTGGAAAAATTCATCATTATTTTTTCCGACCAGAAAATTTTCGTATTTTTTTTTTTTTTGTCTTTTAAAAGGTGAAAAAGGTTTTACATGAATTTAAATCAAACACACATTCGAACAAGTAATCTTTTCAAAAATATTCACACATTCAACTGATGGCACTGATATGTAAATGTATGCATGTACTCAAGTACTTGTTGCTCTTATATGGTATTGTTGGAATATACTAAAAATTTTGTACAAATGATACACATTAATAATTATTCAGTTAAGCGTACTGTAGAACGCGAGATAAACATCAAATAAACACGGCAACAGGCACTATAATAAAACAGCTTACCAAACGTAATGGACTTTTAGGCACTCGTTACATATGAACATACTCATAGTTGGAGTTTTAGTACTCGATTTATGCGTTACATATAAAAGTGTGTGTTATTTAATGTTCTAAATGTACGTGAGTGTGTGTGCGTATGTTATGCTCAACATAATGCTTAAATGAAAATAAACCAGTAAACGGCAAAGGGCATATTAACCTGCTAAACAATAAGAGAACAACAGGAACGTTGGCGAGAGTGTAATGGAACAAATATATGTAAGTGGTTAAATGAGAGAGAGAGAGAGGGTGGAAGAAAAGTAAATAAACTTATAGAAGCCAGAGAGAAAGTTGTACTAAAATTAATAAAAAAAGTAAAAGATAGCAAAAGCAAAAAAAAAACCGTAAATTCAACAGTTTAACCATCCAGCCGTTAAGATGTGTATGTATGTGTGTGGGGTGGTAATATTACCGTATAGCGGTAACTTCGAAAATATGCTATATACCTAGGTATTATATATGTGTGTGTGCATCTGTATGTAATTATTTTATGTGTGCGGTGGTTTTTCTTTCATTAACTAACGCAAATTTATTATCTTAACCATAAAATTGTTTAAATTTACGATATCGGTATTTTTTTCTCTTTTCTTTTAAGAACTTTTTAAACAACTACTAAAAGATTGAGCATAAATGTGTGGGTACATGTTAAATTTTTGGGGAAATCAGTATGAATGACAAATAACCGTTCATGGCCGTCAGTAAACGTGAGAGTCACTTCAATTTTTTTTTTTTATTTATTTTTTTTCTCTTTTGAAATGATGGCTGTACACCATTGTTATGTGATTGCCATTGTAACAGACATTGCTTTCAAATACATATTGTTACATATATTTCTTTGGATTATGTCATTTTTGTTGTTACTTTTATATTACTAAGTCACCATCTATGTTTCAATTTTGAATATAGATACAGAGACACTCATAACAGAGGATTAGTAGTTGTGAATAATAGGTCACTGAGAAAAAGCTTCAACTTATATATGTAACAATTGATTGACACACACCTAGATATGGTATCGGGCACATGGTATAAATTTAATACTCTAACGAGAGAGGTTCTACATGAAATACTTAGAACCTTTATCATGATAAAAATAAACACCTTTACACCTGACTAATATTTAGTATTATTACTTTTATTAAAAATCATGATGAACGTAAAAAAGTAATCAAGAATTTTTGTATGCTGCGCATATGATGTAAGGGGTAATACTAAGATTGTTACAGTAACTACCAAAAAAAAAAGGCTTTTGAAAATCTACAAAGAAAATATAGTGTTAATCAGCATATAAATATAAATCAGTTTGACCATGTTCGCTTGTATGTCCATCTGTTATTTGAACGCTCATGATTGTTTGATTTGAGATATCAAACGAAAACTTGGTTTAAACATTTCTATTAAAATCTATTTAAAATGGTCAATTGCTATGATAGCCACGCCCACAAAAACCTATTTATTAGCCATAAAAATTGAGCTGTAAAGTTGAAATTTTGTGCACTAATGTTATATATCGTTAGTTTATCTATAGAATAAAAGAATAGGCGGGGTCATACAAGCCTACAATTGATAAAAAACATCACTTGACACAGAATTCAACTTGTTAGTTGATGCGTAATACATAAACACTAGAAGGTGTAATTACACTTACCTGACACGCCCACGTTTTGTATATTGATAAGATATGGCTCAAGTCAAATTTAAGTGTTTTATTCCTTTCAATTTTGTTATATACATAAAAAGGATCAGTGCCTCAACGATGTATTAAACAATTAAAGATAAATAATAACTGTACTAAATACTCTTCTAATTGCTTGCATACCTAAGTAAAATCTAAATAATAAATGCATCCAAGTATAATTTTCAAACTCAAAGGAAAAATCTCAATATTTACACAAAAAACCAAAATAAAGGTTTATAAAGGTTACAACTAAAGTAAAATAAGGAAGAAATCAATACATTAGATACGTTTATACATATTTGTAACGTAGCATTGCATACATGCGTGTGTGTCTTCATATCAATTTAACAAGATATGCACAAATATATACATTTTACGGTTTTTAACTCGTATATAATAACTTTTGCTCAATTCTTTTGTTTATGCCAACTCTATGACAAGATTTGATTAAACCATAAATAGATGAGATTAAGATAACAAATGCTTCAAAGGCTTTTCACAAAGTAAGAAGAACTTTATTATTTTTACTTCTTATACCATATATATATATATATATACATGAAAAACTAGTGGTTATGACATATAAGTAATTTCGTGATAGTATTGGGGAAGTGTTTCCAAAAATGATCCAATTCGATCCATTTTCAATAAAATTATTCTTTGATTCGATACATGTCCTTGTTCCAAAATTCATTGAAATATTATAAAAATGCAACCTGTAACTTTTGCATAAATTTACATGTATAGACAGACGGAGGGACGCTCACGGTTAAATCGATTCAAATTTTGATTGTGAATCAATCGATATATATAAAAATGGGTGTAACACTTGCCGTTTAAAACTTATTAACTAATTAACTTTACAGTTTATACAATTTAACACAAATAAAATTAAAATAAATATTTAAAAAAAATTATATTTATCAAATTTATATCCTAAAGATTTCGCCACTTTATCCATCCTCTAAATATAATTTAAAAAGACTTCAGAAAATCTTATCTTTATCTGCTGGGTCGATCTAATAATATTGTATTTATCTGTGTTTCTGTCTGTCTGTCTGTCTGTCTTCACAAGAATTTTAGTTTAAAAAAAAAAACTTTTACTTAATTGTGAAATGATTGTAAATACCAAACGTAAGTAAATATTTATAAGTTTTTATTCTCTTTTTATATATGTCTAAGTAGAATCCAGCAAACTATGTATGTTGTTCCTTTTTTCATTCATTTATTGTTTTATTATTCTTAAGTATACAAACTGTATTAAGTGGCACTTAAAGATACTCCATAAAGATATAATAAGGATTTTATACATGTATAAATATAAGGGGAACAGGTAAATGTTTCTTTTCAAGGTCTTGTCAATGCATAGTATCAAGGTAAAACGTTTACTATAATATAGATGGATCGTCCTTTACAATAGAGAGTCGAATATATTTAAAATTTTTCTTCAGCTTTTAACTGTGAATTACATAAATTGCTACCAGAAATTAAAAAGTAACTATTCGTTTCTTTCTTTTGCATTATTTACATAAATCAGTTGATGCGTAAATATAAATCCTTTATCACCTTCAATAAGAAAGTATCACTGTTGTCAATGACATAACTTTTCCACTTAAACTGTTTACATTTCCTTTTTCTACTACTATCTCCCTCTCTTTCTCTATAAGAAGATCAGATGTACTAAGTTTTTTATTCCGTTAGTAGCATCCAGAAGGAGGCATTAGAGACTCACTCCTTGATAAACATCTAATATAAGTGTATAAAGGATTAAGGTAACAAAACTTGAGATTTAATAATTAAACTTACTACAAACCTTTCTGAGTAGTTTTGAAAAGTATTTTTAATTTCTAAAAATAAATTTTAAAATAAATGTTTAAATTATAAAATGAGCGGAAGCAGTCAAAAATTAACCTAAAAAAAAGAAATTATGCATATTTTTAATAATATAGAAATCAATGCTTTAATACGCAGACACGCTTCCATTTTACAAAGATTTTCGTTAGTGTAGAATTCGTCTATTAAAGTGAAATGTTACAAATGCTTTAAGGACTGTTTTAAAGGCGCAAATGAACACAGGCCACGCCCACATTTCATACATAGTATAAATGAAAAGAGTATCCAATAAATTCGGTTTCAGTCATTATCGTTTTCATTTTGCACGACTTTCTGTCCTTATTTTTTTAATTGTACTTGTATCGCTGTTGAGCTCATTTAAAATAATCAAATAAGAACTAAAGTGACAATAACAAAAACAACAACAATTGCATACAAATGATCATATCGTATAATAGGAAAGAGAAATAATAATTGTGTGTTAATTGTCTGATCATAGAATCATGTAATAAACATTACTGCGAAGCGTAATCAAAGAAATTGTTATAGAGAGTGAAAATTGAAAGTGAAAAGAATAATAATAATATCGAGTGTGAGCTAAAAGATAAGACATTAAAAAAAACTCTGTATAAGCGAGCAAAGTGTATTAAAATTGCACTGAATATATTTTAACTTTCAAATCTATTTAGACATAAAAGCTACCCATTTTACTCTTTCAAAATTCAAGCTTGTAGTAATGCAAAACATGTTCAGAGACTGAGTAAATTGTATTCATCCTCATGTAAATATATTACATTGTTATACCAATGACCAAATATTTAGTCTGTCCTCATAGTAACTGTTTCACTTGTTCGCATATCTGGTAACGTAACTTCCGATGGGTTCATTTTTAATATATGTACATACACAATTGGATTTATATGTGAAGGGTTTATACCTTCCACATACTAAGATAATATTAAGTTTGTCATGCCATTTACAACACCCAGAAGGTAGCATCAGCGACTGTACAAATACCTAGACAAAAATGCCCATGTGTCCGCCTATTGTTGGCATTCTCACGATCTTGAATTTTATGAAATTGATGAGATCACTATATAAAATTGGTAAAATCGGTTATAAGACACGCCCACAATTAACAAACATCTATATATATATACTACAAAAGTTTGTTAGATATATTTCTAATTATCCTATTCATTGATGTAACAAAAATAGGTGTGGCTGGGTAACAAATACGCCCATAATTAACAAAAACCCATACACAGCATAAAACTCGACTTGTAAGTTGACACGTAATACACAGACTATGATAAGTTGGTATCGGGTACCCTCTACGCCCTCTCTTTGCATATATATATATATAGAGGATATTAAAGGTTTCGTTTTATTATGCTCGCTCAATTATGTGCCAATAAAAAGAGTGCAATTCGTTTATACTACTTGTATATAATCCATAAATAAGTGTTAACAATGGCATGTATATGCCAAATTTATATATTTATATGAAATCTGAGAAATAAATTTAATAAAATAAATACCATAGATTATATATACAAGCATCCTCATGAACATGAACGTTACTTACAATAGATAAAGGGAGTAATTGTTGAAACAAAATAGTTTTAAATTAAATAAATAAGTGTTAAATCCTACGTAAATACCATATGCCTGCTATATGTGCGTATATGTTAATGAATTAATAAAATATTATACGTTTCACTTTTTATATAGTTTTCCATTCCATTTGCAACACTCAAAAGAAGGCGTTAGAGATTCTATACATGATCGACAAAAGTGTCTTTATCTGCCCTAAAATTTGTCATTACCTATTTACCTTTTCATTAATGACCCAAAAGTGAAATGGAGCAATTTCACTTAAGAGACACACCCCCAATTTACACTGAGATGCCATATTCAGTACAAAACTCGACTTGCAAACTGTTATGTAATACATTCACTATTAGAGAACATAATCATGCATTTGACACGCCCACAGTTTGTTTGTAAAAGACGAGAGGAAAAAGTTATTAATTTATGTAAAAATATACACAAGACCGACTATTATTAGCCACAAAGTACTATTGAGTTGAATGTCAAACGAAAAAATCTCTACTTTTTCCTTTCTCCAATTTTCTGTGTGTATGCATGCGTATACAAAGCTTCCATAAAGAACTTGCTTCATACATACATTATCATAATCATCATTAGTATCATTGAAGGGGTATCTCCTACTGTTTACATTAGAAATAATAATAATACATTTGTAATAATCTGCGCATTGTAAAACTTTCACTTTTGATGCCATAAAGTAAAATTATAAAATTTATGAAAATATTATATGTAGTAGCAATTGTGTCAAGTTATTGCATATGTTCGATAAACGGAGAGGGTGTAATGGAAAGGCCTCTCATTCCATCGATATTATAGAGCTTGTGGTGTGAAAAAGGAATGTATCTTACTTAAAATTGTAGAAAAACGTGAATAATTTTTTGTAAATCATATATAAGACGCGCCAACATAATATAGAAAATGTTTTCTTTAGGGCAGAATTCATCTGTTATGTATACGCTTGTATATTATTTAACAATTTAAAGAAGAAACAATTGTATACGTGCCATGCCCACCTGTGAAGGGTATCTCAAAAAAATATGTATATATATATATTTATATATTATTTATATATTTATATATTTATTTATTTTTTTTCATTACTTCGCCCAGCCACGTATACGATTTACGGCTTGCGGCTGTTTGGAAAAGCTTTCCATTAATATTTAATATAAATTTATGACCTAGTTAAAATTCATCGCTTTTAAATAAATAATGAAATATCCTATATACGTGTACATTAATTTAATGCATTTATTTTTAATTATTTTTATAATCATCACATGTAGAGGTTGATTATAAGTTGATTTTGAAATTTTATCAACCATTTTTTATTATCAATAAATTTTAGGATCTACCTTCACTTCGTGGCTGCTTTCCTTATTTGTTTTATTCTCTAGTACTTATTGAGGTCAACTATAAACAATAAATTTCATTCATTTTCAAACAAAATTTATGTAAAAGTTTGCTCTCTGTCTTATAACATAAAACACAATTTATTAATAAAACAAGTAAAAAAAAAGTAAATTTGACTTAAATCGAGTCTTGGATACCCTTCATATTTACATAAAAACAGTGGGCATGGCAAGTACATGATTACACACTGTAATAGCGTATGGTTCACACATTAACTTGTAGCATTTGAAGCGTGTTTTAGCAAATTCAATGGGCATGGTCAGATAATAAACACGCCCATAATTTACAAAAAACCAAACACAACTTGCAAGCTCATACGTAATACATACCCTATTAGAGAGCGTAAGCATATACCTGCCACGCCCATTGTTTGTATGTAAATCTAGGGGGTATTTAAAATTTAGTAGGCGACACTTATTATGTCATAACGTTTGCAACACCCATAATATTTAATATATTCTAGTAAAAGTTAGTCATGTGGTAGGTATCACTATAACGCATCGTACGTGTAAACTACTTAAAGCTACAAAACCTAATACGATAATACATAATTATACTGAAATGTTTTCACATAATTTGCCCGCAAATTTGATAAAAACTTAAAGTAAGTTTACTGATATTTTGTATCATTTTTCGTTTTAGTCACGTAACCTTCATATAATATGTAAATAAAAGCAATGCTCATCTCTATGACTATAAAAACCAATAAACACTTCGCATTTGTGTTATATTAGTTGATCAAAATTCATTTTTACAACATTTCCAAATAACAAAAGCAAACGTCAATGTTCTGTTTCAAGTGGATCCTTGTAGTGGCCTTGATTTTGCACACAGTAATAGCAATTAAAGCTCAATATGTACCACTTGGGTTACAACAATATTATAAAACACCTGTCGTTGCTATGTCAGAGGTGGCGGCTGCTCGAGCGAAAACAGCTACCGATTTGGATGGAGTGAGGTGGTCTGCAGTGGATACGTTTGGCCGACAAATGGATAAACCATTGATGATAAGATATCTTGGCCCCTTAACCAATTTATATGCTGCTACAGCACCTAAGCGCAGTTTTGTAGGAACCATTAACCCTGGTAAGTATTGAGAATCAAACATTAAAGGGTTTACTGTAAACCGAAACGCTTATATCAAAATTTTTGAATAAAAAATTAGTTAAATTAAATCGCCAATGGTTTTTTATAATAATTCTTTAAAGTTTTAGATTTCACAATAATTTTTCTTATAATTTCAGGTTTCTATCGAGAACCGAGTGGTAAAATCAAATTTAGAGATGAAACTGCTATTGGTGCGCTGGCTGTTTAAATTTGGCTTTTCATAAATAATTTCCTCTTTTCATCGTTTCTTTATGAAAAAAATAAAGAAAATTTAACAAAGTAATTAATTTATAACGATGTCGTTTGTCGTTTGCTTTCATTACATTTTTAATAAGCAGTTAGATGGCTGTTATCTTATGCCTTTATTATAATTTGTTTAGTGGCAATTTTGTGTCAGTCAAGCACAATTTGACAATTTCACAAACCTGTTTGTTTATCTTCTCGATGATGGGAAAATGTTTACAGTTTTTTTAATTACTATTTGTGTAGTGTCTGGCTAAGTGCGGGGTCATGATATGTTTACGTAAAAATTACCTTTCAATTATTTTAAATAAGTTTTATATAGCAAGTGGTATGCTTTCTAAATTGCAAATAGCTTCCTACTAAAATGCGGGCACGGTTAACAAATAACTTTTGTTTTTAAAGATTGACATTGTTTTTTTTATTGAATGAATTTTTCTATATAGTCCTTACTCTTTAAAATTTAAGAATGAAAAAGTTATTTTTATACCTTTCACATACCTTTCACACAGACCCTAGAAGAAGGCTTCAGCGAATCTACAAAGCATATATATTCTTGATCAGCCTCTAAGACTGATGCCCATTGTTTGTATGTACATATGGAGGGTATTTAAGATTTGGCCTAAGCCAAATTTCATTTTTCCTACTTGTTTAAATTTATAATCTTTTAAAACTGGGCGTTCACGTATAACCATGTTATCTTGCCATATACTCAAAATAGGTTGATGCCCACCACCGCAATAATGAAATATGAAATAATTACCTCATTATTTATATTTTCTTTTATTTTTTCGACTTAGCATTTTTCTAAAAAGAATGCACAATAAATGATTTCAAATATTCATTATTAAGGTTCAGCTGACATAATGAAAATGTTATGGAATGCAATCCATTATACTAAACATTTTTCAAATATTTTGCCACAACAACTCAGCAGCGAATGAGTCAAGAACACAAAAACAGAATCATAATATTAAAGAAATGAAAAAAATATATATATATAAAATATATATAAATTTTCTAAATATGAAATAATATAGAACTCTACTCTAATGTCCACCTGCAAGTAATGCCAATACTTCCATCAAATTTAAAATTGATTTGAAAATATTTGCCGACAGAATTGCAACGGATTGACTGACATAGCAGAATCAATATGTTTTTTATGAGATTTTGAAATAGTAGGGCAATAAACAAGTCCGCTTGCAAACCTCTTTCATTAAGAGGAGGCCATCAGTAGTAATTTTTAATCATCATCATAAAATTCATTCATTTTTATATTCAAATATTTTATTTTAATATTCACATTTCAGCCAACACCGAAACAACATTTAAGATGAGATTCTGCATCAAAATCACTGAATTCATTTCGTCATGTCCGTCTGTATGTTCTTCTGTTCTTGATACTCTCACCATCGTAAGTTTCGAGAATTTAAGCAGATATCTTTTACAGACAGTTTCTGCAAGCAAATCTATTTAAATTGGGGCACATTGATCAAGTTGTATATATTCTCTTGCCATTAAAATTAAGCTAAGTTGAAATTTGTTATACTTTTATTTTAGAGGAACAAACAGACAAAAGTTTTGACATAGTAATAATACCGTCCCGGCACCATTCAGTGGCCCGCTTAATAAACTAAGTGTGTATGATATATAAATAATATTTTTTATTATTTACGATATTATGCTTTTATGAATAATATTTTTTGAATATAACGGAGACATAAATAAAGTTATTTAAACACTTAGTAGTTAAATGAATTGCTGTATGGATCCGCAGAAAGGGGTAATCCATATGAGTTAGTTCTTGCCGGCGGTAAATATAAATTTGCTACCGGATCCGATTGCACCACCGGCAAAGCCATTCTACTATAACTATTTGGCATATCGTATTGTCTATAATTATTTTGACCTGAATACAATTGTGTGGCATACAAGGGTTGAGTACAATATTTAGGTAATGCTGCAGCTGGGTAATTAGATGGCATATCATACGACATATCAGCATAGAGAGGAACTTTGGCATCCGCATATAAAGATGAGGTGGATGGTGATGAGTATTGTTCACTAGAAGTATCCATGGCAAAGTTATTATAGCCATTGGCATTTTGGCTAGCATCGCATACAGCACTCATCCCTATCCCAGCTAATAGAAAAGATGTGAAAAACTACCACAGAAGGGTAGGAATTATTAGATAAAAAATCTACTCAACTTTTGTCACATTATTTCATTATTCCTTATAGATGTTTGCCACACAATACTTACACTGCTTGAAACCATGATAATGATATTATATTTACTTAACGTTTATCTTTCCAGCTTTTGTTCTTTGGATTAATAAATAAATCTCACTTAGGCTTGCAATTGCCGTATACAATTAAGATTCCATTCTGATAAAACATCACTCAACTGTCTTTATATATAAAGAATAAAGATGAGGAATTGCAGTTTTTGTTTTTAAGTATTTCATACGTGACTTATTTTTATTTTATTATTTTATTTAAGGTTTTTTGTTTTTTGTGAAAATGTAAACAAAAAACTATGTTTGTTTTTCGAAGCCATAATAATAAAAAAAAAAAATTTTGGTAAACTCAGCGAAAGCAATTCATATTATACGCTTCGGATGGAATTTAATATTATTCAGCATGACTTTGCCATTGAAAATTAACCATTGAAGTTTAACCTTCATATTTTACGTACATACATGATTTAAAAAAGAAAACTTTAAGCAATTTTAAAACCCGAAATGAAAGTTTATATAAATTTTAAAAAGATTAATGTATACAAGGTAGGAACTCAAGAAATAATTTATCGTAAATATGTAAAAATTTTACCATTTTAACGAACTGCACTAGTGGGTGTGGCATATATTTAATTATGCCCTATGTTAATGTATGGCTTACGTATCAGTTTACAAATCAAGTTTTACGCTGAGTATGATTTTTTGAACATTATAGGCGTGTCTATTATCTAATTACGCTAATTTTTTGTTGTATAAAACATAGAAGCAAGCTGTTATTAATTATTTATAAACTTTCTAAATAATTGTTAAAGATTTCTTTTTAATTAAACACAAATTAATGGTACTGAATATTATGTCGTTCACAATTTAGAATTATAGCCAGTGATCTATTAAAAATTGTTAAGAAAAGTATTACATTGGGTGGCTTTGGCAGGTGTTTTATTTTTTACGGGTTTGAATAGAATTTAATAAATAAATTATACTTTGTTTTTACTGTCTGTTTTGTCAAACCAAATACTAAAATGTTATTTTATTAGAGTGGTGGAGTATTTGCCTACCTTCCAATTCTTCTAATCTTCTGCATAAATTTCATATTTGATGAAACCATTAAATTTTTTATTATAATTTTTTTTTTCATTCCAGTTTATTGCACAATATTGCAAGCCTTCACACACAACTTATAAACTTATTCTATATTTATTCTATCAACAGCAGCTGCTTCTGATGCATTTTTAACAGCATTACGATAATTCATAATTTCCGGCATCATTTCTTTAGCAGGATATTGTGATGGTGTATTGATTGCGGGTAAATTCAAAACTAAAGAAGTCAACTGTAAAATTTCACTATCTAGACCATTTGGAGTGCTTTTAATGGGTGGAGCAACAGCTGCATAGGCAGTAGCTTCGTTTGGCATTACAGTTACCGTAAAAGTGGGTTGAATGTAAGCTACATAACCAGCATTTTGTACTTTATTAATATCATAAGCGGTAGAAGGTATAATTCGGGCGTAACCAAAAGCTATCATGAAATGGAATATCTGTCAAATCATAGAAAAAACAAATAAAAAAAATTTAAAAATCTTAAATACCCTCCACATTTACATACAAATGGTGGGCGTGACAGCTATATAAGTACGCCCTCTAAAAATGTTATAATTAAATATCAGCTTGCAAGTCTAGTTGTACACAGGTTGCGGTTTTTTTTGTAAATTGTGAGCGCGTCTGTTATTCGGCCGCGTTCGTTTTTTTCAGATTAATAGACAGAATAATTATAAATATGCATACTAAATTTCAATTGAATGGCTCAATTTTTGTGGCAAATCTATAGATTTTTGCGTGGCATTTGCTCAAATTTATATACAAACTGCGACTCCAGATTTCAAAATTTACAATCGTACGCGTTCCAATAACAGTCCGACCCATAGACGGAGATGGCGAAATGCATGCAGATTTTGATTTAAAGCCTTCGAGGTTTTCTTTCAAATATTGCAAATAAAAAAAAAGAAGCTTAATCCCAGCCCTTATCTTATATGGAAGACATAGAGAAAAAAAAAATAAACTTTCCACTCGGACACTTACCACAAAGCCCAAGTAATGCATTATTTATGTTATATATATTTATTTCTTTGTACACACTTCTCAAGATGATTATTGTTAGCAAGTAATACTTGAAGGAGTAATGTGTATAAAGCGTAAGTGGAACTGTTTTATTTATACTATTGACAATGTTGCGATAATGTCGTTCCAGTATAACAAACAATACATCAATGCATTCAATTGTTATAAGGTATGTGGGTAAAAAAAACACAAATTACGTGACATTGACATTCGCATGTAAGGGAAATATTTACATAAAAATGAAAAAAAAACAAAAAAGATTTCAAGCCGCAACACCCTAGTTAACCATTACACATAGATACATATATACATACATACTTTGCACTTGAACTTATTTACACATGCTTTTATACATATGTTAGGGATAATCTAACAAGAACATGTTCGTACTGTGCTGTACATGCATACATACATACATATATAAAAAATGTATAAAGAAAAAACTTTCATTTTTGACGTGAGACACATTACAATAACTTATCAATCGTAGTTATACCAGAGAGGAAATAACGTATTAATGGAAATATTCTCTACATTACCACGTTTGTTTTATTATATAATAAAAGTTGATTTTGTTCATAATTTATGTATAATAGATGATGCAGCTTCCTTTCACCTTTTAATTTCCTATAAAAGGTAATTAAAACTGTGCAGAGGAAGTAATTACAACGAAAATAGTACAGAGAACGGAATCACCAAGATGAGCGGTCTGGTTAGTAAAGTCAATTCATTTTTATATTTTTAATACTTTCCTTGAATATCCTTTTTTTATTATTTCTATATATACAATATTTTATAGATTTTTATGCTTTCCTTAATGGTTGTTATTATTAATGTTGCTACTGCTGCTGCGGCACCGCCATATGCATATTATCCTCCACGTTATTCTACTTTTACATCACACGACGGAACCATGATACCTTATAATCCAGCTTTCTCTCAAGTTTTAACTAAAGCATTGAACAGTAATGGTGTTTCTGTTACACGCCACCTTGGAAGTGATTATGTTTATCAAGTTCCATCTTATTCCATATTAAACGCTCCACTTGGTTATTAAAGAACCTGAATTCTTTCATATTTATATGATATTTTGTATCTCCTTCTATATGTCTTCTAATAAATTTTTATGAAAATTTTCACAATTTGTAATGGATGCTTTTTTTTTTCCAAAAATCATTTTTATTATAATATTTATTAATGAGAAGTAGATGTATAAAGTTTCTAAAACGTCTTTTAAATAAATATCATTTTTTTTTTATAAATAAATACAAAATAAAAACCTAAACGCGAAAAGGGTACAATAATGGGTAAAGCATAACATGAACATATATATACATATGTATAATTTTGTATAATTTTAAGCCACTTGTTGATATTGGAAGAGTGTTTCTAATAAGCGGCCCATACGTGGTGCTAAAACATCTGGACGATTTGTTACTGCATTATTGTTTTTACTAAAATTTAAACATTCCATATACATTTTCTTATACAGGTCACTTTTCTTTTGCGGATCTTTACTGGTGAGCAGCAGTTTTATTAATGTTTTCAGTATTAATTGAAAACGTGTCTCCAAACAGTTTATGACATGAACAAATTGTGTCTCATTATTAATAGAACTCATATCATCCACAGAATATTCAAATATTGTTTTACAATTTAAACACACTTCCCAAGCTTCTTCATATTGTTTTATTTTCTTTGTGATAAGCGGCGCTTCTAAATGCAAAACATATGACATATAATACAATATTGTATGTGTTGCTATGATTTTCCTACCTTCGGCTAAAAACGTATATAAACAGATTAGTTGCAAATGTATGTCGAGATTTTCAAATGTTTTCTGCAACTCATGCATAATACGAGCAGCTTTTTCGTAATTATTTTTACATAATTGTATATAATTCTTTGGTAGTGGATTTGTTGTTAAAGTTGTTGTAAATTTTGAAGCAATTTTTTTCAATTGACAAAAATGATACGAACCCAATCTAAAAAACGAATAATTTAATTAATATGTTTTTTCTTTTTTTTTTTTTTTAATTATAACGAAATCACTTACTTTTGATATATTAAACCAGCTCTGTACATATATAATACTTGTCGGGGTCCAGTATGCTCCAGATCGCACAATTGTAAGCCCTTTTGCAACAGATTCAGTAATTCCTTGTCCGTATCGGCCATGTAATTCTGAATAATTATAAAATTTTAAACATAAAAGATACACTCTTTGCCTTTAACAACAGACTTATATGTAAGCAGACCAATATATTTAAGTTTAAAATTCGTAAAGGGGAAGACTTACTTCCATAAAGGATGACGAATCGGTTAATTGATCAATTAACGTTGAAGCGGCCGATGAATATTCCCAATTCACCATATCCCATAATTCTACATTTTGTTTGCGGCTGCCCAACACTTCGTGAGCCTTTTCATAATGCATAAACGATTCCGTATAATATAATTTCAGTTGAAGTTTCGCACGTGATCTACATTAAACAGAAATAAGTAGATAATCATTATCTTTACTAGAGAACTTACACGTCAGTGTCGACTGGAAATAGGTGAGCCTTAAAGCGCATATATCGTGCTAAATTGCAATGGACCAGAGCTAAATTAATGGTGTCGTCTATAATAGTAAATGTTGCTATACCACGTACTAGTAAAGCATACGATTTCTTTGACATATCGTTGATATGAACCGCTGCGATCCTCTCCTTGGCACTCTCCTCAGCCCAGTGCATATATTTTACACCCAACTCATTGAGTGCATTGCCTAAACGCCGCAAGATCTCTTTATTAGATTCATTGTCGATGCATTCGGTAACGCCATCAGTTTGTTTTATATGGGAAACAGCTTGATCATAACAAGACAAACTGGCCCACAGCACATTTGCTGGATTGTTATTTGGTTCCGCGAGATCCCATACACTGTCAATATCTAATATGTGAAAAAAGAAATGACAAACACTTTTATTCATATTCAAGTGCTCTCTATTATTATAGCCGTACCTTCCATTTCTTTGTCCAATTCGCGCATTATGATCTCTTCAAAATCGTATTTGTGCTTGAACTGCTGCAAATACTTTTCAATGTTATGAAAATGTTTCGACATTTGAAACAAATAATCGCCCGCCCTCCCCAGCAAACCACTTTCATTGGAGCGCTGTAAGCTCATGTACTTGAGTATTACTTGCTGGCAGCGACATGACATGTAAATAGCTTTAAGGCTGGCGCCAAATTTTTGCCTACCAAAATCATGTTCAGCTAGAGTAACGTAAATCAGACAAGCCTTTTCCAGTAGCAACAGTTTTAAATGTAAATTCCAAGAACCGAAACGCTGCGAATTAAAATTATCTGCTATCTGTTGGGGATTTTGTAACTGTGTAATTGGCAGTGGTTGTCCACAAACGGATTTTAATTCTTTCTTGAATTTTAATGTCTTTGCTATATCTTCGGTTGCACCGATTTCAGGGGAGGCAGCATTTTCACATGTCAGACTTTCGTAAGGCAGTGGTATAGGTTTGAAGGGTTTGGCCATATTAGGATTCTGTTCCTCATGCAGTATTCGTTGTCTCTCCTCATCTTTGGCTCGGGCTTCGCTCTCTTTGATAAATTTCTCCTCAGTGGAATTGAAAAACTGTAGACAGGACAAACCCTGACTGACATGTTTTAGAGCTCTAATGCACCTCTCTTTGGTGGCAGCCACTAAAGGTTCGGGACGTGCAGGAAGACGTCTGTCAAATGAATTTTTAAAATGGAATTCTTTCAAGGTATCACATATATTTTTTACGGCTACATTCTGTTCTCTGTTCAAATCATCTTTGCTGGAAGGCTCCGCGTCATCATTTCCAGGCACTTCTGCCTCCTCCTCGTACTCCTCTTCAACATCCCCCTCTTCACACACCGATTGCATGTCAGAATCACTGGAGTTCAGTTCAAAGCTGGGATTATAAGGATCGATACCCGCGGGTATATATAAATCGGAGAGTATGTAATGTGATGAGGTAACAATTTGCGGGTATTTCTCTTTTGGCAACAATTTTATGCAATTGTCTAGCAAGGCACGTATATTGGCCGCCTTTTTTGGCGTCACATGTGTGCAGTGTCTTTTCATATTGCGCGCCACCGTATATAGCAGCATTGCTACTGGAACAATAAATGGATTGCTTTGACTTTCACCATGATTATCGTTGGCTTGGTCCTCACATAATGTGGTCAGGTCGTATAATTTTACCACATCATCATTGCGTGCTTTAAACAACCAATACGTATGACCTTCCTTGGTAGCATTCGCCTTTAAAAAGGATAAAATATTTTGCGCTACATTACGCACTACCTGAGGTGAGAACTGACACTCTTCCAAGTACGGCAAGTCTTCAGTTTTGATAATCTCGTATTTTTGTACTATGCCATCAAGATGATAACACATGACTACCTCGGGTACGTTGCACATAAGATTGTCTAGCCAGTAATCGATGCCGGTGAGAACATTTATCGGTTTGGCCATATCTCTCAAGCGTAAACTAATGCAAGGACGATTTGGACCACCGAATATTGGCATATCTGTACCTATGAGCATACGAATGTCTTCAAAAGTCCACACTACGTTGCGTTGAAACACGTGCGATGATGTGGGATCAGGAACATTTTCCTCTATCTTGGGTTCCGGCAACACAGGAGCTATTATGGGCCTTTCTCCTGAGCCATGTGCTTGAATTGGTTCACTTTGTAAGTCCTCTCCACTACCAGATGGTTGTTTCAGTGAGTAATATAGAAATTTTGAAAGTAAATTTTTTGTTTGTATTGCTTCACGTGATTTATCCTTTAAGCAAAAATTCCTTACACCACCCGCATAAGATAGAATTTGTTCTACCATAAACGTTCTTAACCACTTCCAATCGTCATCTGCTCTACGCAACAAATACTTTTGGACATCAAATTCATCTAATAATAAAGTGTTGCCAACTTTGTGAACCAACATACTAATAGCTCCTTTTGAAAAGTAGGGTAATTTTAATAATTTTTTAATGTTTTCTGCATCAGCCACCACATCCACTTCGCCAACACAATCGGGAAACATGTGGGCCATACGAAAACTGACAAAGCCGGGAGTATGGTATAATGCTTGATGTAAATGCACACCATATGTATTATCAGCACTGGTAAGCCAATTGGACGGGGGCAAATTCAAATTGGTGTTACATTCTAGACGATTAAATTTTGCAGGCAAATGTACTTGTGAAAATTTAACTACCGCTTTTGACTTAACAACTTCATCTACTTCATGAGGTTCAACATTTGGACACTGTTCTATCTGTAATGTCATTAAAAACAATAACAATTTTTTGAATAAATTTTCTTTTCAATTGTTTTTTTTTTTTATTATTATTCATATATGTAGTTACCTCATCATTGCATTCCATTTCATTTATTTATAATTATATTTTGGAAACGAATAATAAATTCTAAAAAGAATTTTTATTTTACGAAGTCTTTATTATTCGAGAAGAATTTACACATAAATTAAAACGAAAAAAAAATTTATGGCGTTATTAGCAAAACATCTGACAAAGCAAAATGAAAGGTTGCCACAGTTACGGAATAACTGTACATTTTAGTAATTCTCATAAAATTATAGGAAGTATTTAGATAAAAAAATGTCTAAAAGTTATAAAAGATTTATGTGAAAATAAGAATTTTATCAACAAAATTATAAATAAAGTTAAATATTAAATTTATCATTTTCAACATTTCAACATTTTTAAAGAAAGTTGGCAAGTTGGCAAGTTTGCTTTAATGAATTTTAGTGCGAACCGTGATTTGTACTTTTCCAGTATAAAGCTACGCTTCTTCATTGCGTTGAGCGCAGTAGTAACTTGGGCAAAATTGTTGGCCTATAAATTTTTAATCCTTAAAAAATAAGGCATAATATGGAGGTAATTAGCAGAAAATTTAAGCATTTATTATAAAAAAATTCACTTTTGTATTGATTAAGGTTGAAATTGTTAATACAAAAAACTACAAACCGTACGGCAAAATTAAAGTGCCTGCGGATACAAATATTGAAGATTTGCGTAAAATTATCCATAAGAAATTTAAAAATACTCCTTCACCAAATAGACAATCATTACGATTGGAGCCCAAAGGCAAAGCATTAAAAGATACTGACACGCTAAACTCTCTAAATGTGAACAGTGGTGATAAGTTTTATGTTAAAGATTTGGGGCCACAAATTGGTTGGAAAACTGTTTTCCTAGCGGAATATGCGGGACCTTTAGTAGTGTATTTACTATTTTATGCTCGCCCAAAATTGGTGTATGGAGAAGCAGCTGATACACTCATGGCCACAACAGTGCAGTAAGTTAGCAAAATTTTATAATACCTATAAATATTCTACGCTAATGATATGTTTTCAATTGACCTTTGGGTTTTGCGCTATAAGTATTCAAGTGTAAATAATTGCATAATTTTAGTACGGCCGCTATGTGTTATACAATTCACTATGTGAAGCGATTATTGGAGACGATTTTTGTTCATCGTTTCTCTCATGCTACAATGCCCATACGTAATCTGTTTAAAAATTGCAGCTACTATTGGGGTTTTACTGCTTATGTAGCCTATCATGTTAATCACCCACTGTTCACCGCCCCATGTGCATGGCAAGTTTGGTTGGGTCTCGCTGCATTTATAGTGAGTTTTAATCAATTACATTATTGCATTATTTAGGAGTTCTGTTAAAAATATATAAATTTTTTACAGTTTTGTGAATTAGGTAATTTTTCTATACACATCACTTTGCGTAACTTAAGACCACCGGGTACTAAGGTGCGCAAAATACCCTTACCCGATAGTAATCCCTTAACAAATCTATTCCAGTAAGTTTATCTTGGAAATTTACTAAATTGCTTAATATATTAAAGTACTTCTTTACAGTTTGGTCTCTTGTCCCAATTATACATATGAGATTGGAGCGTGGATCTCCTTTGCCATTATGACATCCTGTCTGCCAGCAATGTTCTTTGCTTTTGCTGGCGCTTATCAAATGACTATCTGGGCTTTAGCCAAACATCGCAATTATCGTAAAGAGTTTAAAAACTATCCCAAGGAAAGGCGTGCAATATTTCCCTTAATTCTGTAATTTTCATTAAATTCATTTCCAATATATATATTTTTAAATTCTTTTTTAATGGTGGATTGTTTATATAAACTTATAAATTCTTAAATGATTATTGTGTACATGTTTGAGAGACCTCTAATTATATATGGTAATAAAGTTTTGTTAAAACAAATACAATACATAATACATAACACAAAAGTATAAATTCCGTTATTTTAAAGGTTGATTGCCAACCCGGATTTAGAATATCAAGTAATGTTATCACTATGCGTAGGTTTTGAAAAGAAGAAGAAGATAAATAAAAACCATAACATTGTTAAATTATTAATAAAATCTATTCTCTTCAATAATATTTATTATGTCTTTAACCAATTTAGTGTTTAAAATAAAATTGCAACAAATTTATGGTTGCAGATTACCTTTAATGAACTGTTTTCGTCTAGGCCACACAATAAGAGGAAAAGCACCTGGTGTGGCTCGCAGTTTAGAACAAAGATTAAAAGGTAATATGAAACATTCAGGAAAATTTCATCAATTCTTTGAAAAAAGTGTAAATTTCCTAATTAGACGAAAATAAGCAGGATCCTGAGTTAATAGCTCGCGTTGACATAGGATTTCCAAAAGTAAAAATTACAAAAACTGAAAATTTGGAGAGACTAAAACATCTTAAACAACAACATGCCAATGCCGAATTGGAGAAACTCTCACGTAGTCATAAATGTAAGCAAATTTTACACAATAATTATATATTTTTACAATATTCTTATTTATGTTGTTTGATCAGTATTAATAGACCTGGAGGAAGTGGAGAGAGATTATGTGAAAACGAATCGTGGTTCCGATGCACGTATAATAGCTGATCATTATGGCGTATTTCAGGATTTATTTGGTTTAGCTTACTTCATTCCACGTATTCATTTAAAAGTTGAGGTATATCTTAAAAATTTTTAAAGCATCGACACGCATGTTATTAATGTAAATTTAAAGTATCAAGTTGCTGAGGATTTATTGGCACCCGTTTATAATGGTAATGTTATTAAACCCTTGGATGCTCGCAATACTCCTTTGGTAAGTTTTGATGCAGCAATGGACACCATTACGGGAAAACCCAGTTCAAAACAGACTTATTGGTGTTTATTGGCCACTAATCCCGATTGTAGTTTGATTGCTCAAGAGAAAGAATGCCTGCACTGGTTTATGTAAGCATTAATTAAATAATCGGATATGGTTGTAAATTCTTATTATTTTCTCTTTATAGTGGAAATATACCAGGAGAAGATGTTTCTAAGGGAGAAGTTCTAGTGAATTATTTACCACCGTTTCCTCCCAAGGGTGTAGGATTTCAACGTTTTATATATATCTTGTACAAACAGGATAAAAAGCTAGACTTTACGAATTATAAACTTCCTGAAACAGATTATAATAATTTGGAGAAGCGTACCTTTAAAACTGTGGATTTTTATCGAAAATATCAGGATTTCATAACGCCAGCGGGATTAGCATTTTTTCAAACAGATTATGATAAATCTTTAACGAATTTTTTTCACAATATTTTAAGTAAGTTTAACATTAATTGTTTCAACTTTTCTTTAAGTGCAATAATGTAATTCCGTTGCAGATATGAATGAGCCTATTTATGAGTATGATTTTCCCGATATATATTTGGCTGATCAAAAATGGTTCCCATTGAGAAAAGCTTTCAACTTGTATTTAGATCGTTATCGGGATCCGAAGGCTATTAATAAAGAATATTTGGAAAGGAAATTAAGTAAAACTCATCCATTCAAAGGTCCCGAACCAGAGTTACGTTATCCCAATGCTCATCCATTACGAAATAAACCGTCATGGTTGGTGACAGAAATTCGAAAGGAACGTTTGAAATTGGGACGTATTAATGATTATTAAGCAAAAAATTAAATTAAATTAAATTTACAACAACAAAACTTAATTTTTCTTTTTACCCATATAAGCAAGAATTTTTTACTTTCTAAAACGGAGCAACAACAACAACAACTTTCTGTTCAGATATTCAAAGTTGTTCCAGCATTGCCAACATAAATATAATGTTTGCTTGCAATGTTCCGTTCTGTTTATATAAAACAGCTATGGCTTCAATGAATACCCTTATTGTATAAATTCGCAAAAAGCCGGTGTTTTTCATATTTATTAAACTTCACGCAATAATAATATTTTTAAAATTTGCACAATCAGACAAAATGCATATGCATTTCGAAGAATTGGACATGTTAAGTCCCTTTAACGCTACAACAAATCGTATAGAAACACCGACACCGCATAAAGTGGCCGTTTTAATACTGGTGGATCAATATATCCGGGTAAAGTAATAGAATAGAATGCAATAGAAACCAACACCAACTTTTTTTTTTTTTTGTTTTGCAGGTAAAAAAAACCTCTACTGACACTGGCCAAGAGTATCCGGCACTTTTAAGGCGTAATTTTTGTATGCTTCTATTAAAATTGATACAATATCCAGATATGAGCTATGCGGATCTGTTTCAGCTGTTATGCTCCAACAAATATAAACTGGGTGACGAGCATTTGGAGAATTTCGAAAAAGTGATGAGCAATTTGTTTTCTTTGGGCATTGAGACGTTATTTGATTTTTGTGAAATGCAAAATATTGAAAAAATGCTGGCCGAACAATTGGGCGTTAGTCAATTTAGTATTGTCGGTTTGTATATTAGACGTGTTGGTGTAATTTTGGAGCGTTTATCCTTTCCCGAAATGGTAGCCTTGCATAAGAGCATTTCCTTGTATTACGATAAAGGTGAGTTGACATGAAAGGTTAAAAAAAAAATGTTAACTCACGCGTGTATTAAAATCTAGGCGTACGTTCTGGCATCACATCTCTCAATAAAATGCAACGTTCCACAAAGCTTATGGTTACCATGGAAAATGAAGGTGACGATGTTGTTATGGACGAATCTATATTAGATACGGATATTGTGCACTTGGATCGTAATCCTCACAGCAAATGGTCTACGAAGCAGGTGGAATTATTTGTTAGGCAGCAAAGCTATCTGTTGGAATACAATGAAATACGCGCCTTACCACCGATTGAATTGCAAAACAAAATTAACGAAATCATACGAGATAATCCATTAAACTCGCCAACCTATTTTTTAGATCACATCAACCAACTGCGCTTACGGGATGTGTTTGGGGCGAAGAATGCTTTACATCGGGCATTTGATCGCAGCCCTTTGCAAATGCCGGGCGGTGGCCAAAATGAGCAAAAAGGTTATCAATATTTTTGCCTTAATTTGGCCATCTTTCATGCCAGCTTTGGTCATCGCCGAAAGGCTTTAAATGCCTTAAAAGAGTGCATAATGCTGGCGCAAGAGAATGGGGATAAACGTTGTTTGGATTTGGCCAATTCTTGGTATTGTTTGGTCAACAGTCATCGGGCAAATGCCTTGGACAAAAGCTTACCAGATATGCAGGATCCTGGCCTAATGCAATCCCTATCTTCGGCTATTCTGTTTGTCGTCAAGTTGGGCTCACAATCTGGCTATGCTCCTGTAGATTTATTTGAAATGTTGCTCAAAAGTGATGAAATCAATAATAAAAATACTGCACTTGAGCATGTGTCCGATTCGTTGACATTGCGTTCAGCTTTGTGGTGTTTATATGGACATTATGAAATGTCCTCCTTGTACTCACAAATGTTAATGAATCTGGAGAAAACCTGGGTGTTTGGGGATTTGAGCAATTCGGAAAGTGTCTGTAAAATGTTATCAAGTTTAGCCTTGTGGTTGAGTATACAGGGTGAGCAATCGCTTAGCATGGTGTTGATGGATCACGTTCGTATGCGATTTCCCCGTTACCCTCACGCCGCCAACTGGATGATGAGTCAGTGCCATATATTTATACAACAAGCTATTTACGGCCATCGGTGGCAGGAGGCCATGAAATGGTGCTGTCAGTTGTATTTGCTTAATAAATACGATGGTATTTTGCAAAGAGCTGCCGTTCATCTAGCCAGAGGTTACTTTCATATAGCTCGTCGTATATTGCAGCAGTTGGAAAAATCTCCCAGTCTTGATGTTTTACGGCATGTCCGCCTACTCATGTTACTTGCCTACACCGGGTTAATACCTGATCAGATATCTGCGGTTACTGTGGATTTGCTTATGCGTGCCTCCATAATTTCCGCTTCAAATCACATGGAGTACGAGCACGCCATGATTGATATCATTCTGGCACATGTTCTCCTCGAAATGGGTTTACCTCAAAAGGCTTTGCAAGCATTAAATAATTCGAAACATATAATCTACACGAATGGCGGTTTGTATGATCGAGCGAAAACTGATTTCATTTATGTTCGGTGTCTGGTGGCAGCCAGTGTGGCACGCACCGAACAATTGACTAATTTGCAGAAATGTTTGCCACTGCTGGAACGGTCTATTAAAGGTTTTCGCAAATTGGGGGTGCACGCCAAAGTTTTGGATGTCTACGTGTATATAATGAAAGCATTCAATGAGCTGGACTTGATGGATGCCCGCAATAAATACGCTTTTAAATTTAAACAATATTATACCGAACATCCGGTGACTAGAGAGTATTTGGGAAAGCCTTACTAAAACATTTCTGGCAAAAATGCTTCAACGCGTTATTTATATGCAGCTTTTGTTTTTCTTGGTAAATATGAATAATTTTTATACCCTACATCACATGTTCTAAGAGTATGTATATTAAGTTTGTGCGGATGTTTGTAACTCCTAGCCATATCTTCAAGAATACCGATCGTTTCAGTATTAAAATCTTAATCAATTTAACCACGTCCGTCTGTCTGTCTTTGTAAATTTGTGCTACAAGCTACAGGATTGCATTTTTTGGAGATATTTCGATTAAATTCGGTACAAGAAGGAATCTTATTGAAAAAGGACCGAATTAGACCATTCCTTAGAACCCCTTCCCATATAAGGTTTATAATATAATGAAAGTCTTTATATGGCAAAAAAATCACAATTCTTAATATTTTTTTTGAAAAACTGAGTAAATAAGGATTAATTTGCGTAATATTTGGCTATACCAAATTTTAATCTGATTAGACCATTTTTAGAACCCCTTTTCATATAATGATATTTCACGAACAGACTTATATGACAATGCCTCACTTATATACATAGTGTAGGGTATTAAACAGTTGAGCTGGATCGGTTATAACATTTTCACTTATTAACATGAAAGTTTTTCTTACTTATCCCTACTCAGACTGTCTAATTGTTACTATTTACCTGAATGTTAAAAATGTCTTTCCATCACTAAGATTTAAGAAGCAACATTTTACCTTGCAATTAGCAATAAAGTGTTCTTGTTTTATTTATTGCTATCTAATTTAATCTAATTTAAACATAACATATTGAAAGCACTTTCCACCTTAAGCACTAAGCAACGCACCATAAACAATCTGAATATTTTTGTTTTGTTAAACACTACATTTTTACTATTTGCTTTTCTTTCTGTCTACGGCCATCTTTTTATTCAACTCTTTGTTGGTTTGATTGTAACGTTTTCCAAACCATTTTGCAGTTAGTTCAATAGCTTTTTCCGCTTCCACCAGGGGCACATAGTCCATGTGTATGGCTGCTCTTAAACGATTAAACATCATAACCGAAGCAGTAAATGAACTAATTGCTCTAATTGAGTAATTTAATTTGATGCGTTTCACAGGAGCCAGCGTTTTTAAGATAAATTCCGTTAAAAAGGCGAAAAAATGAAACAAGAAATGAGGTAAATACCAAACGGATTGGTGTGCCTTAAATTGTCCACCGGCTAAGCCAATTTTTTGTATGAACCGTGACACATCATTGATGGGGGTGTCATCGGTAATAAATACAGGCAAGCCGGCAATCGCTTTGGGAGATGTTTTCAAAGTTTTATAGGCACATATATGACCCCAGGCCACATTGCCTAAAATGAATACAAAAAAAAAAAAAAAAAAATATTTTTAATAAAAAAAGACATTTTTCAAATCAATCATTTTTATACCAGCATAACTCAACTGTTGTTTGCCACCAACGCCCCCAATACGTGGATACACATAATTTCGCTTACGCAAATAATTTAAAGTGGCGGGCATAAAATGTTTATCCGCTTCCCCGTACGTTAATGGGGGTCTCAACGCTGTAGTTGTTAGGTAATCATGTTTGTTGTGCAATAAAATATTATTTGAATTTAATACAATAGCTTCAGCTCTCAGCTTGGAAGAGGAATAGCCAGTTAAGAGAAAGTTTTTATTGAAATTTTTAGAATGTTGAACATCGTATTTGGGGGTTGGACATTTCGATTCGGTTTGATTAATAATCAAAGTGAACGTACTGTGGCCCTTGAACGGTACCATACAAACTGATGCACAGCTGGTATGTATTAAACGCTTTACATTATATTGTACGCACAGTTCCACAACATTACGGGTACCTAAAAATATGCAAAAGTAAATATATTTCGTCAAAATATGACTACGACTGAAAATGTATAAAAATTCGATATTTTTTTTAAAAACAACAAAATCCAATTTACCATCAACATTTATGCGATCTAGTTCCTTGTATGGCGTGGGATATGAAATATCAACTAAGCCAGCACAATGAAACACAGTGCCGACATTTTTAAAGGCGACACTCACCGTTTCTGGTTGACATATATCACCAACAAACGATATTACAGGCAGTGTTTGATCTGAAATGAATGATTTTTTAAGAGATTTATTTTTTTATACCCAACCAACCGTTTGCAACACTTAGAAGGGAGGCGTCAGAGATCCAAAAAAGTATATATATTCTTGATCAGCATTAACAACTGAGTCGATTTAGGCGTGTGTGTCCGTGACACTTTTAGTTTAGCAGATTCCTATTTAAAATGGGCAAAATCGTTCAAGGGACACGCCCACAATCGACCAAAATCTGTTAATATGCCACAAAAATTGAACTATGAACTTGAAATTTGATGCAAATATTTATGGTTATCCTATCCATCGATGTTTAAAAAAATGGGCATGGTCGGATGGCAGACACCCTCACAAGTTACAGAAAACCACATACACCATAAAACTAGACTTTCAATACATAATACATACACAATTAGAGGGCGTAATATATATGTATCTGCCACGTCCACCCGTTGTGGTTATGAAAAGTATATAAGATTTGACTTAAGCCAAATTTCTTAATTAACTCTTATATAACCTCATACCATCGATTTCATTATGGAATGGTTTTAAATCCACTGAACGTATCTCTTGTATGTTTAAATTGCGTTTTTCATTTAGCAACAGTTTAATAATATGTTGACCAATAAAACCGCTGCCACCCGTTACCAAAACAATTTCTCCATCAGTTGTGGTCATTGTGTTAATTACGCTGTAGGTGTGTTAGTTAACTGTAAAGAAATTTTAAAATGACTTTTTTAGTTGAAAGATCTGTGACTTAAAAGTAATTGTAAATAATTACCACATATATTGTTTATAAATACATACATACATATACACATAAACAATTAATGTAAAGTTGCCTTAAAAGCTGTGCTTGGTTTGTGTTCGTACTTAGTAACTTTGGTGTGGTTGTAACAACAAAAAAAGATGCAAATGCAAAAGTTTCGTTAAACATACAATACAATGTAATAACTAATTACCAAAAAATACTGCAATGACAATTGCATAAGCAACAACATAAAATGGTAAAGCACACACATAAATTGAAAAAACTGGTTTTATTTAGCACATCATTTTTTCTATTGTTTTGTTGTTGTTGTTGTTGTTGTTGTTGTTGTTGTTGTTGTTGTTGTTATATTGGCCAGGGTCAGTGAAACACGGAATAAGAGTAAGCTTTACAATTTTTGTGTAATGACATAATAGTTTAACACCGTTAAGCAAAAAAAAAAAAAGAACTTCCTTTTTATACCAATTTCCGATTCGTTTACACTGCAGCCACCGTAAATATGTATATATAATAATTAATTAATAATAAAACACACATAACTTATCGGATAATTATAAATAAAAAACTATATTTTGTACCGGAGTATTCTAGTTTTCTTTTATCATAATTTTTGAACTGGAAAGCGTGCGTTAGACTCAGATACTGACACCGCTCTCTCTCTGTAACACCTTTATATATGGTACAGATTTTCAAACAAACAAATTTCTAATAAATCTCTTTTGTTATACTCTCACATCATTATTACCATCTTGTTTTACAACTTTATAGTCAAGCTGAGCTTAAAGATGACTTTTCTCTCTTCTGGCGTTTTCATGAAAATTGTGCCCTGTATTTAAAATGCGAGTCTATTTTGACATGTTTACATATATATTGTTTAAGTAAATATATTTATTTTATGTATATATATGCAATTATTTATACAAGCAGTACACAACAGCAATATTTTCAAAAATATACAATTTTGTGGTGTAAAAAATACAAATCTTCTGTTTTTAGGTCCTCATTCTTCTTGACATTATTTCATAATATTTATAACATTTTTATACATATATTATTTATGTATTTACATATATGACAAGTACTCATTAAATAACATAATTATGCGGATGTATATGTAAGGCATTTTTATAGAAACTTGTAGAATAATTTCTTGAAAACAAAATCCTGAGTAATTCTTTTATAATGCGCCAAGACACTAAGATGGGGCAGCTGATTCCGAACCCACAGTAAAATCTTTATAAAGTGAAAAAACCGAAATCTAAAATATATATAAAAAGGAAAAGAGAGAATAAACATAAATGGTTTTTTTAGGGAAGCAAACAAATACTTTATCTTGCAATTGTTGGCATAATTGTAAGGCAGCTGTTAGCATTAGTAAAACCTCACTTAACCAATTAACAGAAGTTTCGGCCTGACATGTATCAAAACGCATAGTACCTCCAATGTTGGTCAATTGATAAACAGCAATAATCAGTTTATGGCTTTGTAGATAAAAACTAATTGCCAAATCTTCGGGCAAATTGGGAGCTAACGATTTCTATAATAATGCAATCAAAAATATCAAATATTAGATGATTTTTATTGTCATAAAATAAAGATCAATTTATACCATATTGCGTCCTTTAATCAATTCATCAATTGGTTTCTTTTTAGGTATAACCAAACTTGTCCGAGCTCTTTGTAATGCTTCCATTATATTACCTATTACATGTAGTACTTCATCTGATGTTCTAATTAAAATTACATATATTTTCTTATTTTAAATAACTAGCCATTAAATGAATAACTCACTTGAAATGATATGAATCATCCACGTCATCTATATGATTGATAGCCTGCTGTAAATGATTGGCTGCATCTTGTACTTGTTGTAACTTCCAGGGTGAATCTTGTGTAATTGAAGTGCGTTGTGTTTGATGTGGTGCTTTGGATAACTTAAAACTAATATCCTAATGGAATTAATTTATAAGAATGAATAATTATGAATGAATAATAAAGTTTTGTGTAACAAAATACCGCTTGTGTTATTGTGTCCCCTGTTAAAGTAAGGACCGCCTTTAATTGGTCTGGCGGTGAAGTAGATAAAATAAATTTTTCAGTTTTTTTACCTTCATTTTCGTATAAAGGCACTGGGAATCTGTGGGCACTCTCCTATATAAAAAAAATATTTACTTAGAAAAAAAAGGAATGGATATACTTACTATCAAAACAAATTTGAGCCTGTTAAGAAGTTTATGTACTTCTTCTTTTAACACCCATTCGAATTCAGCTTGCTAATTAAAAAACGATTCGATTTTTTATGAATTATATTTTAAAATTTACCAATTATTACCAAATTCTTGGCTTCTTGTTTCTCTGTATCCATTATTTTTCCTATAGAGGTTGTATTTCTTCTTTGTTTACACTCTCTCCAATATGAAGTTTTCTATTATTTTATAACCAGTTTAAATGTACTAATCAATCAAGTGAAGGATAGAAAGTAATGTAAGCATTTTTTAAATCAATATTATTTATTTTATTATTTTAAGTTGTCCCCTAAAATAAAAAATTACTTTAAATAAACATTAGGTTTTTTTACATAAGGAGAGATAATATTTTGCACATCTCTGTGTTTGTGTAATTAATACTTATTATAAAACAGATGTGTAAAAACCGTTAGTAATAGAGAAGGAAGTTTCTAACACCTATGAATTAATCTTAAAATTTTTATCCCATTGTGGAAATCCAACGGACAGTGCATATAATTGGATACTATGCAATATGATCGATTTTTATAGACCAATTTCGACTGAAGAGTCTTATGAAAATCTCGATTAATCGGGTTTCAATATTAACAAGATGTAAAACTAAATTTCCCGTTTTCTAATTCCCTTAGTGGGAAATTTCTCATTTAAAATATTTCTCTCACACATATTTCTCTTTTTAACTTTACAGCGTTTCCACTACGTTAAAAAAAATTCGTGGCTAACTATTGTTATCTAGGCAGACGGCAAATATTTTCATAATATTAAAAACGTGAATAAAGAAGTTGTAATTATTACACTTAAAACTTAATTAAATGGTAAAATGGTTAATATTCTAAAATTAATGCGCAAATGCTTATATTGTTTTTTTTCTTTAGGGTAAACGGAGAAAAACTCAAAAAGTTAAAAAGCAACGCATTGCTCAACTGAAGCGTTTAATAAAACCCACCGATTCACGTATAAAAGAAAACTTGCTCAAAAAGCGATTAAAAAGTGAAAATCCGCATGAACTTAAACTAAAGCATGTGCCCCAGCAAAGTTCAGCACTCTTCTTTGAGTATAATACCCAACTAGGTCCACCATATCATGTAATTTTAGACACCAATTTCGTGAATTTTAGCATCAAAAATAAATTGGATATAATCCAAGGTATGATGGATTGTTTGTACGCTAAATGTATACCTTATATACCCGATTGTGTGAGAGGTGAATTAGAAAAGTTGGGAAATAAATTCAAACTGGCGTTAAGAATTATTGCAGACTCACGTTTTGAACGTTTGCCATGCTTACACAAGGGAACATATGCCGATGACTGCATAGTGGAACGTGTTAAACAACATAAATGTTATATTGTGGCCACTAATGACAAAGACTTAAAGAATCGTATACGTAAAATACCCGGTGTACCCATTATGTATGTTGCTTCGCACAAATACGCTATTGAACGCATGCCTGATGCTTACGGTGCTAAATTATAATATAAAATATCTAAAAAAAAAGCTAAATTTGGTTGTGTCAATTCTTTAATGGCTACAATATGTTTCAAACCAAATTTTGTACTACATTAATACGAAAAAATGTATCCCAACTTCATTTCTCTTTCTTGGGCGTTGTAAACGCTTTGACAAAAAAATTATTTTCATTTTTGAAATTTATTTGTTATATAAAAAATAGGCATTTAAGAATGCGATAATAGAAATTAATTCATACTATTGATGATATCATCGATTTTTAAAATTGAGCGCACTGTCTCTGTTGCCAAACAAATAGCCGAAGTACTGACTAAAGTCGGCTGAATAACATTCTCGGCTAGAAGATCAGTAATAGCTCCCTTACGTACATTAATTCCAGCTGTTTTCTCTCCTTGAGCATGGCGATTCCGTAATTCCGTAACAGTAGCAATCGAGTTGAGTCCGGCATTTTCAGCTAGAGTAGAAGGAATCACCTCGAGAGCATCAGCAAAAGCACGGAAACAATAGGCGTCCACTCCTTCCACAGTTTGAGCACATGCAGCCAATTGTAAGGCCATTTCAATTTCGGGTGCACCGCCACCTACAATTGTTGCTCGCCTTTTAACTAAACAACGGACCACACACAAAGCGTCATGAAGAGAACGGGCCGCCTCCTCCAATACTAATTTGTTAGAACCACGACAAATGATTGAAGCGGTTCGACCGCCATTTTGTATGCCAGTAATTTTAACAAACTTATTATAGCCACTGGTAACCTCTTCCACCAGATCAGCACTGGCCAAATTTTCAGCTACAAAATGATCCAGCGAAGCTATGGGTCTACAGCCTAAGGTCTTCGATACAAAGTCAATTTCTGTGCGTTCCACATCTTTCACAACCAAGCACTTGATTTTATCCAGAAAGTGCAGACCTAAGTCGGATAGTCCGTCACTGGATACAATTATTAAACAAAAATTATTTCTTTCTCATAAATTATACGATATTCTTGGATATACCGCAAAATTGATTTTTGGATCAATAAAACATTACAGCCGGCTTTTTTAATCTGCTTCACAATATTTAATATATAGGCGCGTTCCTCTTTTAAAACTCTGTCCATAGCTGCATAGTCCGAAACAATAACAGTGTGATCCATCTAATAAAAAAGATGTAGATTGTATTACATTTTTGTTTTTTTTTTTTTGTAAAAAATAAATCTTACATCAGTTTTCGGAGCTGATATACAAAATTGTATTAAACCAATTTTTGCTTTCTCAATGCGTTTGGGTGCATTAGTACCAGCTGAACGTGAGGTAAACACTAATCCTTCTACTAATTCGGTGTCTTCAACGGTGCCTCCAAGACTCTGAATAACTTGAATATTTTTAAGATCCACTGAATTCGTTTTATCCGATTCGGCGACTTTAAGAACTGCATCAACTGCAATAGGGGCCAACAGGCTGCTCTGTTGCGATACTACTTTCGAGTTTAATGAGGTTGAAGCACTTTTAACTAATGTTTCACGATCGCTCATCTCTATGGGAGTAGACATATCGTTGAGTATTGCAATACATTTCGCAGCACAGCGTTGGAAAGAGTCCGAAATAGCTGTGGGATGTATGCCTTTCTGTAAAAGCTTTTCACATGCTTCTAACAGAGCGCCTGCAATAACCACAACCGATGTAGTGCCATCACCAGCCTCCACATCTTGAGCTCGTGACAGTTCCACTAACATTTTAGCAGCCGGATGTATGACATTCATTTGCTTTAAAATCGTAGCACCGTCATTAGTAATTGAGACTTCTCCGTTACCCGATTGTATCATCTTGTCCATACCTCGGGGGCCTAAACTTGTTCGTATGGCATCACAAACAGCTAAAAAAATATGCTATTTATTAACTCTAATGCAAATGGACAAGTATTCTAAAAGTTTTACATGGAAATACAATATATGTATTTAGAAATATTCGGTTTCGGCCAAATATTGAGTACCCACCATCAAATAACCAACCTCCTATATTTTATGGAAATTTATTTTTTCAATTTCATTACCAATCTGCGCGTAGAAAGTACAAAGATAGTGCTTACTACAAACACACACACACAAACATGGCCTCATCAACTCAGTTTAAGATGGTGATTTAGATTACCTATAAACGCCATGAAAATATTATGTATCCCCCCTTATATATAATATATGTGACGTGATGGTTATAATTTTCAAATTTCTGGTTATAAATTTCAAAAGTCTAATACATTTTGTCGTACCTTTAGCTGCTTGAATATTCGATAGGCGCACATCTGCCGGTTTCGATTTATCTTTAAAAGATTGTTCCTTGGGTTTGTTCATCATATTACTTGCTTTAAGTACCATTTTGATGAAAATATATTCTTCAGCAACTAGAACTTTCTCGAAATTTTTATATTCTGATGATGATATATTAAAAGAATGAAGAAACTTTTAGAATAATTCCCACATGTCATTAAAAATTTTATTATTATCGACTTTGTGTATTATCTAGTGGTGGTATAATTTACAGTTATGAAACTTAGGTATTATTTATAATCTATAAGAAAACAAAAAAGAAATACATTTTGTGAAATTACAGGAGAGGGATGGACCATTAGTATCTAATGTAATACTAGACACAATAATCGATTTTTCAAGACCAAATTTTGTTAAAGATTCTCGTGAAAATTTCGATTAAATCAACTTTTAAAATTAATCAACTACATATAAAATTAAATTTCCCTTTTTTTAATTCTCTCTCTCAGGGAAATTTCGAATATTTCTCTTTTTACTCTCTCACAGTGTTGCCACTACGCCAAGAAAAAAACTATCGTTGCTATTTTGGCGCACGTCAAATTGGCGCAAAATTGTTTTAACGCAATAAAATAAAATAAATGTGATAAAAGCAAACAGTTAACATTTAAAACATTTACATTAAAATATGGATACGGTATTGCGTTTAGAAGTGAAATTACAGCGACCCAATCCTATATTTGAAGTATGGTTAGAGCGTTGGTTACAAGAAGCTGAAGCAAAAGGCCACAAATCACGGTACAAATTACGTGAAGCTCTTGAAGCTTTAAAAATGTATCCGTTACCGTTATCGTCAGGGCGCGAGTGTGCCATTCTAAGAGGCTTCGGCAGTACACTGTGCAATTTGATCGATGAAGAAATTAAACAGCAACTTGAAAAAGCACAAATTATAACCGTCAATAGTAGTGTGTACCAGCAAGAGGTGCAAGAAGTGATTAAGTCAGTACGGAAAAGTAAACGCTTCACATCGAAAAATGTAGATAAACCTAAAAAATTGACCAAAAGACAACAAAAAACTTTGGAAGAAGAAGAAGAACGTTTAAAAACCGTACTCATGCTGCCGGGCACATTCCGTATAGTACTGTTGGTGGATGTACAGGAAACCAGAGGTAAACATAAAAGAATTTTGGATCAAACTCGTTGTTATTTAGAATCCATGCATGTTGAGTATGAAGTTAGACGTTTAACGGTAGGCGATTTTTTATGGATAGCACGTGATCAGGAAGGCAATGAATTGGTTTTACCATATATAGTAGAACGCAAACGTATGGATGATCTGGCTCATAGTATACGTGATGGCCGTTTTCATGAACAAAAACATCGCTTAAAACATAGTGGCCTGCCCAATGTTATATATCTAATTGAAGACTATGGTGATAATGAACATTTGGGCTTACCTTTGGCCAATTTGAGACAAGCATTAAGTAACACATTAATACACAACAACTTCTCAATAGTGCACACCGACAATAATCACCGTTCCATGATCTATTTGCAAAGTGTAACCCAGCTCTTAATACGTTTGTTTAACGATTGTATTTTAAAAAGTTGCTCAAAGGAGTATTTGGAGGAAAATAAGTACAATGCAACGGAGGCAAATGTAAAACTATTATTAAAATTTAAAACATTATATGAAGAATCAGCACGGAACGCACAACTTATATGTAAGGAGGTATTTGTTCAACAGCTCGTGCAATTGCATTCTTTATCATTGGAAAAAACCTTAGCTATTGCGGCTGTTTATCCCACACCGAGATGTTTGCTAGATGCTTATGAAAACTGCCAAACTGTGGACGAAGCTAGACGTTTACTTAATAGTATTCGCTTTGGGCAGTTGCAGCGTCCAATTGGTGATAAAATCAGTCAAACAATACACGATTTTTATAGAATTGTTTTCTAACTAATGAATGATTTTTATGTCAGGTGAGTAAGAAAATTATTATAATATATTCAGATTTTTTATATTTTTATATTAATTATTTATAATGTAACGGTTTTATACAGTATTTGTTCTTGGCATAAATATTTTTTGCATGTAAGAGAGAAACAAAAAAAACCTTTCATTCAAATGATATAAATTGCTCACGATAATGAGAATTTTTGTTGTTATTTTGTTTCTCATAATCACATAAATGACACTAATTATAGCCGAGTAGTGTCCGAAAGTCCATTAATTTTTTTTTTTTTAATTAAAAATGCTCTGTTCAAATAATAAAATGCCATAAAACCAGAAGAGAACAAAATTTTGTAAATTATTCTCCGGTCATCATTTCCATGAATTCTGTAAAAGTAGAAAATAAATACAAACACAAATAATTAATATAATATGACACTGCCTGCGTGAAAACAATCAAGCGGAGAAAGCTCTTAAGATGCGTATAAATAAATTTTTATGAAATCGTTGTGGATTTGTGTGGAATATGAATTAAAAACAAAAAATAAAAAAAAATAAAAAATGAAATTTAAAAACCCTTCTACACCTACCATCAAAATCCACTGTACCAGAACCATCAGAATCAATTTCTTCTATCATTATATCCAGTTCCTGTTCGGTCAGTTGATCGTCTAATTCTTTTAAAATCTCCTTCAGACAAGTGGTCGGGATAAAGCCATTACCCTGTTTGTCGTACAAACGGAAAGCTTCACGCAACTCTTTTTGCATAGCTTCAGCATCTTCTTCTACAATAAATTTGGCAGCCAATTGTACAAATTCTTCAAATTCCAAACGGCCAGATTCTACAAGAAAAAAATATAAGTTTAAAAATATTTTTGAAAAAATTGTAATACTTTACTATCTTCATCGACTTCTTCAATTAATTCTTCCAGAATTTTCTTATCGAAAGGTTGACCCATTAGACGCAATATATCAGCCACCATTTCGGTTGGTATACTGCCAGTTTTCTGATGATCAAAACTGTTAAATGCTTTTTGTAGAACTACAGAATAATTGCAAAATATTAGAAAAAAATATTTAGAAAAATAAAATAATTACTTACCAGCTATTTGTTCCGGAGTCAGATCTTCATCCTGGAATTAAGAAAAAAAAAAAAAAAAATTTTTTTTAAAGATCAATATTATTAAAAATAATTTAACTTACTATGGTACTCATGTCGAATTTCCCGTGATGAGCAATTTTGACGGATTTTATTAAAGCAATTATTTGAAAAAATGAAGGCGATTTGGCTAGATCGTCCTTAATGTTCAACGATCTGAATCTGACTGTGCTCGTTGAAGCAAGCAATTCCAAAATATTGGTGTATATATATGGATATCTCTAGCATAAACTTTTCTACATACAATGTGTTATATACACATGTGAATCCATTTCACCACCACCACCATTATCGCCCCAAGCATTCGCTTTTCTTAGCACACAACACAAACATATCCATCGCTGTATTCCATTTTTGTGTTTATTGTTCGTTCTTGTGATTTTTATTTTAGCAAAATACTGTAAACTGACAAAACTATAGTGGTTTACAAATGTTTATATAATAAACATAAAACGGTTTCCCGCTTCCTCTCTTTTTTATTTTTTTTCCTTGTGGATGTATTTGCTTGTTTACTGCATATATTACTCTCCGATCGGCACTCTGTTAGCTACTGTATCATTTGTGTGTATATAAATATATATTCTTTTTAACAACAAGTTCACACTTACAGTGATTTCTATCCAGCACATGGGCCATGAATGTATTTACAGCCAATCATAAGCGATTGTTAGTCAATCATTCAATAAAAATTTACCGTAATATGCGTACCCTATGAGGTATGCTTAGCTATGGAAAAATGATTTAATTTTAAGGATTTTATATGGGGGAGGGGTTCTAAAAATGGTCCATTCTGGTCCAATTTTCAATATAGTTTCCCTTTAGGTTAATACATGTCCTTATACCAAATTTCATCAAAATATGCTAAGGGTCGCTTACAAATTTACAATGGACAGACCGACATGATTAAATCGATCCAGATTTTGATTCTGAATCGATCGGTATAACTGAAGGTGGGTGTGACATTTGCTGTTTAGAAGTTACAAACATCCACAAAACTTTGCTACATAGAGACTAAAATAAGACTGTATTTGGAGAAAAGCTTTACATTCAACTATTTTCATAGAGCTCACCCAGTGTCAAAGGCAAGCGCCTGATTTAAATAACTTTGAAATATTTCAACTCAGAGAAACTTTCAAATGCCCATAACTCGCTGATTATGGCAAAATGAAAGAATCTTATGTTCAGGTATTCATATCCTTCATGACCAACTCTAACAATTAAAACAATTATAAGTTTAATTTGATTAATTCGATCCAGCATTTATACAAAATATACACGTCTCGCTATAGAATAAATAATTATAATAAATTTCAGCCAATACACAAACATTAGAACTCATGCAAGTGTTTGTTTCCTTCTGTAATTGTGTTCGTTTACAAATTTTTATAGCACATGCAAAATTTCTTTAGTTTAGGATCTTGCACGCAATGTGAATACATGGCATAACGATTTAAACGGCTAATCATATTTACATCAAATTTAAGTTGGCGACTGTTGATATTGTATTGATAGCTGGCATCAAATTTAGCTCTGTGCGGTTCCACTACAAATGTAATGCGATAATGTAGCCATTTAGCTGTATCATAAAAGTAAGGAAGAATTAAATTGATTTTTAGATTTGCTTCGGTAATGCGTTTAAATTGTAACGGAGCACAAGATAATGTAACATTATTATCTTTTAGATAAATGTTAATGTGTTTGATAATTTGTTGAGTGTGATTTATTAGTAAAGATGAGGTTTTGTTAAGGCTGTAATATGGGTGACAGGAACACCAATGATCCGCTATACCAGCTTCCCAGCAAGTTCGCTGCCATGGTACTGGCTTCAATAATGTTTCACAACTCTCACAGGCTAAATTTTCGGACGTTATAATACTCAACGTGTCATTTTTTCCATTGTATTGAGTCATCTTAGCTAAATTCTGTATGGTAGCGTGCACATCATAGGGACTGGTCAGACGATGCTGATTATTTTTAAAATAATTTATTGCTTTGGGATGCTGTGACAGCAATTTGGGTGGTAGCCATATAAAAAACATAGGTAGACGCTCCTCTATAAAACCTTCTTTGCGATTACGTAAAAAACCCCAACGACTGCCATGATCGCTGAAGAAAAACACCACATTATGCTGAAAAATGTCGAGTTTTTCAAAATCTTGAAAATAATTCACTATAAGATCATCTAAAGCGCGAGCGCCGCGCCAATTATTATGCGTGGCACTATTAGTCCAAAATAAACCAAAAATCTTTTCCCCCAAATAACGTTCAGCAAACTCTCTACCAAAATCGTAAATGTATTCTGTGTAGAATTTTTGTCCAATACACAAACGTTGGCCATAATGCTTCAGATAGGGTAAATATTTTTCTAATGCTAATAGTAAAGGTCGCTCGTAGTAGTCGGTGGGTGGTTTTAGAAAACCAGCTTTACCAAAATTGAACGTATTCATCGATTGATCATCTTCGGCCAGGGCTGTATGAAAGCCTTGTTCTTGCAAAGTTTTGAATAGTGTAGGACAATTATCAAGGCCACCGCTTGTACTGGGTTGACAAAATTCGTCTATTGCAGTAGCATTAAGGCCCGTTAATATAGCCATTAAATTAGGAAACGTATTATCATCTATCTGTTACAACAAAAGATTTATTTTTTCAATAAATAAAATTACAAATATTGTTTGGAAAACAATACCTTATTATATCCCGATAATTCAAACCATCCATTCTTCTGTAAGTACCGCACAGTATTAGGCATAGTGCGACGCACATTGAACTGTGACAGCGAATCTATACCAAACATTAAAATACCAAAATCTTGGGGATTCGGTTTGAAATTATTTAACCGCTTTTGTATAAAAAAGAAACCCTCCTGATATATGATAGATTGATTATTTAGTTCCCGACATTCAATCAGCATATAATCAATATTGCGAGAGATGATAAAGTTTGAAACTTGCGTTGAAAACTTTTGGCAATCCAGTAATCTGTGAATTATGGAAGAAGCTTTAATTTAGGATAATGCAATAACTTCAGTTAGTTTTTCAACACTTGCTTGATTTTGTTGTCCGTTAAGCGTATTATGGGTTTGTAACAGCATTCAAATCCATTGACAGATATATTATATAATTCCGCTGCACTGTAATTGATGTGTAAAAAATATCGGTCATTTTCATGATTGTAATATTTTTGAACCAATGCTGGCCGCCTCGAACATTTAATTGGTGGCTTTTGTATTAGTTTAATCATGACATCCAATGTGAATGGATTAAAGGATGGTATATGGCAATTATTGCTGTCCACCAAATACATAGATTCCGATTCGTTGTACTTTTCTCTAGTTTTATATTCCACCATACTGACACCAGTATGTGCCAGCTTGTAGTACAGTATTAGGCAAATCATTGCGAACAGTAAAATATATTTAAAAACTCCTACCACGGGATTGGTGTATACCGTCATGTTGTAGGGAATATTCGTTTTTTCCAAATATATGACTTTTCAAGTATATGATAAAAAAAGCACAGCCACCTCAAATTATATAAAAAATCTCGGCTCATATCTTTTTTTGTGACAAAAAAAAAAAAAACAAATAAATTTCTTAAACCTCCCAGTCATCATAATGAATAATGATGAACACACACAAAAAATGCACGTAGAAAAAACATTTAATTTTTTTTTAAAAACATTTTATCTTTTATTTGGTGCTGAGAGGATCTGTGCTAAGGCGCGCATTTCATCGGTAGTTCGACGATTGCGCCTAAAGATGGGAGCATCGATTTTATCCGTATAGACCATAGCTAAATCATTTAGCCAACCATAAACTTGATTTGTTGTTATAGGAACTGATTGCCAGTAACGCGGATCATATTTGAGTCGTTTGTTTATTTCCCGTTCATAAATTGGTACATTTTCCAATTGTATTAAATTGATATCGGTATCATGGCGAGCATAAAACTTGGGTGTCAAAGGTTTGATGCGATAATTTGGTTTAAAAGCTTTACTTAATTCTTCGTTAGGTTGATTGCCACCGCAACAGGCCATTGCTCTAATTATTTAATATTTCACTTAAAAAATAAACACACGCTAGAAAACTTATAAAAAACGCTAGAAAACTATTAAAAAAAATAAATTAAATAATAAATTGATTTTGTGTGACAGTTAAGGTCGAACAATTTTTTTTATATGAGTTTAAATCGTAAATTATTTCTTTTTGGGTGATTTTAATGCTTAATACGTTCTAATGGGAATTAAGTGGAAAGTATTTTTATAGCAAACAAGGTGAATGTAAGAAATTTCATTATTCTGAAATATTTTAGTTTTCTATAATCTCTTTTTTTCTTAAACATTTATTTACATAAGTAATTACGTAAAATATAATTGATAATTACAATTGTTTAATTGGTTTTATTATTTTTATTTAATTGACCGCTTAAGGATGCAGTTTTATCAATATTATTGGTCGAATTGTTTAAAAGAGCTGTAAGAGTAGCATGCGATGAACTTAATGTACTTGATTTACTTTTATGAGAATTTGTTGAATCTGCTGTCGTATTATTTGTTGTATTGTTTCCATTCAAAACGGACGCACAACTGTCTGTAGGAGGTTGTTGCGTAGTTGTTGTGGCTTGGGTAGTTGGTGTACCTTGAAGTAAAGCATTTCTTAAATGACTGTTACTTTGCATAGTGTTGCTGGTGCCAGCAATAGAATACGAATTGGTAATGAGACCGCGACTCTTAATATTCAAGTCGACAAAGAATATTTTCATTTTCTGTATAATAAAATCGGCCACAGTAAATGTCATCATTAGCGATAAATCAATATTGGGTTTATTGCGGTAGATTTCATGCGTTTGGTATAAACGATTAATTTCATCATATATCAAGAACAAGAAACGTGAGCTTCGGTTTTGTTGTGGTATTATTTGTTGGGCTACTAACCAATCGCGATCTTCATTATCCGGCAAATAACGTATAAGTTCAGGATGTTTGCTGGCCAAACGTTCTTTACCATCACTGCCAAAACCGAACGCCTGATTGGCTTGTACATCCAACACAAATTTCGTAGTGGTGGATATATGAGCGGTATTCCAATAAATTTGTCGTCTGGCTGTTTGTACTGTTGTAGGGAGAATTTTTTGCTCGTTTGTTATATTAGCACTATTGGCATAGTTAGCTAAAGTACTGGTTGATGCTGCAGTAAGTGGGGCTGCTGGTTTTATAATATGTTCCAGTGATTGAAGTTGCTGCTGCGGCTGCGGTTGTATTATCAAATTATCGGGAAAGAAACGTTTTTGTAATTCCACTGTGGTTATGGCTGATTTCGTATTGGTAGCTGGCCTCTTTACGGCCATACGTACAGTACTCTCCTGACTTAGTAAAGGATTTTGTTGTTTCGTTCTATATACTTTATATTGAGATTTGGCATTCTCCAATAAAGCGCAAGACATTTTTTGAAACTAAAGAAAGAAGATTTATAACAAAAGTAATCAAAAATCAAAATAATTATAAGCAAAACTCACCACATCTTCATTTATTGCACCTTGGCCCAAATTTTCTTTAATATTTTTAAATGCAGGTTTAAAATAATTCTATGATATGTGAATAGTGATTAATTTGTAACTATTAAGAGTAACTGTGTGCCACTTACGTCAATGAATTTCTTAACCAAATCATTGATATCCTGATCAAAGGAATTTTGTACTGCTATGCGAACCAACTCTAGAGAACGTGTAGCTGATTCACTTGTAGAAGTAGTATTTGTGTGATAGCAACCATAACGTTGTCGCAATTTTTGTAAAGTATTTTCAGCATATTGTGGTGTTGTCACAAATTTCTAAGAATTATGTTACACAAGTATATATATTTGGAAGAAGAAAAAATACAATTCAATGTTACATACAATCATATCGGTGGTGTTGGCTGTGGGAATGGTAGCTGGAAGTTCGGTTTTTACTATCAAATTGCCAGGAGGGCTAGCTACACTTGTAACCATTGAATGGGTTGTTTGATTTGAACAATTGGAATCGTCTGATGATGAATTGAGGCCTGTGGGAGATCGATTGGCTTCTGTTGAGGAAGCAGATGTCGAGCCTGTATCACTGAGAATTTTCCAACTTCTCTGTATGACCATGTTAGCAACTTTTTATTCCGCTTTTGATTTAATTTTAATCTTTTGAATTGAATTGTTTTTAATAATTTTCCATCGCATAAATAAATATGTGAACGTATGCGTTGCGTTTTAGGTGTTTATATCCTTAGGAAATAATATTATGCGCAGGTTTTTGTTCAAGCTCTCTCTCTCACTCTCTCTTTTCTATGTACCATTTTAACAGTTGTCATCTTCCAACTCACCCTTCATTTCTAAATGACGTTCTGCCTCTACTACCTGCCTTAACGTACTACAATCGTTTTCTTCTTCTTCATCGTCATCCTTTTCTTCACTCTCCTCCATAGGTTCTGGAATGTTATTTTTGTTTTTTTTCTTATGTTTACGCTCTAAATTTTTGTCAAATTCGTCCATATATATCAATGGGGTGGTGTAACTATCCGGCTTTTTATATTCATTACTTACAGTCATTTGTAAAATGTCTGGTATCATAAAAGAGAAAAGCCAACATACCAAAGGTGTTGTACCACTGGTATAACTCGCCTCTTTATGATAAAATAGAAAGCCATCCAATGGTGGTTTATTGTCTGGCCAAATGGGATAACGTTGCAGTAGCATAGCCGATTGCTCCTCATTGGCTAAATCATAACTTTTTAAGAGATGAAAACGTTTGCAATTAGTATCCGTGATTTCTTGCAATTCATCTTTTATATCATCGAAATGTGAACGTAACCAAAAAAAGCGAAATTGTGCTTCACAATGCAATAGTTTAATGCGACTAAGGGATATCGCATCTAATATATAAAATGTATTACTGGCCGCGTAGTATACACAATCTAATATAGTGCATTGGCCACGTTGGAGATTGCCCGGCTCTCCGCCCGGTAAACGACTACGGAATTCACACCGTAAACGTCCAGTTTTACTATACATACGTGTTATACCACCGCTAGCTGTTACCAGACATCTTATACCACGAGGACAAGGCACCAATAACCAATCGCCAAGATTGTTAGGTTTCTCTCTCATCCATTCAGACAATTGTAGACTAATTTCATTGCCATATACCTCTTGAAAGGTGTGCTTTTTACGTTTTACCTTGCGTTCTTCAATATCCACATTACGTTGATTATCATGAAGTTGTAAACGTTGCTCTTTTTGTTCCTTTAACAAATGTAAACGACGCTCCTCTTGACGTTCTTTTAAATTGATATTTTTCTTATAAATTTCTTTAAACATTTTTATTTATTTATTACATTTGTTCCCACAACAAAAAGCCGGATCATAAAAAATCCATGTGTCATTGTTATTTAGTAGTTTCTTTATAAAATGTTCGCATAGCTTTTAATTGCGTTTACAAATTAATTATTTATTTAATATTTTTCTAATTTTTTGGTTTTTAATCAAATTCATATATATTATCCTGTTAAATCACATTTTAATAACACATAAAAAGGTTGTTAATGAACTAATATTTCAGCATTTAATTGTTTTAATATTGCATAATCAGGCTTTAACATGGAGAGAGAAAAAAGCAATAGTCTGATTATTGAAAACGTAAACTCTGAAATTTAATAAGTTAATGATTTTATTTTTCATTAATTTCAATTTTAATTCATTTCATTTTTATGTTTAATAGAAAATATATCAAATTATTCTTAAAAATTTTATACTATTATTATAGCATAGAAATGAACAGGTTTTACCAGGAAGGGGAAAATTTCGTGCTTTTGTATACAATCTCTAACACATATATAGGGTGTACTGAGATTGTCTTGCCATTTTAGGGGAACTCATTACGCATAAATATAAATATTTGTAATCAATATACACTTAATTCTCTTTTTACGCGATAGATACGTTCCCAAAAAATTCGTGTATAAAAAGATATTGGCTAAATGGATGAATAATAGATTGGTTCTAGATTAAAAAAAAAAATTGAAAATCGTGTTAAAACAAAACAATTCGTGTAAAAGGAGATTTTCTTTTGTTTTAACTCGTCTAAAATCAAACTCGTGTAAAAAAAAATTCGTGCAAAAAGAGAATTAGGTATATGTAGCAACTACATCCGTATGTCCGTATTGAAGTTTTTAAGGCTACCGAGGTTATGCTGAAATTTGATCCATTATTCTTAGTTTACAAACGATTTTCAATTTTAATTGAAAACACAACTTATTTACACACATACTTATGTACATAAAGCTGACCAGCTAATTATTATAAACGAAAATGTTAAAAGAAATCCAAAATCATGCAAAAGTTTTGGGAACAAATTTGACCTAAATTCGTTTGATTTAATACTTTAACGCATACTTACACTTCTCACATCTAATCCATCAATTGTGGACAGTTTTTCAATTTAATTTAAACCTGAAAAACTATATAAATCTCTTCCCTATAAAAGCAACAATTTTATTTGTTTAAATAAACATTTGTATTAAAACAAGTCAATGGTAAAGATCTTCTCAAATGGTAACAATACTAAAACGTATAAAAATTTTAAATATCATCAAATATCTATTTATTTACTTGTAGTATTTAATAATTATATTAATATTGCACTTATCTATTGGGTGGGCAGATGTGGCTCATGTGTTAAAATCGGATATTGAGAAATATCACAAAAATGATGTAGATGATTATATTTTTACTTTACCGAAAACATCGACAGAACTGCCATATAATTCGGAACAATATCTGCCTACAAGATTAAAAAATGCTTATATAACGCCAGCAGAATTAAAAGCTACAAAAGATAATTATAAAACATTATCTAGAAAGTATAACTATTGGCGTTCTAAAGAGGAATATATGTTGCCTAAGGATTATTTGTATTTATCATCGAAAAAGGAGTACTTAGCAGATAAACCGAAATATTTACTATCACAGACCATAGACTTGCCACGTAAACTAGAGTATACGCCACCTACAACAACAAGTCCTTTGTATTTATCCGAGAAAACGGAATATTTGCCATCAAAAACAAAGTATTCGCCATTTAAAATAGATTATACACTACCCTCTACCTCTACTTCGAATCCTCTATATTTACCATCAAAAACAAATTATTATTATATGCCATCCTCTACATCAGGTCCTATGTATTTACCACCCAAAACGGTTTATTTACCAACGAAACAAAAATACTTGTCATCTAAAGCAGCTTATACGTCACCCTCTACTTCAAGACCATTGTTCTTCTCACCAAAAACGGATTACTTGCCACCAAAAGCAAAGTATTTGCCGTCCAAACCTCCAACACCAAAGCCTTTATATTTACCTTCGATTAAAACGGATTACTTGCCGCCAAAAACGAACTATTTGTCATCAGGAGAAGATTATAAGCCACCTCCTACTTCGAGGTCTCTATATATACCCCCTAAAAGGAATTACTTGCCACCAAAAACAAAGTATTTGTCATCCAAACCAGATTATTTACCATCCTCTACTTCAAACCCTTCATATTTATCAACGAATGCAGAATATTTATCACCTACGACATCTAAACCTTATTATAAGACATTAAAAAAGCCGTTACTTATCTCGTTTACAACAATTAAACCACCAACATACTTAACAAATGTGACCTTAAGTCCTTTTTATTTGCCCCCTACAAAGGACAGATCCATAAAAGATTCCTACCTACCACCTAAAAATGTAAACTATTCATATCCCATACTTAATGCAGTAAGACTTTCGCATTTGCAAGCACCGCCAATTGAACATAACTCCGTTTATGATAATTATAAAACGGATTATGTATCAACAAATTTAGATAAAACAGAGTCCACATGGGTATCAAATTATTTAACCGAGACAACATTACATGATGATTACTTACCGCCAACGGATCCATTACTTCCACCGCTTCAATCGAATGCTTTATCTGAATCATCTCATGATAATTATGAGTATTTGCCTCCTATACCAATATATACACGAAAATCATCATCTAACTATCAAATACCCATACCTTCCTATGCTGCTTCCTCGGCAGAAGATTCCAGAGAAATTGTAGAAACACAACATAATGATGGTTATCATTATGATAAACCTGCAAAAGAGTTTGTTTATTAACTAAACTTAATAATGATGTTACACAGTTATATATGTAATAAATGTTTAAAAAGTTTTTATTATTGTGTTAAAATTGAATTCGTTTTTTATTTTATGACATTTTTTTTTTTTTTTTTATTGTTTTGATTTTAGATAATATCTGTTTTTTTACAATTTTTACGAAATTTGTATTAAAATGTAAAGCACACTCTATATTACATTATAAAACGTCAAAAAGAAACAGAAACAGAAAAAAAAAAAAATTGTAAAAAATTGCTTACATCAAGGAGAAAAATTCAAGGAAATTTGTAAATATTGTACAAAATACCAAAAACAAAATGTGATATATATTAATTAATTGTTGAATAACAGTTTGGCACTCCACATATAATTCTTTCTTGGACAGTAGAAGGTCAATTACTCTGCTTACACAAGTCCTGGCAAGAATCTCCAACATTTACCGGTTCATTAAAACCATATTATACACATTCACTCATTCACTTATTGTGGAGTGGGAATTCTTATATGTATAATATGTGTTTGTGGTAAATACTCGTATGTTATTTATGCGTCAGAAAAACTGGCTTTGTAAATGTATACCAATGACCTTGTTGCGACATACTCAATCGATGCGTTATTTTGGTGGATTTGCTTTATTTTGTTTATATGTATAAACTCCATATATATTATAAAAGTTGTACTAAGTTTATTAGTTTGTTTGTCTCACTTATATATAACATTTAACAGCATTAATCTGTGTTCTTTGTAAAAGCATGAGTTGTGAAATTTTATACCGGCAATCTTTTTTTTTTTTTTTTAAATTCGCAAAATCCTTTCACAGCCCCGCCCTTATAATAGGGCTACAAAAATTGAAATATATTTCACACAGTAGATATATTTATACTTTTTTGGTAGGAATGCTTACAATTTATCACAAATTGTATGTGTTGCATAATTTAATGTTCATATTACATATGTAGCATACATCTTAGCAAGCGCTAAAGAAAACGTGGTTACCTGGTTATACACATAAATAGAGGGTTTTTAAGATTTCGGCCAAACCAGTTGTAATTTTTTCTTTGTTATGCGTTTAAATTTTAAAGGCTTTACTACCGGGAAACAGGTAATTACAACAACTTTATTATGTTATTGTTGTAGTTTTATAATTGTTGAACTTAAATGAAACTAAAAGTGATACGATTTACATTTATAACGTTTATATGCATATGTGCGTATATAGACGAAGTTATAAATGATGGTGTTTATGTGATTGTATTGTAATTATGTCGATTATTTTATTTTACATATTTATATAAATATGATTCAATAATTTTATCACACATTTTAGGTAAATTTAATTTTATATCGCGCTGTTTATTGTAACTGGTAAAACGGTCCTTTATTATGGAGCTTAGAGGAGGCATTTAAGGATATGCTTTAAAATGGGATAAGATATAATCGTATAAAGTATTGATTTAAGAATATATTTAAAAAAGTAACTTTGTTAAAAAATCTATCTGGTTCAAGGTCTAAGTTAACCTTTGATCTTTCATGCACTTATTCACATATATAATATGTAAAATATTATGCTGGTGATGAACATATTTATGGTTGATTATGTGTATCATTCACTCCAATATTAGCTTCTCACATAAGCTAACCAATATATGAAATTTGTTAATGCGTTTGCAATATTAACAAAAAGAAATTTTTAGGGATTTCACAAATATTTTTAACAACCACATATATATATATATATATATAGTTTCAATCGGCACCCCCTAATCAAAAAGCCTTAATATACAGTTAAAAAATGAGAATTTAAAATAAATTTTTAAGTTTAATGAATTACATGCGCTAGTGAAACAAGTACCGATGTTCCATTTACTTCAGTTAAAGTAAAACATTACCATATACGTGACTTCGAGCAGAATCATTATATGGAAAGAGGTTCTAAAAATGGCCTAATCGGGTTAATTCTTCACCAAATTTTGTCAAACAATATTAAAAATTGTGCTTTTTAAGAATTTAAAAAAGGGCGATGATCGAATTTGATCCATTTTTTAATAGTGAACATCTTCAATACCAATATTTATCATCGAAGTATATTAAAAATTGCGATTAAAGCTCAAATTTACATGAACATGAAATGGAATGCTTAGAATCAGTCTGTATACAATTATGTCCGTTCGTGTGTCTATGAAAACGTTTGCCTAAGCTACTGGTCTCATTTTTTCAAATATTTTGATGAAATTTGTTACAAAGATATATATATATATATAATGAAAATGGTCCAAATCGTTCAATTTTTAGTACCCCTCCCCATATAAGACCCTATTATAATGGAAGCCAAAAAATTTAAAATTGGTTGGATCAAATTCGTACCCGATTGGATTATTTTTACAACCTCTTTCCATATAATGATATTTCACGAAGATCCTTATGTGGTAATACCACGCGTTTACTCATACAACTAAACTAATTGTAGCATAATTTAAGGAGTTAAGTGATGTAGTTGTATTAAATGGTCGGACTTTACTTCACTATAGCATTTTTATTTATTCCTATTACAATAACTATCATATATAACAGTACTGCACTTTGAATGTAATTCACTTTTATTAATATTTATACATACATGCGGGCATCTGTTAAATGTTTATTAATTTTATGAATATTAATAATTTATTTAATATTTGAAGCCTTTCAAAGGAAATATTCTCTAACTAATTAGCCGGTTCGGGTGGTTTTTCACTATACATATGAATAACTTGCATGTGGATGTCATATGGTATGAAGTAACATACAACTCGCGTACACTACCTTACTTAATATATCACATTATATGCTGGCGGCGACGCATTGTTGTGCAAATAGACGCCCAGCAGCACAGAAGATGTTTCATGACAATGTGTGCGTGTGTATATATTTCGTATATATTTTGTTTAAAAGATGCAAACATCCTTAACTTGTTTTTCTTATCCATATAAATAATTTAGCAATCGTAAAAATCAGCGCAGTCTTCTGTTGACTATAGTTGGATATGTTTAAAAATTCGTATGCGTGCGTAAAGTGTGTGCGTATATATATAAAAAATATTTATTATAAAATGGTAAGAGTTAAGATCTTGCCAAATATTATGGAAATCAAATTAATTTTCTTCCGATTAAAGTGTAACAAAGTGCCAAGTGTTTACTTTTTTTTTGCCGTTCTTTTTTTTTTTTTTTAGATAATATTTGTGGTTATTGCTTTGGCTTGTGTTGTCAGAGCTGATGTATCGGAATTATTTGCCTCTAGTAATGATTTACGAGAAGATGGTTATCATTATCTAAAACCAAAAATTGATTTTATTATAAAACCTCAACCGAAATGTAAAACATATAAACATGATAATCCAGCAATAACGTCTAATGAAATTAATATCCCCAAAAATACATTATTTTCGGCCTATGAAACACCCCAGCCAGGATCATTACTGCAGGATATTTATAAACAAAACTATAACGATAAGAGTGTCAGTGAACAAGTCACTCCCAAATATGACATTTCAAAGGTGGTAGAGTCAAATTATGAACAATCGTATGAAAAAACCAAATTGGAATTATCCAAGCCAATGGAAATACAGCAACAGAATTTAAATTACAATTCAGAGACTAACAAATACAAAAGTTCTGCACCATCTGTGTACCCTTACCAAACATCTCTACCAAACCCTATTGATTTTAATTTTACTACAAATGAACAAATACTACCAGCTAACAAATATGAGACTTCGAAATCTAATTCGGTTGTGGCCAAAGATGATAAACTTACATTGTCTTTCAATCAAAACGAAAGTCCAAAAATTACAACAAACAGCACATCATCGCCGAAAACGGAAGATTATCGAGGAGAAAATTATGATTACGGTTTAGCAAAGAATGTTTTTGGTTTAAATGAACCACTACCGCTTATACCGAATGTGCCTGTCATACCCGAAAAGCCCTATATCCACTTCAAGTATGAAAATGAAAATCTGTCCAAAGCATACGAAGCGGAATCATTAACATTCGCAAAACCTTTGGAGACATCAGATAAGTTAGTCATACCCACAAGCACAGCGAATGATTATACAACAGATACAGGCTTTATATCGTCCACTTTCAATAAAGACCTCTCACCAACTGGCAAACCTTTCGACACAAGTAAATTGATTACACAAAAACCAATAGTCACCGCTTCGTATAATCAATACTTACTACCCCAGTCCAAAGTATCACTTAAGATGCAAGAAAATTTAAAGCCTCAAAAGCATAACGATCTACCTATTGCCATAACAACATATAAACCATCTACGTTGTTGCCATTTACATCGCCAAAACCTTTTGTCCCTTATGTAACAGATGATAAATATTTACCGTCTAAAGTATCATTTTCAACAACAGAAAAACCTACGGTGGTTACATCTATACCTACAAATGAATATTTGCCGCCACAACCATTTACACCAATTAAGCAGTTAAATACTTCATTAAAGCCGATAATTATTGCAACAACCACCACCACCGCTACTACTCCACAACCAATAATAACAAAACCTGTTTTACCTTTCCAAGCAAATGTAGAGTATCCAGCAAATAAGCAAGCATTAGTTACAAAACCACAAATTACAACTTTATTAGATCATCGCACTACTCATAAATATACGGCACCGGTACCATTTACAACAGCTGTGCCCGTCCAATCATCCGTACAACCCGTACTAACTCAGTCATCTGTTAAACCGTTTATAACAAACGAATATCATTCACCTCAACCATTTGCATTGGTGAGCACAACACCTAAATCGCCCATTACTGCGACAACAGCGAGCCCATTAAATAATGAATATCTGCCGCCAGCAACTAAACCAGAAGTGAATACATTAATACAAGACGTTAATGAGGTGCACATCTTGCCACCAAAATATATTCCACCAGTTAAAACAATTAAGGATTCAATAACAACCTATAAACCTGTACCAACAAAAACAACAATTCTTCAACAAAATAAGGAATATATATCGCCTAGTGTAAAGCCGTCAGATAATAGTTATAAAACAACAACTTCATCATCTCAAATATTTTTTACTACCCAAAAACCAGTCAACCTAAATAATGAATATCTGCCACCCGATCAAAAGGCTCCAATAACTTCTTACCAACCAACTACAAGTACTGTTATTATTCCACAAAAACCTGCATATTTGTTTCCTAGTTCCCAAACAACAATAACAACAACAACTGAATCGAAAATTTTACATTCTTTCTCCAATGATGGCAAGTCTACCACAATTAAACCAGTTACAACACAAAAAATAGAATATGTATCTCCGAGTTTTTTTAAAACAACCACAACATCTCCGAAAACCTTTTATACCGTCCAAGTACCCAATATTAAACCAACATTAGTTACGCCTGTAAAAATTAATAATAAATATTTGCTACCTGAAATTCAATCCGTCACTACTACCAACAAACCAGCATATATTGCTCCAATTATTCAACAAAAGTCAGAGTATTTGCCACCTAGTTCAAGTCCAGCAACTACCACTTATAAAACGACAACATTATCTCCTAAAGTTGTTTATAATAGCCCATCATCACAATCGGTTACTAACAAATATTTACCACCAGAAAAAAAATTTATAAATACCACAAATAAACCAGCATATATTGATGACGTTGTCTCGCAAAAGACAGATTATACAGCACCCAAATTACAAACTGTAACAACCACAACAGCATATCCTTTTTATAAAACAGAAAAGCCTACACTATCACCAAAACGGGTAACTGTAGAAAAAATTAATGATAAATATTTACCACCCTTGACTATTACCAAGAAACCACCATATGTTGCACCGGTCATCAGTGAAAAATCACAATATTTGCCACCCACACAAAAGCCTATATCAACAACTTATAAATATTCTACAAAAGCTTCGTACACCACTGAAAAGCCTTTGGGAACATCAAAAGTGTTTGAATCGGTAAAAATTAATAATAACTACTTAACACCTACGAAGAAACCTGTAATTCCATTTTATAATACACCCAAAGAATATTCTACACCGGTTACAAAAATTAGAACAACAACACCATATCCCAAGGTTAACTATACAACTCAAAAAGCGACATCGGTAGCATATAAACGGATTAAGGAATATTTGCCACCTAGCGCAAAACCAATAAGTATAACTTATAAAACGACAACTTCAGCTCCTAAATTCTCTTTTGGCTCACCAATACCGACTAAACCATTTAAGGTTAATGATAAATATTTGCCTCCAGTCAAACCTGTTGTAACGCAAAAGTTTGAATACTTTCCATATAGTATAAAATCAACAACAACAACTACTTATAAACCCAAGTTTAGTTATACAACCGAGAAATCAGTTGGACCAACCAATCATCAGCTTAATAATAAATACTTGCCACCTGAGAAAAAGTCTACATCAATTAATTTTGTTAAACCAACCTATGTGGCACCTGTTATAACAAAAAAGGTGGAATACTTGGCACCTACTTTGAAACCAATAACAACGACTTATAAACCGAAGACTAGTTATACAACACAAAAATCTGTTGTAACAACTAATTTTGATAATAAATACTTGCAATCTGAACGAAAATCTATCACGAGTACATATAAACCATTTTATTTTGATACGTTAACCAGCCCAGGTACAACACCAAAATCGGAATATTTGTCACCTTATGTAAAGCCAATAACTACAACTACAATAAGAACAACATTCAAACCTTTCACATCAACGTATAATGTATTTAGTACAGAAAAACCAAGTGTCAATCAAAAACCCGTTATATCTAATAATAAATATGTGCCACCTGAACAAAAAGTAACAAAAACTGGACCTTTCGCACCGTTCACAAGTAATTATAAAACAAGTACTACAGGATCAAAAATTTCATATACCACCGAAAAATCAATTGATAAACCAAAACTCAAATTGAACAACGAGTACTTGCCGCCAATTTCAAAAACTCCACAAAAGCCTTTCATTAAACCTGATCTGGAAGAATATTTGACACCGTTAAAAAATCCCAGTCCTAAGGTTTACACAACAACTACTATAAAGCCCACAACATCAACATTGGATTATACGCCATATTTCTATCCCAATAGTCCACAACCGCCGTTTGTTTTTTAAAGCAGTCTCCTTGTTCCACATTCTAATTTAGTTACCGAAATTTTAATTCAAATGCTTACCAACATTTCAATGTTATTCATTTTTGTATTAATGATGACTATGATATCAAAATCAAGTTTTATTGTTTTGTGGAAGCGAGTCTTTTCTATGCAAAGATTCCATAATAACTTGTTAAGTTGTTGTTTCTTGTGACCATTTATTTTTTTTAAATTATTCAATAGAAATATAACAATAAAAGCTTAAAAAAGATATTAAACATCTGTTTGTTATACAATGGGTTATAGCATAAATAGAATTTGTATAAAACTTTTTCGAATCTAACTTTGGAAGCCTGAGCAGATTTAAGATTTAAAAAAATTAGAAAGATTTAAAAAAATTAGAAAGAATACAAGGAATTAATGCTTATGCCGTGGACATGGTAATCGATTCCGCAACTCATCTTATCTGGGGGTTACAAAAGGAAGTTAAGATAATAACAATTTACAGACTATCATTTTTAAGAGCTTTCAGCAACTTATGACCCTAGCCGTAGAAGTTGGACTTGGCAGGCGTTTATAAAGTTTATGCATTTTTCCATATTTTCATGACATAATGAATAATACGGAATGTTAGACGAAATTTGGCGATCATGCGACCGTTGGGCGTGCTGTTCGAAATATAATGCTATCCTTAGTTTTGGATAGAATACCATTTACTGAAACTCCTAAAGAAAGTTGTTTAGTAAGGATATTTTTGTTCTCAAGTTTTTATTGCGAAATATTAATACAAGTTCGAGTTCCGGGTAATGTAAAACGAAGAGTTGCTCAAAAATTTCATGGAATTACAATTGATCAGCTTTGAATATTATATGGTTGGCCATATTCATTAAAGAACATCTTTAAATGATTGATTCGAATAATTGTTATGTAAACAGATTGTAGGCATAAAATTATAACTTACTTTAAATGAAGCGATGATTTGATTGTCAATTTCTTAAAGTTTACTGAACTACTTAATTTCAAGGTTTTACAAGTGCTAGGGTGATAAGCACACATGGATTACAAATGATTGCGGTAGTATAATTTTAATCCATACAAAAGCTTACACACAGTAACAAAAATGAAAATGATATGTGTAAAAGAAACAGAAAGGTGCGGCCCAAGAAAATTTAAAGACCTTTTAAAAAGAAAGTCTAGTATTTTTTAATTAATTAAAATGCATCGTTTGTCTTTTGACTACATTTTTTTCAATTTGTTATCCCAACCATAGACCAGTTTTTTTTTAGATATTTTTATAAATACAAAAATGAAAAAAAAAAAAAAAACAACTTATTATATCATTGATAATACTATAAATAATAAAGTTTATTCTACGAAATTTGTTATAAGGACAAAAAAAATAATAATCCAAAGTTAATTAATGCATTAGATTAATAGTGACGAGTGACGATGAAGGCTTATTCTATTGTGTGTGGGATTACATGTTAGAAAAATTTCATTTTATTCATACCCGCTATGCTTTGCAGTGGCTTAGTCTGTAAAGAGTGCATTGATCTACGAATGGTTTAGGTTCTGTAGTCCCTCGATATGTTATACTTCAAACCTTTATACCTGGCAACCGTTTTCCTTGGTCACTGCGTTTAAAGCAATCCAAGAATAATTTTCAGAGATTTAAGATTTTACACACAAACGAAGTTTTACTTTCTTACTTATATAGATGGCAATAAACTGCAAATTGTGGGCGTGTTTGTTATTCGATGGCGCCCATTTCTGGTACAGCGATGCAAGGTATACTTTTAGATATATACATAAAACTTCACCTTCCTAGCTCAATCTTTGTGGCAGAAAAATAAAAAAATGTGGGCGTGGCTCTTGATCGATTTTGTTCATTTTAAACAGCGTGCATGCAGAAACTAAAGAATCATAACTGTATAGAATTTTACCTGATTATCTCAAAATTTACGTCTGTGAAAATGTCAACAACAGACAGACATATGGACATACATGTCTAGATCGATTCAATTTTTGATGTTGTTCCAGAATACATATACATTTTAGAGCTTCTGAGGTCTCCTTCTGGGTGTTACAAATGGAAAGATAAACTTGGTATACTCCTCATTATCTGTGGAGGGTATAAAAAATACTCCTATATTTGAATGCTATGTTTTGTTAAAATTTTAAAACAATCGCTGAAGAACCTTTGGCTTTTGGCAACTTTTTGAACAAATGCACGTTTAAATTTTTATTTATATATAGATTTTCAGTTTGGTGGTAGAAGAAGAAATAGTTTTACTCTTTTTTTTTCCAAGCTTTAAAAAGTTTTTTCATTTTTTGGTATAAATGTAAAGTATACTTTTAGACAGATATACATTTTCCCGTTATTAAAAACATAGAAAAATAATTATAACTAAACACAGAAAAAAGCATACGTAGTGTTATGTTATACGTTTTGGAAATCTGCAGACTGGTCGAATATTTTCAAAAAATGATATGTTTGCAACTGTGTCCAACATAAATTTTATATTAATAGAAATGTCAGCATTTATTAACTTGTACAAACATTAATGATTAATTAATAATAATAAATTACATTGAGCAATCGTCCAATTGTATAATAAAAAAAATATATTTTTGTTTCGGCTTCGACTATATAAACACAAGACCAAACTCCATCAAGTTAAATTTGCAAAATTACATAAAAATGGTAAAGTGTGTTTATTAAGGTGTCATCTTCTAGATCCTAAATAATTTGAAATTTTGTTACAGAAAATTGTTGTATTTCTAATAGGGGTGTGTATTGGTGGTACCTTGCAATGCATTTGTAAACATGAGGAACCTTCTACTGATGATTCTCATTTAAAAGTATTCGATGCTTTAAAACCATCTAATAAATATTTACCCTCGTTCTTAGAGAAAACGAAAACTCCTCCTGTTAATATTAACAAAGAAAATATTAATTATGGAGCCGAGTCTAAACATGGTTTTCATAAAATTTATTCACCTTCAATGGAAAAAGCCAATAAGAAGAAAGTTGGAATTTCCCTGGAAAATGCCGCTTCAAAAAATTTAGGTAAATATTCATCAAACTTGTTGATATACAAGATTTAATGAATTTTTTATTTATGATAACTAACAAGCTTATACCAGAGAGCAAAAAGTTTCAATAATTGCTCCATTTACCAGCACCCAAAAACCGTTTACAACATATAGAAATTATCCTACGAAATCAATTTATCCTTATAATTCAGATGCATCTCAAACTGTATTGTTTTCGATAAATAATGCCTCTCAATCTTTCACAACTGAAGCACCGTTAAATTGCAATACAGCGTCTAAAACGGATTCTAACTTATACGAAAACAGTTTTCTAGTAAATCATCAACCAGCTGCTTCAGGATCAATAGCTAGTTATAGTCATCATGGTAATGATTATATTGATAACTCTAAAGGTTATAATTATAATAGTCCCTCTAAAAAATTTCCTATATAAACAAATATCAATTAAATTTTCGGCAGCACCTTGTATATGTTGAAGGAAAAAAAAAAATCAGTTTTTAGTTAAAAATTTATTCACACATAAATATCGCATTGTGTTGAAGAGAAATTTCAAATAAATTATAATGATAATAAAATGCAGCAAACATTTTTTTTTATTTTACTTGTATAAAAATTTTATATAAAAGAGCAGAAATCGTTCAGCAAATAACATTTATACTAAATTTTATTGCTCGACAACATTAAACATTGAACGGAGAATGATAACTGTAGTAAATGTTTAAAGTTTCAAAGCTTTTCTTTGCCAGGAATACAACTAATCAATATTTAGAGTAAAAATTGCTGCACCTAACGGTATGCTGATTACTTTTCAACATATAAGTTTGTTTTCTTAAATTGTTTTCCTTCCCACTTCATTTCTTTTTTCTAGATAATGAAACTTACAATTTATGAAACTATTAGCTTTGTAATTTTCTTAACATATTTTAATGTTAAACCAGTTCAAGGCGTGTCATATCGAACGTACAATAATGTCACTTATATTGTATCGCATGTAAAAGCAATTGACGATCCACCGTTTGCTAAAATTTACTACATGCCTAAAATTAAAATTAATTTTGAAAATAAGGCCAGACATATATTCACCCAAGGCCAATTATTTCAACCCTACGGTAATGGTATAGGCATGTCTAAATGGAGCAGAAGGAGACGACCAAAAATATCTGTTCGAAAACCTTCGAAATCTTCATCAAACAAACACTTAAATGAAATACTTAGTTTAAATAATAGCACAGTATCAGACTATATATTAAATACTAACTCTGAACGTAATCTATCACATAAATCAATGGATAATACCTTCAATGAATTGGAGAGATCTTTTAATGAGTATAATAAAGATTTAGGTTATTTTTATAATAAACCGAAAATTCCATTTGAATTTTAAACAAAAATTTCTTATTTAAATTTAAATTTAATGATTTGCTTTATAAAAATTTCATCGGTCTGTGATTCTCTGTTTGTAGTAATTTCTCAATGGAAAAAAGATTTGTTTATTATAGAAGTGAGATTGGTTTGTGTAGTAATATTTTTAGAGCATTTCAAATGAAACCAAAAATGTTCAAGAGAAAGGTAGTCCACAAGGTCTATGGGCCAATGAGAGGTTGGTAAAAGTTTTGCTGAATATAAAGTATAAGCTCTATGAGGTCCACACCGACCATGTTGAATCATTTGCGTAGACAAGTTGCTGGTCAATGCTCTAATATCTTTAAGGAAATGTAAATTGAAATTTTTCCAAGTGTATAATAATTTACATTTAGAAACTATCATAATGGTGTGATTTCTTGGATTCTTTATATACATAAAGTTTTATATATAAAAATGATTAACCAAATTTTACAGTTCTTTTATTTTTGAATCTGTCCACACTAATGAACTTGAATTTCGGCAAGCAAACACCGCTTTGATTAGAAAAAAAAAAAAATAAATAAATAAAATTTATTCTCTACATTAAAACCTTACGAATGACTTCCCAAGTGAAACGGAATATTACCTTAAGTATATTAATTTTGTTAGAATGTTTTGTAATATTTAAAGCGTTTTAACTTTCCGTTGAAATTTATTATCTAATCCGATCCGATAAAAATCTTATTAATATATTCAAATCAAAAATGGCACTCAAATCATTTTGAACGAGTACATAATATGTATACCAATCATCTTGGAGGGTATTTATCATTCAACTTCAATTGAATATAATTTTTTTTCATTCGTCTTGTGTGTGGTATAGAATTTTAAAAAAGTTTAGTGATCTCTAAGCTTAACTGTTTCTTCATGGGTATTTTTTTAAAGAAGGTTAAATAAAAACTATACATTTTTATAGACTATGCCAGCTACTTTTCAAACTAGACTATATAAGTTGTTTAAGATGTTTGTAACAAACAACTAAGAAAGTTATAAACTTTATAATTTATGAAAAATTTTAAAAAACTTAACGAAAAACATTTAATTAGTTTAAAAGTAATTTATTGTACTAAATACAGATACTGTTTTGAAGATACAAAACTTTCAATTTCAAAAATTTTGTAATAAAATAAATCGGAGCATATTTTTTACAAACTATAGTTTTACTTATAAAGTATATTTCAATAATCAACTGAGCCGATTTAGACATATGTGTCCATAAAACCGAATCCGATTAATTGGCAAAACATTCATAATTTAAAAAATCAAATTTAAAATCGTTTTTTATGAACTTTTTCCATTAATGTGAGAGATTAACTAACAGGCATTTTTAAAATTATTAAAGTCTTACAGATTTCGATTTGTAATTTAACTCCGTATTCATTGAATTATAAATTATAATTCGCTGAAAGAAGCCACGCCATGTGAAATTTTTTGTTAAAATAATTTATTTTATTTCATGAATAAAATGATGGCAAATTTTTCTTGTTAAAAATAAAAAATAAAAATAAAAAGATAATATTTTTTTTATAAAAAATTAATAATATTAGTAATTTTTTTGTTATAATAATTTTAATTTAAAAAAATAAAATGTTTAATAAATAATAATAAAAAAAATTATACATTTTTTATTTTTAATAAAACAATTTTAATAAAAAAGTGAGAAAAAATTCCCGATGAAATTAATTTTAGTATAACTTAAGTTTAAACTCGTTTATGTTGTTGTATGGGTCCAACAACTATAAGTGTAAGGTGTAAGGTATTGAATGGTCCAATGTGATCAAACAGATTATTTTCTTTTGTTTTATAATTTTTTTTCTTTTGAAAGTTCTACGGTAATAGTTTATAGATGTTCCACTTTTCTTAACAGACCATTCACTGGTGGAACATAAATAAACGTCTATATATGTATAGATGTGTGTTAACATTTATTCTAATTCCTTTTTTTCTTAATTTTTTGCATAATTTTATACTAAATGGGAGTTTTTTTCTTTGGCCCACAATTATTTTCGTATGTAAATATCTGACTTATTATACATATTATTATGTTTTATCGACCAAAACGAAATATTCATAAAATTAAAGAGAAAAAAAAAACATTCAACATTCGTAAAGGTTACAATGTTTGCTTGTGATTGTGATTGTGATTGGGTTTGGTGATTAATGATTAATTCACAGCACAAGTGCCATTAGCAAGCCCCAGCTTTTTAAGCTAAAAAGCATATTCACTGTCAAGGCCTAAATTTGAAAACAATAACAACTATGGAAACATCTCTTCAAATTGTTTAGACAATTAAAAACTTAAAACTTATTGTATATACGCACTTATGTAAAGCACTGAGTAACGCTTAATCAATAATAAAGAAAAACAAACACAGAAAAAAAATTAAATAATTTGTTCACGTTTCTTGTTCCTCTTCTTGCCAATTTACATATGATTTTGATTTATCATTTGCTTAAAAATGTATTGCTTTATATACGTATCATCTCATTGTAGCCAGAATATACGAATTTACATTTGGTGGTTAGGGAAAAATTTTGCTATAAATAGTTAAAGTGAATTCGCTTAGAAGACATTCTAGCTTTGGCTGTTGGCTTGGTTAACAATCTCTTTCCAAATCAGTAGAGTCCCAAAAAAATAAAATAAAATAAAACAAAATGGTAAAGTAATGAAGAAACTTGAAGGAAAGGTAATCAAGGATAACTTTTCAAATAAAATTCTTCTACTTTTTTGCAGAAAGTAAAGCTGTTGCTGCTGGCCATTACTATTATAGGAGGAGTTGCTGCTGATGTCAGTGATGTTGTTCTAGATAATAATAATGCCATCCAGAATGCATACCTACCGCCAATACAACCAAATAACCAATATTTGCCACCAAAGGTCAACAATCAATATTTGCCACCTCGAGCCGAACCAAACAATGCAAAACCTGTAGAACCTCAAGCAGAAGTATCCCATGCAGAAGATACCCACGAAGAAGCACCTCATGCCGAAGTGCCACAAGCAGAAGAAACTCATAAGGAAGAAGTACCCCTTGTAGAAGCACCCGTTGAAGAACCTGCACCAGCTCATGAACTTCAAGAAGATGGTTATCATTATAAAAGACCTGCCAAATTGTTTTTCCGTTTTCGACGTGACGTGTCCGAATTGGCTGACCCTAAACAACAGTATTTACCTCCTGCTTCTGATGAGACAAATTCAGCAGTTAAAGACTATACGTCAGACGCTGTTGTTGATGATGTTGAACCTGCCCATGAATTGACAAGTCAAGGCTATGGTTATAAAACTCAAAAACGTGTAGTATATCGTCGTAATCGTCGTGATGTTGCCCATTTACCAGAGAGACAATATTTGGCACCTGTGGCTGCTGAATCGGATAATGCATTTACGCTGGTGGGAGATAATGATTCTGCTCAAGATTTTATAGATAATGAAAATGGTTATAATTATGACACCCCTAAACGTTTGGTATATCGTCGTAATCGTCGCGATGTTGCCCATTTGCCAGAGAGACAATATTTGGCGCCCGCTGCTGATACAACAAATCTGTCTGAATCAGAAGAGATCGCTCCGCCCCTTAAACAATTATATGGCCCTTCTGCAGAGGATAATGGTTTACCTCAAGATATTGTTGATAACAGTAATGGTTACAATTACAATACCCCCAGACGTGTATATCGTCGTAATCGTCGTGATGTGGCGCATTTACCGGAAAGACAATATTTGGCCGCCTTAGACAACAACAATATCAATACCAATGTCAACACTCAATACTTGCCACCTTCTCTAACAACCAATGATGAGCATAATGTTCAAGAACCCGCACCTGCACATGAGCTTCTTTCCGATGGTTACCACTACAAGACAAATCGTCGTGTTGTATATCGCCATTTTTGAAAAGCCACAGAAAAGGAAATTAATTTACTAAGTATTCTATAAGAAGTTTTAATATCTTACTGATCCAGGAAAGAATGGGAATTTTTCATCAATACATCATTAGTTTAATTACTTCCTTAACCTTACGTATATGGTATCGGCATTATCCACTACATACATTAAGGTCATTCGTTTTGAATGTTTCCTCTAACATACTGTACTTAGGTTTACTAATGTAGCATCCAAATTAGTTAGAGTGCGAAAGTCTTTAGAATACTTGAATGAATATAATTTTGTTTAGGATCATTAACCCTTGTACACAATTGATAAAGCCTTGACGCACTAGTGAAATAAAGTATTAAAGTGAAAAATTGTATTTTCGATTCATTCATTACTATGCTATGAACAAAACTGTATGACACCGATTTCTAAATAAATAAATAAAAATTAATTCAGTGAAAAAAACTAGTTTCAAATTTTAGAAATTTTTGTGTAAGTTTTAAGTTATTGTTGAAGCTTTATTCGCGAACAAATATTTTATAAAATTTCACTATCTCTGTGGTCTACAATTCTGGAATTGCGGAATATGTTTCTAGGCCAACCGTACTCCACTATTGCATAATTCAGTGGTCGGTAAAATGTTTAACCGCGCACATGTTTTCGCATGTTTTCGAAATATCTCAAAAAATATGACTTGAAATTAGCGCACAAATTTATATTGATAGATAGACGCACAGACGAACATGGTTAGATCGAATCAGACTTTGATTCTGATCTGATTCTGAATCGATCTAACCATGTCGAAATTTACATTGATAGACAGACGGACATGGTTAGATCGAATTATACTTTGATTCTGAATAAGGCTGTAATCAGCTTTAGTGACCGGAAATCTTATACAGGATACGTAGTATTCATGACTGGAGGCAGTTTCTCATATGAATCGATGAAGCAGTCGACAGTAGCTCTTAATAGTACAGAGGCTGAATACATGGAACTTGCGTATGCTGTAAAAACTATCATATTTTTAAAGAAGATATTACATGAGATGGACCGTAAGTGTTCGGAATTAATTGTGATAATATGAAAGCAAATAACTTTTAATTAACAATTAAATTTTTGCACACATTTTCTACAAACAATTTTGAAGCGGCCCTTTGTTATGCTTTGCATATTCTGTTAACATAACTTGTATTTGAAATTTAAAAGGTTTTACGTGGAATTTTTTAATTCATTGCATATGTACGGGCTTAAAAATATTTAAATGATGTTCTCCCTATAGTAGCGATGTAGTATTGAAATAATAATTAGAATAAAAAACAAGTAAGTAAACTAAATTTGGCTTAAGGCAAATCTGAAATACCCTCTACTTCTATATATAAACGGTGGGCGTTTCAATTATATGATTACTGTCTCTAATAGCGTATGTTTTACGTATCAGCTTTCAGGTGGAGTTTTACGCTAAGTATGGGTTTTTGTTTATTGTGGGCGTGGCATTTGACTGATTTTGCCCATTTAAAACAGCGATTTGAGATTTAAAGTGTTTCTATAAAATTTTAGATTAAAATCTCAAATTTTACGACCTTGGGAATGCCAACAACAGACGGACATACGGACAAACATGTCTAGATCCATTTAGTTTTTTTGACATATGTTGCAAACATATATGCTAAAATGTTATATAAATTAAAAATTCGTTTTTATTTTCTTTTCTTTACAATATGTTATTATTAAGACTAAGCAAAGTATTATTTACAATGACTATGATTTCCTTTTCATTTACAAGTAAATATAATTAAAGAAATGTGATTATAAATATTTACAAAAATACACATACATCTACTACTTAATTAATGTCCTACAAAAATATTTCACATTATAAAATAAGAATGAAATGATCACAAGATATAGAATAATTTTAGTATCGATAATGATAATGATAATAATAATAATTAAAATTCAAAGGGTATCAGTGGCTTAGGATATGAATAGCCCCCTTTTCCTCCTCCTTCTCCTACATTGCCTAAATATGTAAACTCTGGGATAGGTTTTTGAACTGGATATTCGTACGTCTTATCCGGTTTCGCATAATAATAACCCTCCGTGTTAAAAGAGGAAGATTCATGGTGAGGCACCTGACTAATGTTTGGAGTTTTTGTTATTTCAAACGGTTGAAGCGGTTTGGGGTAATCGTAACCTTTCACTGGTGCTTTAAATGTTTGATAATTGTAGTCTTTTGTTGGGTGGGGAGTTGTTGGTTTTCTTGTCGGTAAATCGAAATTTATTTCGGGAGTATGGTAAGAGTAACCGGTTTTATCCGGTTGCGGCCTAGATGCTGGATGTAAATATTCCTTTGTTGGAGGCTTTTGAGTCGAATATTCATATTTTTGTGTGGGTTTTGGTGGTAAATAATTACTGGGTGGAGCTTTAGTAATTAAATCATATGTAGGTGCATGTGGCGAGGATCCGGATTTTTCTGAAGGATATTCATATTTATGGCTAGGTATTGGATATGAATAACCTGTTGTAGAAGGTTGGGAAGGTTTTGAACTTGGCGGAACATATGAATAGTCAGGCTTTGATGGCTTATGTGTAGGGTATTCATATTTGGGGGTAAGTGTAGGATAATTATAACCAGTCGAAGGAGTTTTAGTAGGTATTGGATATGAATAACTAGGAGATTTTGATGGTGTAATAGTAGATGTTGGGTACGATGGATAAGTTGGATTTGGAGACGTTTTTATTGGATACTCAAAGGGTTTAGCAGGGGCGGGATAAGAATAACCCTTAGTAGGTTTCGTATACGAATAAGTAGGTAGAGTAGGTGGTGATTTGGTTGACTGGGGATATGAATAAGCCGGCGCAATTGGTTTTTGTGTAGGGTATTCATATTTATGTGCAGGTGTTGGATAATTATAACCAGGAGATGGAGCTTTGGTAGGTGCAGGATATGAATAACTAGGAGAAGGTGTTTTTAGAGGCGTCTTAGTAGGTGCTTTGGTTGGCTTTGGGTATGAATAAGTCGGCACAGTCGGTTTTTGCGATGGATAATCGTATTTATGCGTTGGTGTAGGATAATTATAACCAGTAGATGGAGCTTTCGTAGGTGCAGGATACAAAGAGCCTATCGTGGATGGCCTTGTAACAGGCTTAGGTGATGGATATTCATATTTATGAACTGGTTTAGGATACGCATAACCATTATCTGCAGTGGAGGGCTTTTTGGGTAATTCAAAATTCACACCTGGCTTTATATATACATAACCTTCTTGGATAACCGGCTTTTGTGATGGTTTATTATATTTTATCGGTATTTGATAATCAGGTTGCTTAGGTTTATGTTGTGAGGGATATTCTAATTTTGTATCTGGTTTTGGATAATTATAACCGGGAGATTTTGTGGGTGTTGCATACGAGTAACTAGGCTTCGGAGATAATGTGGTGGAATCATAAGTAGAAGAATATGAATAACTGGGTAATTTGGTAGGTTTAGAAGGTATATCGAACTTTTTATCCGGTTTGGGATATGAATAACCATGAGACGGTGGCTTAAATTGTGGATAATCATTTTTAAGTGGTTTCGTTGGTACCGGAGATGAGTAAACCGGTGTTTTGGTGGGAGCGGGTGCTGCTGGAATTTCAAAAGACACTGTCGGCTTTGGATAAGAATATCCAGTTACAATGGTTTTGGTTGGTGCTGTAGGTTTAGTGTAAAAATATTCTGGTCGTGTTGGTTTTTGCGTATAACCATAATTGGTAGCCGATGTAGGTTCTTGGGCCGGGTTATATGTGGGTTTTGATTTATAATCAAACTGAACATTGGGTTTGGGATATGAGTAGCCTGTGCTGGTGAGTCCCGGTGTTGGATAGGTGTGACCATTTGTTGTTTGCAAAGCTGTTACTGGCTTTTTAGTGCTGTATTCGTATTTTACTGAAGGGGTTGCGTAAGAATAGCCTTTAGTTGATAAAGTTGGTGCAGCTGTTGCCTTTGTAGTTTTTGTAGGATACTCAAATTGCACTGAAGGCTTATTGTATGCATAACCTTGAGTGGGTTGTGGTGCATGCGATGGCACTTTATCATATTTAGTTGTTTGTGGTGTTTGAGGTTTAGAAGGTTTTCGCGGATAATCCAATTGATTTGCCGGAACATTATAAATATAATCTTGCGGTGGCTTTGTTAATGCTGTTGATTTAGTGGGTTGCGTAAAAATCTGATGTGTTGTTGAGTATGAATAAGCGGGAGTCGTTTTCGTTGCTACACTACTTGATCTTGGTGTATAATCGAATTTAATTTGTGGTTGTTGGTATACATACCCAGTTGTGGGTGGGACGTTTTCAGGTAATGGATACCCAAACGCAATCTGCGGTTTGGGATATACATAACCACTCTCGGGTACGCCAGGTATTAAATAGTTGGAAGCGGATTCAGAAAAATGTTCACACCATACTCTTCCCACCTCTACCCAATAGCATAATAAGATGAAATAGAATCTCTGAAATGAAGAAAAACAAAACATCACATTATCAGCTTTTGATTTGATTGTTTTCAATGCGATTTTTTTTAGAGTGTAAAAAAAAAAACAAACGAAGAACTGTTTAAATTTCCTGTTAAGTTATGAAGTCGACGAAACGTTGAATTTTTTTTTAAACTTCTTCATTGTTTTTAGATTTTGTTTTGTTGTATTTTATTATTATTTATTATTGTTTTAAACGCTTTCCTTGTATATAAACTCATGTACAAGTATGTTACGCTGACCGATACTAAACCGGAAACACTTGGTAAAATGATTTAAACTGTGAGTAACAAGCACTGTGTAGTGATTGACCGCAACGACATTTTATTATTTATAAAGGGATATTTTGCGTTTGCGCATCTCTGGAGTGAATTGTTTGTTCGTTTAATTTAGAAATCAACATGAACATGAATGGATTGTCTCATAAATTATAAATAATTATTTTGCTCTAATATCATATTTTGAAAGATGTTAATTTTTCAAGGTTTTGTCTTTTGCTTTAATTATATGTTTTTGCCTAAATACAAAGTTAAGAAGTTTAATAATAAAACAACAACAACAACAACAACAGTAACTACAAATTATCAGCGGTTTGTGTTTACGTTTATATTTTAGGTTCAAAAAAATGGTCCAAACAATTGCGCCAATCAATTCCTTCATAAATCAATCATTAAAAATTATAAATTTTCTTAAGATAAAAATTCTTAAGATAGATAACTATTTATACCCATTCAGTCTGCTTATTTCAAATAAATTAAAGTAAAACTTTTTCGGTAATCTTTTTGTTATGGAGACCATTGCACCAAATATTATATCAAATGAACACAACTAGACAGACAAACTGACTCGTTCTGGGTGTTGCAAATGGAATGACAAACTTAATATACTCCCCATCTTATGTGGTGGGTATAACATATAATAAGCATCTGCACAAAGCTACTCATCATAGGTGATGTAGGGTATGAATAGTTGAAAACTAGTTTTTTTTTTTAAACATATTTTATGGATTAATATCTTATTTAAATACCAAAGCATGTTAAGAATTTGTCTTCTTCTTCTTCTTCTTCTTTTTAAATATTCTAATTAGATTTGAATATTAATTCATTTACTTATGTTATGTGTGTAAAGTGACCGAATTAAATGTCAAAAACATTGTATATCAAAGATTTTTATGATCATTTTAATCACAATCTGATTTTCAGCTGTTCAAACAACAAACTGTTCACATCTATAAAAAATTATTTTAAAATTAAAAAAAAAATATATTAAAACGATAGACTTGTAATATTTGTATTTTTTTTTCATATTTTATTATTAAAAAATTAATATTTTTAGATTGTAAACAGAAAACAAACAAATAAAAAAAATTTGATATTAAAAAAACTTTTCAAGTAAATAATTTTTATATATAAAATGAACTAAAATAATTTATATATAATAAAATTTTTTTAAGTAGAAATGTGACACTTCTGTTTAAAATTATTCGTATCTGACAGTGACATAGTGATTAAGTTCGTTTTATGAAAACATTAATTACAATGAAAAGATGTGAAAATTTCGGAGGATTTCGAAATGAACGTATATTAGGAATAGTCCAAAGTTTTTTGCATAATTGGTGTCTACAATGTAAAAAGTATACCTTGTGAATAATATTCCTTAATACTACATAAGTCTATACATTTTATATGAATTAAAAAGTGATCACGTTGATATGAAATTTAAAAAAATACCGAGAACATGTAAGTAATCATTTCTGCAAAATGTATAATCGCATAGAATGAGAACTGTTTCAACATGCTAAAAAAGATTGACAGATGACCTTAGAATTGATAAAAAAATGTCTTAGCTGATATCTTTTATGTAAAAACTATAATCTATGAAAGTTTCATTATTCTACGTAGATCCCTTTGGCATATGTGAATATTTCATTCAAAACAAAAAGCGATCACTCCTATTTGGAATTATTAAAAATCCCTTCTGAGTACTTAACAAAATTGCACAATTCTTACTGAGTCCGTTCTATGAAAAACTTTGATTACTAGAAAAACACAGGGCGCCCTTACAAACTTAATCTCTTGAGTAAGGGGTATAAAAGTTGTTTAAAAATGAAGGTAAAACGTACACTGTGCGACATGAAAATTTATTAATACCATGAAGTTAATCGATTTAGCTTTTGAATGGATTATTAGTTACTAATGTTATTAATTTGTTTTTTGTATAAACCATTGAAAAAGAAATATTGTACACGTGTGTTATTTCATTGTTAACCACAGGAAAGCATCAATCAATACTTTAATATACAATATATAAAATGTAATCAACTTATTAACAATGTTAGATGTTTTTGTTGTTGTTTTTGTTGATATTGGTGGCTTTTACATAAAGCTTTGCATTAAGTAGCTTTATATAATTAAATTAATTTTTCCACTCTTAGTGTTATTTTCAGTCAAAAACACACAACTATCATTTTTGCCACAATTTAAAGATTTTATGACAATGAGTTAACTAAATTTGACAACATTAACCCACTCAAATAAACCACATGCCATATATATGGTATGTATGTATCAAAGTAGTTAACCATCCTTGAATTTGGCGTGACTCTTAAGACTGTTGAAGTTGTTGCTGTTGTTCAAGAATTAATTCTAAAGTATATTTGCGTAAGCGTGTTAAAATGGTATATTTTTTTAAAATTGAATATTCATTAAGATTAGTAAAAAAATAACGCTCTAAATAGAAAACAATCCGCTTCATTCCTTTCTTTATTCTTTACTCGATTTTTATAATTGAAAACATTAAATGGTTGCCATAATAAATTTAAAGAATAGAATTAAAATACAACAGAAAGGCAAAAAGAAAAAATGATAAATATCTTATATGGATGAAATTTGAACTTTTATGATGTTATATGGCCGTAATAAAGTTGAAAAGGTTTTTAGATTTAAAGATTAAATCAACAGCCAACAAACATCATATAACTGGAAATAAATAAATAAATAAAGAAAGAAAGAAATGAAAGAAATTAATTTTACTTAAAGTTTTTATGATATTTGTTTATTTGTTTGATTTTCAACTGAAATATTGATCGTAAAAGTTTTGTTAAATAACTAGCATTACGTACGAATTTTGCGGTTTTTTTTTTATTTTATTTTATGCTCTCTTTATCAAAAACTGTGCTTCTGTGACAGTAGTTGTAACAGTTTTGTCGTTAGCTGCGGTAATACCGATGTCAACATACATTTTTTTTTTTTTTTGCTTTGATTAATATGAAATTGGATCATTGAGCATTTTAATTATTTTAAAGTATATCTGTTTAAAATGAAATTTTCCTTATGTAAAAAAAAATGATTAAATGAAATTTTTAATGTGTATGTTTGTAATACAAATCTCGTTAAGAAAAGAGACATGGAAAAAATATTACAGGAGACTGTTTTTTTTTTTATTAATTTTTATTTATGAAACAATAATTTAATTATTTAAAATTATTATTTTGATTTGTTAAAAAAATTATATTATAAATAAAAATATATATAAAAAATAATTATTTATATATTAATTACATATTAATCTATATATAGTTATGTAATTAATATATATTTTTTAAATTTTTTGTTTACAAAAAATATTTTTATTTACAAAAAAATATTATTATTTTTAAATATTTATATAAATTTATTTATAATTTTTTTATAAATAAAGAAATTAATTTACACATTAATTTATTTTTATATATATTTATGTAAAATTAAGATTTAATTATTATTTATAATAACTAAAAAAAAAAAAAAAGAGTAGCTATCTATCAAAAGCTTTGTAAGTTATTTTATTTAAGTAAATAGTTTCGAAACCTATTAACCGAAATATTCATTGTTTCCCGTATTAAAAGCATTAAGCTGTGCTGCTGTCTCATTCCATAATTATATTATATTAAGAATTATTGTTAGTATTCCATCTAAAAATGTACATTTTCTAAAACTATTTTATTTTATTTTATTTTACTTAGTTGTATAGTATGTATATCTTGTAATTTATTCTAAACTCACCATATTTATTGGTAGGTATTCCTCTTATTATTTTTATTTTATAAATTGATGAACGGAAAAAAAAAACACCTGAAAGTTTGATTAAATCAATAAAAATGTTTTTTAAATTTTTGTTCACTTATTTTTAAAATTTTATAAAATATTACATACACAATTCGTTTTGTTTTATTGCATTTTTTTTTCGTTACATTTGATAACTTATTATTATTTAATTTCAAACACCCTGTTTTTGTTATTGTGAGGTTTTTTGGTTTTTGGTTAAAAAAACTGAAAAATACTTATGCGTTATGCGTTGTTTTTTGTATTTTGCTTCTTAAAGTTGACTCGTACGTTATATGGAAACAAATAACACTCTTCAACACAACGTTTGCTGTATTTATTTGCTTTTAGAGCATTTTTCTTATATTATGTGTGTGTGCGTGCATGGGTGAGTGTGTAGAGTTTCGTTCTTGTTATTGTTTTTTTTATTGTTTACTGTTCACAATAATAGCATTAAGCATCTGCCTGTTTGGCTGTCAGTCTGTCAAGTGCCGCATATGTATTTCAGTTTCGATGTCAATAATTTGTTTAGTGTTCGTTCATTGTTTTTGTTGTTGTTGTTGTTGTTGTTGTTGTTACTATGCGATTGTACTTATAAAGGTTTTAATGCTGTAGTGTTGCACGCATGTACCACAATTGCATTGCACTCATTAAATGCGTCTTTATGTTAGTTAGGGTATATGTGTTTTAATGTTGATGAAATATTGTTCTTCCACCAGTGTTACTAATGATGATGAACATCATTAAAATGTTATTTACTCTGTTAACATTATGGTTCAGTTTAATGTTAATATTACAGCGGTTTTATACATACATACATATATACAAGCGAGAAAATGCATGTAACAACATTGGAGTGCTGCTTCATCATTCATCATTTAATATGTAGAAATAAATATTTTTTTTTTTGCCTCCACTTTAGTGATAAAAGTATACTAAGTTTGCTTTTCAGTTTATAATGCAGAAAAGGAAGCCTTGGATATTCTACAAAGTTGATGAGCATCGAAATCTGAGATAATCTGAATATGTCCGTACGTCACATAGATGTTGGAATGTTCACATTTGTAAATTTTCTGATATCAATTAAAATTTTGTATAAATCTTTTTAGTATCTGTACATAGGTTCTTATATAAATTGTACACAATTGTCGAAGTGCCACGCCCACAATCGGCAAATATCTCTCATGCAACTAATCGACTAGGCATATTTGATATTTTAAGAATTGTTGTATAATTATGATGTACAGGCAAAAAAAAAAAAAAGAAGCGGTTGCTGCATACTTTTGGCCAAGACCGTATGTTCTGTATCCATTTCAATATTTAGTTTAAGCTAAATATAACGTTTTGTAATGTGTTTATCATTTTATTGAGACTCACCCTAATAAACCTACGCCTAGAAATGTTACGGAATAAATTTATGTTGTTAGCCCACAACTTGTCAAGACACATACAGCTGTGTTTATAATGAAAATGAATAATATTGTAATGATGATCTGAATGCAAAATAAATGGGCATAATAATTGCACTAAGTGATGATACATGTACTTGAGAATATGAAAAATTATTAAAAATTCAATAACATATGAAAAAAGAAAAAAAAAAAAAAACACGTTAAGTAAATTATATCTTATAATGCCTTTAGAAAATGATTTACTAATCCTTTCCGTTGATTATTTATTAATGAAACTGTTATAATTCTTTTGTTATTGTTGTTGTTGTTGTTGTATTAAAGTTATTAACTGACATTTTTGTATATATATAAAATACAATAATTATGCCATTGTTACGTTTGTTGTATATAACTCAAGGTTAATGAAACTGAAAAGAATAAAAACAACAACAACAACAACAACAACAACAACAAAAAGTAAAACTTATTCTCATTTGGAAAACTATGATGGATGTCAGTAACCATTAAAAGATACATAGATAGATGGATAGATTGATGTGTAAAGGTAATAACACCTTTTGTTTATAATTAATCCGCAATTATTGCAAGGTTTCCATTTAAGTAGCAAATCCAATTAAATACTTTGTTGTCTACACCAAATTGAGATTTGCGCTCGAGGATGCTTCACGCCAAAAACACGTCCACATGGAAATCAAATGCTTGCCAGAGATTCACACAAGAAAGGTCTTCACCATCTATAGCCGTACAGCCGCACAGCCGCACAGCCATACAGCAAGCCATAGACCTCTCTTTCAGTGAGAAATATAATTGGCCAGTTATAATGATAATGATGATGAACATAAAATTTAGAATAAAATAACAAAAACAACAACGGAATACAGCTTCAGCTTTCAGTTTTTTTTCTCTTTTCTGTTTTCTTATTACACATTACAGTGAGTGAGTAACTGCCTTTGTTGTTCACAAATTATCTTTTTAAATTGTTAACGTCATTAAATTTCACGAAAGTCTAGTTTAATGCGTTAAAATGCGTATAGAGTCGATAGCACTGTCCTATCATAAACGCATTAAATATACTTAACATGTACATACATTATATACACTAAAATAAGGTTCCTGTTTATCATAATAACAATAATAATAATAATAATAATAATAATAAAAAAAAGAACTGGTTTGTAGCTTAAGTCTTTCGTTGATATTAAGTTGTGGAGACCATGCGTTACAACCAGCAGCAAATTAAAATCCAAGTTCTTGTTGTTGATGATGATAACAACAAAACGGCGACACAAGGAGCATATTTTTATAACAATTTACACAAAAAAAAAAAAAAAAAAACGAACAAGCCAATGACTGCAGGATAGGATATATAATAAAATGCAACAAAAACAAAAACAAAAACGTGGGTATTCTCAAAAGAAACGCATTTCAAGGTTAACAGTGCAACCAGACACACAACACTCGTATGTGCTGCAAAGTTTGTTTGTTTCTTTTTTCTTATTCGAAGAATGTTTTTATTGATCTTTTATGGTTTTGAAATTAAAGTAATTAGTTTGAAAAATTCTTGAAATATGTCTGGAAGAATACATGCGTACATCCTAAATATAATAAAGTTATAAAAAGTTTATCAAATGCTTAAGCAAACCCATAAAATGGTATAAAAGATTACAATGTGTGTGCTCTATGCGTATGGCCGTCTCTGCAGAAATGGAAAAATATAGATTCTTTTACAATGGTAAACTAATGTGGATGCATCCTCCTCTCTTACATTAGAATTACACAAACAAGAGGCTTCAGGAACTTCACTAACATCAGCCACAAAATGTGAGTTCATCCTGGTGTGCTCACGAATACTGATTTCGATTTTGAAAATTTCAATTAAATTGAAACATAATTGACGAAGTTATCAATAAATCATCAAAACATAATCGCAGCTACGTAAAACTTACATTTAGATACATTTTGGATAAAAATTTGAAAACGATACAATAACCTTGACAGAAGTTTGGAAAAGGTTTTCGATATTAGACAGCATAAATTACTTTGCCTTTAACTATTATTGAAATAAAACAATGCACATTACATGCGATTTTTATGTGATCTTTATACACCGTACAAAAATGGGTTTGAATGTACAATGTTTTGAAAGAGTATAACGATGATGTGTGTCCTAGATTTGGTGTATGCCCTATATAGCCCTTTTTACTGGCTTTATTTGTTCACTGTTAAATGATTTTTTTATTAAATCGTCTTTTAATTATTATATTAATCATTTTTAATGATTAATTTGTCATGTATGTGAAATATATTTTGTTGAAATGATTTGAATAATATCATGAAAAATTATACCAATTAAAATAGAACACTTGTATATATATAGCAATACTGAGCGCACCTATTTTCTTTAATTTTCTCATGCATAAATTAGATCACATTAATGTGATCGGCACTTGATTTACAGATAGGTACCCAAACACTTATAAAGAATATATGCTTTATAGTCTTCCGCACAATTGTCTATAATTTATTTTGTTAGTCAGCACTAATTAGTACTTAAAGAAAATAACGAAACGCAAAAAAATCAAAGACAAAAATTGATTGAACATTTCAAGCAAGTGGAGAATCTGAGATATTTCTTGGGCATGAAATTATCGTGCTTGAGAAAAGAGATGGAAAAGTTTTGTATTTTACACCATGACTTCTACTTACATTAAAGGCAACTTGACTCATTCACGTCTATGAAGTCACTTATCTATTAAATGTTGTTTGACCAAATCCGTTAATTATACAAAAAAAAAAAAGTAGGTTGCTGTATATAGTTAAACTAACATTTTTCAAAAGTAAAGTTGTGGAAAGACATATGAAAACGCGTCTGCCGGTGCATCATCTAATTCCAGTTCAAAATTTATAATAATTATAGTATTTTATGTGAAAAGATTTCAAATAAATGATAAGTAAATATGAGAAATAAAAATAAAAATGATTTAAACATTTTATTGCCTGAGTTCACAACCATTTTATCATATAAATGTTTTGTTCGTAAATATATGTATGCTGACAATTAATATGCTAAAGATAGCGGGTGTATAATAATATTATATATACACATATATATGTAATGAAAAGTGAAATCATTTGTGAAGCATACAGAGATCTGTTTAGTTTCATTTGACTGTGAATTATGCGAATGCATTGATTTGTAAATAGCAGACAATGTTTAATAGTAAGAATGCGTGGCAGCATGTAAGCTTACAGAATATTAAACGATTCGTAATCGATTATAGAATATTTCTTAAAAAAGATATAAAAAAAAAAAAAAATGAAATCAAAATTAGTCGCTTTTCTTCAAAACAGAAGCTGTCACAGTGGACTGATTAAGTTTAAACTTGCACCATCAAATCGATTGAAATAAAAATTTTGATATAAAATTTACTTACCAGCAATGGGCAAAGATTCCCTTTCTAGGTTATAGAAATTTCTAGTAAATAATGAGGTGGAAGGTATAAATATTTCCATATTGTTTTAACTGAAAGGAAACTTATTTAACAAGGGTTTTAAAATTAAGTTTCTTTTTTACCTCGGAGTCATAAATTTATGGTACAGTATATACACATACAGGGTACGCTAATGTATATAAGATGGGAGAGATTAAATCAAATGATCAATATTCTTCATTAAAGCTACTATAAATTTAATGCCATATAATCCATCAATCTGTTTCACTATTCACACACATACTTCTGTTTTAATGTAAATCATCTATCACATCTATACGCATTACATAACGTATCGAATCTCTTTTCTATCATTCTAATTACATAACTGAATAATTATATATTCTTAAAGTGTCGTTGATCGAAAACATTTCATTATGAAAATATAACAATCTTTTGCATAAGCAGTGATTGTTATTAGCTACTTAGTAACTGGGATATAAAGAATGTATCAACATATCTTAAACCAGTAAGAAAAGTAAATTTAGTTTAGACCAAATCTTAAATATCCTTCACATCTGCAATAATGGGCGTGTCAGGTATGTACTTTCTAATAGTGTTTGCGTATGTATGGTTTAATACTTTATTAATAAATAAATATTGTGTGTTCATATTATTTTGTCCATCTCCTGTATATACGTATATGGTTTTTATTCAAGAATTAATTCATTCAATTTTTAATATATTAAAACGAATGTTTGCACAAAAAATGTGTCAATACTAGAACAACACTAACAAAAAACAATATTTATGGAATAATATTAAAAAAAAATGCAATTTTTGACATTTCTATTATTTGTTTAATTTTTATCTGTTTTAAGAGAGAATTTATCTTTTTATTCCAATTAGTTGGTTACTAATTAATCCATCTGTAAAGTTCAACAACCGCATAGTTTTGAAAATGTTTTGTTAATACAATTAATTAAAAGCCATTTTCAAAAAATTAATTATTAATGAGATAAATTTTTTATTTTCATTATCATATAAATACTATTCTTTAAGAATGACACAACATTCACCTATTTTTGCTTTTGTTTAGTTTGTGAAAATAAAAAAAAATTATTCGACACGTTTATCTTTAAAGAATATTTAAAGAGTCAACATATTTTTTTAAATAATAACATTGTTTTATATAATACAAAGAATTCTTGAAACCCGTATGTTAATTATTATGTTTTTTGATTGATCTAAGTCGACTATTAAAGGTTCTACATTCTGAAATTTATAATTATTTGTTTTTTTTTTTAAATCTTTTATAACTCTTGCACGTTAATAGTATTGTATAAAAAATTGAGTGCAATTTTTCTAAACATTTAATTAAATTAAAGATTAGAATACTCTCTTGTAAATGATGTCTCATTAAGTTCTCTTACATTAATTCATATTCTAAATTATTAATTATTTTAATTTATATGTTTGCTTTGTTGCAATTTAATAGTAGTGCCCATATGGATAATTGTAGTGGCCATGATAATAACCGCCGTAATACGGATAACCTGTAAAATTTTAGATTTCATTTAATAAACAAAATAATCGTTGTCTACATGCCTGACCAGTTATGAAAAAGAAAACTTAAAAGTAAAGCAAAGTTTTAATTGTAAAAATCTGAATCTGAATTTAACAAAGTCCGTCTGTCTGTCCATGTAAAGGACATCTATTGGGCTAAAGAGGAACTCATACATGACTGTTTACTAAAGAATATTGCAATATTGTTTTAAGGTTTTCTAAGATTATAAAACTATTTACTTTTTACTTACCTAAACCATAACCACTGTAGCCACCCAAACCGCCGTAACTACCCAATCCTCCATAACCACCATAGCCACCGTAACCACCCAAGCCGCCATAATAAGGAGAAGGATAACCAATAGATTTGTAGTAAGGGTTAGTGTAGGCGCCATGACCGAACGAAGAAGACGCTTTCAAATCACTTGCTTCAGTAGCAGCGGTTGATGCCACAGGCTCAGCTTCTAAATCTAAATCTTCAATTTCTGTAGCTAAAGATGTTTGTTCACTAAGTGGAGCCATTAAATGAAAAGGTATGCACTGATAAAAAAATAACAAAAGGAGAAATTGATAACAACTTAAAAACTTTGCCATATTTTTTTTTTTTAGATTTTTTTTCTTCTTTTCCTTCAAAACAATAAATTGTAAATGCTTAGCATTAAGTTTAATGACAACTGATACTGACTTCAACAATGTTTAATGTTTTTATAGAAGATTTAAGTATAGAACAACAGCAACAACAGTAATAACAACAACAACAACAACAACAACAACAATAATAATAATCAGCAATAATAAATTGTTTGTTTAACAAATTGTTGTCAATTTTCCACCAAATACAAACAAAAAGCATACAATTTGCCCATTAAAATTATATAAAATTAATGCTAAAGGGAAGGACAGAATGAAAGAGAAAGAGAGAGAGAGAGAGAGAGAGAGCAATACATCATACATAATGCTTGCAAGCAAGCAAGTTTTTCATCTTTGTGCGTAATTCAAGGTTTGAACATTTCAATGGTAATGGCCTTCCCTTTGCAACATTAAGGCATGCTGGTTATCAGGCAGTCTGACTTTTTATATAAAAAACTTGCATTAAAATTAACATGAATATATTATTGATAATTTCTATTGTTTGTTGGCTATTATGAGATCTTCATGTTTAAACAAACAAAACGCTTCTATGAAAAGTGTTTAAATGCTTTGTCCATGATGCACCTGCTTTAACTAAAGTATGATAATAATGGAAACAGTTTAGTTAAGAAGAATAGAATAATTTCTAAATAATTTCCTAATAAAATGAGAAATTTTTAAATCATAAAATTACATAAATTTCAAAACTTTATTGCAACACAAACGAATATAATTCATTGATATGAACATGTCTCTATCTTTTAACATTTGTTAACTTTTGTTAAGTTCATTTATTAATCATTTTATAATAATTCATGTGCATGGGTATTGGTGAAAGGAAAAATTAAGAGTCATTGTCTTTATATTGCATTATTTCTTTCCTATTCATATAACATTGGCAAACGTGATCATAACACATGGAAATTTATAATTAGTAAACGCCGACAATTATTATGCTATAATACACAGACATATTAAATCAGACAATTTATTATGTATTTCGTTTTATTACTGTTATTATTGTACGCTTTATAATGCATGCAAGATGAGTGGCAGCAAATTCCTTTTGAATCGATTTTTAAGCGTACATCTGTCCATTCATATATCTAAACCTTACTCTATAATAAATGAATGAATTGTAATTGAAAATGATAACGACGGCGACGACTTGATGACTGGTTAGGCAGTAATCAGTTTGTTCTGGGAATTCAGATCTTTATGTAGAACAAGTGTCATCTGAAGCACGTATTGCGCTACCTTTCTGGTACGATTACATTAATAGGTCAATGATGGGTGGATGTGGATGTAAACTGGGGTGTATTGTAAGTTTTACATCGACCATAATATTTTTATATTTTTCTTTGTTTTTAATCGTTTATAAACATTAAACATTTTGTTTCTCAAGTGAAGATATATTTTTTTCTCTATGCATTAACATTGACAGTCAAAAACATGCAAATTCATAAACCATGAAAATATTGTAAATTAACAATAGTGAAAAATAACAACAACAACAACAACAACAAAATAATTCATAATAAAGGAACAGCCAAAGAAGAGACGCCTCGGCTCTACTTTGCAATTTAATTATAAATAATGAGAAAATTTATGACTAAACACACAAATAATATATATTTTTTTTCTTATCATGTACTTATAAGTTTTTTAAAGACGATTTAAACATGTATTTCTTTTTTTTTTGTAAATAGAAAAGAATGTTTGTGCAGCAGCAAGGATTAATTTGTGTGTTATCATAATCTTTGAATTAAAGTAATATTAAGCAAGAAAGAAAACTAAATTGGGTCAAATCTTAAATAGTCTCAATATCTACATACAAACGGTAGGCGTGACAAATATATGATTATTACTTCTAACAGTGCATGTATTACATTTCTCCACCTTGCAAGTGGAGTCTTACGCTGAATATAAATGAATCGTAAATTGTGGACATGTTTATTATCCGACCATGCCCATTTTTAGCATATCGAAGGGAAGGGATAATTCGAGATATGCAACTTCCGTACATTTACGTACAAACAACAGATCTCCTCTTCAATGTTTTGCGTATATAATGATAAGTAATGGAAAACGAAAAGTCAAGTCAAGTCAACTCTAACACTGACCGACACTGACAAGTATAATACAACAACAACAACAATATGAGTATTATTAACAACCAGCAATCAAATAGTCATTTCCCCTTTTTGCCAATGTGTGAGTGCATTGAATGGAGGGTTTGTGTTAGAAAAGAAGAAGAAACAGAAAAACTAAAAAAAAAAAAAAAAACATATAAAAATAAAACGATAAGAAACAAGAGCAGCCTATATGTTTAGAGGAATGTGTACACACGCACATGCCAACATATGTATGTGAACGACATTGGTGAGGATGCAAACTCACTTAAGACTTGTCAGACATTAATTTCACTTTCGTTAGATGGTCGGTCAGTTGATAGTTGGAAAAACTGTTACACACACTGAGGTAACAATCAACTCACTTCGACTCTTGAAATGTTGTCTATGTGTGTGTGCATATGTGTGTTTATTAAACCAATTGAACAAGCAACAACTTTTTGAAACGATTTTCTATAGAAAACAAAAGTACACACAATGGCAAAAGTGGAAAAAACTGTTTTAGTGGAAATTTCTGCATTTATATAAAATCACTGCTTTTAACATTAGACCAGATCATTACGAAAAACGCATTCATAACGCAAACAACAATCGCGTTAAACACAGATCGGAGCTATAAAGAAAAACAGTTTTTGAAAAAAAATAATTAAAAGAAAAAAGAAAAAAAAAAAAAAAAACAGAAAACAAACAATGTTGATAAAACTGCAAAGAGTGATTTTCTGGAATATACAAGTGTGGTCTTTAACTCACACCATAACCGTGTACGATGATCAAAAAGCTAAAGCCAGTGAAGTGATTACAGGTCTGCAAGCAACCATAAATCAATTACACAAGCCCATCACTCGCATCAGCACCACCACCACCACTAACACCAACAGCAACTCACAACAACTGGCTCCTTTAACTAGTTTCGTGTATCCCGATAATGATCAAGTTATACACATTATTGAACCACCCAAACAATTTCAACAAATGAAAAAAATAATGCAACAAGCACCCAATCAATGGAAATTACATCTCCTGGGTAATCAACGCTTAAAACCTTTAAGTAAAATGTCCACAAACATTTTCAAACCTGAAATTAAAAATGATGTGATTGAAACGTACTCAATGTTCACAAAAAGACCGAAATCTTATTATGTTAATAACAATAAGAAACCGAATCCTTACAACTACATGGATGCCTACAATGAGGAGACACAATCACCGCAATCCATGATGCCCAAGTATTCAGCATTCCCGTTGGAAATCTTAGCCTCGGTACGTAAAACGAAACGTTACTTTCTGAAAAGTAAACCTCAGGTAAGCAAAGCTAAGCAGCGTTTGCGTTCTCAGAAAATTCAAACGGTTATCTTTGAAAATGGTCACGAACAGGGTCAATTGGAGAAGGGTAAGCAGAAGCATGTTCAAGGTATACGAGAGAACTTTATTAAAGCGAACAACAACAACAACATTAAACGTGTGAAAAGAGATTTGATCTTAAAGCGTAAAACAATGATTCCACCAACAATAAAACCCTTGACAGGGGAACATTTACTGCAATATATCAATGAATTGTTAAAAAATGCCACCACCTTCTTAACCTTTAAGGAGGCAGACAATGACAAAGCTGTAGAATTGGAAACTTCTACCTTAACAGGTGAACTGCTGTTAAGTAAAGAAAAGAAACCTGCACCAACTCTACCATTATTAACAAATGAAATGGTTACAGAAACCTTAGATAATTCCTTTAAAGCTACCAACGCTTTAATAAATTATTTAAAAATACAAGCGAAAGTCTCTGAATCACCAGACTTGTGTCAACTTAACACCAAACACTCAAGCCTTGGCGTTGATTTCAAGGAAATGCAACAACATTTGAATTGTGTGAAAAATGAAATGCAACAGCTAAACACCAGCCTTATTAAGCCATCATTGCAAATATTAACAAATAATCCTTATACCAAAGCCAAGCTGGGCAATGAATATAATGGAATGGTAGAGAATACTCCAAAGGAACCAATCAATGCCACCTTAATATACGATGATATAATGTCGGCGATACGTACAATATCGCAACAAAACACTGATAATAATAATAATACCAATCTCACTGTAATCGAAGATGTAAACGATCCTTTGGCACAAGAGAATATACACAAATTGAATCAATACATCAATTCATTGCAAAACCTACTGGTGCATATACCGCATTACATAAGTGCAGCACCACGTCTCATGAAGCGTTCCAATAAGAAGTCATTAACACAACCAATACGTAACAATATCTATGCCCCGGTGATTGCGGTTAAAAGGAATTTTAATGCACCAACACCGAGGCGTATCTATCAACATTATCCGATTGTGGTTATGCGGACAGAGTATCTGAAAAATGACACCGATTTTATACCATCCAGCAATAGTTTGGTAGATTTTTCATAATCATACATCCGAACTCCTGGGTAATAGTTTTAGTTTGTTCGATTCATTATATTCCACTCTACGTTTATGGTGTGTAACACATATAAATTGTATTTAAGGAAAAAAGGATAAAAGCCAAAATAAGTAATTTAAATTTTTGTACCCACATCATTATTTCATTTCATTTATTTCATACGCTGCGTCCCCATAGGTAGAGCATGTAAAAGTATATGTAAGCCTCTCATAAACTCTATACTTATGGTTCCTGCCTGCATGTTTCTATTGAAATTACACGCCCACGCCCACAAACGACATAAAACTCTCTACAAACCATCAAAATTGTTCAGTGCTGCTGAAACTTTATATTGAGCCCTTCGAACATTATGCTAAAAATGGGCGGCTTAGGATTTCAGATACGCTCACTATTTATAAAAACTTTTTTTTATGCCAATTGTGAATTATTAAGGACTATTTATAGCTCACACGTATTCAGGTACTTGTAAAAAATTATGTAAGATTTCGATTTAGCTCAATTGGAATTTTTGTCGTAAAAATACTTGGGTTCTTATGAGGTACAGCTTAAAAATAATCCCTGTTTAATTGATATATTCATTAATTATTGTATTATTATGTAGAGAAAAACTTTCAAAATAAAAATGTTTACTATTGAAAGAAAATCTTTTATTTTGTGTAAAATTTTCCTTAAAATGAACTAAAAAGAAGTAAGTAAGTAAGCTTAGATTTAATCAAGTGTAAATGAATTGTAACATATTATACATAATAAAATACGCCCAACTTCTATACCTATACCAACTGGTAGTTCAACTTGTTGTCTAACTTTTCTTCAAAAAAAAAACAAAAACGAGTATTCTTCAGATCACTTGTCAATGTAAATGTTTTTACTTTTTCCTTAAGTTTGTGAAGCTCTTTACGATGTTTACCTTGTGAGTTGGTTACTCCTTTACTTGTATGATTTATACTTGTTAAAAGCATAGCTTTTTTTTTTTTGGTTTTGTTTTTATTAAAATAATCGTTATGATTAAAACCTTGTCAATAAAAAACCTATCCCTGCTGATGACCTTAACATGAGTCGTTGTACTCTCTCTCTCTCTCTCTCTCTCTCTGTACATATATTACATAGTATTATATGAAACATTTTAAAAATTTTCCACAAATTGTTTTATATGTTGGTCGTGTACGTGTGTGTGTGTGTGTTTGTTAAACATGAAAAAGACCTTCAACTTGAACTGTTATTACTTTGACAACAACTGACAGGTTATCATGCTTTTGATTTTATATAAATGTTGTTTTGTACGTTTGTTGCTTACTTTCTATATTAATTATCATGTTTATGTAAATTAGTAATGCTGTCGTTGATTGTTTACAATTCAACAGCAATTATATCAAAAGCTAGTTATGCTGTACTCTGTGAATCTACCCTGATACCCTGGCCTGCATATATTTAATATTTTGTTACACTTAAATGAAATAATAACAATATATATATGTGTATATTAGTGTATATGGGTAAAATCTGTTTGTATTTATTACGGTTTGTGTTATGCAAAACGAGTTATTAAATGTAATCATTAATAGTTTGAGTAGCTTTGGTTGTAAATAAAACTATAACGGCATGTTAATGAAAACATAGTTCCTAAAAGTATATTATAAAAACGAAAATAAAAATAGGGTTACCAAGGGTTATCAACTGAGAAGAACGGCGAAATTTTTTTGGGTAGAACAACTGGAGAAGGTGTGCATAATGAGTACGGCGAGCGTTATATTTAAAGATGTAAATAGCTTGAATTGGACCTTAAACCATATTAAATAAATATTATTAAAAAAAAAAGAAAAAACAAAAATAAATAAAAAATAATTTCCGTTTATTGTCAAGTCATTTTTAAAATTGTTCCAATAATTAATAAATAGTGTTATAATAAATACAGCTTATTTTAATTTAAAATAAATAAGATCCAAAAAATGAGAAAAATTGATTTTAATCATTAATTAATAAGTATCAAATGCATGAATTAAAAGATTAGATAGTTACGTTTGTTATGTTTCTCATTTTTTATGAAAATCATCTACAATTACTGGATGCCAATCATCTACCACTTCCAATTTGGTTGTATTTTTATTTAAAGATTTAATCTCAATTTGTTTATTATCACTTTTAATTTTTTTATTATTATCAAGTCTACCACCATCACCATCACCATCACCATGATCATCATCAGCACCGTAACCATCAAAGCTACGTTCTGTGTGAATTAATATCTTTTTAGTCAAAACACCTTTCGGATATCTAACGGGATAATATTGTGGATTATTTGGAATTGTATTTTGCATTTTAGTTGTTAATAAGTCTTCGTCCATATTCAGTTGTTTAGAGTCGTTTTTATTGTGTCGTTTAGTAGCGACTGTTAGAAGATTATTATATTCGAAAAAGTCTATAATGGGATGATAACTGTAATTGATACGTTTTGGTATAGCATTATCCGTTGTTGTTGAATTTAATAAAGCGCTAACATTGTATTTGTGCCGGTAGGTAGACAGATTGAAGAGTTCGGGATCTATAGAAAGTAGGTGCGGCCGCTTCGATGACGTCTTAAATTGTTGATCGGTCTTTTTGGATGGCGAAGTCGCTGTTGTTGATGTTGTTTCAGTTGTTGATATGTTGGTCGCTTTATGGGTGGTAAGTGCGGGCGCGATCGTATATGGGAAGCGAAAATGTTGTTTGTATTCAGAGATTTCTCCGTTTGTGGATCGGGTTGTAAAGTACTGGGCCGGTAATGATGCGGTTTTGATTGCTGCTGGTGTTGTTGTTGCTGCTGTTCCATTTCTTGTTGCAATTCCTGTAAATGTTGTTGCTTTTGTAAGTAATTTTTTGTAGGCATTGGTATTAAGGCGGTGGTAACGGATTGGGACTGTGATCGGGGATGAGGGAGTGAAGGTACGAAAGGTTCCGGTGCTGGCGGTGATGGGTGTAGGGCCGATACTGGGGATCCAACTACTATCGCTGGGGGTGACGCTACTACTGATGCCGCTGTATGCTATATGGGGCACAGAATAAATATGTTTCCGATTTTGATGATTACTATCACCCATGGCTATAGTTGTGCCAAATTTCTTTACCTCTGTTTCACCAAAATGTAACTGTTCACTGGGGGCAAAGTCTTGATCAAGTCTGGCTTCATTACTGTAACCCTTGAAGGGGCGCCGGCGGGCCAAATCTCGTAAAAAATTACTAGAACTGCTCGAAGCCAGCGATGGCTGGACAACAGCTGAAGCTATGTCATGTGTTGGCTCATAAGCATATTTCTGCTCATGCAATTCTCGATCGGGGGGACTCAAGTAAGAACCCACCGTTGGCTTTGGTACTTTTTTTCGTATTTTCTTGCTACCCAGCAGCAATTCTTTGGCATCAAATGAACTGTCGTGCTTGTGATAATCATAACCAAAGTCATCCTCATCCTCTTCTACATCATCATTATAATCTAATTCCTTTTGATAAAAGTCTTCATTGTATATGGGCGTGTATTCTTTCTTGGCTTCGGTAAAACTGGGGAATTTCGCCCGATACCCATCAATTTGGCAGGAACAACAAGTGGGCACTTTGAATATGTCAACATGTAAACCACGATTCTTGTCCCAGCTTAGCAGGCGATGATAATTATAGACCTGGGCGCAATGTGAGCGATAATTTTGATTAAGATAAGAGCAACTCTCTTGGGGGTGCCTAAATAACGACAGATTTTTATTAACATATAATTCCATTGAAAGTGAAAAAGCCCATATTCTAGAAGAGGGTCTGTATGATTTTAATCATTAATAGTTAACCATTCGCAGAGGTGCTCTTCTAGGATACTTGACACTTACGAGCATTTCTCCAAACGTAAGGTCTGCGTGTGTTGTCCCGTATTTATAATGTATTTCCATTCCCCCGAAGCGGAGCGTGCTTTCTGCGGTCGAGCATAACGCACAATACTTTGACACATTCCATTACCGGACACCTGCTGTTCATCTTCACGTCTATTAATGTAAAGAGAAAGAGAGAGAAAAAGAGAGACAGAACAAATGATATGAAATTCCTTCCACAGATTTCATAAACTATTAATGTAACCTCTTTTTATTGACGGTATATTCATCGAATTCTTCATTTGCATCAATACTATTCCATTTGTCATTATATTCAGCCAATAATGCCACCATAGCGTTGCGATGACGTCGTATACTGCCCATAATTTGATCACTGCAATGGAAAAGTTTCAATAAAAAACAATTCAAATGTTCTGTTCATTGAACTTACAAGGGATAATCATCCGTTTTGATGCACATGGAAGCGGTGAAACGTTCACAATTTCTGGGTGGTGGCACAACAGCATCTATATCTGGTTTATTCGGTTTATTTCGGGCTGGCATTCTTTTACGTTTATTTGATATAATTTTTGAAGCGGTTGGTGGTAATATTTTACGAACACGTACCCGGGGACCGCCTATCAATTCTTCGGGTGTCGGTAACTTTTCATCATCGCTTTTGTCTTCTGCTAATATTCCCGCATTTTCGGTTATATTTGCTCTACCAACAACCTTTTCACTTGTAGGGGAATAAAAAGTCTCATTTAAACTTGCCAAAGCTAAATCTTCAATGAACTGATAGGCTTCCTTTTGATCTGGCGCTTTGTTTGGGTTTTCATCTTTTTTACTATTAGGAGTGGATTGCCTATTGGCGCTGTCAGCAGCTGTTCTATTCTGTGCTTTGGATGTGCTGAACAGTGTGGTGTTTAATTTAAAGGAACGTGTGGCCGCAGCCCGCAACAAGTCTTCCTCATTTATGGAAGACGGTATAGAACGTATTAGTTTGTGTACGAACTCTTTATTTTCTGCCGAACGCTTTAAACGTTTTGCATTCTGCTTGAATTCTTCTTTACTAGTATTAACATGTTTTACATTTTCCCTTGCAGACATGCTTTGCAGCTCTTCATTTATACTTTTAGGATCGAGTACATCTGGCGTCATATCAGCAAAAAAGTCTTCCATTGAATCATCGCTACCAAGGAAACTGGTTGGTTCTGATATTTTAGTGCCCACATCTTCATCCTCATCATCTAACTCAAACGGCGACAGTTCCATGTGACGTCTATTTGAAGAGAATTTTGAAAAGTCTTCCAAGTCCATTTTATCATGATTAAATCTAATGTATTTTTTAGCTGAATTGCGCACCAAATTTGCTATATCGTAAACGATGGGTATCAATAGTTTCTTGTCATCACCAAACATATGACGCACCTAAAAAAATTATACTCATAAATGAATAAGTTTTTCTAAACAAAAAGCTCACCTGTTCCAATTTCAATTCTTGTCCCTTTTTAGCGTTTATTTGTGCTGTTATTAAAGCTGACAAAGTTAATTTTTGTTGTTTACTAAGGACTCTTAGTATGGGCAGAATTTCTAGAAATTTCTGCCTTTGACTTTTATTGGTTACAGCCTTAGCTAAAGCCTTCCTTAATACCTGATCATGCCAATTGAATGCATTCACTTGATTTTGTTTCAAATCATTTACAACATGAACATCTGTAATGATTTCTTGCTTTTGTAAGTTGGATATTGGTGCTCTATCTGTTGAGGGGCTTCTTGCAGCATCATAATTCCAATCAATTTCTTTCCCATTAGAAAAATCAAAATCTAATAAGTCGTCTTCGGTAGCTTGTACTAGGCGTAGAGCGTATAATAGTAAGGGCCAGAGGAGGCCTAAGTTTGGCAGAAGCGGCATGTTTCTTAAAAAGGAAATGGATAATAAAATAATTATTATTTTTATATCGTATGCATAAGGATCATCTAGATGGACTGTTCAGCGATTTTAACCAATATCTACCTATTAAAACGTACCGAAGTTGATACTAAGTAGATAGTATTTTGTTTGTTTTGTAAATTGTGGTGGGTGTTCCTACAAAAATATATCATAAATCTTTAGTGCAGCGTGACATTGTTTTTTTAAATAAGCGACTTAAGTTAATGTGTAATTAACATCTCGGGCGTATGTGTAACCTTAATTTATAATTGAACGTACAATATATATATATATATAACTATTAATAAATAGCTGCAATCATCACTTCCCCATTATTAACATACTCACCTATAGTTTTTAGTGTCTGTTTAATTACTAACAACAGACTGGTGTGTATGGCATAATATAACTTGATAGCGACACATTTCGGTTTTTTAATAGCTTGACAGACATGCACATACACATACAAACACAAACACAAACTCTGTCATTTATGCACACACGTGCTTTAAAGTTTATTTACCTTTTTTGCATTGTACATGTTTATGTTTGTGTTTAAGTTCGTTTTGTATGTATCGGTTAGTTTGTTATTGTTGTTATTTAACACATATTATGCCACTACTTATTTACGTTGTAAAATTGAAGTTTATAACTTTTTTTTTTTTTTTTAAATACATAACCATTTAGTAAATAATTGACAAATAAAACGAGGCTTTAATATGACGTCATTATATTAATGATCTCAAGCTTCTGTATTTAACACTCCTTTGTGTATTGTTATGATATCTAATAAGTACCATTTTGTATGTGTGTGTGACCAACACATTTTTCTATTCAAAACTTTACCTGGTAATAATCTCTTTTCATTTTCCGAAAATGCTGACAATTGTTAATGACTTTTACTTGCAGTACATTTTACCGTTTTGCGGTAAGGAGTTGTAAAAAGTAATGATATGTATTTATTAAGTTAACGTTTTGCTTGACATTTCTTATATGCGCTACTGAAATGATGGAAATATTCAGTTTGTTACTCTATTTGCAGAACTCAGAAGGAGACGACAGAGATCTAACAAATTATAAATGTACCTTCAAGTGTCCACTTTTTGTTAGGAAGGAAGAATGGTCGTAAATTTTGATTTGTATTTTATATAAACATTTTATAATTCTATAAATTAAGCAAAATCGGTAAAGTGCCACGCCCACAATCGATAAAAACTATCTATGAGACAACAAAAATTAAACAATAATGCTAAAATATTTATATCTATAACGAGCCCTTCCTTAAATAAGGCAAATATGGGCGGGGTTGCTTAATGGAAACACCAAAAATGTACAAAAAAAAAAAAACAAAAAAATGTTGCATAGACTTCTGCTTGTAAATTAAAAATTAATACTAAAGTAAATTATTATTATTATTATTAAATTATATTATTATTAAATTATTATATTATTATTATAAGATGTACTGCCACGCCTGCAGTATATGTATTGGAAGGTATTTAAAATTTTTAATTGAAGTTCAGAAAGTATTTGAAACATATAAACTTTTGTGAAAACATCTCTTGCCTTAGCTAAACATATATTACCTAATGCGGGACCTCATAGATTCGCTTGCCTAAAATAAGGCGTCTATGAAATAAAGTCTATGAGGAGAGAAAAAACAATAAGGTATAAAGACTGTCTTCTCTACAATTATGATAAACCTTTTGAATGTATCTAAACTGGAATTATACTTCAACCAAAAAAGAAAAAAAAAAAAAAAGAAGGAGAAGGAGAAGACAACCAAAGAATACAAATTTCTGATTTAAAAAAGTAGCTAAAAATCTCTCTTTTTTGGCTTCTTTCCAATAGCTTTTCTTCAGCAATTTTTTATTTTTCGTTTATGACATTTGCGTATGTCCAGGCGCAAAAAATTTATTTGATTTTATAATAAAAATAATTAAATAAATATGAAGAAAAATTTCTCTTTGTAGTGGTTTCTTTATTTCCACAATTGAAAATACCGACTCCAAAAAATATTCATTGGATATCATCCAAAAAAAAAAAAAACCAAGTAAGAAAACTAAATTTGCTTTAGAGCAAATCTTAAATACACTTCATATGTGCAACGGTGGACGTGACAGATATATATATATTACGCCCTCTAATAGTGTACGTATCAGCTTGCAAGTAGAGTTTCACGTTGAGTGTGGTTTTTTGTAAATTGTGAGCGTTTCTATTATTCGACCATGCCCTTTTTCGGTGAATGGAATAACTTTAAATATATGTATATACCAAATTTCAAGTTTATAGCTTAATTTTTGTGAATTGTAGGCGTGACTTTAAACCGATTTTGCTAATTTTAAACAGCGTTCTTCGTGCAAAATTTCAGCTCAATATCTAAAAAATGAACAACCGTAAGAATGCCAAGAACAGACGGACACACGGACACATGGACATACATGTCTAGATCGAGTCACCTTTTAATGCTGATTAAGAATATATATACTTTGTAGAGCCACTGACGCCTCCTCCTATCATATGTGAAAGTAATAATAATAAACAATAGAATCAAGTTTGTATTGTAATGAAAAAAAATAATAACAATAACTGAAAAATAAAGATTTTTCACTTTAGGGGCAAGTTAAGGCAACTCACAAATTAACTCTTAGCGACACCGAACTGAACGCATGGACTCACAAATTAAAATAAATGATTATTGTTACATAGTGTACATAAATCATATGACATGTGAGAATTGTTGTTGTTGTTATTGTTGTTATATTTTATTTAACATTTAAAAGAAGACGCTGTGATCGTAGTTAGGCAAAATAGCAGACAACAATAATAACAAATTGTTGCTACCAGATTACAGTGCATACCGGATAGAAGGAAAGTTGATTCCTGAATTATGCAAAAGGCCCTTTTACAACAACAAGGCAATAGGAGCCTTAACATCAACTTCGGTCATAGACTTTTACACACCAATACGTAATACGTAATATATGGTTGTGTGCCTATAATCGATAAGAAAACGTGATCGACCTTTGGGAAGACAAAATACTGAAAACCACTATCCACACACCACACACAAAAGTGAAACTGTATATGAGGAGAAACGAACTCCAAGAAGGCAAATGACATGATGACGTTTGAAAATAAAAAAATACGATGCCAATAGCAGCAACAGCACCACCACCACCACCACCACCACCATCAACGGCGTAATATTGTCAAAAAAGGTTAGTTCAGCTGAACACACTGTATTGAAAGGCATTGTGGCAAGCAAATTAAAGCGATGCCAATAACAATAACAATAATAGAAAAAGAAGAAGAAGAAAAAGAAGCGTAACCAGCATCCATAGTGGCCTCTTCTGCTTTGGGGTTTAACAAAGTTTATTAACCGTGACAAGGAACATCCTCCACGGGTTACAGCACAGCATACACACACAAATTGTAATATAAAACTTAACAAAAAATTTGCAAATTGTTAGCATGCCTAAGTTGGTAGTTGATGAGACCATCTTTAATATGCACACACACCAACACCTACATGATTTTGTTGCAAAGGATGCGCTGTTTGGTGTGTTTCGTTTTGTTTATTGTGTTGTGTTGTGTTGTGTTGTGTTTCCATACAATGTAATATTTTCCATTTATGTGGCCATCTGTGAATTTTTATTTGATGGCTGGTAGTGTTTTAAGATTGTTTTCTGTAGATTCTTTTTAAATTTTTCGTTGATTATTTTCGTTATTATTATCAAATCTGTTTGTAATTTCATTTACATTGATTTCTTAATGGTTATATAGCAACATAACTTTTGACGGTCAATGTTAGTTAAAAGAAAGTTGTTGTTGGTGCAATATAAATATTTTTGTTGATTAATACTTAGGTAGTTATTATGTTGTCAAGTTAGATTTCTACCAAAAGAAACGTAAAGTGTTGCCGTTGTTGTCCATATTAGGATGCCAACAAATTTTTATCAATTTTAAAGTGTTGGTGAGGCTGTATACAATAATATAATAGCTACGAGTAACATAACCTTGAATTTTGTATTTTTTTGCAATTTGTAATTTATACTCTTTTTGAAAAAGGCAAAACAAAAAACAAAAAACTTGAAAGATAGGTTTCAACTGTGGTGTGTACGGTGTATCAATGAAAGGTAATGAGGATGTGTTGAAGAGATGAAAGGTTTTTCAACCTTGTAGGATCATGTTTTAGCACTTCATTATACATTTTTATATTAATATAATTATAATAAAAATGACAAGAATGGGAGCATACAAGTACAATAGCAAATTATATATAAAAATTGTGAGCGTGGCGAGTATCTAATTACCTTTTCTAAAACTGTACGTATTACGCATCAAATTACAAATTGTCTAACTAAAGTGTTTTGTGAGGATGTTTTTAGCAGGTGCCTGTTTAAGATCTGTAAGAGTGTATGCACTAGGGAACAATACACAAATCGAATTTATTGCTTAATATGATTTTTTCTCTACATTGTGACCATATCTGTTATTTGACTACGCCTACTTTTAAAAACATTAATAGCTGCATTAATTATATATATGAGCATCAAAATTTTATTCTTGCCGCTCATTTTTTATGGTCAATTAATACATATTCGTTAAATGTGGGCGTGGCTGGTACTTGAATACGTTCTCTAAAAATATAGATGTCAACTTAATCAACCCTTATTTGAATTCTATACTAAAAATGATTTTTTATTACATTGTGGGCGTGTCTTTTAGATACAATTATATATGTGTACTAAAATTATAACATTATAACGAAATTTTTATGGCCAACAACTAATTTTAATCGATTTAAATAGTAGTAAAGTGCATGCAAGAACGGTACAAAATGTCTTAAAATCTCAAAATGGACAAATTGATTGATATTTTGATTCTTACTAAAAATATTTACACTTTGTGAAGTTTCCGACAAATCTTGCTGGATATTGCAAACGGAATAACAAACTTAGTAGAGCGGGATAAAAAAATTATAACTATAAAATACATACAAAGAGAAGAAGAAGTATTTTAAACAAACTAAACTTTAATACTCTATAACCGACTAACCCAATTGTCAAGTAAACGCTAAAAAACTCGCTTTCATTTACACAATAATTAAAAAAGTTGTGGAAAAAAAAAATCAAAAAAACGAAAAAATAAAGCTTTCAAGTAATATGCGAAAAAATTGGTAACAAAACTGATTGATTTTAATGAATAAGAAACTTCATCTTATCAGAGTACTTATACACTCTGATAAACTCACAAAAGAAAAAAAAAAAAAGAAAAGAAAGTCGCTTGTAAACATTTCTTTATAAATCACAACAAAAGAACTTTTGTTTTTGTTTTTTTTCTAACTTTAACATACAATCGAAAGCCGTTAAAATGAAAGAAGTTATAAAAAAGACTTAAGCCAGAAACTTGAATGAAAATTTTTCTACTTTTTTTTTTCTTTTTTTTTTTTTGGTTTTATTATAAAACTCACGACCCAGACAGGTTAAGAATTCTTTACGTGAAAAGCCTAAGTAACCTGTTTATTTCAATGTTTATATTCTGTTGCGTTGAGTGGGTGCTGGGGAGAACAGTTTTGATTTCTTTTGTACTCACTTTTTATATGAATTATTACAACTGCCAGCTAAAGTAATCCAATTGTTGTTAAGTTTTACTTTCTAAAACTTTTTTTTCGTTTGTTTTGTTTTAATTTATGGTAATTGATTAATTTTCTTTTTTTTTACTTTCTTGTGTTTACATATACATACAATTTGCACGTTACTAATTGTGTGAAAAATTCCTAAAGTTTACTTTACTTTCTTGTACAGCATCTTGAAATACAGTCAAACGGTTTTCTTTACAAGTTGCACTATTTGGATTTTCTCCAACAGTTGAGTGATTCTTTTAATGCCGTTTTCAGAATTATTTCTAGAAAAATTCTTCTTCTTGAATCTTTTTTAAATGAATAAATCTCAATGTAATGTTGTTGTTAAAGCTGTTAATGCGCTATATTGCTTAAGCACGTCATTTCTTTTTCAGCTCTCATCGCTGACTGACTGTTTTATTGTATAGTCACACACTTAACAATTCTTTTAAACTGGGCTTTTTAACTGTTTATGTTAATAGAAGAGAGTTGCACTCTTTGATAATAAAAACACCGCTAAAGTTGAGTTGAGTAAGTATTTAAAACAACAACTACTTGAAGAATAATAAAAATAATGAGAAAAACAAGAATGATTCTACGCTGGTTGGCAATTTAATGGAAAGACAAGCTAAATATATTTAGTTCTAATATTTTAATTCATAATTTTAATAAATAAATAAATACTAATTTACAGTAAATTATCTTTAAAAGTAACAAGTTTATTACTTAAGTCTTCTATGTAATCTCTCAATATCAGAAACATAAGAAAAGTTTGCTTCTTAAGTCTTTTGTAATTATTATTTTATAAGTAAAGAATATCATTTTAAAAATAACAAGTTTGTTGCTTAAGTCTTCTATGTAATCAAAGTTTTATGAGAAAAATAAAAAGAAAAAGTTTGCTTCTTAAGTTTTTTGTAATAAGTAATTTATAATGAAAAAGTTTCATTTTAAAAATATCGAATTTGATATTTAAGTAATAAAATCATTATGAGAGTATGGGTAAGGTATGCAAGTCATTTGCAAGTCTTCTAATAAACTTCATACTGCCCTAAATAGTCCTTAAGATGTTTTATTATTATTTATAAAGAATTGGAAAAAATAAATATATAAAAAAATAGTGGACGTGGCCATTATAAAAAGTAAAGATTTATTCCTTTGTTATAATACTATAACTATCCGAGAGAGAGTATTGGCCGCGCCTACTTCTAAAAGTAAAATGATTTTTTCTTGTATTAAAATAGAAAGAAAATAAGTCTCTAACGGTTAATTTAAAAAACCACTAAGGCCACGCCCATAATATGTATAAATCATTAAAAAATGATCAATTATATTTTAATGTATTGAAATAGTAAGTGTCCAATTTGTGGCTTTTTTTTGTTGTTTTGTGATTTATTTTATTTTTTTTTTTATTGATTGATACGATTATTCAAGGTTTTTGGTACAAAGTCAAGTTCTTTACGAAATATTTTTTTTTTGTTGTTAAGTTTTAAAGAGATTAAAAAATATAAGTAAAATCATATAGATTCAAACATAACAAACTGTTTTCTCTCTTTCTCTCTCACTGTCTCTTTATTAATTCTTTTAGGCCTCTGTAACTCTCTGAGTTGAAAGAACTTTAATGATATTTAATATTCACTCCATGTGGATTTTGTGTATATGTGTATCTTTATACCATAATGCTTCTATTTCATTCTGCTTCTTATTTTAATTTATTAAACCCAAAACGTGAGCATTCTTAAAATTGTGTGTATGTGTTTTTCTTTCTTTCAATAAACCGCAACAGGTTAAGACTTTTAGTCTTATTCTGATGATTTTTAGGCTGTAAACAATAACAGTTTTTTTTTTTTTTTAAACAAGATCATTAGCTATGGCAACAAGTATTCACATAAACTTATACAGAATTAGATGGTGTAAGAAATGTGAGAAAAGAAAATAATCGTTAATGATTTTTCCATCTATTGTACAATCAAGCAAAATGTTGTACAAAAAATAAGAAAACAAAAAACGGTACCAACTGTGCTGACCAACCAGGAAATCAAGTGGAAAATTATTATTTGTTACTAAGTCTAACAATAAAAAACAACAACAATTTAATTTATAACTTTTTTTAAGTTAAACACAAATTTTCTGTCGATTATGTTGATTTTTCTAAAACAACGCAACTGAAAACCATTAAGAAAACACTTCAGTGATTAGTTAAGACATTTATTGCACTGTTTTCTTTTAATGTGTTTGTTAAGTCAAAAATCGCCTGTGGCTATATATCCGATAAAATTAATTGTTTCCTTTTTTTCCTTCGCTTTTCACCAATTTCTTTGCCCCTTAATTCTAGTTGTACAGTTATACACATGCTTGCACACATATATGCATTCATGGTTCGTTAATTTAAATACTTTTCACACCACGATCTTTTATTTGTGTGTGTGTGCGTGTGTGTCTATTTGCATAAAACCACGTTGTGTGTTTTTCTTGTTTTTGTGTTTTTCAATTTAAACTTAATAGCAGCTTTTATTGAATATAATTTATTATTATTGTTGTAATTACAATATTATATAAGTTTCCTTTGGTTTTTTTTTTATTTTCATCCCACCCCAACCCACCTTTACTCATATTATTATCGATTAGGTTAATAAAAAAGAAAAAGAATTAACAAGCGAAAACGGCAAAGTGTGCCAAGCTTAACTATTCAACACCCTACAGTATAATATAGTTATGGACCAAATGAAATGAACAGTTCAAGTTTAATCTGAATCAGCCCACTGTAGTAGTTTTGGTGATGATTGAAACCTATACCTACAACTGAAAGAGATTTTCTTAATTGTTGTTGTTGACCCTATTAGCTAAAAACTATATAAAAAAACATCGATAATAACTAAAAAAATAGTCGCAGTTTATTTCGAGCCACTAAGCACATATATCATCCAAGTAAATTTTTATATTCCCAACAATTTTGAACCTAAAAAATGCCATTTTTTATATAAAAGAGTGAGGACTATCAAAATTTGTACCATTTAAGGATTTTTACTGAGTTTTTTTTTTTATATAATTACTAATCCATGGAAATTCTTTTTACAAATGACTCGTTCAAATGATTGACATAATTATTTGTCATTGAAGCGTTTCTTTAAATTGCTAAATTACGTAGCTTATATGTAAATATTATACATTAAATTTAAATTAATGTAATTATCTTATAAGTATATTTAAAGTTTCTACAAACAATTTTATTTACAGGTTAAATGCTATAAAATCTTCATAATGTGGCTACTACGTTAGACTGTAGATATTATGAACAGCCTAAAATAACCTTAAAAGTTTTTATTTTTTCTGAAATTTTGTTAATTGCCTTTGGGAAATTTTTTTATTGACTCTACTTTTACTGGAAGCAGAACAGTTGCAAAGTATATGTTCAGATGTCTTAGGAGTCGCATTACATTGTCTGCATATGTCGTTTTCAAACGCGGCCATCTTTTCTGAGGGTACAGTGTCCGGCATATAGGCCAGTTAGCATTCTAAACTCTCCTCCTTTGGAGTTCAAGAAACCTTAGGGCTTTATTGGAAGATTTTATGAATATTTTGGTTTACCTCTGGCCCTTATTTGGTTTTCCGTGGCTAACAGTACTTTTTTAAAGTAATTTGTCCTACACCTTCAGTTATTTGGGTTTTTCTCACACTACAGAATGGTTCCGTACCGATTATCTGACAAAGATAATTTCATGTTTATTAATTTTTATGCTTAATAGACAGATTTTTATTAATTATGGTCATGACTGTTATCCGATTTTACTCATTCTGAATAGGAAACTATTAAATTTAAATTTCTGCGCTCATTGGCGCTTCAACAAAAGAAGGACTTTGTTAAATCTAATCAGATTTTAAGGCTGATCATGATTACTTATACCACGTAGAGTATCTGACGTCTTCTCCTGAATATTATAAAAAGACAAAATATGTATAATTCCCAAATATAACAAGTGTAAATTACCTGTGAGACTCCATACCACCCATCATTTCATTTTTATAAAGATCTGAATATTTTTTGTTGTTTTTATTTTTATACAACACAGTACAAATAACACAAAGTATTTATTTTATTGCAAAATCATAAATTGTATAATCCTAAAAAAAAAAAAAAAATATGGAAGATTATTGCAGTTTGTCTGTATATCGTGTACGTATATATGCCCCGGTAATATAATCATCCAAAATAGAAGGAATGAAAGTGTATACATTTAATAATTTAAAAAGTACAATTTTACAGCTAAACTAAGCACATTAATAGAATGAAAAAATGAAACGAAAAATAAGACGATAATTCAACGTTTAGACTAGACAACTAAACAACAATAATTAATCCTTACTTACAACTACTTTTTGTAATTATTTACATCATCATACATTTATACGTAGAACCTACACAAAAAAAAAAAAAAAAAAAAACTAAGCACCGGAAAATTTTAACCCAAACAATCTCTGGCACTCATTTCAATTTAAACCGAATCTAAGTGTATTGAAGGTGTTTTCATTTTTAGTTAATACTGGTGCATATAATAGATATGTGTCAGAGGAGAGTAATTATTTTAAAGCACATGAGATTTCTTTCTAGAGTTTAGAATTAGTAAAATTGTTATTGGGTGGGAAATTGGTTTCGTTTTAGACAACAGTTGTAATGTCATATTTCACATTCAAATTCAGAGATGCGATGATTGAAGTACACCATGCCATGTTCTAAATCTTCACTAAAGCCACTAACATCCATGTAATCCGAATTGGAAGCGGTATCATCGTCTACCCATTGATGCAATGAACGTGTTATCTCTAAACGTGATTGACTGAAGCTGGGTCGCATTTGTGGATCTTTATGCCAACATCTAGACATTAAATTATAAAATTCGTGACGTCCCTCCTTTGGTAGATCGGGTCTTAAACCAAGTGGAACGCGTCGTATAACCTCTCTACCCGTTAAATGAGAATAAGGTGTACAACCTGAACAAAGAGAAAATAGAGAGAGAAAATTATTAAATTAAATTCCCAAAAAAAAAAACTTATAGAGTCTCACCTAGTGTAGCTATTTCCCACAACACAATCCCGAAAGCCCAGATATCTGTTTCACGGGTAAAGACATGATACTGCAAAGCTTCCGGTGCCATCCAACGTATGGGTAACGCTGGCCTTCGTCCTATAGTATCATGACCATGATGAACTTTTTTATTTAATTCAATTTGATGTGCATGATGATTGGGGGTATCTTTTTCTGCATTTTGTGGCCAATGATTTATAATAAATTTGCCACCAAAATCGAATTTAAATTTATTAAAATTACTGCGCATTATCTCATTGGCACAATTTTTTTCATATGTTTTCCGTTTACGTTCCGCATCCAAATCAATGGACATACCAAAATCGCATATCTTACAAATACCGTTATGATCTAATAAGACATTGCGTGCCGCAAGATCTCGGTGTACAATCTATACGCAAAGCAGTAAATAATGAATTTGTTTAAAAATAAAACTTTTAAAACAAACACTCACTCTCTTCCCAGCTATATACTCCATGCCGCAGGCAATGTCCAGGCAGAAGCCAGCTAGAGTACGCGGTGACAGGGGTGTTTGACTGCGTCCTCCCGGTACAGAAGCGGGTAATATATTGGTGGCATTGCGAGCCGCTCGTAATAAAGAAAGCAAACGTCCCCTCATGGCATACTCCATAATAAGCATGTGAGGCTCTAAAATTTATATGTGAAGTGTGTGTTTTTTTTCTCGTTTCAGTTATAAAAACTTACCCGTTTCCACACAAGCCCCCAACAAGGTCACCACATTCGCATGAGAACCCAATTTACGCATTATGTTACCTTCATCTTTTAAACTGGCCTGCGTACTGCAAGCTCTAATTGTTTTAACCGCCACTATACGGGTAGCACCAAAATGTCCACTTAAATCGTCCGCTTCCGCCTTCCATACTTGACCGAAATTACCCTCTCCCAGAAGACTCTTCAAACGAATATTGGAACGATCAAATTCCCGATCACTTATAATTGAACTTTTGTCATCATTGAAACGTGACTGGTGCATATGATTGGTATTATAACTCTGGTCACGCAACACTAATTTATGTACTTGACTGTGCTGACGTTGTGGTGGTTTACGATGATCCACTTGATCATCATTACCATTAACATTATTATCATCATCATCATCATCATCATCATCATAATCCAAACCATTATTGATGTGATATTTTGTGTCCAATTTTTTAACTGGACTTATCGGTTGTTGATCTGTAATGCAAACATCGAAATCTTCATCATCTTTGAGAGACCGCTTTAGTATATAATTTCGCACCAAATACAGAATGACAGCCATTAGGGGTACAATACCGATACCAGCCAAAACCATTGTAACAATATTCATGCGTTGCATTTCTGTGGATATTTCTTTTTCATTCGTTACCACCGTTGAACTAATATCCATCGGCTGACTGGTAGTAGAACTGGTAGACCCTTGATCATTAATTTTGGTATCATAACCAACAATAAAACTTCCTGGCTTTTCAATTAAGCTGGGTTTTGTATAGAATTGAGTCGAGGAGGCTTCTGTGGTAGAGGTAAGTTTCTCATTCACGTTTAAATTTACTGTGGAACGTATCGAAGTTAAAACAGTGGTGCGTATTATAATCGGGGCAGATTCTGTCGTAGTGTTATAGGAGACTGAGTATTTTCGAGGTCTTTTGGAAGTACTGGTATCACTAAATGTCGGTTCGGATGGTGTAAACATATCGGAAGTACGATTTACAAATATTACCAGATTGGGTTGATCATTAGTTTGCGTTAAACTTGGACCCAAAGCTCTTAAAAGCTCTCTATCCTCTTCTATTATATTACGGGTACTTGTAACGGTATTAGTGGTTCCCATGGTGCTAGTAGAAGTAAATGCTCTTTTTGTGTTGGCAGGAGATGAAGTTGTCGATTTAGTAGTCACTGTTGAAGTAGAAGTAGCAGGAAGTGTTGAAGTTTTAGGAGTCGCAGTGGTAGTGGTAGTCGTGGTCGTAGTAGAAGTTATTGGGCTTGCAGGATTAGTAAACTTCTCAGTTGTACTTACTGTTGTAGTTTTATTTATATTAGTTATGGCAACAGTATTTCCGGTAAAAGGTGGTATGGTTGTAATAATGTCATCTTCTGACAAAACTGTTATAATCAGTGGAGTAGATGAGGTTATTATTTGTTCCGCTTGTACCGTAGTATTCAAATATTTAAGATTCTCCAATCGGTTGGTTTGATTTGCTGATAATTCAGGGCCGGCTGATGTAGTAGCTGCAGTTGTTGGAGCAATATTTGCCAAGCTACTGGCTTTAATTTCACTCAAAGGCATTCTAGTAAATGGACTGTAGCGTCGATTAAAACTAACACCATCTCTCATATTGTATTTAAATCTAGCACGACTCCTCTCCACTGCTGACAACGTAGCAATGGAGAACTTAGAACTTGCTGGTGTAGTTGTAGCATTAATGAAATCTTTTGCAACAGCCACCTCCAATAATTTGGGATGTTCCTCATTAACTGCTGTTATGGTCAGAGTGTTTGGTTTTAAGGGTGGTAGCTTTTGTCCAAAATACAAATACGGTTGTATGTCATCATCTTCTACAGATGTGCTGGCCACAGTAACTGTATTAGGAGCATTACCTTTACGACGATTTCCACGTAATTTAAGACCACTGCCACTCTTCTTTTCATCCGGTATATGATTCAAAGTATCATTTTGTTCTTTAGCTATTACCAGAACACTGTGTGAAGATTCATCACTAAACAAAATCTCATTAGTGTCCTTTTCAGTGGCCACTTTAGCCTTCGATTCGGCCTTGAGAAAATTCTGCTTTAAGTCGGATTTACGTGAAAAATTCGAACACTGCCGCATACAACTGGCTGTAGTACGTCTTGTAAAATTTTTAGTACAATTTCGTATACATATGGATCGGGGATCGGTGGGTGTGCGTGATGTTGTCTCCATTGCGGTAGCTGTACGACTGGTAGTTATAACCCGCGAACGAACACCAGCTCGATGCAAGGCATTTCGTCTAGCAGCCAAAACATTCATTAAGCGGCGTTCACGTTCCTGGGCAGAATTGTGAGGCGCCAAAGAAGGCTTTGCTGGTTTTATGGTAGTAGAGCTAAAAGATTCGTAGCCATCTGTAAAAAAGAAACAAATATTTTTGAATTTTTTCAATTTTTTATGTAGATTTATCGATAAATGTGAGCTTTAAACGAAACCTCAGCCAAATTAACTAATTATCACATTTTCATATCATTCACAAAAGGTTTTGGGCACTTTTTCTAATTTGTGTTGTTTTCGTCTTATTTTTGGCTTGAAACTTTAGGCCAAGGCTTTTTACATAGTGAGGCAATATGTACAACAATGTATAGCAGTTGTACCTACTAATTTTTTTTTTCAATTAAAATTACTAACCGACAGCCTAAGATAACCACAAGGCATTGGAAAAAGCAAAAGCAACAACAAAAACGAAAAACTAAAGGCATTAAGCGAATAACGACAACTTCATCAAGAAACAATGCTAGAATTTTAACAACAACCCACGCGGCAGATATGGATATAAACTAAACAACCAGTCGTTATATGAACCAAAAATATAAAAAAAAATACGAAAATGAGATTATACCGACCTATTTTTACTCTAAACTAAATATATTTGCATATAAACCCTAAGCGTGACATATACCGGATGCCGCCTTCTAACAATTTATATTTTTATGTATAGAAATACGATTCTTTACCAATAATTTTCTTAATTTCTTTATGTTCCGTATAATATGGGGAGTTTGTCATTCCATTTGCAACACCCAGAAGGAGACGTCAGAAGACCTTACATTCTTGATTAGCATCAAAAACTGAAACGATTTAGAAACGATTGTCCGTCTGTTGTTGGCATGAGCTGAAATTTCTAGTTTTTGCCCGCAGAACGCTATTTAAAATGGGCAAAATTAGTCAACAGCCACGCCCACAATTGATAATAGTACATTTATCTGATACAAAGTTAAACTGAAATTTGAAATTTCGTATAAATATCTATAATTTACCAAAAATGGGTATGGTGCGGATAACAGACACGCCTACAATTGACAAAAATCTCTATATATGACACGAAAAATTGACCTATAAACTTGAAATTCGGTATGCCTATATATAAGTACATTCATCGATGTACAAAAAATGGGTGTAGTCGTATAACAGAGCGTATTTATATACCTGTCATGCCCACTATTAAAGATGTGGAGGGTATTTAAGATTTGGCTTAAGTCAAATTTAGCTTTTTTACTTGTTTTTAATTACTTTTACAAACCTAAGGCACATCATACATAATATGGTCGAGGAGGGTATAAAATGTTTATAAACAAAAGGGTTTAAATTACTGTTGACCTATAAGATGAATAGAATAATAATTATTTTTATTTTTAAGTACTTTATTAATAATTGTAAACGTGTATGGGCGTGTGTATATACTCGTATACGTGTATAAAGAGTTTAAAGATTTCTATGTAATAAAAATTCTTCTTTTGTTTACACTGTCAACGAATTATCATAAAAAAAATTTTGTTTAAACAAAACAAATGGCATTTTCAACACACACGTACATATATATATATATATATATATATACAGGAAAAAAAAAACCATAATAACATCTTTTATTTAAATATCAATCAAGTTGTTTGGCTCACTCACAGCTAAAACATACTTGGGTGTCTTGTCACGTCTATAACAACAAACAATATAAAATAAAAACTTGGACTTGCTTTGCATTTGTTAATATGTATGTACATCATGTATAATAATACCAACACCAATACTACAACAATATGTTAAATATGACAATAATTTAGTTGGAATTTTATTGTTTAAAGAATTTTATACAACTCCACCCCCAGTCATGGTGTTCTACGATGATTATTATTTTGCTTGATTGTTGATATTTATCAATTTTTATGCTTCAATGTGTGTACGGCCAAAGATGGTAAAGGTATCGAATGAAACTATTTTATATTCTTTATGTTCAACTTGTCATAAAAAAATTCTAATTCAAATTTTTATGTTTGTTTTAAAATAATGTTAAAAGAAAATTTTAAAATAACCACCTAGCCTACATATATATGGATATGGAATAAAGAAAGAAGCTTATCTTTAATGAAAGTGTTTACAATTTATGGCTTTGCAAGGACATCTGACATCTGCAAGCAACTATAACTACACGTGTTACAGTTTCTAACTGATATTTCCATTGAGTTGTTTCAACATGAATCATCAACACAAACAAAAGCTTTTACATGAAGTTATGTTAAAAAAAAAACTTGAAGCCTTCGTAAAATGTTGTTGCAAATATTCCATTTGTTTGTCGTACACAGTGTTTGCTATTAATTAACTTTTAATAAAAGGAAGAACAACAATAACAAAACCAGTTTTTGGAAAAGTATGCACACTATGGGAGTGTACATTCAACATGTATCGTATATATATATATTTTTTTTTTTTTTTTTGGTATGTAATTGTTTGTAAAAAATATTTTTTAAAAAATTAATAAAATTATTTAAAATTTAAGTTCATTTTAGTGTACATTGTATAGAAATAAATGAAAATAATCAGACTGGATTGAGTTCATTTAATATAAAGTTCATTCATTTTTTTACATTTATACTCGTATTGTCTCAGAAGAAAACCGCCGCAGAAAGCATGTGCGGTTTCGTAGTTCGTATTCTCTCATGAAATGTTTTTGATAAACTTATGTACCCACATTAATTTCCCTTACCTAAATTTTAAGCATTTATTTACATATCAATTATATTATATTATATTTAAAAATACATATAATTTTAATATAGCAAATAATTGCTAGAGTTTGAAAAAATTATATATTTTTTTAATTTAATTTTTTTTTTATTATCTTTAGATAATATTCTTCTATTTTAATTATTAAATTTTGTTCTTAATGTAATTTAATTATTTTTATTTTATTTTTATTTTTAATGATAAATAAATATATATTAATTTCTTTGAAAATATGTGCAACATTTCTCACAATAATTTATCGTGTTTTAACCAAGAAAAACAACACTCTTTCACTTTGTTTAATAAGAAAGTAGTAAATAAACTGGTTTTCATGTAAATTTCTATTATTGTGATTTATTTTTTCTTTTATGTAAAAACAAAATAATACATTTTTCTCTTGATTCTTGTTTTGCCTTATAAAAAAATCTAAAGAAACAACTGATAAAAATGTAAATAATTTCTTGTATATAAAAAAAAAAAAAATTTGCATTTATTCGTTTATTGGGAAGTCAAGTGAAAGCTGTCACTTTCTGTTTCATTTTTCTTGGAAAGTAATTTTTTTTTTTAACTTAAGATTCGATCTCACCTTAAAAGTAGAAGTGAAAATAAATGAAAAAAACAAAACAAGCCAAAAAAAGTATAAAACAACCAATTAAGCAAACTAAATTTGGCTTGGGTCAAATCTTAAATACCCTTCTTCACATCTTGTTACAAATAGTAGGCGTGGCAGGTATGCTGATATTGCTTGTATTACGTATAAGTTTGAAGATCAAGTTTTACGTGAAGCAAAGTTTTTTGTAAATTGTGGGCGTGTCTGTTATTCGACCACGTCCATTTTGGGCTTATTGATAGACAGAACAATTATAAATATGCATACGTAATAACTCAATTTTATTGGCAGAAATTTATATATATTTTTGTCGATTGTTGGCATGACTTTCGACCGCCCTTTACCCATTTTAAATCTATATCTAAGTACAAAACCGAATAGTTTTTGTACAAAAGTTCATCTCAATATCTTCAAATTTACGACGTTGATGAACGTACTTGTCTAGATCGACTCAGTTTTTGATGCTAATCAAGAATGCATATATTTTGTAAAGTTTTCGGAGTGTTGCAAATGAAATGATAAACTTAGTATACTTTCAATCTTATATGAAGGGTATAATGAGGTTATCGCAATAAAAGAAAAAGATTTCAAATTTACCTTTCCATTCAAGAACAAGAAATTTATTTAAAGTAAGTGTTGAAAAGAAAGATTGTATAAAAGTAAGTTTTTAATATATGAATTATAATTTTTTTATATTTAATATTATAATAATTTTTTTTAAAAATGTTATTTATGTATAAAAAAAAAAAAGGAATACGTTCCCTTAACAATTATCCGTTCAACACGAATGTAAACAAGCTTACATTAAAAAACCTTTCACTTAACTCAATGTGGCCATTTTTAAAGATCTATTATAAAAACTTAATACATACTCCCAGCGGCATTATGGTATCTTTGCGTTGAAAATAATTTCCTAATTTCATTGTATTAACCATAAGTGTAGTATCGTTCAAGTTAAAACTATTGCTACACAGTAATTTTCAAATAAATATATGTATTGTCTGTCGCTTTTTGATTGTATTGTTCCTTTGGAGATAACAACTTCAACAACTAAACAAAACAAAACAAAACAAAACAAAAGAAAAAAACACTTAAACAGCTAAAAAGCCTTCAAACTTAAAAGCAATTTGATTAAAATTACCTCTGACTAACCAATAGATTGCACAGGGCTATAATAGAGCTGGCATACCACACACGACAATATACATGTATGTTTGGTATCTAATATATTTGGTTAAAAACCTAACAAATAAAGCTGGCATTTTTAAAAATCGGTAAATAAGTAGTGGTTGTATACAATTGGGGCTAAAATTTAGATATCCGCCCTGGAGGTATTTAGCTTTAATGCAAGCTTTAATGTATAAAGCGTGAAAAGACTGGCATTGATTTTCAAAAACATTTCTATGAAAATTGTCGAATTTTTATTAGTTATAATATATTTAATTTTTTTTTTTTTTTGATATTCCATAAAGATTCGTTAGAAATGGTGCACACAAATATACATGGACAGACGGACATGGTAAACCCAACGATCAATATAATTGAAGCTGGGTGTGGCATTTTCCATTTAGAAGTTAAAATATCTTCACAAACTTAATGATGCAGGACATAAAAAGGAATTTTTATTTGTAATTAAGTATTATAGAAGTATTCAAGTCCTAATTTTAAAAGTATTCAAACATTACATCACCACTACACCAATTCCTAGTATGTATACATCCGAAATCGTCACTTGATCCATTTCCTTCCAAAAATAAACTACACTTGACTAGTAAAAATGGTAATAGCGTAATTTTAGCAACATTCCAGAAATTATATAAATTTTGATAACACTGAGTGTTACAAACATTTTAGTAGAATTAATAACTTTTCTTATAGTATTAATAAAAGAAATAATATAAAATTATAGATATAGTAAAATTAAGTAACACACACACACATATAAATGGATTCATGAATGTATATGTGTTTAGTGTGTGGAGAAAGTTTTCTGTTTTCGTCTTACATGACTGCCATGAAATAAAAACATAATATATTTATATACATTTCTACTACCTACATATTATGACAAAAAAGGTGTGTTTAGTTGGTATTGTTAAGAAAACATAAATTTTTAATATTACACAATATACTTGTATATATAGAAATTATTAATAACTGCCATTTGTGGACGTACCGACAAAAGTTTCTTATACACTAAGTGAGGCTATCAATGGCTTTTATGCTGGAATTAGAAATTATAATCTAAAGGTTACTAAATGTACTTTTTAATATGTGTTGGCTTTTTATATATATATATATATATTTTAAAATATTTAAATTCTTTTTTTTTTTTTTGTTTGAACTTCATTTAAGTGCTAGTCACGTTTTCTTTTCATTATTATAATATTGTCGTTGTGTTAGGTTTTTCTTGTTTTTTTTTATTTATTCGCATTCTTTAAAATACAAATTCGTGCCTTTTGTCTTTTTGAAACAGCACATTACAATAATTACAGTCATCAAAAAAACCTCAAGAAAAAGATTTCGTTGTACTTTAAAAAGTTCTACAAATTTTTTGCCAAGCTGTTGATTTTGGATGGCCACAGCCCAAAAAATTGCTGATGGTAGTGGTGCTGGTGATTAACTATTTTATAGTCACTCTGTACATCACTGGCTATTGTATATTCTGTTATGCTGTATAAAATTCAGAAGGAAGTACAAATATTGTAATTCAATGTGGCCTTAATGGTTGAACAATTATTAATATGCTTGAAACTTTGATGAAATATTTGTGTAATAGCTTCTTCAGAAGACCTCACACTTTACATATACATTCTTTGATTAATATCAAATTGTAAATGGATTCTGTCTGTAACAAACATAAGCATGAAACCCCTGAGAAATAGTCACACGGATGGACATACTTATAATATTTCAAAAGATAATTTCTGCAAGGAGTATTATAAGAAGATATAAAATAATATTTTTTTACCTCTCCCCCACAATAGGCGTGTCTGTTATTCAAAAATGCCCACAAAAAACTTATTTTTGTACAGAATCCGACGTTTAAGTTGACATGTATTATAAACAGGGTTAAGGAGCATAATAAGATACCTGCCATGCCCATAATTTAACTATAGATCTGCACAATATTCAAACTAAATTTAGTTATTTTATTTATTTGTTCTTTCTTTAAACTGTTAACTGCAAGTTCTCTAATCTGGATGTCTGCTGTACTTTTATAAAATTATATGAAATCAACCAACTGACACTGAATAATATTAATAATAGCAATTGTTGCTTTAGTTGTTTTTATTGTTGTTGTTATTGTTGTTTAGCTTCCGTTTCAAAATTTAATTGCAAAATTTTTGTGAAATGTTTCTACTTGCATTGTATAGATATTTATTTTTGTTTCATACTTTCAATGCTAGAGGTTTTGTTGAGTTCAAAAAATAACAACAACAACAACAAAGAAAAGAAAAAATACAAAATGAAAATAAACTAATCCCATGCAATTAATGGGCAGTGAAGCGTTACAACACAACAACAATAACTGCAACACTAACACATTACATGCATACACGTTGTTATTAAGAGACAATTTTTTTCCATCTAATAACAGCTAAAATAATTTTGCTGCCATGTAAAATTTACATACGAACTTAATTTTAACAGTATTAGAGAAAGATATGATGCGCAATATTTTAAAGGTAATTAAACCTTCCATATAATGTACCAAAGATGATAAAAGTTTACTAAAATGATTATTTCGTTTGCAATATTTAGATGGAATCGCCAGAGATCCCAAAAAGTATATAAATTCTTGATTAGAAACAAGATATCTAAATATATTTAACTATGTTCGTGTGTGTCTCTTTTATGGACAATACATATTACGTTCGCAATATCAATTTGAAATTCAGGACATACAGACATTTTTAGCTCATGTAGAGAAGAGATATGTTTAAAAGGAAGAAAACGGGTTAAAAGCCACGCTCACAATCGATCAAAAAATTATCTATTAGCTCCATGAATTAATTATTATGTTGAAACTGAGTTCCCTTGTTTAAGACCATGGACAAATGTGGAAAATGTGGGCAGAGTCCTATTAGCTCATAATTCATAAGAAAATCACCTTTTTTTGACTCGGTACGAAATGAAATTTTCTTCATTTGTTAAAATTATGCATAGATACGCTATAAAAAAGGGCCCAATCCTATAACAAACACGCCTATAATTTACAAAAATCCTTTTCATTAACCTTTAAATTTATTATCATTCATATTATGTCCATCCCTCCGTCTTTATATCTATAAATGATTTAAAAATCATTTTAATGAATTAATGAAAATCGTTTCCTACTTTTAGTAAGAGTAATTTTCGGTCAATGTTAATGTTTATTTTTATTACAAAATTATTACTTACTAAAATTTACGCTTTACATTGATTTTTTTTTTCTTTCTTTCATAAATATTTCCTTAATGGTTTAAAGTTAACTGAACAAGACACACAAAATATATATTAAACAAGATAAACAATAACAACAGCAACAAAAACAAAACAAAACAAAACAAAAAACAATTGCTAAAGTTCAATACAACAACCACAAACAGTGTGCCAGCCAAAGCAAAGAGCATTCAAATAAAATAAAACAGTGACCAACAAAATTATGCAAATACTGTGAAGGATGATCTCTTAAAATATAACATCAGTATAAACTTAATATGCATAAGTTTTATATATATGTGTCTATTATTTTAAAAGTACCTTAAGTCCCATTTTTCAAAAAAAAAAAAAAAAAAAGATTACTTTATTTAAATCACTTTCAAAATTATGAGTACACAGAGAGTATAATTATTTAAAAACAAATAAAAAAAAAAAAAAAAACTATTAAAATATAAAAAAAATTAAAAAAAAACACTGCAATTTCATTAGTCACTGTAATGTAGGTAAGTAATGAAACTAACTAAAGTTTCGATAACATTAGCGCTTAATGTATATAAATATAATGCTTTGAATGCCTGCCTTGCTACAATGTACGTGTATTTCCTTTTTCAGCCATTATTATTTTCTGTTCCTAAGCTTTGATGTTTTTATACCCTCCTTCATGAGATATACTAAGTTTGCATTAACCAGAAGAGACTCTACTAATACTAATGAATCGATTTAGATATGACCGTCCCTGCATCCGTCTCATATTAAGCTATAAACTGGAAAACTGGTATAAAGGCATAATGCATTAAAGAAGCGATTACTGGACATGCCACACCCATTATGGAGGTAGAGGTGGTTTAACATATTTAAGATTTCTTTTTTTAATTGGTATTTTCTGTATGGTACGTACAACATATTCTACTTGATGCACATTATTGTCTCACTGATTTGATTTGTTTTAGAAAGCTACAATCATGAAATAAATTTGTTTTTATTTTATTTTGTTTTTCATTTGTTGCCCATTGCTTAAAGAAAAACGAAATTTCCGCTTTGTAATCGTGTCGTTAAAATGTTATAAGCAATGAAATGTTTAAGTCATTATAACCAGTCATGGTCGTCTGCTGCTACAGGTATGCTGTTGGTGGGTGGGTGTATAGCATACGATTATTGTTTGTACACTAAAAAAATCAACATTTAACAGGTGAATTTTTTTTTTTGTTAAATGAAATTCATAATTGTATCCAAACATTGTTGTTTTTATTCAGAACTTTAGTCAATCAGTTAATTATTTATTCATATTTTATATTAATTTTGAGCTTTAAAAAGTTTTTTTTTTCCACAGTCGTGCATATTCTTAATTTTATCATTTCAAGGTTAGTTTTGCTTAATATTAAAATGTAATTTGTTATTGTTGTTATTATTTTTATCGCTACTATTGCTGTTGCTATTTTCCCATCCATCAATTATTTTATATGCCACCATTAATTATAAACAGAAAAGCACTTAAAAAAAATGAACCTTTAAGTTTAAGTAAAATTTTTTGGCTGTACATTATGTACGCCCTTTTTTTTTAACCAATTTTAAACCCACAAACAACTTGAAAATTGTGGACGTGAATGTTATTTTATGTCGGAAGCTTTTAAAAGAGTGTCTCCTGGGATGAATAAACGGACACTTGAAAATTGACTTAAAATTTCTTATTAATTAAAAGAAAAATAAAAGATTTTTATTTTATTTTATTTTGTTAATTGCAAACCTTTGGACAAAGCCATTATATGTGTAATCTTAAGAACAATTACAAACTTCCTCTATACAGTACAGTGAAGCGCTCTCAAACCGTCATTCAACACAACAATAACAATATTATAATAATAATAATAATAATAAGCAAGATAAAAACTTAAATTCTACAGAATTTTTATTAATTTTTTTTTTTTCTCTACAACAATATTTTGAAATCATGAAACCGTGATGATGGAACCCACAATGCGAGATATTTTATAACAACAACAATATCATATTAATTAACTAACTAAATAAAGGTGGAAACAACAACAACAACAACCATAAACTGTATAAAAAAAAAAACAATTATACACAACAACAATAGCAACTTAGAAGCATAGAATAAACAAACAATCTTATAATCATAGAATATCTGTACATTTAAAAAAAAAACCCAGTAATTTTTATAAGAACTTGTTAGAATTTTAATTTGTGCGACTTTATTTGACAGTTTTGTTGTTGTTGCAAATTTTGAATTGTTACTTCTTTGACAATTTCTTATTGAGTTTTTTGTTTTTTGTTTCTTTTAAAGATTTAATACGTAAACAACAATAATAACAACAACAATAATATGTTTCAATAACAATAATGCATTTATACAATTTGTATGTACAATAAAAATCATATGTGTAATTATTTATATATATAAAAATATGTACGTGATTATATTTAACCATTGCTACAACAACAGTAACAAGTGCATAATTAAAAAAATAATAATAAAGCCATAAAAACAAATAGACAAAAAATTCCTACGAAACAAATAATTACATATAAACGGATTATTAAATAATACTGTGTATATGTGTGAATCTCAATGTTATTGCGTAATAGGAAAAAAAAAAAAAAATCACACCAAAATCAACACTAAAACCAAACATCACCATTAAAGATATTACAAAAAATGTTAGTTGGTAAAACTCTACGAATTATTATAGAAAAAAGGTAGAGAGATAGAAAGAAAGAGAGAGAGAGAGAGAGAGAGAGAGTGAGAGGAACGATATTTTAGAGAAGACCCAAATCAAGAGTAAAAATTTTAAGTAAACAAATGAAAAGAAATCCAATTTGGTTTAAGCCAATTCTCAAGTACGCTTCTACATCTACATACGAAATGAGGGCGTGGCAGATACCTTATTATGCACTTTAATATAATATGTAGTATGTATTAACTTACACATTGGATTCTTGAACAAAAAAGTTTTTTTGTAAATTATGGACTTGTGCGTTATACGACCACGCCCATTTTTTGGTATATCTCTAGTTGGTATAATTATACATAGGCATATCAAAATATGCAGTTTATAGATAAATTTTTGTGTCAGCTATATAGATGTATATCGATTGTGGGCGTGTCTTTTACGCCAAATTTTTGATACATCGACGGTTGTCTCATATTTCAACTGTATAGATATACTTTTGTGACTTTGATATTTTTGTCGATTGTGGGCATGATTCTTGGCTCAATTTAAATAAAGATTGTAAAAATATTTATACAAAATAAAACCAAATTTGCGACAATGAGAGTTTCAATAACAGACTCACGGACGGATTTTTTTTTAGATGCATGGTATGAAGAAACTATTTGACTTTATTCAAATCTGGAATACGGCACCAAGTAAATAACGTAACCAAATTTCAATTTTTTAGTTTATTTTAAAGACTGTGAACTATTTTTCTTGATTGTAGGCGTAGTAAAAATTGTACATTTTCATTGATTTACATTTATTTATATTACATTGATAGATGGGATGCAGATTGTAGACGTGGCTAATTTAAATAGAAACTGTACTGAATATGTTTCTGTAAAATGTACTTCTTGGATTTTACAAAACGTATAAAATACTTAGATTATCTTCCCATCTGATGTGGACCCTCATTGTAGTAGTGAATATGAAAAAAAAAAAGAAGGGAAAAGAAACTTAACAAATGAAAAAGTTAAGTCTTGAGCAACCTTTACATAAAAATTCATTCAAGTGTTGGCATATATGAATACACACATTCATTGAGTATATAGGTGATTGGGTAAAAAAAAATGGACGTTTTTGTTAAAATATTATGCACACATGCTCATATGCATAATCAATATTTGCTGGCTGTTTATATAAATATTTAAACAACTTGTAGCCTTTTACAAATAACAAAAGTTATTAAATATGCAACAACAACAAAATCAGATATTGTATAATATATGAAAATTAACAAATTCATAAATAAATAAATAAATAAATTTTTCAAATAATTAAAAATAATTGCATTTTATTATAAAAAATGCACAAGTTTAGGTGAAATCGTATATCACTCCCTCCCACACTATTAATTAAAAAAAACACATTCGAAACAGTTTGCTTTTTTTAAATATTTAATAGAATTAAGTTATAAAATTTTTTTATATAAATAAAGTGAGTTTTTTTATTTTTCAAAAAAAAAAAATTTAAAAAAATATTGAAAACTGCTTTAAGCATATGGGTGCATAAACATACAGTTTAAATTAGAAGATTGTTGTTTTGTATATTTATGGTAAAGTCAATGTTAATGTTTCGTTATTTACTCGTATATATATATAAATATAATGTGTTATAAACAGTTAAGGCTGTTCACTTAATACCCTAAGCAGTCTATATAATATGAAATTTTATTTTAAAATATAAATAAGTTTCATATAATTCAACATCCAGGTAAATAGAACATCTTAAGGAATGCTTTTTATAGCAGAAAAGAAATGTCTATGGACGTACGGACATTACTGATTTTAGGTGGTTCAGCTATTTTCAATTGATTACTAAAATTAAAGGTGTGCCATTAAATCTATTCACACATAACGATGTTGATTTTTATACACTAAATACTTATTTCATTCGTGTTAGCATTGTAGTGATTTTCTTCCTTCATTATTATTCATATACAAAATATTAAAAATGTTTTAGGTAATATTTGTTATTGTTTTTGTTATCTTTATTCGATTTTTATATATATTTTTCTTTTACATAATATGCATTTTTGAATATACCGTATGCCGTTGTTAGCTGTTGCCAAAACGTTGTATTTGTTTAGTGTTGCTTTTAATTTAATGCGATTCTCTTGTTTTTTTGTATTTTATTGCATGTGTTTTTAAAATGAGAGAGAAAATTGGTCAATAGTACAACAAATGAATAAACAACAACAACAACAACAAAGGTAATAATTAATGCATACTCGTTAATGTGTTGTTATTGTTATGTAGATACATACGTAGCCATAATTTTTTGTTTGTTTGTTTTATTGTGTTGTTGTGTTATTTATTTAATCACAACTGAGATGTGTCTTAATTTTTGCTATTTTCTTATTGTTGTTGCTTGTTTTTTTTTTTTGGCTCATAAAATGTTGGTAAGCGGAGCATTTTTTGGCTTCTTGTGCAAGCTAATAATTAGCACAGATGCTTAAGTGAATAATTTGTAAATGTGTGAGAAAAAAATTTTTGTATACAAAGGTAAACTTCTCTGCATACCCATACCCGTTAATAATGTTGTTTTTTTGTTTATAATGTAAATCAATTTCAACAAAATATGATTACAAATACAACAACATATATGGTGCAGCTGTTATCAATTCAATTCGTTTGTTAAGAGTAATTTCGGTTAAAGAAACAAAAAAAAAAAAAACAAAAACGAAAAAGACAAACAGAGAGCGCATTAATTATCTGATTATGTCCTTAATAGTTTCGTGTTATGTATAAATGAATAATTCGAATTCTGTATCAAATAAGGTTTTTCGTAAATTATGGTTATATGATTATATGACCATGCCCATTTTGTGTAGATTAATGTAGGACTTAGTTATAAATATTTTTACCGAATTTCAACTTTATAGCTCAATTTTTGTGGCAGATATATAGATTTTTGTTGATTGGGGGCGTGGCTCTTGAACGATTTTGCCTATTTTACATAATGGTTTGCGTACAAAAATAAAAAATGTTTGTACAAAAATTTGTAGTAAAATTTTACGACCGTGAAAGGATCAACACGGACATATATGTCTATGATTCAATTTTTGCACGCTGCTCAAAAATATATATACCTTGCAAGGACTCTACTTTTGGGTTTTGCAAATATCATGACAAACTTAGTATACCTAACAAAATAAGAAAATAAGTAAAAAACAAGCAGTAAGTACGTAACATATAAACACAATTGATGTTTCTATTAAAATCTATAACATTTGTTTTATAAGTCAACGCAAAGGTCAGAATCTAATCTTTTCTAAAGCATTGTGTAGGGTGTCTAAACTCTATTTGTGGCAGTTATCAATGTTGTACCCAACGATATGCTAATATAAATATAAACAACATTCAACACTCACCTTCCGATTCATTTAACATTTCAGTCTCTTCATCATCATCACCGTCAACATCTTCATCATTTTCGTTTTCGTCATTATCATCCTCTTCATCTTTTTTGCTTATCTTGTTATTTTTACCATGATTGTTCCTATTATTTTTCCTATAATTTATTGTATTGTAACTTTCGCCATTTCTTTTGGAAATTTCGCTTAATCGATCACTTGTAAAGATGGCTGAACTGCTACCTAATGCTGAGGCGTTATTATCTGTTGCCTTTGCTGCTGTTGCTTCTGCTTCTGCTGTTATTGTTGTATTTACCAGATTTGTTGAATTGCCTGCAGATGGATAAGAAGCAGACGATAACGATGTTGTGGATGAAAAGGAAGATGAAGAGGAGGAAGACGATGAGCTGATTGAGGTTGATGTAGAAGTTTTTGTTATTATTTTATGAATGGCATTTGTTGGCGTTGCTTTTGTTGCCACTTTGTTGGCAAGCGTTATTTTTGCATGTCTTCTTGCGGCTGCTGCTGCTGCTGCTTTATCCTCCCCCTCCTCATGGTTGGTGGTATTCGTGTGTTTTCTTATTGTTTGCGTTGTATCTGCCGTTGATGTAGCTGGTGTGGGCCTGGAAACTTGCAGTAAATTGTTATTGTTCTGTTGTTGTTGTTGTTGTTGTTGTGAATTTCCACCATTTCCACATAATATTAACATAAATACTATTAACACAGCCCAACCGTGGTGTATACCACTAACACTGATGCCTGAACTATTATTTTTATTATTATTATTGTTGTATTTGTTTTTGTTATTAAGCTTGCAGCAACTACTTGAACACTCACGTAAATGCCAGATTTTTGTTCTATGACCGATGCATTTAATTGTTGTTGTTGTTAAGGTAGATATTATTGCTTTTGCTGACCAAGAATCTTTAAGAAATTTTCGTTTATCATAATGTTCCCGTTGCCGTTGCCGTTGCCGTTGCTGTTCCTGTTCCAATTGTATGTTTTGTAAAAGAAGATTTTCACTGATCACCTGCACCATGGTAGCACCTTATTTTCGTTCACCTTATCGTATTCTCTCTCTATTGTTTTATTTAATTTTTTTTTTATTTTATCCTTTACCTTTGCTGTGTAATGATTTGTGTCTTTTATAAATAAAAAAAAAAAAAAAAAACTATTTTATTTTATTTTTCGTTTATACGTGTATTTTTCTGGCCTCGTAATTATAATTATGAAGAATTTTCTCGTTTGTTGTAAGGCCACAAATAATATAGTTGTTGTTATTGTTGTTATAAACAAAGCAATTGAATTTGTTGCTGCTACTATGTTGTCGTTGATGTCGCTCTGGCAAGTAATTCAAGTCTTGTTGTAGACTTATTTTTACTTGATGAGTAAATGGAATGTGCAGCCACCACATTTGGATCTGAACGGGGGAAATATATGAAATAGAAAGAGAAATTCTTTATTATAAAAAATCAATTCACTTTAAAACTTAAAACAGAAAAGAAATAATTAGAAAATTTTTATCAGCTAAAATAAAATAAGTAAAAATGATATAGACGGTCAAACCCAATCATTTAATACCCTATAATAATAATGTAGTTTGTATTTGTATAAGGGAGGCACTTCGCGAAATATAATTATATGGGAAGGGATTTTGAAAATAGTCCGATCGGGTCCAAACTTGAAACACTATCAAGTACGAATCTATTTAACTATTTTTCATCAAATTTCCACCAAATAATTCTGCAGAAATTTGATACCAACAACAAAAGGCAGGCATACGGACAAATATATCTAAAATAATATAATTATTGAACGGACCCATTTGAAAGTAAACTCACTTCAGAAACAATCTGAATGCAATAGAAAACTTTCCAAGGTTGACAATTATTACACGATTCATTATTTTACAATCTCTTTAATAATGATCCACTACTTATTAATTTCCGCTTAACGTATTTGCTACAATTTGTTTTTTGTTGTTGTCTGTATTGAACGGAAATCTCTCTATATGCAAAGTTTATAGCATATTATGTCTTTGGTAAGTTTTTTTAGTTGAATGATTTCATTTCTAATAATTAATTATTTATAATTATTAGTTGAATGTTAAATCTATGAGAAATCGCTTTACAACAAATCCTAGATAAGTTCCAAAGTTCATTTGATTGATGGTATAAGATTGCTTGGTTGATAGTTGTTGTTTTTTGTTTGTTTGTTTTCTACAATATTATTAAACAACAAATTTAAAATATATACACTTTTATGAGGCGCATGAGAAGATACTTCAGAGATCATTCGGGCTTTTATATTCATGCCGGTGTGTTCGGTCGCGATACATATTCTTTCAGTCTAAAAATGTTGATGAAGAAGAGGAAAATAAAGGATTTCAACTAAGACCTTTATTATTGTCATACAATAACAACAACAGCAATCTTTTTCCTGTAGTTTACTAAAGCTTAACCTAACCAAAAATGTGACACAACATATGTGTCACGCGTGAGTAAAGTTGTTAAAATTTCTTTTAAGACTATGCCCACACACACACACACACATAAACATTATTGCCAGTTATTTTACTTTATTAAAGACCTAAAGCAATTTCTTAGCTCGCTTCACACATTCTTAATGGACTTAACAAATTTCTACCCAACCAATAATAACAACCAACCAACCAGTTTTTTAGATTTTATCTTTGTAACAGTAACAAATCTTTTACTTTGAAGAAAAAAAATATATATATATAAATATGGAAACATAAATAATTTTTTATATCCAGCAATAGTTGCCAAGCGTGTATAATTCATCCATTAGTCGTTTAGCCAGCAAGCACTTGTTGTTTTTCCACGAATATTCAAATTGAGTTTTTTTTTCTTTTTAATTGTTGCAGTTGTTGTTTCATTTTCTGTGTGTTTTTATTAATATTGTGCAAATGCGCATGCGTTTTGTAGGTGTAACCAGCCAAACAACCAACCAACCAACCAACCAACCAGTCAGTCAGCCATTTAACAATAGCAGTTCATTGTTGTTGTTTGTATTATTATTTATTTTAATTTTTTGTTTTCGTTGTAAACGAAATAGTGTTTAGGTGTGGTATAGAACTACAAATAATAAACTTTAAAAACAATTTCTATTATTATAATTATTTTAAGCGTGTATTTGTTTGTAAACTATTTTAATTGTGGTCAGGGCTGTAGGCTATGAAAAATATTCAACTATGTAGAATTTTTCGTAATGGATAACTACTCCTTATGTTGTTTGTTGTTGTTGTTATTATTATATTTAATTCGATTTTGGTGAGAAATATATATAATATTTTTTTTTCATAATAAACAGCCATTTAAGAAAATATTTAGTTTTATGAGAATTTTTACTTTTTTTTTGGGGGGGGAGGATTGAAAAATAATCTGATTTAGTTCACACTTCATACAAAAGACTTCTATACTTATATATTGAATTGAAAACAATAACAATTAAAAAAACTGGCTTACACTCTACATACAAACAGTGGATGCATCAGGTACAAGATTACGCCTTCTAATAGTATCAACTTGGAAGTCGAATTTCACGTTTTATAAAATGTTTGGTAATTGTAGGCGTGTCTGTTATCCAATCATGCTTTTTATTATTTATACGAATTTTCACCATAGAGGCAGATAAACCGAGTTTTTATTTTGATTTTTTAATAATAGGCGTGGCTGTTGCTGAATTTAAATAAAAATCAAGGTACAATAATTATTAAATTTGTATAATATCTAAAAATTTGCGCTCTTAAGAGTGCCAACAACAAAGAGTAATACGGACCTTTATAAATATATGAGCCCAGATTTTGATCCTAATATAGGAATACCATATATAAGGCCTTTGACGTCTAGTTCTAGTTATTGCAAACACAATGACAAACTTAACATAACCTTGCCTTATGTGAAGAGTATAAAAATTACTAAATATTTAACAAAAAGATATTTACTAGATAACAACCTGTTATATAGGGAGTGGTTCTATAACATAATTATATTTACTATTCTCATACCCTACAAAAGAAACTATGTATATATATGTATACTACAAGTGTATATTGTATTTGTGTAGATATTTTATAATCTTTATTTATATACATCGGTTCAAAAATAAAACCTGATTCAATTTTGATCATGTCTGTACTTCCATATAATTCTTTTAATTAACTTACCGATCGACATTTTGTATTTTTGATAAAAAATAACATAAAAAAGGGATATTTTTTAAAGCAAGAATGATTATTATTGAAATTAGATCATATCCGTCCATTTTTAGGGTCCCTTCCCTTATTATGGTTTTATTGTAAAAGAAATCTTTATATGATAAAATGTCGCAATTTTTAATATTTTTTAACAAAATATGGTAAAGAATAGTTATTGCGCTTAATTTGAACCTAAACGGATCTTTTTCAGAACCCCTTTCCAATATATATATATAGTCACAAAGTAACTTTTAAATGACACTGCCTCGCTTTTAATGGTTTCATTTAATTATAGCATAATTGGTATTGGTAGGGTATCAAATGTTTGAATGTATGCCACTATAGCATTTTCAATTGTTTTTATTGAATTTAGTTAGTACTTTTTAAATGGACAGACGGACATAGACTAATCTATCAATGGAATGGTGCCATAAAAAATATCCTATAAAAATAAAAAATATCTTTAAAATACATGAAAACATTAATTTTCATTAATTGTAATATTTTTTTTTTTTTTACTTTTTAAATTTATTTATTGTTTCATCATTTTAAGTATTCAAGTTTATAAATTTTAATCCATAGCGATCATCAATATATTTATTTATAAATATTCTTGTATAAGAACAATAACAACAATAAAAAAAAAATACAACAACAGCCACTTTATTACTTATTTTCATTTATAACTTAGCAAAGAAGTAAATGAGAAAAAAACCGAAGAAGATAATAATAAAAATTACCATTTATTCAAAATGGCGGCCATACATTTAAATAAAAGTGGCATAACTTAAAAGTGATTTGTTCTTGTTGTTTTCAATTCATTTTTGTATAATGTATTTTGTCTTATTTGTTATTGTTGTTGTTATTATTGTTACAGCAATAACGTAATAATAACTGTTGCTTGATTTATTTTATTTGATATTTTTTAAAGTGTGACTCTTAAGAATGCGCTAATAAAATTTGGGAGGGACGGAATTTCTTTCTTAAACCAAGTAATTTGCTCAGTTTGCAGTTCATGGCTCCTCACAATGAAAGCTGGACAACCCTCCTTACGACTCTATATGGTTTATTAAAGTTTTAAGAAAGCAATCGTCTACAAATTTTGTTCGAGTTGTAACATTTTTTTACACCCACCTTTAGTTAAGTATATAATTATACAAACATATAAATGAACAATTTTTCAACTTCATATATATTTCACAGTTTATAATTAAAACGAGTTTAATTCTTTTTTTACACTTAATATTTATTTATATATATTAACATCATACTCCACTTACGATTCTTAAATAACAACAAACGTTTCAACGTTTTCAAACAGCTGAAACGCAATATAAAAAAACAAACTCTACACTAATTAAAACACAATTTAATTGTTTTTGTTTATTACAGTTAAAAATAGCTTAAATGATTAATGATTCATTCATGGCTTATGGTTTACATTTAAAATATTAAATTAACGAGGGAGACTTTTCTTTTTATACCCACCACATAAAATAAGGTTTATGTTTCCACTTGCAACACGTAGAAGGAGACATCAGAAACCCTACAAAGTATATATATACTTTGAATCAGCTGCAAAAACTTAGACGATCTAGACATGTATGTCCGTACGTCCGTGTGTCTGTCTATTGTTGGAATTGTCACAGGTGTCAATTTTAAGATATTGAACTGTAATTTTGTACACACAAACACTTTTAGTACCTGCAGAAAGATCGCTATTTATAAAGAGCAAAATCGGTTAAGAGTCACGCCCACAATTAATTAAAATCTATATATCTGCCACAAAAAATGCCCCATGAACTTGAAATTTGGTAAGTGTATCTACAGTTATCCCATTCAACGATGTGCCAATAATGGGCATGATCGGATAACATAAACGCCCACAATTTACAAAAAACCAAATGCACCATAAAACTTAAATTTCAAGCTGATACATAAGACATACTCTATTAGAGGGCGCAATATATATATGTATGTCTGTCACGCCAACCATTGTAGATGTGGAAGATATTTAAGATTTGATCTAAGCCAAATTTAGCTTTCTTACTTGCTTAAACATCATTTCATTAAAAAAAAAGGATTATAAATTTATTACTGACTGTCATTCTATATAATTTTTTTCCTACTTTTTCTAAATACAGACATTCTTATTAAAAGGACTGCATCTCCTTTTAAGCCTATTTTCATAGAAACTGAAACTCTGGTGAGATAGTTTATATGTCATTGATGATAACACAACCCAAATCCGTATAAAACAAAGTATGCAGAATAAAGCGAGTGAAGTAGAACTTTTTTTTAAATACTTTGTACAGCATACATACTAATTGAACCTTGTTATTTAAAGAGTACAATCGTGATCTAAACTTTGCTAGCATTGCGGTAATTTTTCTATTTTAATACATTACTTGGCTCATTCTTATCAATTGCTGGCTTGAAGATTATTGAAATTGTTTTTTATTTACAATAAATAATACATCAACTGGCGGCGCAATAAATTAATATTAATATTAATATTAATTGCATATTTATTCAGGAGAGGAAGATGTTTATTAACGTTTCAAGGGTAAATATTTCATTAAAATAAAAACTTTCCTTGACCTTAACGTTAATAAATGTTATTAAAATCATGTGCAAATCTTTAGTAATTGTCGCAATTAATTAATAAATTATTTTCATATACAAAAAAAAAAAAAGGATTTTCATTCAACTAATTATCCAATATTTCACTGATTCTTAAAATTATTTTTTATTTTAATACATTTGGAATTAAATTTTTTTTGTTTGTTTTTATATTGTTCGCTTCATTTTTTAAAAAAATGAATAATTATTAGTGATTTGTTGTTGTTGTTTGTTTTTGTTTTTGTTTTTATAAATATTATAATACAACAAATATTTGAGATCATATGTCAGGAATTATTTAAGTAAAATGATGCCAACAGTTAAGGTAGCTATTGCGGTAAATAGTTGTTGTTTTTGTTTTTGTGTGTGGTATCATAAATAACACTTGCAATCATTTATCTTGTACAATATGAAACTGATGATGTATAAACGTAAGTTAAAACATTCTTTTTCTTCTTATAGCTTGCGGTTGGTGATTAGCTGGCTGGCTGTTTGTTATTATTATTAATATTATCTCTGTTGTTCTCTATGATTCTGTGTAACCAACACCCTAGAAATGTTAACTTGAACCGTACAAGCTAAATAACACTTGTTTCCATTATTATAAACCACCCACCTTAAGGTCGGTTGATATGTTTAGTTTACCTGAAATGTATCCAACATTCAGAATGACATTTTAAATAACTTTAGTGTATAAATAAATATTAAAATATGAACTTTTAAATACACTTCCATACACTTCCATATATAAACAGAGGGCGTGGCATATACCACACTGAGCTCTCTAAAGTTTTTACATTACATTTACAGTTGAATTCTGCAACAAATACATTTTTGTTTTTTCTAAATTGTGAACATCGATGAAAGCTGAATTTTCAACTCTGAGGATGGACCGACGGACTTGTGTACATTGTTTCAGAATTTGGTGCTAAATAAGAATATATTTTATACATATTGAGGATTTACAACGTTTTATTACGAGTATTACAAAACGGAATACAACACTTCGAACCATCCTCCAATTTATGTGATGGTTATAAAAATGGGCAAAACTTGTCAAAATATCAAATTAAGAACATAATCGTTAAGAATCGGAATACTGAAGCCAAGAACACCATATCCTGTTGGGTCTATTATAAAGGACACAATCAATTTTTTATTTAAGACAATAAGTTGAATTTTTTTTTTTTTTAAGTTCATAGAAAATCAATTTTTTTAATTATTATAATTATTTTTATTACAAAATTTTCAATTTTCAATTTCAATCAACAAAATATTTTTTTATTATGTGAAAAAATTTCATTTTGCATTTATTTGCCTGATAATTGTAAAAGTTGTGAACGTTGTCGTTTTAAAATTACCCAATAAATTAAGCAATTGGCACGTAAAACATACAAAAACAACAACAACAATAATAATAACAATTTAGCAAATTTGCAATCAATTATTTATTATTACAAAAGAAAATCAAAGCAGCAATAACAACAATATTTAACATACCAAACGTGTATTGGCACATTTTTAGCAATGACACCATTATGTATGTACAATATAAAAAATCATATTTATTGGTTTGAATTTTTCTTTTTTTGAACTTTTACTGAAATTGGAAAAAAAAAAAAGAAAAAAAACCGAAAGTAAATAAAATGAATTTAATTTCTTTCCGAAAACAAGTAAAAATTAAAGATTTTATTGCCAATAACGAAATTATATTGCCATTCACTCTTTTCTTAAAAATTCCAAAAATAAAAAACAAAATATTAAATTTGACCATCATAACCCAACAGTTTTTATTCACAAAAGACAGACAGACAGATAGACAAAACAAGTTTTCTGTTAATTATTGTTACAATCCAATATATGGTTAAACATAATATGTATAAATATTGTATTTAAGCGTTAATACAATGAAAAAGTCTTACAATAATATTAACAACAACAACAACAACAACAACAATTGATAACTAAATGACCACCATTGGTGATGGTGGTTTTCGTTTTATTTGGTATTATTGGTAATAATTATAGTTACAGTACCTGTTTAGTAACCGTTATAAACTAAAACTGTTGCATGCTTACACAAGTATATACACACATAAATATATTTATATAAATGTACAAACATGTGTGTATGTGTATTAATTTGTTTTTTTCATTTAATTTAAATGGATTTTTTTTTTTTAGTACCCTTCACATAACATGTAGATGTACAAAGTTTGTTATGCCCTTTGCAATGCCCAGAAAAAGGCCTCAGAGAGCGTACCAAGCGTATATATATTCTTGATCAGTATCCGTATGTCCGTCTCACAGTTGAAAATTTGGAGACATTGAGGTGAAATTTTTTACAAACTGTTATAATTTCTGCACGATGTCCGCTATTTAAATGGATGAAAGAACACAATCGACCAAAATTCTTTTTATATGATACAAAAATAATATCATGAAGTTGAAATTTGGTAGCAAAAAATTTACAAAAAACCGCATAAAATTCAATTTGCAAGCTAATAGTATGGGAACGCGTCATTATGTATCTGCCACGCCCACTAATTGTATGTATATAGATAAGGAGGGCACTTAATATTTGGCATAAACCAAAATGAGTTTTTCTTCACTTGTTTTCCACCTTGATTAGCTTTTGTGTTAGAAGAGAATGGCAGCCACCAACCACTCATACACACACACATTTACACATTTGCTAAGCGAATTATTTATATACATAATATAATATACATGAACACACAGTATTGATATCCATTTAATGAATATTTGTTGCATTTGTTTGATAGTGTATGTTTGTAGCTACAATTTTTGTTTTGTTATTTATTTTAGTCAGTTAGTTAGTTAGTTGTCTATTTTGCAAAGTTCAAAGGTGTGTGAGTTTTGGTTTATTTTCTGTTATTACGTACAAAATTATGTAAAGCGTGAGAATATATAACGAAAACAAAACCCTGAATAAAAAAAAAGTTTATTGGTTTCAAAGAAAAAAAACAAAATATATTTCAGGTGTGTATGTAGATGCATGCATTGTGGTTAGATGGTGTCTATGGCAGAAATATTTTGTCCATTAGCTATTTAGAGCTACACATGTGTGATATCTAATCATTTATATAGTAAGAAAATTTTTATGAAATCTTGAAAATATTTTTTATTAAAAAACTTCTGTTGTTCTGTCCCTGCTTTGTGTTTAACAGAATGAGAAATATTTTCATTCAGCTTAATTTTACTTAAGACAAATTTTGTACTTTGCCTAACATTTCCTCTTAAAGATCGAAATTTTTCATTGAATAGAGTTTATTTATTACTTTTTTTATCACAAAAATTTTTAGCTCAATTTCCGTGTGTCCGTGACATTTTCAGAAATAAATAGATCACTTAGACATATGGACAGACAGACGACTCAGAATTTTTAATTCTTACCTTAGCGGCCATTTGAAGTATATTCCACAATGAAATGATTATATTTATTGTTTAATGTAATAAACTTAACATGCAAACTTAGAGTATTAATGTATGTGCACATATGATAAATTTATAGAATTCACATAATATTAATAATATTTCCAACTAACACAACAGGTTCTTATATGACGATAGATATATATATTTCTTGTTGTTGGTATTGTATATGACAGTTGTATAACAAAAGTTAATCATTTACATACACTCCAAAAAAAAATTATCACTTTTTTTCCATTTCATAGCGGTGCATTTTGTAGAAAATTTTACAATGAAACTCTTTTTACACTTTTCCATCCATCTCATTATCAAATATTTTTTATAAATTCACTTCTGTTTGTTTTTTCCATTTATTCCAGTCATCTCCATTTTATATAAATTTTGATTCATTTAAGCACAAATATTTTTATTGGTTTTCATTTTGTTTCTAAAATATTTTGCAGTTTTCATATTTTCTCGTTATTGTTAGGATATTGTTACTTCATTGTAAATCCGCACCCGAATAATTTTCATGATCGTTTTGTATTTGTAAAACGTTTTCATTATTAATGCTTTATATCTACCGCTTCATGTATCTTAAACGACAATGTTGGTTATAAACTGAGCTGCCCTATGAAAGAATTCAGAAAAATCAAAAGTAAAGTAAATGTAAAACTTGGCTTATAGCAGAGATGCAAAAAAGGTTACTGAAAAGGTACTAAACGTTTTTTAAAAAATTATTTTAATATATATTAACAATAGTACTTCATTTTTTACTTAGTGTGCTAATATTATTATTTATGTTGGTAATATTGATTTCGTGTTAAAAATTACGATTCTTAATAAAAGATTACACAGCTCTGTTGTTAGGGTAATATTTTGCATCCCTGACTTAAAGCTCTTAAAGTTTTTATAATAATAACCAGAATTAGATGGAATAATCTTAGACGTTGTACTTTTAATTCAATTATTATTTTATATCTCTTATAAAAGCACAATTTTATACATACTTATTAATTAAATTTAATGTACAATATATATATAATTGTTAATACAACCCATTCTTCTTTTTTAGTACTGGGTTTAACAACTCTGTATTATAAATATTTTAAGTGTTTGTAGTTGAACTTGTTTCTCACTGCATAAACATCTTCAGTGACTTCTACCACTGCAGAAAAAGCATTTTCTCGGAATATTGAGTTATGTTTAAAATTAATAGGATAAATATTAAGAAAAAACTTAAATTAAACATATTTCAATAGAAATTCTATTATAATGAATTGAAATTTTTTTAATTAAAGTAAAATATATGAAAGAATATTATTTTGCACTTATGTGTGTATAATAGTGTGTGCATCGGTAACTTGTGTGGGAACAAGTTGGAAGACGTCGCTGCCTCATAAATTGAAAAGCTGTGTGTAATGGGTGGTTGCTGCTTAAATATTTCTTTTACACAGTTAAACAAAAGATGAAATAAAAAAACGGCTTAATAGGAAGAACAACAGAGCAGGCAGTAAAGGTGAATAAAACAGCACAAAAACCAACAACAACAACAGCAATAAGAATAAATAAAGCAGCACCATAAACACGGTCAGTAACTATAAAGTTGTTTATTTAGTGAGTCTTTTGAATTTAATGAATGTTGGTGCCTGTGTGTTAGCGTGCTATACGTATGCGTATATAAATTTGTTGCATGAGCCATTTATACAAGAGCATTAAAAGAAAAGCACCAGAAACATAAACAAATCATATAGCACAACTGTTTATAGAATATTACACGAATATACACGGCTGTGTTAAAATGTATAATCCATAAATTTTTATAAAGAATGAGCCATAATTATTTCGTTAGAATATAATCGAACATTAAATGAGCTCTTTAATTAATTTTTCAAGAGGAAAAGAAATGCATATGTGTAATGATAACAATGTTTTGCCCCTCAACGAGCATTTAAAAATAACTTAATTTAAGACTGCTTGTAAATAAACAAATGAAAAATCCTATTGAAGTAAAAATAATTGCGGTATAAAACATTTTATTATATACATATATATTAAAAATTTTTTACTTATTTTACATAAAATAACTGGTAGGCAATAATAGAAATTTACATATATTTAATTGCGAAATATAAAACAAAGTCAATTATAATTATTTCTTTAATAAAAAATAGCAATAATTAAATTTTAAAAAATAAAGAAAAATTAATATACATTAACAGCCCTGCTCTTAGAGCTTGGATATAAAAAAAGGTGCACTATAATGATTTCGACATACGAAAGAGTGAGATAATTGCAATACAAAATAGCAAATTTTTTGCAGCTAAATATAAATGTATAAAAATTTTAAGCAAATTTTTAAACTAAACAAATTAAATCTGATATATAAAAAAAGAAAACCAGTGAATATTTTATGGTTCAATACTGTAATAAGGGTTTTTAAGAATAAATTATCAGTTATGTCAGCAGGCTTAGAAGTTAGCAATGCATTGGCTGAAGAGGGACAACCAATTAATGTTGCATCTATAGCCGACTCATTTGTAAGCGATATATCAAATGAAAATTATGAAAATGGCACATTTGAAGATTTATTGTGGAAGTGTGAGCACGCCCTTAAGGAAAAAAAAAGTAATTTTCAAAATGGTGATAGCAATGTGGTGACGCATCCCTCAAATCCTTTTGGATTGAGCGTTTTACAAAATGCGACCGCGTCTTCACCACCACCACATAGTTATCGTCACTCCCGTGCCTATCGCCATTTTAAAAATCCACCGCAACCGCATATGTGCATACGGACAACCACGGAAGCTGGCGAAGAATTATTTATAAACGTTCTGAGTTGGACACGCATTGTTATACCACAAGAACCAAGTGATCCTATACCGCTGTACGGCGGAATGAGGGTAAGTAAAATATTTTCAAATCGAACTTTTATATATTTTATGCTTATATTAAAAAAATTGGGCTATATATCTAGAACATTCTAAATATGTTTTTTTTTTTTTTTTGTTTAGTCATACATAGTACACATGATACACACAATGTAAATTTTCTATAAATCAATTGGATGTCGCTATTTTGTTTTTTTTTTTGGTTTTTTTTCATTTTGGAATTGTAATAGTATCGATAGTTTTTTTTTCCTGTTCAGTGAAATGTAGGGAGTTTTTTTTAAATTCAGTATGTATGTAATAATGTAGCAGGCGACGCGTTTTTTGTTTACTTTCATTTCTCATAACCTCAATTTAAATAGAGGTAATTAAAACAAGGAAAAAATATCAGGAATATATTCAAAACGTTAAATGCTTAATCCCTTTTTCAAACTTCAGCAAGAATTTGGACAAATGAGCTGCGTTCTCAGTGTCAGTGTCAATTTTTAATAATAAAACAATAAAAATATAATGTAGCATGTATCCGAACTATTTAATTTTGCAGGTGGCACCTGGCAGTCCGCGCAGTCCACCTATTGTGTTTGCTGTTATGGCGAATCCGGAAGTTTTAAAATATTCTGGACGCCATAATAAAGATCCAGAAGAACGTCATGCCATGGTAGAGCTAATGTGTGATTTTGTTGAAGCCATGAATCCTGGTATCAAGTTGGTGAGGTGGGCTTAAGTATTTTTCGTTATTTTGGTACGTGTATGTTTTTTGACACTTTATTTATTATTTCACTAGAAATGCAGTCATTTTAAAAGATCGCGATATATCTGGAGAGTTGAAAGATGTATGGAATGCTGTACAAACGCAACGTGATCGTGAACGCGAAGAACAATTGATACAGCAGCGCCAACAACAGCATCATTATCATAATATCACAAATGTTTCAAGCACTGGCTTAAATGCTCCAACAAAGCATTTATTTCCCATATCTGTTGTAATTGCAGAGGGATTACCACAATCACATGTTAAGGATGTATTGAGTCCAGTCGTAACCGATAATATTAATAATGTTGATTCACAATGTGCCAATTTACAAAAAGAAACTGCCACACCACCATTAGGTGAACAATTCGACAATAATTTTTCTGCTGCCAAATTTAGTAAGCACGTGTCAGCGGATAATAATATTATTGCAATAATGAAAGAAGATGAAAACCAGAAGACTGTAAATAAAGATGATGGGAATAAGGTGGTATTAGAGAAATCACTACATCAAAAACTTAATCTGGAGAATGTCCAAGACAATCAAATAACAATAACGAATGGTATAAATGGAAGTGGTATGACAGCAGCAACAACAACAACAACAACAACTAATGCTACATTAATGCCTATTAGTAATAATGACATCACCTCTAACCCTAATTTGCCGTTACCGTCTGGTACTGCAGCTTCCCCTACCGCACCCGCAAAAAAGGAGAAACTGGGCGGTTTTTTACCAAATGGTTGCATATTCCCGCGTTTCAAATCAAATCACAAACACAAAGATAAAGACAAGGAGAAAGAGCCCAAAGCCCAAGTCAAGGAGAAAAATAATGCATTGCTGAACGTTCTTAAATCGAAATCGAAAGATAAAAAATCCAATGCAGCTAACAATCATATTTTACAGCAAAATGAAAATAAACAATCGCAACAAAAGCCGAAGATGTTGAAAGAAAAATCGGACAACTCTACGAATAATTGTTTAAAGCAATTGGGGTGTGATATGCACAAATTAGATTTAAATAAGAAGGAGACACAACCAAAAAGCAGCAGCGTCGGTATAGAGAGTGTAGGCGTGCATTAGTAACACATAAAACTTTGGCAATGGCTGATCATCTACCATCATCCTTCTTACTTTCAAGAATACTGAGTACAAGAAAATAATTGAATGTGAGTACGTAGTAGTAGTTAGTTTATGTATTTACAAATTACAATTGCATTGCATAGTTGGAGAAGAGAGTTATAATGGCAAAGTAAAAGCCAGACATAACACTTAAATATTTATTATATTTCCATTTACTTAACTGCTGGACACACTATGTTTGGTGCATATTTTGGGTTTCACGTTTCTACCTCTGGGATTTTATTGACAAAGTAATGGTTGACATATTAATATTCGGTTTCTGATAGGAAGGGCTTACCATACCGTACTAGGATTCGCCGATTTTTAGAGGGTTTATGAAAATATTTTTTTCAATCATCGTGCGCGCAAACATATTAGAACATTTCCAAGCAAACATATTTTAACACCCCTACTTAATCGGTGAGTTCTAGTGAGGTTATCAGCAGCCTCCGAATATTATTTTATTGTATTTATATTTTTTTTTTTTTGCAATGGAACCGTAATTTAAAAAAATGAACAAGACAAATATTTTTTAAGCAAATTTGTAGACAGACAGACTGATACATGTGTGTGGTTTTGAAAACTACGTAAGAATGCCAAGTGACTGTCTATATGGATAATTGTTTGTATAATTTTGAACGTCCTTTCCTTTTAATTACACACTCCCTTTGTCACGTGCCTCTGAGAGCTAGAATTTTGCTAAAAAATCTGTTTTGTATGCACTGTCATACCGAAAATTTGTTCTCAATATCAGAGGGGCTTCCGATTCCTTTTCGAAGTTTTTCTTTTTTATTTTGTATTATTTTCTAGCGAAAGAGTGCTTTAGGGATGCATGCCTAGTGCATAGTTGAGGTTACACAACTTTTTTAGTATTATTATTATATATATATATTATATGATTAGCTTACCTAAACATGAGTATATTTCGTTGCCGGGTATACCTAAATGCCCAGGGGCCCAGCAGATGGCAACGTCATGTTGTCGAATCCCGGTAAGTGAACGCAGCCACTGCTCTACACATTGCGATTTGATTTTCATAGAGTTGAAAGCCAAGATTGCCGCTTTGCTGTATACACAAATGATGACCTTTGAGGTAGATAACACTTATGAGACAATTATCTGTGCTGCCAGATCAATTGAGATAATCTCCGCCTGAAAGACACTGCAGATGCTTGGTAGTGAGAACGACCTTCGAGTAAACTCCCGCTTTTGTGTGCAAATTCATCTTGAAGGCATCCGTGAAGAACATTACGTCGTATGCACCCATAGTGCCAGACTTCTAATCCTCCCTGGTTGGCATTTTCATATCGAAACTTTTGTCGAAATTATATCTTTCCACCATGTAGGTATTAAAAGGAAATAAGTAAAAAAAAAAGTTATATGTGACGTAATCTTGAAGCATTTTTAGGTGTTAAATTGAACTCATTCGGTGGTCTCTCTATATATTTATTGGGTATATCGCCAAGTATATATAAGGCCTGAAATAATTCATATAATATGACTAGCCGGTTACAACCTATGTAGATGTTTGGTCTGTTGCAGTTTTGTGGACCAAGTGTTTGTAGGGTATTGAGCACTTGGTCCCTCCACCGGTTCCCTTTGGAAGTTTTTCTTTTTTATTTTGTATTATTTTCTAGACAATAAATGCCAAATATTCAAATATGTCCGCCATTACGAAGCCATAGTAGGAAAAAGGAATCGAGAACTTGAATGTTCCTCTCGTTAATTATTGTATCCCTAAGTGATTTCTATTCATCTTCTCTTGTTCGAATTCATTTTATTGTAATTATTATTTTGATTATTTTCAAATTAATTCAAAAAAAAAAAATTGAATGACAATTTTTAAATTTAAATTTAAGCATTTTTATGTGTTAAATTGAACTCATATTATTGAACTCTCTCTACATATTTATTGTGTGTTTATGATATGTAGTGTATACGTGGGAACGCTGTTGTTAAGATGTGTCGATTGGACATTCGTCCAGACGACACGTTTGCAGTTTTAGTAACTCCATCTTTTGTGCAAAGATGCATTTCTCTGGAACGCACGTTCACATACAGACAGTTGTGCGTTATGCTATTCTTTGCAATAGCATTTATTATTGTTATTATTAGCAAATGAAAGAAATGGGGACATTGCCACTTGTTTGGCATGGTCGACCGGACAATGTACACTATACGTACATATATGTAAAGTTATATTACCGGCGGGTCCATAGGCAACACCATAACAGTTAAGCCGTCAGCGAAGGGTATCTCGCTTATTTATTTATTAATGAAAGGAACGATACGTTTTATTACCATATAGAGGGAAAAAAGCATCACTTTATTATAATATGCAACAAATACTATTGCCTTGGCTATAAGTTAAAAAAAAAAAAAAATTTTTATTTTCTCTTAATTTTAACTACGCGAGTTTTATTTTCGACTCAACAGATGTTAATAGATTGACTTAATCTAGACATTTTTCTTATATTTATAGTTTCTTACAGTTTCTAGTTTGTGTATGGTTAATGGACGTGGAAACGCTGTGATGTGTCGATTGGACACCTGTTCAAACGATACATTTGCAGAACAAGTAGTTTTAATGCATCCTTCCTAATAACTATTCTACAGTCTTTTCATAAATCAAGCGATTGTTCCTATATTTGACACTCGCTGCATAATGTTCTTGAAACTCTTATTGGAAATTTATATTTTATTTCATGTGTGCTCAAAAGAAGGACTTGCGTTTTCCGTAAGGAATAGTAACAAAAATTTATCCTGATTTAGGATAAGATGGAACAACTTACTTGTAGTTGTCCCTGCTCGAGCGCCAAATTTATAAGGGTTTTTTGCTGCTCCTATGGTGAAAATGCCAGCACCATAAAAGGGGCAAGGCTGTGAGACGGTCTTCAACCCCCGGGTAAAGGGTCGGTGAACCATTTGTTGAGGATTTCTCTCGGGGTAGTCATTGATAAGAAGCGTAAACAGATCTTCCTCAGAATAGAATTCACTTATCATGATATTGCCTAACGCAGATTTGGATTACAACACCCGAGCTGAGCCTCGAATGCCGCTAGGATTTAGTGATACTACTGAACCACCTAAAAATCCAATAGGCAAATGTGGATAGAATACTTCATTCGTCCAGCATTTATTGTGGGCTACTGCCCACCTCAAGTTGACGCACAACATACATACATAAAGTATTACAATTCTGGGCGTCGCCTAGTTAAAGATATTTTGTAATCTATTGGACGAAAATCCACAAAGAGTACTTGGTCCGATATATCCAAACTAGCAAATAATCTTATATTAACTTGTACTAAACGTATTAACAACAGAAAAGAACGCCAGCCCACTCTAGAATAGGATATGGATGTGGTACAATTCTAAATGAAAACAAGCCAAATTTTATACAACCCTGCACATCTATATACGAAATGTATTCGCTTGTTAGTCGAGTTTGTTTTTGGAATAAGGCTTTTTATAAATTGGGGAGCGCGTCTTATTCCATTACGGCCACAATTGTTACTAATTTGATTTGTGCGTAATTAAATGTTTTATATTTCCTTGAAAAAATAGAGGAATAAAAAAAAAAAAAAAGGGTTACTTTAGTTGTTACCTAATTATGCCCATGAAATGAATGCAAAAAACCATGTAAAGGAATAAATTCCTTTTGTTGACTGGACCTAAGATAATACCGTCGGCACCAAGAAAATATTTATAGCAACTATAATAATCCTCCACCACTCAAAGAACTCTTGACTTAGATTGCCACCTTTACAAGTCGGCCGCTCGGTACGACCCCTCGTGTTACCACTGACTCTCTCTCTCTCTCTCTTTCTCTCAAATACATATTGGCGGCCCTGATTCGGCAAAGTTGCGCTTAGTAGTGGTTAAAGGGTTAATTAAATTCTACTGATTTACTGCATTGTCCAAAATATTAAATTCATAATTCGTTTATCTTCATATAGCTTAGTAGAGGGATAATCGAATTATATTAGAAGAAAGAGTTGGAAAAAATAAACGAAAAAAATATGTTTAATTTTTTTTATTGTTATTGATATAATGATTAAATAAATGATATGCAATAAAATCTACGGACATAAAATGTCTATTCTTGATAAATCAGTGCTGAATGGAGAACTGGTGACTGGCAACAATTCGTCGACAAAATCTCTCTCTCGATTGTTTCATTAGTTGTGTGCTACTGATCGATGGCTGGACATCGACAGGTATTGTTGTGATAGGTGCCATCGTGGACAACGTGGTAGTGGTTATTGTGTAACGAGATTTTCACTACTTATATTTGATTCGGAGTCGTTTGCCTCTTAAGCTGTTGGTGACTTAATGAATACTCTAAACTAGACATTTTTCCTATTTATAATAATTTGTATTTCTTCTACAGTTGAGGTAGGTAGTGGCTCATGCTTGTCTTATAACCGAAATCTATCGATTTTTTATACAATTTAGGATAGTTCCTAATTCTTAAACCTTTCGTACATAAGACACAATAAACTACAGTCTTTTCATAAATCAAGCGATTGTTCCTAAATTTGACATTCGCTGCACAATGTTCTTGAAACTCTTATTGGAAATTTATATATTATTTCATGTGTGCTCAAAGGAAGGACTTGCGTTTTCCGTAAGGATTAGTAACAAAAATTTACCCTGATTTAAGATAAGATGGAACAACTTACTTGTAGTTGTCCTTGCTCGAACGCCAAATTTTGTGATGTTTGCTGGGTCTAAACTCAAGCCTGGTTCACTAATACTTGAATAACGTTCTTTACCTCTTGTTTATATATTAATTAACAAGTTATGCTTTTATTGTCGTCCATGTAGTCAATGTGTCTCACTTCCTTCTTAAAATAGATTGTGAGATTAATCCAGTGCTGGATGCTGAACTGGTGACTGGCAATAACTCGTCTAGACAATCTTCTTCCGACTGTTTCATTTGCAGTTGTCCCTGCTCGAGCGCCAAATTGTAAGGAATCTTTGCTGGGCCTATGGTGAAACGGCCGGCACCAGAGTTCACTAATACTTGAATAAAGTTTTCTAGGATTCTGCCCCAAAATCTACAATTTTCCTTGTTCAGATAGCCATTTAAGTGGAAATGACCTTCATCGCTCATTATAAGGTTGTTTAAAAAATTATTATCTTCTCTGCTTATTTGAGTACTATTTACCACCAAGTTTAATATCCGTTTATAATTTTTAACATTATGATTGATTTCAAATAATTCAAAAAAAAAAAATCACTTGGAGTAAAATTCTTGTGATATTTTATTAATTCCTAAAGTTGATTTTTATTAATAATTAAATATAAAATATTTTTTTTTCATCATTTTAATCTTGTAGCCACAGAAGTACTTTTATTATTAACACGGCGTGATTCATTTTTAAATGACTTGAAATATAACGTCTACATGGTATATTTATATATTGGATTGTTGCAGAAGTGATTGCGAATTTTTTCAAATTTGGCAAAGCCGAACATAGTTGAAAATGCATAGATACATACATTTCAACATAGGCAACATTGATCTATTACACACAATAAAAGGCAACAGTCACCTATTGTTGTTTCTGCAACTATTAAGTTATATTGTCTTTGAACTTTTTCTTTAATGCATTTAATTGTTATACAGGGGTTCTCCTCCATACCCAAACAATAATTTTATTAATTTGGCCGGTTGTCAATTTTTTGGGTTTGTATGCCCACCTATGTGCAGGCAGTGCTGTAAGGGATATGTAAGGTTTTGGTCAGCTCTCTCCAGTCCGAGCCTCGCTCTGCAGCCTCACACACTTTTGCTTTGTATATTTTGTTTGATTTGATTGAATTTTAGCAAACATCGTTGCTTTTGTTTAAAGACACATTTTTTTAAAATATTTCTTCTACCATGCAAGCTAAATACTAATAAAGTATGTGCTAGAACGATCATAGCAAAGATTGAGCGGCAATGTTTGTTGCGTTCTGTTGTTATATCACTTAATTATTTTCTTCACCGCCACATTCAACTTGTTTGGCTGATATAACATTTGTCATCATTGCCATTTGGCCGTTATGTGGGTGTCAGTGATCGTCTAATAAGTTTCTCAACACATCAAAAATGTAAAATAACGATCGTTCGGCATGGTTGACATGACAATGCCCACTCCATATATATTCTATTATAAGCGCGTCTCTAGCTAATACCATAACATTTAATCCTGCAGCTGTTATGCCTATTACGTGGGTTTTTCTCTTTTTAATAATGGGGAAAGCTTTGAAAGCCCAGTCAGTGTGGGTGTGAGTTGCTCCTACTAAAACCCCTTCGAACGTCCTACGGCAATTCTCCTGGGACTACCGTTAAGTGTTACGTCATTCTAAATGATGTAATCGTATAATGTCACACACTACCTGTCTTGCTCGTAGTGGTTCTGCCACCCTAAGATCCTTCATAATAACGGCACTGACGCTTTTGACGCAAGACCATAGCTTTTTATTGTTAATCATATGCAATATTATGGTGCTATTGTTCAAAGGTTCCATAATTGCATCTGCAATTTTTGAACGTTCTGCATTGAAGACCCAGGGCCTATCACGTGGATGTGTGTGTTTTTTTGTTTCTTTCTTACTTAACATTACATGCACTGAAGCCTAAACTGTTTTTTTCTATTACATTAATAAACTTCAATAGCAAACAGATTTCTGTACCTCCATACTTAATCAGAGTTCTGTTTGTATAAAATTGATTGCGTTATCTTTTTCCGTTTGTCGGCTCTCTTCAGAGCGAAAGCAAGTATGCACTGTACTTTGTGTTGAAACCGCAACCGATCTTCCTGAACATAGAATGTTTGTAAGCTATATTTTTATGATATGTTGATCCATGAAAATTTACTTCCCTATAAGAGCAACAAAAGGCTGAAAGATCAAAAGCAAAGTAAATTGTTAAGAACTATATAATAGAGAGAAAAAAAAAAGGGTGGATTGAGAGTAGAGAGAGCGATGTCAATATAGTGAAAACACTGTTATCGTATTTATCTTCATACCTTTAAAGATAACTGTCATAACATAACTGTCAAGACTGAGATAATTTTATTGATATATGAATGAATGCTTTTGAACAGAAAATAATAATAATAATAATGGACAATGAACCGCACAAGAGATTATATTGATGTACAAAAAACTACATTAAGATCGATTAACGAATTATATAATGAATGAATAGTGGAAATGTTACCCTATACTATGCAATGCAATCTGGTAATTGTTTTTTTTTTTTTTAAATTCTCGCCATCTATATGAATAGGGATATTTATCCCTATCGAATGCCATTTTCTTTGTATTTTGTAATTTATTTATATATTAAGTTAGTATGTGGGATTGTATTAAAATAATATTCAAATGGTATATGTTTCCTTATTTTGTTTACATAACTATAAAAACGAAAGTTTATATTTCAAGTAAAAAAAATTGAGCCTTTTTAAATATGCGTTTACAATTGCATACGTATACATTTTTATAGCGTACAAAAAAGGCTGCATGTTTCTTTTTTTCCCAAAGACAACAATTTGAAATATAGCAGTTGGACACAATAAAAATATGTCAGATGTGTTAATATGAAATCGGAATTTGTTTATAAATGAACGGCAGCTTTCAATGTATCGGTATTGTGAAACCAGGACATTGGAGCCTGCTTCTTGCTAAACATATAAGAATCAAAGTTTCATACCAGGGCTTATATGCTCTTGGTTTTGAGTAGTTTAAAACCTTCACATTTTACCAAAATGTCTAAAATGGCCATGATTGGTTTGAGAAATAGTTGCTTTTTTTTTTGAAACTTCGTTTTCACACTTTCACATCTGGTAAGCTTAAATCAATCCTGTGTGAGTTTAAGAATAAATACATAATTAAAAATATTGTCAACATAAAAATTGTATATAATCTTAAGGGTAAATTTTGATATATAAAATTTATTGTATTGAAAATAAAAACTAAACAAATTAAATTACTTTTTATAAAATTATTGGAAATTGTCATCAAGAGCCAGGTAATGTATGAATATTATATATTATATATGTACTAGTCATCCAAGAAGAAGAAGCCGCAAAAAAAAAAAGAAGATTATAAAGCACCTACGACCGACTTAAGCACGATTGAAACTGAACACACCCTGCTTTTAATTATTAAGTTTGTGCGGATATTTGTAACTTCTAAAGCGGCTGCCGATTGATTCAGAATGACATTCTTTTTACTTAACTTATGATTTAACCATGTGCGCTTTTGGGATTGGCCCAAACAGGCCATCTTTACACTTCTCCTTTTCAAAGGTTTATTATAAAGAAAGTCTTTATTCGCAATTTTAAATATTATTAGAAAACTTCGGATATCGTAAATAACGTTACCATTCCATGCCATTCATATTTTGTCTAGATCTACTCGGATAAAAAATATGTTGATCAAGAAAATATACATTGCAAGGTTTTTTAACGCCTTATTTACGTAATGGTTACAAATTCCAAATTAAGTACGACATACATTTCCGCCTGTTTTTGATAGAGGAAAACTTAACCTATTATTATCATCAAAGTTGCCTGTATTTCAAGCAATGGAAACTTGCGTTGTAGGAAAAAATGTATATAAAAAAATTTGCTATATCAAAATTTTTGTAATAATGAGACCACCGCGGACTAAATTTTGATTTCATAAGAGCACGTTGACACCTGCACTATCTGTATCATTCTAATATAGAATAATCTTCAAAAGAAACATTGCGGGAGTCTGGAAATATTCAAAAAAACCTTTTTCATCATCAATACAGTGTTCAGTGTCAATTAATTAAACAATCACAGGTACGTAGTAAATGATATAATTGTACTTTAGTAGAGTGCTTTTATAGATAATTTACAAATATTATTAGGGCTGTAAGCAATTGTTGCAATGGACTTAATAAATATTCTTTAATTAGCATTTTTTTCTTTTAAATTAGTTTCGCTAAATATTTAATAACAGACGTTGTTTAGAATTTTTATTTTTCAATAATTATTGGTAGCTCGTAAATTTTCCAATTCTGCACGTTCCGTTTTATTACGTAACAATGGAACATTATAATCGAAAGCATAAAAGAAACCTTTCGGTTCGCCCTGCTCATCGGGGCCACGTATATATTCGGGCTCTTGGTGAACGTACGGTTGCTGTTCGGAGGGGCTGGGTTCATAACGTCCCTGTTGTTGGTATTCTGCAGCAAAAGGGTCTGGATTACGGCCCGCAGCTGCTGCCAATTCCCCCCATAAGCGGAAATGTTCTTCTTCGGCAGCACGTACTTCGGGTGTTTTGGTGGCTGGCGCTTTCTCCCAATCGGGGCGATTATCTTCTACATGAAATCCAGTTTTGTCAGCATAATAGTTGGCAATAAAATCACGCCCGCTTGGTTGTACATATTTGTACGTACCGCTTACTGTACCGCCTTGATCTTTTTTTTCGTTTTTTCCTTGATTCCAATCCTTATAACCGTACGCATATTGCCCCAAACCATCTTGCCCATGAAACTGATGAGCATCGTAGTGTTCTTCTACAAATTCATCGGGATTGTTGATGACACGACCCATATAAACGAATTCACCTTTTTCATTACGTTGATCGGGCAAAGGATTTTCGCCAGTTTTCGGTGCATATTCCACCTCATTGAAGTCACGCTGTGATGTCACTTGATTAATATATTGTTGCGCCTCTTCAGGTGTTATATTGATTTTGAAAATATTTTCCGCTTTAATTACAGTCACGACAGTTAAAAGCTGTAGAATATAAATAAAAATTTGTAGAATTGTGAAAATGAAATAATTCAAAATTTAAGCATTATTGCACTTACCGCCAAATATATTAAAATTTTATCACACATTTTCTGTTTTTACTTTTTTTTTTTTTATTTGTTCACCAACAAATTGAATTTTGTCAATTTATTATCTCTCTCTAAGACCGCAAACGAACTAATAAGTTGAGATCACTAAATATTTTCCTATTTATATTTATTTAAGTCGCAGTCCTAATATATTTGAATTAAAAAAAAAAAAACCACAACAACAAAAATCACAAGTTAATGTGTTTTAAACGTCATAATTATGTAGAATGAGAAGATGATACTCTCCACTCTCACACCTACCTCAGCATCCTATACAGAGATGACAAAATTTCTAAAACCGGTTTTTGCCTCACAATCAAAACATTTTTTGTTTATTTTTTCGTTGTGCGCTTTTTTTTCCCCCCTTTATAACATTTCTCAACCTTTGTTTCGTCAGAACGCTAATTTAGTTAATTAATTAAGTTTAACTACAATACAAATTTTTAATTATTGTCACTCTCCCAAATTTATTCACAAAACAAGTGTGAATTTAATTGCTGACTACTGTTACAGTGAGAATGTTTTAAATCGGCAAACTACTTGAAATTGAAATTTGGTACACATTATTATATTAAACTTTTGCATTAGTATTGGAAAAATGGGTGTGGTCGTGTAACAGATTTTTTATTTTTTATTTTTTATATAAAGTTTGACTTGTTCGTTTATACGCATTACATACACTTTACGTACTGTAGGTAAAAAAAAGTAACTGCCACGCCTTCTTTTAGTATATAGTCGTGGAGGGTATTTAAAATTTGTTTTTTTTTCATTTGCTTTCTATTTAATGGCTGGGGACAGATCGCTATATATTGTGAAAAATCGTTATGATTGTTATTGTCTAGATAAGGTACGTAAGGTTTATAGTGTGTACATATAATATAATATCCTTAAAGTGTCTTGTTCTTTATGAATGAAAAACCATCAACTTTAAAAGTCTATTAAGTTTGTATGGATGCTACAACCACCTTTAATTAAATTCTGAATCGATTTAATAAATATAAAATTAGGTAGAGTTGGAGTTTAATTACAGCGTTTATTGTTGTTATTGTATTAACTCGATGAATAATTTTAATAATTCTTATGATTCCAAAAATCTTGTTTGACAACATTGTGTTTTGATTTTTTTGATTAAATCTCTCTTTATCTCTCTAAGAGGGGCCAACAACCGTTGTTTTATCTATACATGCCTTTTAAAATTCTTCTCAATTACAATATTTACTCTCTTGTTACCTTTTCATAAATGATTATAAAATTTTATAATAATTTTTAAATAATAATAATAAATAAAATCATGATTTTTCATATAAATGTTTATGTGTGTATGTGTGTTTGGTATGTAAATGTTAAAATGACTTATGAGTCAAACGTATTTTCCATGTTCTAACTAACATTAATATTAATTTTAATATTTTAGAATAAACGTGTAAATGTAATAATGCCTAATAATAATCGATTAATTTGTAATTTGTTACACTGTTGCCTCAAATAAAATATAGTGAAAATAAAAATCACCAACGTTTATTATTAAGAAAAGGAACTTTTCTCAATATTGCTAACCATTAGTCTTCATCATACCTCTTCTCTCCTGAACACTTATGATATGTGGGTATATGAAGTTTTAAAAAAAAAAAAGTTCATCCTAGGCGAGCTTTTTATTTTTGATTAGTTTGAAGCAGATTGTGTGTCACAAAAATGCACTATTTAGATATTTGCAGATAAGATTAATGTTTTAAAGCGTTTTATTAATAACTGTACTGCGACGTGACACACATGCTGAGTCACACTTTTTTACATATGAATAATTTATTTGCCAGCACTGAAGATGTTAATAATTGTGTCCAGGATGATAAATTCTTAGATATTTTGAGAAATGACAAAATAATGTTAATGTAATTTCAGTAGAAGAACACAGTATTTCCCTTTAATAGTCTTTAAAGATACACCTGATTCTCTTTTTACACGAATTTGATTTAACACGAATTAACAGGAAAAAAATCTCTTTACACGAATTGTTTTGTTTTAATAAGATTTTCAATTTTTTTTTAGGTCTGGAATCAATCTATTTTTCCATTTATCCAATATCTTTTTTGCACGAAGTTTTTTTACACGAATTTTTGGAAATGTATCTATCGTGTAAAAAGAGAATTAGGTGTACATATGTCTCAAAATTACGTCTCCTTTTAAAATCATAAAATAAATCATACTTCACACATACATACATTCGTCAGAGGGAGTACACAAAAAATCGAACTTTTTGGCTACGCCCTCCAAATAATTGTAGTTAAGCCATTCTTATAATGTGCTTTAAAAATTTAATGTAAGCGACATTGAGTCCTGTGTTTGTTGTATTTTCATGGATTACCTAACTAATCGATTATATTGTACTGTGATAGGTCTCGATATTAACACAAGCAACTCTTTAATTATATGGACTATTGAGCAATTACATATAATTAGAAATAATTAATAGGCATTAACAACAATAAATTCGATTAGGAATCTACAAACAGTTGAATTTGAATCTATTTGCACTTTATAAACATATTGCATAATATGTGTTTATTTTATTTCAGTTGTGATAATGTGCTGTACTGTGATTAGTGAAACTTGAGTAATTTGTTTAATTTCGTAGTTGTAAGAATTTGTATAAATAATATACCTACGGACGTATGGACAAACATGTGTTTAAAATCTAAGATGAAATGATTTTCAAAATAAAATAAATCCCTTCAATATAAGAAGAAGATAAAATTTGTATTTCATTGAACGTTAGTTAATGTTTTACATCCGTTTCTTTTCATTTTTTTTTATTTTTTTTATTTTTTCACTTGAGTCATTAATTTTATTTTTAGTCGCAAACCGAACAACACATTAATTCATAATTAATAATGCAACGTCAGGTGTGAAAAGCACAAACAATTAAACAAAAACAGAGTTTTAATATGATTTATGAATCGTTTTACATAGTTCCTCAATCAACGATTACTCCTGTATGTATTACAAGTAAGAATATGTTCAAGAGTTGGTCAAGCCCGATTTTTATATACCTTTGAGCCTTTATTTGGTACAATTTTAGAACATTTACATTTATTATCGTGTATCATTTTATGACAAATGGTATATTTCAGTCCGTCCGTCCAATTTGGGTTAAACTTGCAAGTCGCATTTTTTGAGATATTTTAGTGAAAAAGGGTATATTTTGGGCTAAAAAGAAATATTACATTACATATGAACCGATTTGGACCATTTTTAGAACCTCTTTCCATATGATGATATTTCTTAAAGTGACATATATGTGAACGAAATTAATTATATTTAAAATTTGTGGAACTAAATGGTAGAGGCTATTAAGTGGCCGATTATAATCGAGTACAACAATATTTGAAATATAAATTTTAATTATTATTCGAAGTCTTTCTATATATATTATTTAGTTATAATTTATAAACATTTTTCAAATTTCAAATCTCTTCATTATGTTATGAAGTTTTCAATGATTTACTTAAATGAAATAAATGTCTGCGTTTTTATTACTTTCGTCGTTGTTGTTGTTGCGGTAATATTTAATATTACTCTGTGTTATAGTTGTTTGTTAGTTTTGCTAATATAATCTATGTTTTCTATCGTTTATCGATGTCGTAGTTGTTGATTTTTTTGTTATTTTTATATTTACTTGGTTCTTGCTTTCGATGTTGTTGACTTTGACATTGTTCTTATTGTTGTTGTTTTTGTTAATGTCGGTTTTTCTACTATTGTTGTTTTTGTTTTTGTTGTTGTTGTTGATGATGATGAGAGAGTATTGTTTGTTAAAGACAATGCCCCTTGTTGCTGTTGTTGTTGTTGTTGTTGTTGATATGGCCAAAACTCTAAACGTACCGGTTTACTGGTATCCGTGTATTTGTAAATTGAAAAATATGTTTGTATACGTTGTATAACACGTTCCAGTATAGGTGGCAATTTTAGTTCAACACCATCACCATAGATTTTCATATGTAAATCATTCAATGTGTAGCCATCAGTACCGGTTTGTTGTTTGGTCACATTACGTATGGCATTCATAATAATATTGAAGATCAGGGACTCTGTTAGATTATTATAGTTATTGTTGTTGCTATTATTATTGTTATTATTAAAATTATTGCTACTGCTGCTGCTGGTGTTTATAAAATATTGCTTTAACTGTTGTAGCTGCATATCTTGTATTGTTGGGATAACGGATGCATTTATACCAAAAACATACACAATCACCAATAATTTTATATCAATTAATAAACGGTTTAACATTTTGAGTGTTTCAGCTGTTTTTTTTTTTTTTTTTGTTATAATAAATTTTTATACGTCAGCCCACCTTTTTACTACAAAAGTTCAATTGTTAATGTGATGCCATTCTCCTTCATATATGTTTTTTTTGTACATTTAAGACACAAAAAAGAAAGACAAAATAAGTGTTTCACTCTCTTTGATAAAAAAAAAAACGGTAAATTTTTGAAAAATTTCTCTTTTTTTTACATATGGCATCAGTGAGAAAGAAAGTAGCAGCGAGTATGCGTTCAATAGTTTTTTTCTTTTTTTTGTAACGGCGCCTAAGGTTTCAACTTTATTAACTTCAAGGTTAACATTTGAAGCGTTTGAAATCTTTCATAATAATTATTTGTGACTATTTCTAGCACCTTCTCGGTGTGAGGCTGTTATCAAGCGAACATCTTCATAACGAATCTATGCAGTGTACGGTGTTTGATGATACTGTTATATTACACTTTGAATTCAATATTCATTTACACCTTGCTCCAGTTTAGTCAATTCCGTGCCTCTGCAGTGCAATCTACTTAAAGCATATGTGGTGCAAAGAAAGAGAAAAGTAGTCTCTCATTAGTATACATTTCGCGTATAATAAAAATAAAGTCATTGCTAGCTGTACTTGCATGATTTCTTGCATCACAATGAAACACTTTGCGGTTTTTTTTTATTTTTATTTTTTTTTTTTGCATTTTACATTCAGTTTGATATATATATATTTTTTTTATTTTTTTATAAATTCTTATTTGTTTGTGCTTGTTATGTTTGAATGATTGTTTGATGAATGTTTGATGTATGTTGTTAATGAATGTATGAGATGATTATATAGGTAATGGGCAAGGCATTACGTGTCTAAATTATAAATGTTTGAATATTGTTTGTTGTTGTAATGCTAAGTTCGGTGTGCGAGTGTGTTGGTTTTGTTATATAAATGTTCATAAAATACATACAAACATATATGACCCATAGTATGTCTAAAAATGATGGTTTTTTTTGTGCATTTTTGTGCCATTCTAGACTTAGATCACTCTGCCATGAACTGAATCATCAACTACGCCTACGTTAGGAGCTGAGCCTACACTAACATCATCACTACCACCACCACCACCACCACCACCACCACCAGACCCAACAGCACCAACCGCACCAACAATATCACCACCACCAATGCCGCTGCCAACAATACCAACACCAACACCACCACCACCACCAGACCCTTCGGATGCCTCTGCTACCACAGTCTTAAGCTTTGGGCGCAGTGTTGTTATTTTCTCTTTTAACTCCATTTCCAAAACAGGCTTTTGAACTGAAATTAACCAAACAAAGTTAAAAATCTACACTTGGGTGAGACAAAATCTTAAGTACCAACCAGGTATGGATGAGTAGTTCGAAAAAAATTCTTTAATAGAAAAATATTTTGAAATCGCCATCTTAGTTTTTGCGCTTAGGACAGTGCTTTCCACAGCACACATTGACAGACGGACAGCAAATATGTTTAGTATTCGATACTTTATCCAAAAATATGTAGAAAATAAACGGAAACTTAGACATGCCCACAATTAATAAAATTTTACTTTTGCAATAATCGCTAGCTGAAGTAAAATGTAATGTGTACTGTTTAGTGTTTTATCAAAAATGGCGCTTGCCACGCCCACATTTAAAAATATCCAAAAGTGGATGAAATTTTAATTTAAATTTTAATCTATAAATTTTATTTACCTTCTTTTTGTGCCAATTTTTCTGTACCTTTAAATTCTTCTTTCAATGGATCTTCTTTAAAAACATTTTCCACCAATAATGGTTTAAAATCGGGTTCTTTCTGTTCCGGCAATTTACTGTCCAATCGTTGCGTTGAACTTTGTAAAGGTAAAGCTTCTGGTTTTTGAAGTTCATTCTTCATTAGAGGCAAAGCTATTATGGGAGTCATTTCAGGACGATTTAATTCTAAGCTACGAGCTCGTATAGTGGGTACACCGCCAGCTGCTGAATATACCACCGGTGCATGTATTAAATCAACAATTTGTGGTATGGGTCCTGGTGTTATGAAATAGTGATGACGGGGCTCTTTGTTTAAAACCGGTCCTATAGCATTGAGTGGACGTATGGGTATTTCGTATTCTATTCTATCGAATTTATTACTTTCGGCATCACCTCCCCCGCCGATAGCATTGGAGGCACCTGGAGTGCCAGTGGCGGCTGCTGAAGAAGCGGCCGATATTTGATTGATAACATTAGTAATTTGAGCAATGGGATCGTTGGAAGATTGTAATACTGGATAAAGACCACTTGCCCCGGCTAAAGCTTCCTGAGCAGCACCCGCTGCTTGCGAGGCTGCAGTAGCGGCGGCTGCCTGAGATGCTTGACTTATAATTGTGGCTGCTTCCGTGAAATTTCCAGATTGCACAGCAGCAACTACCTGTTGAGCGGTGGCTTGAGCCTGAGCCACTTGATCGGGATCATATTGGTGGCGTGCTTGATAAAATGCTGGTACACTTTTGACACCGGCTGCACTTCCTACAGCTGTCGACAGAAAATATGGTGCGGCTCCACCTCCAGCACCACCCGTTGGTATATAAACTACAGTATCATCGTGCGGTGCCGCATAACGTCCCAACGATGTCAAGTGTTGCAGATAAGAGGTGCCCGGTAATGGTTCAAAGTGGACTTGAGCCTGCGGTGTTAATATGACAATATGTGATCCAGCCAAATCACTCCGCTGATGCAATGGTATGGACCAAATCACGTCCACCCATAAAAGGATGCTAATAAGTAAATGTTTAAACATCTAAAAGGAGAATAATTTCAAGTTGAACATAGTTTTGGTATATAATAATAGTATAAACGCCTCAATATATACAAGTTTGTAATATGGAATGAAATGAAATTTTTTAATTCATTCACTCATGTCCGTTCATCAGACGCTCATCAGACAATAACGCCTCCTACGATTCATATTTTCTTATTAATCAAGTTCATAAAGCCACCGTTATTTCAGATTGTTTTACTTTTCATACAAACTTAGTGAACCACGCCCCTTTATCTTATGCATACAAATTACTTTCAACTTTTTTTAAAGTTAATAGAAAACTTCCAAGCCAATGTTTAGGATTGAAATGAAAAATATTTATATAGCAAGTTTGTGACTTAAATCTTTTGTTCTTTTTTTCATCTTTTTTCATTCAAAATATCAAAGATTTTTAAAATACTTTCTTTTTTCTAAGCTTTCCATCATATTTGGTTGTTTTTGTTTTTTTGTTTTTTTTGTTTTTTATTTTTGTTTATGAAACTTTACTCACAATTATTATTAATATTGTATACGTTGTATTGTATGCCTGTTAAGTATTTTTTTTTTTGTATTTTTTTTTATTAATTAAATTGCTCAGTCTTTTAAATAATTTCTTTTTACAGCACTTTATATCACAACTATTTTACACATTTGTGTTAGAGAGGGAGGGCTAGCTCTGAGACCAAATGGTAAATTAAAAGTCCACTAGCTGCACAAGGCCAGTTCAAGGAAACTGCTGACCAAATCTTTTACAACCGTCCCTTTTATAAGATGGCCACAGAGTTGAGCTTCACTTAAAAAAAAAAAAAAAAAAAACTTATTGTACATAATTTATGTATACACACACACATACAATGCCTTGGTATAAATAGAATTTTTACAATTGCACAGAAAAGAAGTAAAAAAATTATAATTTGGTTTAGAGCAATTCTTAACTACCCTCCACCACTACTTTCATAGTGGGCGTGGCATGTAACTTTATTAATATATATATTATGGCTTAATAAACAAGTAGAATTTTATGCAAAGTGTAGTTTTTTGTATATTGTGTGAGGGTCTGTTATACAATCGCGCCCGTATTCGGCATATTGATGGGAAGTCTTAGTATTAGTGAGTTCATTGACTTTGTAGCTTAATTGTTATGGCTAAAAAATAGAGTTTCATCATTTGTGGGCGTGGCTTTCAAACTTTATTGCTCAGTTTTTATAGCGATCTACGTATACATAGTAGAAATATCTACAAAATGTACAACCGTGATGGACGGTCACATATTTTGATGCTAAATTTATATACTTTGTCAGATCTTTAAAGCCTACTTCTGATGGAGGGTACAAATAGGAAAACTAAAAACTAGCATTTCTTATATATACGAATATAAAAGTATAAGATAAGATGTATAAGATAAGATGTACTTGCAGAAGAAGCTACTCAACCACTAACGAAGATCCATACTAACCTGTCTCAATTCTTAAACTGTTGTACGTTGATTTTATTCTATACATCTTTTTTCTCTGACACGCATACCATTACAAAAATACAATATAAAGGTAACTTTTTTTGTAAAAGCTAGATCATATTAAAACAAAAAGAGTAGAATAAAATGAAGGAGACCACACCACACCACACTATACCAGATCAGAACAAACCAGACCAGATCAGCCACCAAGAAGAAAAACTAAACAATAACCAGATTTTTTTTTTTTTTACATGCATATGTACAAGATCGAACATGTACATGTTTAAGGTGCATAAATTGTAGCATTGGTTGCTATTAAATTTCTTAAATAATTACCATGTGTAGAAGAATTTTTTCCCTTTTTTTTTTTTTTTTTTTTTGTCTTGTTGTACTATTAACATGGTGTTGCGGTCTTTTGTCTTTAGAGACCATTTTTAGTTTAACTAGGCTCCCTAGAAGAGCCGCATTTATCGTTTGGTATACACAACTACGTGAATATATATATTCTTACCTATTAAATAACAAGTAAGGTGGCCACAGAGGTATATAATCATTGTAAACGAACACGACCAAAGTCATACGATAATGACTTCAAATTACATTTCTTTGTGTACCTTTTACGTCAATTATATTCATTGTTTTTAGATGCTTTGCGCATTTAGCAACTGCTCTTTGATGTATTGCTGTAACAGCACTACAGTCACAGTTGTGCTGGTAATTGTGGTTTAGAATATTTGTTATAGTATAAAAACCATTTTAGAGTAATCTCTAAAGCAATCACTTAACATTTATTATGTGCTTAATTATATTTATAAATCTATTATGTGCGTTTAAGTTTTGTAAAGAAATAAAACTGCACAAAGAGAAAGACTGATACCGCTTCATGAAGAATTGTCTCTAGAGCAAAGTAACTATTTTCCACAAATACTTTTCTACAAATCTTTTTTTATATGAAAATTTACTTTCCGTAGAAGCTGTACATATATTTCTGTTCTTGCATCAAATTTTCAATATTGGAAATAATACTAAATTTCATGGACGGTACACTGAAGAAAATTTATGGTTCAATCCAAGCATAAATTGATTTTTAAACAAGAAAAAAACATAACAAATGAAAATATTATAATCGGTCAAGTTCTATCCTGCAATATTCTACATTATTTGGTTCTACAAATTATGCTACAATTAATGTAGTTGAAGTGACTGATACTTCATGATATATCATTATATGGAAGAAGTTTTTAAAAATAATTCAATCGAGTTCAAATTGTAAAAAATATTAAGAATTGTAATTTCTTTGCCATCTAAAGATTTTCATTATATAAGAACGTTATATGGGGAAGGATTCTAAAAGTGATCCGATTTCGTTCATTTTCAACAGAATTCCTCTTTAAGTCAATTTATGTTCTTGTATCAATTGTATTGTATTATTTTCATCGAAATATCACAAAAAAAGGCGTCCTATAGCTTGATTATAAATATACATGGACAGATAGACGGACAGGCGGATATGATTAAATCGATTAAGATTTTAATTCTACTTGAAGGTGAGTGTGGCATTTGGTGTTTAGGAATTACAAACATTCGCACAAACTTAATTTAACCAGAGGGATGCTGATGAAGAATATGGCTATATAAAGTATTCTTCTAGTACATATTTGCACACTGAGAAGCAAACTTATTGTAGTGTAAACTTCATTCATAAGGTGGAAGATATAACAATTTCGTTGTAAAAGAAGTCACGTAAATGAAGTGTTCAGAGTATATAAATATTTTCATAAATGCCCAAAAGTATGCTGTTTTTTTTCTTCTTCTTCAAAACGTAACAGAAGAGAAAGCGTATCAACATTAAAGTTTTAAGGCTTCTTAAACTTAAATGAACATTCGTAGCAAAAAAAAAAATTAAAATTAATAAATATGAAAAAATCTAAATCTAAAAAACAAAAATGAAAAATGAAAAATGTAAATAACAGTTATTTTAAGCGCTGCTTCTCTTATTTATTATGTTGAAATTAATCAAATAATTTTTTTTTTCTGACATAATCTAGTGAATCATTTACATTCTGTTGTTAAAAATTTTTATATTTATAATCATTAATTAAAATATATGGCAGTTGTTGTTGTTGTTGTTTATATTGTTGTTGTTGATCTTTTCTTGTTTTAAGAAGTATTTGATTACGGGTTGGCACTGATATACTAAAAGCGGCCGCTTCTTCGGCTGTCACTCCAGCTATAGCGGTAGCTTTGGGTGATGCCACCGCTAAACCATTGCGACCTGATAAAGCTACAGCATTCGGCTTGGCATAGGCTACACCGCCTTCACCAGCTATAGAAACACCTGTTGTGGAAACATATTATAATACAATAACAAATCACACACATATTTTCCTTAGGGTATGCCTATAATACCTACCAACTGGTTTAGCTTCGGCTACAGAGGCATCTTTTTGGGGTGGTGTTATCACTATATCATTATCATTGTCATCTTCATAGGGATCTTTAGGCTCTGAGGGTAACAGATCATAATTGGCGAAGGAAGCTGTTGTATTGTTAACTGCTTCTTCTTCTTCGTCTAGCTGTTGTTGTTGTTGTTGTTGTTGTTGTTGTTCACTAATTGCCAGTGAATTGAATGGATGTTGATGCATTAATGGTGGTGGACTTTTCTGCGGCATTTCTATTAATGATGATTGTTGTTGTTCCGGCTGTTGCTGCATAGATTGCAACAATACACTGAAATCTTTAATTTGTCCCGTTTGCTGTAGCGTAGCTAGATTTTGTGCTGCCTGACCCAATTCTAATAAACTTTCAGCATATATGCGATTATCTTCGCTACTAAATGCACCCTTTCGTTTGGCCATCTCTTGTATGTCCACTAAACGAGCGGCAGCTAATTGTATTTTAATGAAATCCTCTTCATATGATGATGATTTATTGGGTATCGATTCTACTCTGGCTGTTGCTGTTGTTGTTCTTGTCGTTGTTGTTATTGTTGTTGTTGCATTTGGATTTTTAATAATATTTTGTAGTGCACCATCTTTTATTTGGGCATAGTAACCCCTCAAACCACCATAATAGGGTAATAATGTGTCCGTGGATCGATGTCTATTCCAAGTGGTGGAGGAAGGGTTTGGTTAAGGTAGTAAATTATAGGGGAAAATGTTGTGTGAATTTATAAATGGTACATTAGTTAGTTTCTTCGAACCAAATTTCTACGATTGTTGTTAAAATAAAATAAAAAAAAAACTAAGAAAAAAATCCTTCACCTTTCTATAGAAATTTGAAAATTATTATTTTTAAATATTTTTGAAAATATTTCTCTTACTAATATTAAGACTTTTGTTAGTAAAAAGGAAAAAAAGACAAAGACGGAGATTATCCATTAGAATGTACTACTTGGCACAATTAAAATTTAATAAATTTTTCCTTATACCATTTTTATATATATATATATAACAAATTTATGACAGTTTCTGTCTGTCGGTCCATATAATTTTGGGTTTATTCTTGAGCTAAGTTATTTGTTTATTAGAAAATAGAAAATCATTTTAAATGTGCACATATTTTAGAGAATTTCAATTTTAGACACGCCCACAATTTTGAAAAAAAAACACTACAGCCATTTTCATTACATGTAACACATAATTTAGAAGCATGATGTTATAAACAAGTCACACGCCTACAGATACATGTAGAGTATCCAAAATTAAGCATAAGCCAAATATATCATGTATTTATGTACTTGTAAATATTTCTACTATAAATTATTCTAAAACGAATTTATAATGAAACAAATTTACAACAGATGTTAACAAAAGTTAACATGGACTACATTCTTGAATAGAATATTTTTATTTATTTACAGTTATTTTTACATTTTCTAATATAACACGCTGTTCCGTTAATCAATATGAAACTTTTTACGGTAGACTAATATAACATTTGTATGCCCTACACCATATGTGGTATATTAAATTTGTGCGGTTGTCTGTAACTTTGGCTAACGGTAAATGCCACACCCAACTTCAAGTATAACGATCGTTTTAGAATCAAAATCTGAATCCATTTAATTACCTCCCTCTGTCTGTCTTTGTAAATTTGAGCTACAAGGCATAAGGTTGAATTATTTGAGATATTTCAATGAAATTTGGTACAGAGACATGTCTTGGTTTAGAAATGAACTTTATTAAATCGAATCGAACCATTTTTAGACCCCTCCTCCTATAAGGTTGTTTTGTAAAGAAAGTCTTTATATAACAAAAAATCACAATTCTTAATATATTTTGACAAAAATGGATACAGAATAATTAATTAGGCTAATATTTGGTTAGACCAAATTTGGATATGATCAGACCATTTTTAGAACCCCTCCCCATTTAATAATATTTCACAAAGTAACTTATATTACAGTTTCCCGCCTAAACAGCTACAACTAAACTAATCGTAACATAATTTAAAAGGCTAAGTGGGTAGGGCATTATATGATTGGGCATGACCGACTTATTTACATATAATTCATGGATAAGGTTGTCATTTAAACATAATTGATATTTTTAACTAATAACATCTAATTCAAGATCAGCCTGAGCATGAGCTTTACCACCCACTCCTGCTATAGCTACAGATTCAGGATTAAAGTAAACATTGGTGGCTACACCATGTTTTAAGTATGCTTTTGATAGCGGCATTGAAATGGCAGTACCACCATTACCCACAATTGCTTTAGCATGCGGTTCTAAAATCAAGGCAGCCATCTTTCTATTCGGTCCATTTCCATTTTTGCTATGAGATGGTGGAAAGTATGTCTCAAAAGGTATTTGTGGTGTATTGTCCTTAGTTGATGTTTTGCTCATGGCTTCAACTTTGATTGTTGTTGTTGGTGTTGCAGGCTTTTTATTCTCCCTTAACACCGCCTTGAATTTTTTTATTAAAGCATCTGTTGTAGCATTGCTTCTATAATCCTTGATTTTTCTCTTGATTAGTTGCGGTCCGTTCTCAATTGACATTTCAGCTAACGGCCACCGCAGAGGGACGGCATTTGTGTTGTGTGCTAAATGATTCAGTTGAAATGGTTGAAATGGTTGAAATGGTTCATTAAATGCGCTTTTCATATATGAAGGGATAAAAGCTTGCTGTTGTTGTTGTGGTTGTGGCTGTATATTATAACCAAAATAGAAATGTTGTGGTGGCGTTAAAGCCTTTGCACAGCTTTCCTTGCTGACAATAGTTGATGCTGGTAAAATATTGTTGTTATGGGCTGTGTAGGGCATCGCTTGGAAGGGCCATTGCAATGGTAAAGATTTCAACAGCTGCAGCCTTTATAAGAATTATTTTATATTTATCAAATATTATGGGATTAAAAAATAATTCTAGTAAAATTAGTTAATTTGTGTTTATGCCAGTTATAACAAGTAAATTATTATGTACAACAAAAATATTATTTACAATGCACCACACCTATGTACACAAAACATAAAAAAAAATTTATATTAAATTTAAATATTTTAATATGGTTATATCCTGATTCCAGTAAAGTGACATATATATACATACATAATAAAAGTTTGCTCATCAATTCAACGGACTTTCGGATCTGTAAAATCTGAATGGATATGGATATCAAAGGAAAGGGCTTAAGACGTACAAAGTCTGAATTCTAAATCAAGTATAGCTACCACTATAAAGTGGTGGATTTTCATTTTCCTTGGAACTCTGTTGATAAGGGAATCAAAGGAAAGGGTTTGAAAAGAAGAAAATTATAAGATGAGTATGTATTATTATTCCAATTCGAATATGGTGACTTCCTCAATATGGCGGTTTACCAATATTTCCGTTATAGATATAAAGTGACAGGTTTCTACGTGTTTAAGGCGAATATTTAAATGCATTAAGTCTATATTCCTCATGGCTACCACTACAAAATGATTTAGTCCCAACTTCATTGAAACTCTATTGCTATGGGAACAAATGTATCGCCATTTTAAATTCAATATGGCGGACAAATGTCTCGCTCTAAATATGGGCCTGCCGGATAGACTGCGATCATCTAAAACTAAACTCAATATGGCGACAGCAATGGAATACCATATTTTTTTTTAAGATTCTTAGGATGGGTAGAGATTTGAAGATTGAGATACGATCAGCTGACATCTTTATAAAATAAAAGTTTTTTTTTTTTAAAAAAATTAATTTTTCTATAATTACGTGATTTCTTCTACTCTATAGTTAACAAATAAAATCATTATATACTTAAAAATCTATTTAAACTCTAATTAAAAGTCTTTTCTATTTTCAAGTGATGAAATGGGTGGAGCATAATAAACTGTAGGCCCGGTAGCAACAATGCGTCCTTCTCGTGGCAATGATTGATTTTGTATGTTGGTACGCTGTAAAGCGTCTTTCAAGTCGACATTTTCTGGTATGGCTATAACTTTCGTACCCGGTCCGGCAATAGTTAAGCTGCGTGGATGCGTTAATACGTAACCTCCCGGACCCACAATAGCGGTACCACCACTACCAGCGGTAGCTACCCCACCCGGTCCCGCTATAGCTATGCCACCTTTACGCACTTTTAATTTATGTATAATAATGCTGCCACCCTGTTTTAAAGCTTCCTTTTGCACATCGCTATTGGGTTTGTGCCCGAAGAAAATTTTCTCTTCTTCAGAATCTTGATAATCAGTATCTTTATAAGGTTTGCTGCTAACATTTTTCTTGCGTTGGGGCATTTCATCTATCCAGTGATAGTCTGTGTAGTCGAAATCATTGGTTATTGCTGCTGACTGTTGTTGGGCTTGCATTATAACTGGGTTGGATGCTGCCAAAGTAGAAAATTGTAAAAGTTGTGGAATTTTAGGGGGTTTGGGTTTGGGTGTGGTTGCAGTACTTTGTTGTTGTTGTTGTTGTTGTTGTTGCTGCTCTGGTTTTACTTCTTGTTTAAAAGGTAACTTGAAGATATTCTGAAAAGCCCATTTAACAGCATTCGGATTGCTGTCATTTGTTGCTTGGCTTCGATTATCACTTGGAAGTTGTTTATATTGTTGTTGTTGCTGTTGTTGCTGTATCGTTTTTTGGGTACTGCTTGGCTGTAAAGCAGTATTAGTTTGCTCAATATTGTCTTTGGTTTTGGCAGGTTTCAAACCTACACGTTTGTTTACAGTTTGGTTGCCCTGAGAAGTAGATGATGGAGTTTTGGATAATTTATCCTCTCTACTCTCTAATTCTATAGCTGGTTCATTGTTGGGTAATGTTTTTGCCATAGGCTGTTTTGTAAATAACTTTTGTGGCAATAAATATAAACGATACTCGTTTATATCCGACGGCAAAGGTTTCATCAGGTGATCAATGTGATCTAAATTGTCAACAATTTGATAACCCTTCAAATTACTGTCGATGGTGTGTTGTTGATTGAAATAACCATTTTGCTCTTTATTTAAGCGTACAGGTATAGCATAGTAAATTGGCGTATCCAAATCTTCAGCTGGGGTGTCATAATAATATTTGGTAAATGTCTTAATTGAATCCTTTTCTGGCATTTTCCGAAGCGAATGTTGCAGATTGGCCGTCTTATCAAAAGCATTATGAAATTTGGAATTGAACTCTCTTTGCGTGGTGACCCGTTGTGATTTGACTGCTCTGTGAAAGGGTAAAAAATAAACATTACCACTGGTTTCCTTAGAGGCAGGTAAGCTTTGACTATGAAATGGTTGTAAATTCTCACTGGGGAACAGATATTCATCTGAATTCCACAAAAGTGTTCGTTTAACGGTATCCGTTTTCTTAAGATAACCCAACGATTGATTAATTTTGTCAATCTCCTCCAGTATACGTTTCGTTTCCTTAATTTTTTCCTCTTTCTTTTCCGTATTTGTTTCAATAACATCTTCCGGAAATTTTACAAGTTTTTGTTTTTCAATTCTGTAAACAAAATGTTTTAACAACCTTTTGATTTTTTTAACAAACACAAAAACTCCAAATGATTTATAACCTATACTTTAAGAGTTACCCTCGTATGTAAATGTTAAAACGTAATGAAAATTTATACGAGTTTTGAATATTGAGTTACAGAGAGCAAGCAACCGTTGTAAGCACACATGCTTTAAGTTCACACATACATGCATTCGAAATATCTTAAAATATTGTGATAGAAAAATTTTAAAAAAATTTTACTTACTCCACTTTGTCTTGTGTTGTAGCAGCGTGATCGATAGGTGTACTGTCACCGGAAACTATATAATTAATCGTAAGAATAGTCTGAAAATTTGGAAAATAATTGTAAAAAAATTTTCATGCTTGAAATGATTGCGTTTAATAAATGAGGGCGGCATAAGAAAATATTAATTTGAGTAAGTGGCCCGCCGAAAAAAAAAAGTTGCCCATGCCTGCCTTTTTGATAACCGAGAATTCATAGTTTTTATGATTTATGAAATGATTGCATCAAGTGATTCAAGAAAAAAATCATTATCTGCATAGATTTAAACGTGTCCGTCCGTCTATCCGTCTTGCCTGTTCAATTATTTTCGCATACAGACCATAGACCAAATTGCTTTTTTTTGAAACCTCTCAACCACAAATAATGCTCCTTACATTCTAAACTAGTTGTGGAAGAGATAAATTTTTCAGATATTAAGAACTCCTAAATGCTTAAACAGAAAACTTTTTATATCGATCAGTTCAAAAACTGAAACTGATTCGATTTCATTTAAAAACAAGAAATTAGTTTAAGACAAAACTAATGAGATGTAGGGTGTGCAATCGTGATCGTGGCCAAACATTTGTAGTATTTCAATTTTTTAACCGGCTGAAAACAGTTCTTTTCAACTGTCCTAAAACTTTCTCAGAATAAGGTTAAGTATGCAAAGATATGTACATAAAAATACATACACACGCAGATAATATTCCTCATGTCTTTAGCCAACAAGTGCTAAGGAAAAGAAGTGAAACTTTCATTTTTCTCATAAAGAAAAAAATCATTTACATGAAAAAATTATTTCCATACAGACGAGTATACGTTGACCCATTTAATGGGTTTTTAATAGCTGGAAATATTTTAGCAAATTTATAATGATAACGTTTCATAAAAGAAAGAAACGATTCATTGTTTTTTCCAATTTTATTGTATGCACAATGAACGGCTACAATGATGTGGAATAATAATGAAGTTTATTTATTTATTTTTTTTTTCTTATCATTAACAAAAGAATAAAATTATGAGTGGACTATTAATTCTATTGAAAATTAACTGATTTATGCGTCATTGGGAACTTTGGAGAGTACGTCAGTTCGAGACAATTGGACATTTCATTAAAAGAAAATTTTTTTAAATAATTTTAAACACGTTCTTAATAAATTTTTTTTTTTTGGACTGAATACTTATGATGCACATTTATTAACATCTGTTGTGTGATAGGGTCTATAAAATATTCATTTACTTTGAAATTGTATAATTCAGTAAAAGATGAAAAGATTAAAAACTTTATTTTGTCCAGAACACACAAGTATCCTCAAGTACATTGACGCCTATTAATCGGGATTGTAAAGAAGCAAATAAACTAAATTTAGCTTAGGCCAAATCTTAAATACCCTTCACATTTACTTATAAGAAGAGGGCGTGGCATTACACCCTCTAATAGTATATCTATGAACTTCTAGGACAAGCTTTACGCTGATGTTTTTTATATTTTTATAAATTGCAAATGTGACTGTTCCGACCACGCCCACTTTTAGTATTTCAATGAATGAGCTAGTTATAAACTAGCTAAAATAGAGCATGATAGTGTTAGCAAAATCCTACAATAGTAACACAAAGTATAAGGAATCGTTTAGGCAGGACATTAGCAAATTTAAGAGTTTGTTAACAATGTTTCATATATTTATATGTATTTTTCAAAACCGAAGGTTAAGATTATGATTTTCTGGTAAATAATTCATTTCAACAAATTTGTCTAATATATAATTTGTTTTTAATTATTAATTATAATCACTTACTATTAATAGAAACATCATTTTGAAAGTTTCCTTCACTTTTATTTATAAATTTTGAAATTTTTTGAAACAATTTTTTTTATTTTTTTTTTTTTTATAATTATCAATAAGGATATTTCCTTAATTTACATGTATGTACACACACACACACACACCCGAACATACAAACATGAAAACGCTATATATTTTTATTTTTTCTTTTAAATAAATATTAATTAATTTATGAGAGAATATGAAGGAAAGTTAACGACCTTAACATGACAACGCACAAAGACCAACTGACTCGTAAAACTGTCTGGAGTACAAGTTTATAACAATGCCATATACATCATTACTATTGTCTGTCACGGTGATAAAAGAAGCATGCGTAGCTGTATAACGGCCAACGACAATAAAAGTAATTATATGGTGTATATATAAATATGGGGCGCTATACCTTTAGTACATAAGAGTAAAGAATCTTTTTTTCTTTTTTTCTTTTGTTCTTTTTTTTAGAAAAATGAAATATTTTTGTAAAGGTTTTTATTTTTACTTTAGAGTAAAAAAAAAAAAAGAAGAGATAAAGAAAAGAAATTATCAGCTTACATCAAATCTTGGATACACTTGGATTTGGTTTACAACTGAGTTTAGTTCGTAACTTAGTCTTATGTAGCTTTTGGATTCAAAAAAGGAAAATTCATTCAATAAAATTCAATGAATATTTTGAAAAATGTAATGATTTAGGATAATTCCTTATAAAATATGTACTACACACTACAAACGGCTTAACAAACTTTGCATATCCTTTCACATTGCAGTTAACTGTTATAACTGAAATTATAAATCAACGAAATTAAGAATTTATCGAATAATTTATGAATAGAAATGAAAACCTTTTAAGAAAGTTTAAAAGTTTTATGCTGTAGCATTAATGTTGGTAATTATTCATTATTCATTATAACATATCTCTTACCCTAGAGAGATTAATAAATCATTACAACTCAGCATTTGTAAAATATTTAAATGACAACTGATATCTTAAACTATTTCTTTACGTTCGAATATAAATCTTAGCATCATCTAAGTAAAAAGAATGCCTTTCTGACAATTGCTTCAAAATGGCCGAAAACCTCAGTATTTTATCCCAATCTCTTCTATTGAAAATGTGTATCAAATGAAAGGGTTCTTCGAATAGAAAGCAATGAGCTTTAATTTATTATTCTATATTAAATATGGATGCTGTTCTAAGCTAGTTTTTTAGTGTTTTCTTAATGTATTTTATACGAGGAATGAAATGAAAGAGCTGGACATGTGGAATATGATGACATCACCACAAATATGAAATGATATTATACATCTAAGTCAAGTACAAGTTAACATAATATTTCAATTTATTCTTACATACCTTCACGGTAGAATTTTTTGTAACATGGAAAAAAAAAACATGCAAACTAATTCTCAAATAATTATAACTGTTGTGGTATAATTTTCATCTAATTTCTTTATCTAAACTATAATAACATACAAGAGTATTTACTATCACACTATCATTGTGTTTGATGCCTAATCTTACTTTTTTTATACCCTCCACATAAGATAAGAGTTATATTAAGTTTGTGTTTCCGTTTGCAACATCCGGAAGTAGGCGTCTGTATATACATTCTTGATCAGCGTCGAAAACTGAATCGATCTAGACATGTGTTATTTACGATTGTACAATAAATTTTTGAGATATAAAGCTGAAATTTTAAATTTTTTTAATTAAAGTGAACAAAACCGGCCTCTAATAGAAACAATATATGTACATCTGCAACAAAAATCTATCCATCGATTATGAAAAAAATGGGCGTGGTCGGATAATTGACAAAAATCTTTATAGCTGCAACAAAAATTGACTTATAATCATGAAGTTTGGCGTATATATCTATAATTATTCCATTTATGCCAAAATAGGCATGGTCAGATATCAGATACGCCCACAATTTACAAATAAACCATACTCAGCATAAAACTCGATTTGCAAGCTGGGATGTAATTTAAACACTATTAGAAGGCATAGTGCCATGCCCACATTTTGCCTGTAGATGTGTAGGGTATGTAAAGATTTCACCAAATTCAAATTTAGTTATCTTACTTGTTTTAATATTCTTTCCCCCCCTTTATCAAATTCTTACTTTTATTGTTAGATGCAATTAAAAAGAAATTTAATTAGCAAAGTTCTGGGAATAAAGAAGAAAAGCAGTAATTCCACAGTTTTTTTTGATCTGATTTTTTATACAAAATGTTTTCATTTTTTCGTGCTTTCACATGTTGTGTTCAGAGTATAACTTTTTTATGGGATAAATTTTGTTGTCTGGGTTTTTTTTTTTATTTTTTTGAAAAAAAATTGAAAAATGTAAAATATTAATAAAAAGCTATATATATATATATAATATATATGTGTAGTTAGAATCAACCTTTTCCTCTTTCAAGTTATTGTACTTTAATCGTTTTTAAGTACATCTTAGCCTTGTAACTTTTCTATATACCACAGACGCTGGGTGTTTAAGAAGCTATACACAGAATTTATTTCATTTTAAAACTTATACGTACTTATATGTTAACTGTATTGTAGACTCATAATGGATAGTTACGCATATGTTTTATATAAAACTAAAAAACATAAAATATTATGTGCTTACTAAACAAGTGAGTACATAAGTAAAAAACTTAAATTTGGATTCGGCCAAATTTTAAATACTCTCCACATGTATTTATGTTAACAGTGATTTTTAACAATTTGTGGGCGTAGCTATTAAGCGAGTTTGACCAATTTAAACATATTATGACGTGGATTAATAATAAATACATATATACAATATTTTATAAAATCCCTTAATACTACTCCTCGTAGTAACAAAATATTTCATACACTAAAGAGTGAAGAATATCAAAAGGATGTTTATTGTTCGGCTTAAGCGTCTAATTATTGATGAATAAATATAAAATATAGTTAAAGATGAACAGGAATGGTGACATCAAGTGTTTTGCACACCACTCAGTGGCTCCCTAGCGTTTTGCAGCCCACACTGTTCATATATTAAGAAATAGTTTGCTGCTTAAGTCTTTTATTTTTAACATTTTTATAAAAACGTATATATCATGACTGTCTTGTTAATTAATTACAAGCAAAGTATATTTTTAGCAATTTACTTTTTATTTTTTCACGTTTTACATTTAATTCAAAAAAAAAAAAAACGGTTTTTGCGGTTAAACCATTTCTTAGCATTTTAAGTTACAAGTAAATGGCAAAACTTGCGGGGTATTAACTGATCATCATTCAGTTAGTGTTTGCAAAAAAATTATTGTTGTTGCTTCCAATAAATATGCAGTTAGGTGTATAAAAATAGAAACCTTGAAACTGAAAGTATTAAAATTGCTTAAAAATACATGAAAATAATTTTTTTTTTTTAAATAAATAAATTAATGAACATTTTTTTTCTTTTCAAGTATTCATTAGCTTGTCTTTCTATTCAGGTATTTTTAGTTTCTTAAGCCAGAGATGGTTTGCTTTTGAAAAATAACTGAATTTAACGGTTTTGAATTTCCGCCTCATTAAATCATATCTAACTAGTGTAAGGTATGAAAAAGTTGACTCTTATGGAAAATAGAAAAATTTGTTTGTTCTTAAAAAAAAAAGTGAAAATTTCTTTTCTTCGTCAAGTTTTTTTGTTTCCAAAAAAAAAAAAAAAAACAAATTAACTTTCTTTTACATTCTCGGTTGCAATTGTATGCGTAAACAATAATATTTTTTTATTGTTATTTTATTTTTAGTTGTAATTGTAAACACGTTTCATTATCTTTGATGGTCATCATTAGATAAGCAATAAGTCTATGTCGGCAATTAAAAGTTTTTGTTTTATTTATGTAGATCAGGTATTTACATGTACTCAAGCTGATGTCTGCGTATACATATAACTTAAAGCGGCAGAAGTGTGTCTACCGTGTATTCAGACACAACGTTTTAATTCGCTTCAACCATGCTAACACAAAGACATTTTTCCTTGAACTTAAATGTTCGCTGTGTATGGTGTTGTCGGATATATTAATATTGTACAAATCTGTTAAACCAACTTAACTATATTTGTCGGACTTAGAGTTATACAGTAGAGGCTAGAGATAGACTGTTATTTACACCTGTTAACACCTAACACTACTCAAGAATATGTATGTGTATGTTTGTGTGTTTGATTTATGAAAGTGTTTGTGAATTTTGTTCAATGAAAAAGTAACGGTTTTTATACTCTTGTACAAAAGATTCTAAACTTTATTTTAAAATTAAAACTTATAGCATGGTTTTAGGCATTTTTAAGTTTTTTCTAGATCATAAAAAGAAATGCGTCTTATATTTTATACCCTACACCACTTGTGGCAAAGGATATATTAATTTTGTGCGTATGTATGTAACTTTTTAAAGTCAATGTCCGTTGTTCCATGTCCGTCTGCCTTAATTTGTGAGCAAGCTACAGATTAAATGTTTTGAGATATTTTTATGATTTAAAACAAGGACCAAAGGGGAACCCTATTGAAAATAAACCGAATTTGACCATTTTTGAAATTTTTATTCCATCAAACACATAAAAAAAGCATAATTTTATCTACCAACGTGTATAACGTTGAAATTTACGTAACGATCGTTGTTTAATATTTTCATTTTCGTTTGCAGCGGCATTGTCAACAATAAGAGTTTGCGAATGTGGGGCATAGCCAACAAATTGAGCATAACGTTTACGTTTGGTGCTCGTTATGAAATCATCCCTAAGCGGTTTAGATAAACTACCACCTAAAACAACAAAACCAGTATTATCGCCCGCTTGATAGGATAAATCATGATAGCCGCCTTCATCAATATACGAATACGAGCCTTTAACATTGCCTAACTTATCACCCGTTTGAGCATGAACCGATTGATGTCCTTGATATAGAAAACTGTAGGGTTGTGACGATTTTTCATTAACATTTTTTAGGACATTTTCTTCTGCTGGTAAACTGTCAAAGTTCGGCAATTCTTTATACGTTGAAGACTGTTCAGTTCTTTTACTAGGTCCTTGAAAAGATGATGGTTTAGGAGCATAAGGATAATATTGAGATCCACTGTCAAATACAGGTGAATTTTGTTCATTCGTTATTTCTTCATTGTGCCCTGTTGATTGAGTTAGTATGTGTGCAGTGGGTACAGCTTCAGCTTTAACTTCTTTGAATTCATTAGCTTTCGGTTTGGCTTGGTTCATTGTTTCAAGCGGCTTATCACCCAATGGTATAAATTCTGGTTGGAATCCTTTTACACCAGCACGATATTTCACCATGTAGGGCACACCCTCATGATAATACATATAATAACCCATTACTTCGTTGGTGGCATCAGCCATTTGGCCGCTTTCCATGCCGCTGGCGGTACGATAAGCATAACCGTACCCACCACTGGGTGACATGTAGAAAAATGTTTTCATTGGTGGAGAATTCTGCACTTCCAATTCAGCACATCCTTTGGCAATGGTATAGAATATGAAAATAATTTTTATTATGAAACATTTCATTTCTCTTTTCGTTAGCTAAACACTTGTTGTTAATTGTTGCTCAAACACTTATAGATTAATTGGCCAACTTCTGAAGTTGCTTAAATTTATAGTTTATAGAGTTGTTGTTGGTTGGTTGGTTGGTTGGTTGATTGTACTATATAATAAAATCATTTAATTAACCGCAGTTAAGGTTGTTACTGTTTTATTGTTTTTGTGTGAATCTGTATTCTGTTGTGAGTTTTTGAGTCTTGTGATCGGTTTGTCATCTTTATATGTTTCATGTGGTTACTTGAGATGATCTGCAATGTGTGTAATGTTACAGTGGTTTATAATAAAATTAATAAGCTTGTTATGCAATCGCTTGATGGTTTTCAATTAATGAAATGGTTGCGAAATATAATATTTTTCACGAAACAATTCGTTATCAAAACATGTTGTGTTAGTTTAGCAAAAGTTAGATTGGAATGATGTAGATTGGATGAGGTTAGATTGGGTTAGTCTAGGCTTGTTTAAGTTAGTTTGGATTGGAGTCAAACAAATTTAGCTTTGCTTGGTTTAAACAAACTAAATTTGGCTTAGATTAAATTTTAAATACCCTTAACATCTTCTATACAAACAATGGGTGTGGCAGGCCTTCTATTATTTTATATATTACATCTTAGCTTGTAAGTCGAATTTTACGGTAAGTATGGTTCTTTGTGAATTGTAAGCGTGTTTGTTATTCGACCATGCCCATTTTTTGCAAATTGGTGAATGACATAATTTTAAATATTTGAACTTAATAGTTCTACTTTTGTGGAATTTTTTTGTGGGCGTGGCTTTGGACCGATTTTACTAAAAAGTAAAAGTTTTTGGACAAAACTTCAGTTCACTTACTCAAAATTTGTTATCCCTGAGAAAGCCCACAACACACAGCAACGTGCACATACGGACATATATATCTAGATCGATTTCGTAGGATCTCTGACGTAATTTTTTTTTTTTTTGCGATGTTTTCTGTGGAAAAGACAAACTTAGTTTACCCCCCATCTTTTAGGTATAAACAATATTTATATGCGCATATTTTCTTTCTCAATTTTTGATTTATTTTCATAAACTCCAAACACATAACTCGCCTAAAATTGTTTTCTTATTATTTTTTTTTTTACAATAATACTCAATACTAGTCTTTATTCAATTTCAATTAAATAGAAATACGTTTCACTTATATCTATAGTGATTGTGTGTGCGTTTGTGATGATGAGATTCCATTAAAAAAAAAAAACTATAACTTTTTCCTAATATGAAAAAAAACTAGCTCTCTAATGATGCAGCAACATCGGCAATTTCATCTTGTCGCAATGCTTCGGAGGGTGACAGTACACGGCGTCCACCTAACGGCAATATATCAATATTTTGTACATGTGCCCTGACGCTCTGTCCCGGTGGCAGACCAATATACCATTTACCGATATTTTTAATAACTGTAGAATCACGATGCTTCTCCACCCAATCACGTTCTCGCTCGATATTTAGTATTTGACGATTAGCGGTTATTAGAGGTGGCAAAGAACCGCCTACATCATCATCGTTTAAATTGTAATTGTCGGAGGATGGTGACGAGGAAGAAGAAGACGAAGAAATTCCTATATTCGGCCTTTGATAATTATAACCATTGCCACGGTTACCGCCACCCCCACCATTGCGGGTTTTGTCCCCTCTGCGCTGACTATTCTCTATAGTTTTACGATTACTCCCATTGAAAGTGCCACCAATTCTGTTCGATGTGCGATCAATCATAGCCTGGCGGTCGCCAACTTTATCTATTGTACCTTTAACACCACCATTACGGTAACGCATACCACCTCGAGGTTTACTCGTAGGTCCTAAGCGATCATTTTTTCTGCGTGAACTATCACGATTCCTTGCCTCACCACTTATTCGTTGCCTAGTCGAAGGTTTAGATTCATCATCAATGTTATTGCTTTGAAAATGTGAGCTATCATCACTGTCATCATGGTCAATACGTTGAGTGTCCGTATCCGTTGATTTCAGGTAATCACCTTCAGTTTCAGGATGGCTGGCACTTGGACCTCTACCACTTGTGCTATCAATACGAAAACTGTCACCATTATCACCTCCGCCACCTCTATTGCGGTCAACTCCGCCACTTTCACCACCATCTCTGTAACCATCATTACCAAAACTGCTACCTGTGACACTATCCCCGTCAGTGCCAAAACTGCCACCTCGGGTGCCAGTGTCTGCAGCATTACTATAACCACTACCACCTCTAGTACCGCCGCCACCAGGACTGTCTACCCTTCTTGAGCCGCTTGTCGGTCCTACACTACGACTGCCGGAACTACCAGAACCACTTGAACCACTTGAAGCACCACCGCTACTACTAGCAGTTGAGTCGCTCAATCTTAAGCCACCGCCTGCACCTCGACCAAAATCATTGGCCAATTTAAAGTCAGTATCACTCAAACGAAAATCCGACACTGAGGGATTAATATGAGTACCTGGACCGATTCTATTCTGCACCACACGATACCCAATCCCAGCACCCGCCACATACTCCACAGTACGCTGCACTCCCTTATCGTCGAGAAATGAGTAAGTACCTCTAACCAAACCATCCGGTGCTCGACTTTCAGCACGACGATGATCGGGACCAGCAGCTATTAGCTTGTAAGAGCCACCTGGACCTCTTTGAACTGTCATTTTACCGCGCGTTTTCGGATGAGCTTTATACAATGGCGATGTATAACCAACGCGAGCTGGATTATCGGGTACAGCATTCGAAACTTCAAAGCCAGTACCGGCGCCAGCTGCATAGCGAACACTGTGACGTTCACCCTCATCATCCAAATACGAATAAAGGCCTAAAAGGGTCAAAAATAATGAGGAATAAAAAGAAGCACAATAGAGTTGCATTTAGCACTACAAACCTCTCACTCTGCCGGAAGCGTCACTATCCTCGGAACGTGAATGATCTAATGTGCGAAAACTGAAACTATAACTGGGATCATCATAAGGATCAGCCAGTGGATCATCGGGTGATCCTCTGGGGCTCGGTGGTGGATATTGAGCTAAGTCGGTTTTACGATGTATTTTAGGACCATTGGCACGAAAGCTAAAAAAAAGAAAGTTGAAATAATTGAACAACATCTGGATAACGTTTTTAACCTTGCTAACCAACATGCTTGATCAATTCTAATTATATGTTATGCTATGTGAACTACTTTTGATCCAATTTGATTAACTTTCTTTAGCCAATGACGGCCTAACAAATATTAACAATAACTTAATGGACGCACGTACGTTCATACGTGTTTAATCTCGTCTTAAACATTATCAGAGGATGTACAGAACATTAAGTGAACTCGACTTGATTCAATGAAGTAAAATGTTAGAAGTTTGTTTTGTTTTGTTCTTCTCGGGTGCTTTATTCTTATGCTAAACGTTTATTAAGCGTAAATTTTCTTTCAATAGTTTGTTGTCTGCAAACCGGAGATTGCAGCAATCCAACAACAAATCAATTCAACAATGGAAACTTGTCTGAGCAAAAATTATTTGAATTTGAAATTGAACTTTAATGCAAAAATCAACAAAGCCACTCACCCGTCACACGGGGATTTCAGTGCTTTTCGGCAATCACGACGAGTATTTATAAAAAGTGTTATAAAACGGTAGCATCTTGATAATAAATGGAATTGCTTGATTTACGCTTCAGTGAGCCCGAATGTGAATTCATTTTGCTTCGCTACGCATACGAAATCACTTTACTAAGCAAGGGTGTGTTTGTATGTCTTAAATGATAATCTTAAGAACATGATGTTTTGTTACCTCCTCAAATTACACACATACACACACAAATTCCTCTTTCTTTTTCATTTTTATGTTTTTATTATTTTATACTCTACACATGGGAGGAAAGATATGTCCGCTCATGCATCCGGCTACGAAATTTTAAGCAGGCGTTCTTAATTTGACCCATAAATTTTTATTTAAATTAAACCGAATGTGTCCAGTGCCACGCCCATAATAGGCATATATCTCGCATACATAAAATTGAAATTTGGAATATATGAAGAAAAATAAAAAATGGGTGATAAACACGCCTACAATTTATAAAAAAAAAAAACTTTATTTAATTCCAAATTCAAATTTGTAAGTTGATGTAGACATTGTGTAGTATCCAAATTTGAGTAGAATGGGTCAAGTGCCACGCCCAAAATCTTAAAATACAAAATCTAAAATTACACAGTTAGATGCATAGTTTAAATTGTTGATATGTATTTGTAATTAGCTATTAGTATTAATATGTAAAAAAAGGGGAAGTGTCCTGCACATCACAGACATGTTCAACATTTACAAAGGAAACAATAGTGTGTCGCAAAATTCAATTTGTAAATTTATTAGCTAGTCATGTATATAGATGCCACACCCTTAGGTAACATGTATTTTAGACTTTGCACTTTTATTTCCAATAATAATATTAAAGCACTTCTTACCCACGTGGTCCTGCCGTATAGACAGTCTCTTCAATTTGCCCAGTTGCTGGATTGCGTGAACCGTAACGACCTCGCACTATGTTGTCTGGAGTAGCACTGGCGCTATGATGAAATCCTCCAATGTCATCATTTGTATGTCTAGCCAAATGTATTTTGTTAATTATAATATTTTGTATATTTTCGATTTGTATTTGTAGTTTTTCGTTTTTAGTTTCATTTTGTTTATTACATTTTATGATGTAAGTATATGCATAAACGAAGAGAGAAAGAGACAGAATATATACGCAATTATGAAATCAACACAATATGATCATTAATTATTAGAAACTTTATTTTGGAATATATTAAATATAACTGTGTGTGTATATGTAAGAGTGTTTAAGTATATATTCCATTAATGTAGAAATTATTAAATTAAATTACATTGCGGCGGAATTGTTTATATAAAGTAGTACAAGGTTGCTGCTACTTATTGGGTTGGCAACTAAATGATTGCAGATTTTATATATGAATGAATATTCAAAATTTTTAATTTTTGTCGATGGTCTTATGTCATTGTTGTAATTATTATAATTTCACCTTCATAAAATTTCTGATCTTTGCTAATAAAAAAGTAAATTAAGTGGAATTGATATCATTAGCGTCATTAAAAAAAAAAAAATTACCATAGTTACCAACCCCACAGTTACGTTCTTTTAAAATAAAGTTTGTTACTTAAATCTTTCTCTAATCAATCTTTTCACATCTTTCACCTTTTTAGGTGAATACAAATCAAATACGTTCGCTTCTTAAGTCTTTAATGATTTCGACTCAGCCATAACAACAAATCTGAATTTGATGTGGTTTCCTCCTTAAGTCTTTCAGTTACTCTTATATACATATTTACATTTTATAATAATATATATAATATTTTCTGTCTTAAGTCTTTAAAAGTCTGAAGGTATTTCTTATTCAATTGAATTTTCATTACCAGGATTTCGTAAATGTACAAATTCTTTGCATTTATTTTGGCGGAAGTATATAAAATTATTAACGTTTTTTCTTGTATTCTACACCACCAAATGGTACAAGGATATTTTTATGTGAATGTCTAAACCGTAAATGTCAGGCCTGCTTATAACTATACCGATCAGCTCTGAATCAATTTAACCATGTCCTTCTGTTCGTTTTTATATATCCTGTCATCTACATTCAAAGCAAAACTTATGATATTTATTGTTGAAATTCGGCACAAAGATTTATTTTGAGTAAAGCACGGTTGCTACTAAAAGTAGATCTGAATGATTTCAAAAAATCGCAAAGTCGGCCAATAGCCACACCCACAAACGACAAAAATTTATTTGTCTGCCACAAAAATTGAGCTATTAAAAGGAAATTTGGTACATATATTTATAATTACCCCATCCATCAATGTGTAAAAAGTTCAACTTGCAAGCTGATGGGTAACCTCTGTCACGCCTACCATATATAAGTAGGTGTGGAGGTTATATAAGATTTGGCCTAAACCAAATTTATTATTTTCACTTGTTTATTATACTTATATATATATATATATATACTTTTTTTTCAGATAAATTTGAAATTTTCTCATCAATATTGATCCTTTAAAAAAATATACTAAATCAGAATAAATTTTTTTAAAATTTTATTACATAATATTTTTATTTATATTAATTATAAACTTATTTTGTTTTCTAAACATTTTATATAAAATATATATATATTTTTTTTTCTTGTAATTCAATTTCATCAATTACCGAAAACGATATGAACCATCATCATTAATAGTATTGAAATCGATATCACTATAAACGTTCACATATAAGTTGTTTAATGTTAAAATAACAACAACAATACTGTTATATATGGACATGGTGGATGTTGGTATTTGTTTGATTGTTTATAATATGTATGGAAATCCTTTTGATATTGACGTTAGTCGTGTTGTGTTGTAATAATATTTCCTTTTAATAATTCACATTATACGATCACATCGATAATCACATCAGAGTACCGACACGTTTAAGAACAATATTGCGACTGACTGCTTTCTAATGCGGTAGCTACCTATTTAAATAAGATTCTCGTGTCTAAGTTGAATGTGTATAAGTGTGTGTATGTGTGTGTAAGGAAAAGCTGCTTCATAGGCATAGAGAAGTTTTTCCATAAAAACAACAACAACAACAACAACACCAACAACAGTTTATTATTTTGCTTAAATGTTTGCTATTGTTGTTGGCCATTGTTGTTTGTGTTTTTTTTTCAATTATAATTATCAATTTAACTAACCATCCACCCCACCACTAACACCACTCCCATCATCATCAACGTCAGTATTATTATCCTCAACGTTACTGTGTATTATGGCTTTTCATACAAAGGAACATTTTGCATATGTTTTGTAGTAAGAAATAAATAAACAAACAAACCAAAAGAAGAAGACTTCTGCACAAACAGTGCTTTTTTTTTCTTCTTACACTTCTTTCATAGTTGTTTGCGGTATCGAATCTACTTCTTTTGGCGCTTTGCAAAGTTTACAAGTTTTCCACCTTGTTATGCGTTGCCTTTATAAATACATGTATGAGTACAAATAACGTTCAACCAAGCGTTGTTTATTTGAACGATGGTTCAACTATCAAGTATATATGTATATATTAACAACAACAACAACAACAACAACAACAAAGCCCATAACATTAGAATACTTTGCGGTGAGAGAACTTCTTTGTTTTCTTAGTCACTTACTTAACGAACGCATACATTACGATACATGTATGTCTGTATATGTGTTAATGTGTTTATATGAAAAAATTGTGAATATATTTAAAAGGAGCAATATTGTTGTTTAAAACTTATTTATATCAGACGAACTTGCCATTGAAGTAATTTGTTTTATATTTATACGTATTTTTATATTTATATTGAAAAAAATATTTTTTATATATTTTTTTTTTTTTGTGCCATCTTCTGAATGCTGGACAGTAAGTAGAAGGAAAATTATTATAACGGATATTCTGAACATTATATTACATTTCTGTATTTATTGTTGTTATAAGTCTATCCAAATATAATCAGAGTGCGGATATGTGTTGTTGTAAATTTTTAAAACTGTTCTTAAATTATGCAAATCATATGAAAAAGGTCTTAATAATTGCATATAATTGTCCGTAATAATTTTTTCAAACAATAACAAAGCAAGAGCATACATTCATGGCAGCTGAATAATATTCGTATATACATACATATATAAATATCATAATATCAATATAATTGCCGTTATATCTAATAAGAGACACTGACCTAGACTTGTTGTATACATAAATAGAAAATTAGTAAGAATGTATGTATGTCCATATAAACATACGTATATATGTAACTGGAAACTTAATACTTAAAGGTATAAAAAGACAGGAAAACCACTTGTAAGCTGTTGTTAAATAATGTTGTTAATGTTGTTATTATCATTTGTAAACACAACACTTTAACTTATTTATACAAATTTACACTAATAACAAATATTTTGCTATAGATAATAATCATGCATTTATACATATGCATAAATATTGTGGGGATACCTATTTTATATATTGTTATAAGATCGTTTAGCGAAAGCAGTATTGTTGTGGTTGCGGTTGTTGTATTGTTAGTGTCAAGAAGAAACTAAAAAAATTGGAAAATTTTTGTTAAAAATTCATTTTTGACATTGTTGCAAAAGTTCATCTCAAAATTACTGTGTAATAGTCAATAAAATACAGGACGAACTTTTACAACATCTTAATAACTAAAGAAAGCTGTTTTAAATTGATCAAAAAAATTAATTGAGAAAAGTTAATCTAAAAAATATTAAACAGAACTAAGTAATAAAACAGAATGCATTTTAACAACAACATAGAAATCGCAAAATAATTGATTATATTTTTGAACCTATACATTAACAAAAACATTTATAAAATAAAAAATTTAGACAATAAAAAATATAAAATTTTTACATTTAAACTTTATAATGATTCAAACAATAGCCGGTAATCTGATCCGATATACAATCAAATACATCAAAGGACATATCACAATTTTCACCATTCTGGGAGAACTTGTCATGATCGACTTGATATTTTTGTGTTGTCACATGTAAGCATAAGTTTACGGCACGTAAAGTGGCCATAAAGAAACCATGTTCATTGGCACCTTCAGAATAAAAGTCCACAAGACCATCCAGGGTAGGCCAACCCATTTTGTCAAGAACATCGTTACGATGATAGACACAATGAAGCAAACACTATGAAAAAAGACAAAATATTTGCAATAATATTGTAGAAAAATTGTTAAGTAGTGATGGAGTAAAATTTACATATATATATATATGTTTATATGTATGTTTGTTGTTATTTTTTGAATTATTACAAAAAACAAACGCTCAGCTAGAAGAAGATTTCTTATCTACAATCTAAAAAATATACAAATTAAGCAATTAAAGATTGTTTAATGAATATCATTGCATTCGTACAAGTACTTAATATAAAAATAAAAAAAAAAAAAAAAATGAAAACAAAACAAACAAATGAAATATGAAATCATAATTAAACAATGATTAAATCATTTGATTAACTTTGGCACTGATTCGTGTGTGAACTGCAACAACAATATGGTTCAAAGAGAGTGAGAGAAGCAGAAAGGAAAACATTTTCATAATCAATCGCGTCTTAATGAACCTTTCTTTATTTCTTGTTTTCTTAAGAAAATCTTTAAAAAAAAAATACACGATAAAAAATTCCAATTAAATAAAGAATAATTAAAGTCAATGGCAAAAATACTACAATAGCACGCACACTATACATTATCTGTGTGCACACACTTTAGTAGTTTTAACCTTCTTAAGCAGCCACAAGCGAAAAATATATGAATAACAATGAAAATGCCAAAAAAAAAATTGTGTAAACAATTAAAGTCAAGAAATACAACACATTAGCACCTAGAAAAATTAAACATTATATGTACAATATGACAAAGTCAGGGTTAATGTTTTTAGTAAAAAAAAAAAATTAAAATTAAAATATATATTTAATTTATTTAAAAAAACAACTTGAAAATAATAGAATAATTTATTAATTTTTCAACCAATAAATTGATAGAATGTTGCAAAAGTTCGTCCTGAAAATTATGTATAATCACTAAGTAAACAAGAGGACTAATTTTTACAACAACTTGAAAATTGTAGAAATCGTTTGTTTTAATAAATTTTTAAAGTTTTGTTGTTTATTTCAATATATATTATTATTTTTTATCAAAATGCAACAACAACAACAACAAATATAAATGAATCGTTATATCTTACCCCTGCAATCCGTTTATCTTCAGATGGTACCAGTGTAGCATGATAAATGCCACTATTACTCAAATCATTGATGCGACTTATGCTTTGTAATATACGGGCCATACGTTTGTGTGTGGTGTTCTTGTTAGTCATAAAACTATAATCACTGCTTTGGGCATTGATTTTGGTAGCAGTAAGTTTAGGTTCTGGTGTTTTCATCACATCCACCTCCGGTAGCCACAAATCTTTTTGATTTATTACAGCCCCTTCAGGGGCTTTAAAATAATCTATTAAGTATTCATTATGCGGCAAGTTGTCAGCCACTTCATTTTTTAATAATTTTAAAGCTTCTAAAAATTAAAAAACATTTTTATATATATTTATAATTTAACTTATACTTATTAATAAGTTTATTCTTAAATAAAAACAACCTTGTAATAATTTAGTTTGGACCTCTTCCTGGCATCCCTTAATATGATTTTCCACTTTTCTAGCAGTACGGGGTGGATTCAAACATTTCGCTTTCTGTGTAACATTATAAAAATATTACTACTGATTTCAAACAACAATAACAATATAATTTGATCTCACTTTATCATAGCGGTAATTAAAACCTTCAATTTTCATTATAAGTAACATAACCGTTAGCACTTGAAGAATTTGCATTGTATGTATGTTGATTATATTTTTACTAAATAGTTGTTCGTTGCCTATGTTAAAACGTTCAACCGTTAATGATACTCATGTACCACCGATTAACTGTAATGCTTTAAAACAAATGAAAATGAAATTTTACACAATTTTCCAAAGTCATTAAGCGAATTCAAGTTCATCGCGACATATCACATAAAAGCACTTTCATTGCGCCTTTTAACACAGCATCATATTATGTTACATACATGCACACATATGTGCAATAAAATTGTTGACTTGTTTGGTTTGCATTTATACATACATTCGGTTGTGGCTGATTGGTTTTGGACAAGTTATATAAATTTGACTACTAATGCTGAAACGATTACAAATGTTTTGCAATTCCTTTCAATCACAATCCACCAGTACCGCTTTTGTTATAATATTTATGAAAATGGCAAGCAACACAAATATGGTAATTTAAAAAAAAATATTCGCCTTAAAATGATTGAATGAAATAATAATATATATATTTAACTATACACTGTTTTACAAAAAAATTAATTTCACTGTTTCAACTAAAATACGTAACGTATTGTCTTAAAACTTTCCAACAGTTTGAAATGTACAATACAATATGGATATATGGAAAATAATATATATCAAGTTATATTATTTATATATAAATATATATATATATATTATCCATAAATATATATATGTGTGTAATTTGTATAATATTTTAATAATTTTATTTATCCTTTTCATTATATAATTAAATTTAATGAGAAAATAAAACATTTACTTGTTTAAATATCAACAAAATGATAATATAACGATTTAGAGCTGAGACCTTTTATATGTATATAAAACTATCAACGCATATTCTTATACCACTGAAGTTATCAACAAAAACGAAAATGAATAAAATATAAATGTATCAAGACCCCTTAACAGCGGTAAAAATTGACAGCATTTTATAATAATTACTTTGGTTTATAAAAATCGCAATCTGTATGATACACATGTACTGTTATAAGAAGATAAACAATTGTGTTTACTTCTTACTGGATTTTACTTGGTTTAGTGCGCTTGTTAAGTTCAATTACTTATTTATACATTCCTAACGTTGTGACAATTTTCAACCAAAGCATCGCCAATAAGTAAAAATCAATTACAATATAAAAATATATTGCGAAAATTGTGAATATCCTTATTAGGTTTTGAAAGAAAAATTTTAAAATTATTTAAATAAATGGTTTAAAGCATCAATTGAATGAAATTTAGTAAAAAAAAAAGTGTTTAAACAGGTCAGTACGAATGACATGTGTTTGTGCGAAAATATATGCAAAACATGAACCCAATTGTGTAATTCTGCGAAAAATTTACAAATTCAATAAATCACATTTATTATAAATATATCAAAGTCACTAAAAACATTATATATATAATTAAAATCTTTGCAACAAATTAAATTAATTATATAATCACTACTGAAAAAAAAATTTCTGCTGGCAGGTGGGAAAAAAATAAAACGGGGTCAGTAAGTGAATGTACTTAACATGTACGCAAGTAATTCAAGTAGATGTTTTTTTGTGTGTTATATAAGTGGTCTTATGATAATTTTCTATAAACAGACCTTGTTTACCGGTTCACAGTGTAATAATATATTTTAATAAAAGAGTGACGCAATGTGTGACAAAACCATAATATTGCTAATAATTCTTAGTCACACTGCGGTTTACTTTCCCAAGCGTGCAGTTATTTTATATATTCTGCTTATATATTATTTATGTGTATAAAAACCTTAAGGTGCAATCTATATAAAACCCGTTTTATATGAACTAGAAAATGTATACATCTCTCTTAGATTGTTTTTGTTTTACTTTTTTGTAATTTTCACTACAGCACGTCTCTCTCACTGTATTGTATAGTTGTGAAAAAAGGGGGCTCGTCATTCTTTCAATTTTCTTGATGGAATGTTATCTGTTTTTTTTTTTTTTTTGTTATGGTTCGCTCATATATTAAACGTTGATTGGAGAAATACAAAAACAAAATAAAGTTAACTCACCTGGCCGTATATTAACTTAATTGGTTTTTATTATTATTACTATTATTTATTATATCATTTTTCATTCTTTATTTTAAAGTTATTTTACTATAACCAAATTATTAATGATAAAAAGGTTTGAAGGTTTCTTATATGACCAATGAATAAAGCGCAATAATAAACTTGTAGATAGAGCAAAATAACAAAAAGTCAACTAATTATCTGTATATAGATAAACGAATAAAAGATAAATAAATGCAGCAATGTAAATGAACTATTGAATGCTATACATTTATATATAAATCGAAATTTTTACAAGGAAAACATTAACTACTAATATTGATGATTCATTCCAAATCAATTAAGTATATTTATGTGTATATAAAAAATGTAATGAACTTTATATTAGTAGAGAGAAACGAACGTAGGCTATAAAAAATTGAACCTTCAGTATATTTATCATTATTCTTATTATACATTTTCAGAATATACATATATTTTGACCTACACACATATCTTTATATATAGTTTGTTGATCTTCATAAAATGTTATACTTAGTGGCATATGTAAACTTGTTTGTTATCTGTAGCCTGTGTGACTTTTTAATTCTATTCTCAAGTTCATATTAAACATTGTATCAAAAAAACAAAAACAAAAAAAGCAATTTTGTTTAGCATTTTATTTTGGCTGAAAAAAACCAAAAATGAATGAATATTTTTCGTGCTTTTTATATCTCCCTCTCTTTTTATACCTATCACCGAGCGTATACTCACTAAGTCAAAACGTTTGTAACAGCTTACAAAACATATTCCTGATAAGCATAAAAAATAATTGATCAATCTAGACAGGTCCGTCTGTTCTTGGCACTTTGAGATATTAATTTTTATTGTCTGCAAGAAGATCGCTGTTTAAATTTGGCAAAATTGTTTAAGAGCCACGCCCACAATACACAAAAGTATATCTATTAAGTACAAAAGTTGAACTACAAAATCAAAATTCGACTCACATTAATATATAGCCTTTCGTTGATGTATGAAAAATGGGCGTACTCGGCGAGATACGCCCATAATTTACAAAAAACTATCTTTGACGCAAAAATATACTTGTACGTTAAGACATAATGTAAATACTTGTAGAAGGCATAATGAGAAATATACCACGCCCCTAATAACGAAGATGAAGGGTATTTAAAATTTGACTCAAAGCAAATTTAGTTTTTTCACTTATTTTACTTGCTATCTCTCTACCTATGACGTTTATTAAATACTTGCTATGTACCTCAGTGCGCTATGTGTTTAATGAGATATTTGTTAATATTCTTTAGTTGACGCGTAGCGCTCTCAACGTTAAGATCGTTTTCATAACATAAATTCTCTAAAATTGGATTAAAAAAAAAAGGCTTTCGAGGTCAAATTAAAATTTTTTTCCCCATCTTTTCAATACAGATTTGAAAGCGGAGGTTAGTAAACCGTTTAACATTTATAAGAAAACTCTTCAAACTTTTATATAAAAACTTGTTATTGAAATAAATGGAGTGATATTTTTTAATGCTAAAATTTTCTTTTATATAATTTAAGAAAAATTTATATTTATTGTGCGAAATTTAAATATAGAAAAAAAAAGTTTTGAAATTTTCAATTTGGAATATTCTCTACAAGTTTCGGTGCTTATGCAATCCTTATGTGTAAAGTGTGTGGGTGTGCATGTGTGTGTATATATTATTGTTGCTGTTTTTTTTTTTTTTTTTTTTAAATATCTAAATTTTCTAGAATTAGATTTCGTAAGCGAAATGAAAAATGTGCAATAAAACAAAAACAAAAAAAAATCATGTTTCTAAAATGTTTTTTCTTTCTGTACCTATGCCGTGAGATATGGGTGCTGTGCATGTTTGGCCAAATATTGCGATTTTCCTTTCATTTGCTTACATTTTCTTTTCTTTTTATTGTTATTGATTTTTTTCTGCTTTCTCTTTCTATTGTGTTCGTGGTTGTTGTTGTGTTTGTTATTTTTATCTCTAATAAGATAACTAACAAGGGTGACATTTTCCGCCTTTAAGTGGTGTTACTTACATGTAGTGTGTTTTTAAAGGTCAAGGTTATTTTGCTTTTTGTGCATGTTTTTACTAATATTGTTTATATTATTTTTTTTTTTTTTATTTACCCATGATAGAGGAAATCTCAAAAAAAAAAACTCCGTTTCAGTTGATTAAATATTATAAAAGATAAATTTAAAAATAAGTGCAAAAAAACGTTGTGGTAAGGTATAATAATAATAAATATAATAAGGTAGTAAACCCCCCCCAAAAAAATACGTGGAAGTTTATATAAAATCAGTTAACAAATGAATTATATTTTTAGCAAAGACTAAAATGAGCGAGCATTATTTACCAATGTTACTTAAACTGTTTATATAATGCCGGGCATTATTGCGGTTGCTTTCAAACCTTTGCTATTCATACAATTCGCCTGCCTTTCGTTGTGACTTTGTTTAATTTTATTTAAAAAAGTGCATTTAATGTGGAATTAAACTAAAAACTCATTTAAATTGCAATTGTAATAAATATCCCTTTGTTTAATAATTGTTGGCGCTTTAATTCAATCTGGGCACAGTTTGAAATGCTCAAAACACAAATGAATTAGCAATACCAATATTTTTCTCACATATCAAGAGTTAATCTATTTTTTACTACTTTTTATAATTTCCACTACATTTTAAATACTGTATATATTGAAACATTTGTCTAAATTGTTACAAGTAAAAAAAAAACACAGCATTTCAAGAAAAATGACTCAATTTAGACTATGAAAAAATTGAGACTTTTTTTTTTGTATGAATGTAAACTTTTTTTATACCTCATGAAATTCCAATAAGTTTACTATAATAAACCGGACGTTAATAACATATCATATAAAACATTCGAAAAACAAACGAATATTATCATATTTAAAAGATGGCAATAACCTCTAAGAAGATTTTTATTTTTTGCATATACACACAGACATAATGTAAGCTGTTTAAGTGTTTAGAGAAGCCAAGCATTTATACGTTTTAATCTATGGATAAGTGACTCAATGACTACAAAGTGTGACTAAATTCATTATGGTTTCAAGCAAATTTTATGCAATAATACACAAATTAACTTTCACATTATATTGCCAAGGATAGAGTAAAACTCTCTCACAAATAAATTCTCACTAGAGTGCCAAAAAAATATTTACTAATAACTTGTATTTGTATATGATATTTAAATCCTTCGAAAAAATGTAGAAATTACCTCTAATTGATTCAAAATCAATAATCATTAAATTTATATATATTTTATTATTTTTTTTTTTCTTCACAGTTAATAAAAGACCAAAGCAGATAACATAAAAGTGTGTTGCCGCCATGCATAGAGCTAATACAGCCTTTAGTTTGGCATTATCGCCAAAGGCTCATCAGAATTTCGCCACTTGGCTTATAAAAGAAACCAATCGAAAGGTAAAATACCTTTTTTTTTTAAAAAAAAATATCGATTTTTTAAATCTATTTATTATAGGTATTAAAAAATGCTTTGACTTCTTCATATGCCATACGCAAGTACAATTCAGCAGCAGCTGAACCATTTGCCAATGGTACCACGGCTACTTATGTAGAGGAGATGTATAACGCCTGGCTGCGTGATCCCTCTTCAGTACATACGGTATTATAATATATTTTTTTTAAATTCTTCCATCTCTATAACGAGACTGTTTCTTGTTTTTATGATTTATTAGTCTTGGGATGCTTACTTCCGCAGCAATTCCTATTGTGGTCCTCCCAATTTAGCTCCTCAACAACCCAACAGTTTACCGTTAAGCGCCTTTACTAACATGTTACCCGCTACTACCGGTGCCCCGGACTCTAAAACCATTGATGATCATTTGGCTGTTCAAGCTATAATAAGAAGTTATCAGGTAACTTTCAAACTGTATGCTTGTATTGATTTATTTATGATTACACGTAATGATCATTTCATTTTTGAATTTCGATTTTTAATTAATTTTTGTGTTTCTTATGGGTTTTTTAAAAATTTTGGTAGTTATTGTAAACATTTTATGTTTGTTTTCTTTTCGCAAAATCACATTTGTTGCATTTTATATTAAGTTTATAATTATAAGTTTTGATCGTTGAAAAGGAAAAACAAAGAAAAACATAAACGAAAATAGAATAATAAAATATTAATAACTATTAAAAAATAACGTTTATGCATAAAATATATTAAACTCGTACTTTGCTTAAATTGGTCATGAACATCTGACTCTGTAATGTACATATATCAAGCATATCAACATCAAAAATTTAATCGACCTAGTCGATCACGTCCGTTTTCCGTTTTCTCATAATAATAATTTTGATATTTTGTGCAGAAATTTTGTACATATTTAATGTGAGCCATGCTCACAATTGACAAAAAATGTGTGTTTATATTTATAACTAGCGCAATCATGAAGATGCCAGAAAGGGGAACTAATGTATAAATTACAAAAGCTTAGAATCCATCTTAAAAGTTAATATGAAATACATGCAGTATTAGAGAAAGGAATTAGACGTGGCAGACTCTTATAAGTTATGTTTTAAGGTGGAGAATCAATTTAATCGTTAACTATTGCACAATAATTTTTTTTTACACACGTGTCTGTAATTAAATGTTTATATATTATTGTATCCTCCAACACCACCAGTAAGATGTCCTTATACCACACAGTTTAATCGAATCATTTCAGTTTCATTTACTGAAGCGATTTTAGCATGTGCGATCTGTAAGCCGGTGACACTACTAAATGAATTTTGTCACAAGTAAATATTTCTTTACTGAATGGTGTAAAGGATTAAAGGGTACGGCCTCGACCGACTACAATTTTTCCCTTGTTTTGATTTCATATCATAACGGTTAGAGTTCATTTTCACATTTTTCATCAAATTCATATAATTCAAATGGATATAAATATCATAATGTAGCAGCATATGATAGCGTTTTCAGAGTTAAGCTCATATTTAAAAAAAAAACAAAAAACAAAAAACAAAATACAAAATTAAATTATGTGTTAATTTAGTCACGAGGTCATTTGGCATCCGAATTGGATCCTTTGCAAATTGTAACTGTTGAAAAGACGGTAGGGAGGGATGGTGTCTCACGTCGCGCTAACGAAGCTGTATTGCGTCAACATTCTGATTTTATGTTTGGTAATATATCTTATTTTCCTTCTTCTTCTTCTTCTTTTTCTTTATATATATAAACATTGAACCTAAAATCTATATAAATGATTACTTTTCTGTGAAAATAATTTATTTCAACAAAATTTCTCCAAAAAAAATTAGAAGACTTAAAATAAATTTTAAACAATTGCAATAAATTTTTCAAAAAATCAAACTGAAATTCGGAGCAATTTTTTACAAAGCCTTTAATCGATTGTTGCGTAAAACTTTCTTTCCTTCTCTGCCTCTCTCTCTCTCTCTTTCTATCGTTTTATATAAGAAAAAAGTTTTTAGAAGACTCTTTCTTCCAGTCCAACTATATAAGGGCAACACATTTTTTTTTTTTTTATATCTGTTAATATCTATGTTGTTTGTTTATTTCTATGTATAGTTTGGTATAGTAAGTAAACAATGAAGTGGTGAAAGAGTTGGCTAATTATTATACCGTTCTAATCTGGTGATGGTAAAGTTTATTTATTCAGTTGTCTTTTATTATATGTATAACCAGTATGTGTGTGATTGTTTTGTATATTATATGTACATTTCATTTCAACACTTATTTATTGTTGATTTTATTTATTTCATTCACACGTTTTTGAAATTGTATTATTTTCATTAACACCTTTGTATAATACTTTAAAACTAATGCTTCATGTTCTTTCTTTCCTTATTTCTTTTCCGCTTTATATGTATCAATCATAACATGTTCGTTATAACGTCGCGTTTTATGATAAATTTGAAAAACACATACATATGCGTGAAAATGTGTTGGAAAAAATTCGTTTCATTTCGATGGGATTTGATTTTTTGGTTTTATTTCGAAATTTTTTTTTGGGTTTTTATATGCTCTCCTCATCATCCTCCTCAACTGATTGGTTGGTTGATTGGTTGATTGGTTGGTTGATTTATTAAAATTTATTTTTCATTGTGATTGTGATTGATTGAAATAAATAGATTCGTGGCCATAACATAGCTCACCTCGATCCTCTTGAAATTAGTATCCCCGAATTGCCTGGCAACAGTACTACAAAAGCTATTTATGCTAATTTCAGTTTTGGTAAGTATGTTGTCTTAATTTTTTTTTTTGTTTTTTCGTTTTTCGTTTTTATTTGTGCTCCTCGTAGATTAAAGAAGTTTTTATTGTATTGTTCCCTATCTACCTCAGTTTTAATTTCTGTATAAGGTGTTCCAATAATGGCACCGATTTCGTTTGATGTTTAAATTATGTCAGTACAGTTAATATATCGCCTTGAAATATCCGAAAAGTTAAGGGATTGATTTTTAGTATTGCTCCCTCAAATGCAATGAAAAACATTCTCGCTTTTATCGCATTCATTTACTTATAAATATAATTTTTGAATCATAATTTTTATTATATAAAATTTACTTATAAATAATAATTTTTATTGCAAAAGGGTGCTGGGTCTATTATTGGGACACTCTTTATTTTTATTTATACCCAGCACCATCTTTAATTTTACCAATTGATTCAGAATCACTTTCTGAATCGATTTGACAATGTCCGTCTGTGTGTCTATATACATTTTTATTTAAGAATTTTTTGAAATTTGGTACAAAAACTTGTTTTTTTGGTCCAAAGAGGAACTCTATTGAAAATGGACCGGATTAGGCAATTTATGAAGGAAGCCTTTGTATGACGAAAATTCGCAATTCTTAATATTTTTTGACAATATTAATTAATTATAATTTAACTATTAACTAGGGATTAGACTTTTTTAAAACCTCTCTCCAAACAACATTTCACCAGGTTCAATGTTCACAAAGACCATACCACACAACTAAACTGAATGTGCCATATATGGTGTAGGGGACTAGATGATCGGGTACTACCGACTAAAATATATTCACTATATGCTTCCTATTCTTATATTCATTTTTAAAATAATTTTTTTTTTAATTTTTAAAATGATTAAATTTTTTCTACTTAATAAAAGTGCGTACTTTCTTTATTACTAAAACTACTACTAATTGTCTTTAATTAAATGTAAAATATTTTGCTTTCTTTATATTTGCCTAAACTTTTAATAAAAGAGCACTATTTCGCTCCAAAAAAAAAATCCTCCGAATTTCAATTTTCAAAAAAAAAAAAAAATTTTGCTTAGGTTCTCTATTATAGATTCCTTGCTATTCTTTTGTAAATTTCCCTTCTACTCATTTCATTGATTGATTAATTTTTATCATCATTTTTTACATTCCTTCCACAACACATGTACGTATAAATAGGCGAGCAGGACATGGATCGCCAATTTAAGTTGCCCAGCACTACTTTTATTGGCGGTGACGAATCAGCTTTACCTTTAAGGTAACAATTAATATAAATGAATAATTGTGATATTTTCTAGTGTTACTATTGTTATTATTTTTTATAAATTAGAGAGATTTTAAATCGTTTGGAAAATGTTTACTGCAATAAGATTGGGGTAGAATTCATGTTTATCAATTCATTGGAGCAATGCAATTGGATACGGAAACAATTTGAAACACCAGGTGTCATGAATTTCTCTCCGGAAAAGAAACGTTTAATTTTGGCCCGTCTAACACGTGCCACTGGGTAAGAGAACAATCATTAAATCACTCTCATATTTGGATTAAAATGAATTAATTTTTTCAAATGAATCAAATTTCAGCTTTGAAAGCTTTTTGGCTCGAAAATTCTCGTCGGAAAAACGTTTTGGTTTGGAGGGTTGTGAAATGATGATACCCGCCTTAAAGGAATTGATCGATGTGTCCACCGATTTGGGTGTAGAATCGGTTATCATGGGGATGCCGCATCGTGGTCGTTTAAATACTTTGGCCAATGTATGCCGCAAACCGTTGCATCAGATCTTTACACAATTTGCTGGTCTGGAGGCGGCCGATGACGGTTCGGGTGATGTCAAATATCATTTGGGAACGTACATTGAGCGCTTAAATCGTGTCACTAATAAAAATATACGTTTGGCTGTTGTTGCCAATCCGTCTCATTTGGAGGCCGTTGATCCGGTGGTGCAGGGTAAAACACGAGCTGAACAATTTTATCGGGGCGATCAAGAGGGCCGTAAGGTTATGTCCATTCTAATACATGGCGATGCTGCTTTCTGTGGTCAGGGTGTGGTGTACGAGACCATGCACTTGTCCGATTTGCCCGACTATACTACGCACGGTACCATTCATGTGGTGGCCAATAATCAAATTGGCTTCACCACCGATCCTCGATTTTCACGTTCCTCACCTTATTGCACGGATGTGGCTCGCGTTGTGAATGCTCCCATTTTCCATGTAAACGCTGACGATCCGGAAGCAGTGATTCATGTGTGCAAAGTGGCAGCCGAATGGCGTTCCACTTTCCACAAAGATGTTGTCGTCGATTTGGTCGGCTATCGTCGCAATGGTCACAATGAAATTGACGAGCCCATGTTCACGCAACCGTTGATGTATCAAAAGATTAGAAAACACAAGAATTGTTTAGATTTGTATGCTGATCGTTTAATAGCTGAGGGTACCTGTACGTCTGAAGAGATTAAATCGGTGGCTGAGAAATATGAAAAGATTTGTGATGAAGCCTTTGAGTTGGCTAAAAAGGAGACGCACATCAAATATAAGGATTGGCTCGATTCGCCGTGGTCTGGCTTCTTTGAAGGCAAAGATCCCTTGAAGGTGTCACCGACTGGCGTCAAGGAAGAGACCTTGATACATATTGGCAATCGATTCTCGGCACCACCTCCTAATGCGGCTGAATTTGTTATTCACAAGTATGTACATACATTGAATAAAATTAAGATTAATTTTTTGTTTTTTTTTTAATATAATTAAAATTAAATTAATTTCATGGAAATATTTTAAATTTGTTTAAAGGGGTTTGACTCGTGTTTTGGCTGCTCGTAAGGCAATGGTCGATGAGAAGACGGCTGACTGGGCTTTGGGAGAAGCTTTCGCTTTTGGTACTCTGTTAAAGGAAGGCATACATGTGCGATTGTCGGGACAGGATGTGGAGCGTGGTACTTTCTCTCATCGCCATCATGTCTTGCACCATCAGTTGGTGGACAAGGCCACTTATAATCCTTTGCAACATTTATATCCCGATCAGGCTCCCTATTCGGTATCGAACAGTTCCTTGTCCGAATATGCGGTTTTGGGTTTTGAGCATGGTTACTCTATGACCAATCCCAATGCATTGGTTTTGTGGGAAGCTCAATTCGGTGATTTTCATAATACCGCTCAATGTATTATCGATCAATTTATCTGTAGCGGTCAGGCGAAATGGGTAAGACAATCGGGATTGGTAATGTTGTTGCCGCACGGTATGGAAGGCATGGGCCCCGAACATTCGTCGGCCCGCATTGAACGCTTCTTGCAAATGTCTTCGGACGATCCCGATTATTTCCCACCCGAGTCGGATGAATTCTCTATTCATCAGTTGCACGACATCAATTGGATTGTGGCCAACTGTACAACCCCGGCCAACTTCTTTCACATTATGCGACGCCAGATTGCCATGCCGTTCCGTAAACCATTAATTCTGTTCACGCCAAAGTCTTTGTTGCGTCATCCCGAGGCGAAAAGCCCGTTCAGTGAAATGACTGAAGGTAGTGAATTTCAGCGTATCATCCCCGAAAAGGGTGAAGCTGCTGAAAATCCAAACAATGTTAAACGTTTAATATTCTGTTCGGGTCGTGTTTATTACGATTTAACCAAAGCACGCAAGGAGCATAAATTGGAAGATCAAGTTGCCATTGCCCGAGTAGAACAGGTAAGTGGATAGTTATGTTATTACTTTAACATTATTATTATTATTATTATTATTTTTCCTTTTTTTTTTTTTCTTTTGTGTAGATTTCTCCGTTTCCTTTCGATTTGGTTAAGGAGGAGGCAGAGAAATATAAGGATGCTGAAATAATTTGGGTACAAGAAGAACACAAGAATCAAGGCTGCTGGTCTTATGTGCAACCACGTTTCATGACCTCTCTCAATCAAAAGCGTGATATTACGTAAGTAGATTTTTAATTTATATATTTTTTTTGACCCTTTTCATTATCTACTATAGTTACATATAAGCAGCTTCTCATTTTTGAATTTTGTTTTGCCTATTTTCGCTCCTCTTTTGAGTTTCTTTAAAAATAATTATACTCTCCACATAAGATGGACAGCAAAGCAAGTGTGTTATGCTGAAGGAACCACCAGATATTCTACACAATATATGTATTCTTGATCAGCATTAAAATATGTCATGTCCGTCCGTTTTTAGGCATGCTTGTCTGTAGAAATATCCTTGTTGGTTGATTTTTTAAGAAATTCTGCTAAAAATGTGCAGACAGGTTCCTGTCAAAGTTGGGAAAAATCGTTTAAGATGAACAACAAAAGTTGTAATTTCTTACAAACAATTGGTGGCATCCATGAGTGAGCGAAAAATACGCGACACATGTACTCTTAGAAGATCTAATAATGTGGCACCCCCCCGGTAGAGTTGTAAAAGGTATTTAAGTTTTGGCCCAAGGCTAATTTTTGTTTTTACTTTTTCAACATCAGCAGTTTTCACTAATCTAGCCCCAACAACTTGATAGCAGATAAACACTATTTCAATACTTTTTAACGTTATTTGTTTTAAACTGTTTAACGGCTAGTCAGTTATTAATCTTATATGTATGTAGTTATGCTTTCTAAGTGCTTTTTTTTTAAAATAAACAAAATTTTTACTTAAAATGAATTTTTTTTTTTTATAATTTTTTTTATTAAGTGTTTTTAATAGTTTATTGCTTTAGTATTTGTTGTATAAAAGGTTGTCTTTTTGTTGTTGTTTTTTTTGTTTTTTTTTTGTTGTTATTACCTTTGTGTATGCATCTATATACAAAATATTATTGTTCCAGTTACAATGATGTTTCGTCCTCCTCTACCAATACCAATACCACTACTAATAACTCCGAAAGAAATACTGATAGTGTTAATCCAAATACTAAATCGACACCCTGGTTATTAAGTCGCATGTTCTCCAGCTCAAAAGCTGATACTAGTGCTGATGACAGTCAGCAAGGCGGTGAATTTTGTGCCAAGAAACATTTCGATCTGAAGAATGTACGGCATGACTTTAATAGGCCGCCTGGTGTTGCGGCAGCACCTGGTATACGGTATACAAAAGCTGGACGCAAAATTAGGTGAGGGCAACAACTCCACTCTATATATTCTTTACACATATTTATGAATGAATAACTCGAACACCTATAATGAGTCTATTGTAAAAAGTATTTAAATTGTTTTGCGTCAATAATTTGAATTTTAGATGTTAGAATTATAATAATACTGAAAAGGTGTGACGTACCTTTATTGTTGGGGTTTTTTTTTTCGTTTTTGGGTATATTGGAATTTCGTAAATATGTCCCTTGGCTTAAGTTTTGGTTTTTGTCCTTAATTTATTGTATAAAATTATTGAATGTGTGATGCGTTCTATTTATGTTTGTTTGTCTTCAATTAATGTTTTTATATTTCTAACATTAAACATTTAATTTTTTTTTTTATTTATTAAAGATTTTCTTATATTTGGGATTCACACTATCTCAAGTCATTTTCCATTAAAAATACAACTCATTAAAATGGAGACAAAATTACGGTACCATCCATCTTAGTGATGTGCTAGTTTGCTATTCCGTGTATCCCTTACCATGAGTTACGAGGGTATAAAAAACATTTCTTATTCAACGGCTATAAAAATTATTATCATATAGTATCTTAAGCCTGATTATTACAGAGCAAATAAATTAATAACTTTGAGCTGAGAATAGACGGATACATTTGACGTGAAATAGGAAACGGTCTACTGTATTATAATGTGCCAAAAATGGGCGCGGTCGAATAACAGACACACCCATAAAATAATTTCATTTGACGTACATATCCGACCTATAAGTTAATATGAAATACACAATAGAATGCATAATTAGGTATCTGCCGCGCCCACAAGTTCTCTACTGCGGTGTAGAGTATTTAAGACTCGGTCTAAATTGAATTTAGTTTCCTGTTCCCTAATGGTTTTAATATGCAAATAATTTTTTAAAAATCACTTTTTTTTTTCTAATATTCAATTTTATTTCAAAGCACTCATCTATATGCATTCATTCATTTTCATTCATTCAATAATATTGTAAATGTGAAACTTCAAAAAAATTCATTAAATATATTATTTTGATTATTTTGAAAGTGTCGCCCATTGGTTAGGACTTTGCCACTTTCAAAATGTCTTATATATATATATATATATTAAAAATGCGTCTCTATTATTATTATTATTATTATTATTATATTATGCCGTTATAGTTATATTGGACGTGCTTGTGGTGCTTCGACGGCTACCGGCTCTAAAGCTCAACATATGCGTGAATTGAATGCCTTCTTGACCGAGGCTATGAGCGTTTAAATATTAAAATCTCAACTGATGAGCTTGGAATGTATACGAGGAACTAAAACGAACAGTTTGGCACATCCACACACACAACTTCAAAACACAATCGAATTCGAAACCTAATATATATTTTCTTTAATATTAATATGTTGTGATTAGCTTTGCCATCACCACAGCTTTGCTGAGAAAGAAATTACGAAAACTCTTTTTATTTTATTATATTTTAGTGTAAATAATGATTTAAAAGATATATATTTTTAATATAACAATTTAGCAGGAAACATAAAATAAATAAAATGAAAAAAAAAAAGGAAAATAAAAAATTTTGTGGAGAAGACAAAAGCCGTGAAAGGAACGTGAAACGTGAAACGTGAAACGTAAACCAATTCAATAGAGCGAATCTTCAAATTAAACAAATTTATTTTATGTTTATTTAATTTTAGTTATTTATTTGATTAGATTATGTAAAAACATTGTACATTTATAAAAACACAAAATAAACAAAAATAATTTACATAAAAAAAAGGGAAAAAATGGTTTATTTCTTATTTATTTATTTTTCATTTATATTTTAAATGAAATTCACTTTTTAGTTCTTATACGATTTATAAAAAAAAGTGATAATTGATATTAAAGCACATGCGTATATATTTCATTTTTACAAAAATATTTCCTACGACAACTTTTTTATACATTTTTCTTTAAACAACAACAACTATATATTATATATAAGAATAAGCAAACAAAACAAAACAAAAAGCCTTTAAAAGAAAGAATTAAATAAAATAAAATGAAATGAAATGAAATGAAATGAAATGAAATGATAACATTAGCACAATACTACCAACACACAATTTAGAGCAATATCCTTACAATTGCACAAATGATTAATAATAATTGTTGTTGTCTATATGGAATTAAATAAAACTATCTTTATGTGGATAATAAATGGTTTTTTTTTTTTTCAAAAACATAAAGATGTGAATCGAATGAATGTTATATTTTTTATACGTTTACAATTGTAAATTTTGAGATAACGAATCAATATTTTTTAGGTTTTTATTTTAATTGGACAAAATTGGCCAAGTGCCAAGCCCCAAAATGGATACAAATCTTTTGCAGCTTCAAAAAAGGTATCTACGAAGTTGAAATTTGCGGCACATACTCGTATGTGTCAACGATGTACCAAAAGTGAGTGCCGTCAGAAAACGTACAAGCCCTTTGATGATTGAATTGTTGATATACACTAGCGGCGCAGCAATTAGCTAAGTGACATTTATAGTCTTATTATAAAGAAATAAATAAATTTCCGTCCGCGTCATTTTGAATTTAGAATGACAACACTTAACTTATTGCAATCTATTCGTTGAGACCTTTCATTTACAACCCATTTTAAGTCGATAATAAAAAACGAATAATTCGCCATTTCATAAGAAAGCCACAGTCTAAATAGACTGGCTTATCACACTAATCCAAAATTGACTCTTACACATATGTGTTTACCTTAAAAGGGTGATTCAATAAAAAAATTATATTTCAAATAACATTGAAAGGAAAATATTGAATGATTTAAGTCAAATTAAAAAAAAAAAGAATGAAAATTTTTCAAGACAGAATGTTTTAATATTTTTATATAATTTATAAAAAAAAATTCTTAGTATTTTCCACTGATTATTCGCCAACTAATTAACTTTAATTCATTTAGGCGATAGTAAAAAATTTGTTGCTACTTAAAAAAAATTATATTTGGGAAAATGTTCAAATTAAAAATTCATAATTATAACACATTTTCAGAGCCGTTGGGTAAAAGGAAATTATGGACAAGTTTTCTACAATTGAATGGTCACGCAAGCGATACGGTAATAAGTAAATTTACTACAATATTAAAAAAACTATATTTAAAAAAAAATTTCAATTCAAAAAAATAGGAAATCGATTTAACAAAAAGTGCTCAAAATATTTTCACAAATAATTTACCACTACAAGTACGTTACAAATCGGAGAAAACACAAGGTGCTGCCACAAAACCGCAGCCCACTTCAGATGTGGTGGGTGGCGGCAATAGCGCCACATATGTGGAGGAAATGTACAATAGTTGGAAAAGGGATCCAAGCAGTGTTCATACAGTAAGTTTTCTCTTTGGTAGGATAAAGCATTGAAGTGATTTTAATTTTATATCATTTATTATACGGTAGTCTTGGAATTCATTTTTTGAATCGGGTGCTTATGAGTGTGTACCGGCTGAAAGTGTACCTCAACGTAATTTAGCTCCATTATCTCATATATGCGGTTATAATCCGAAAGCGGAGATTATTGAGGGCCATTTACAAATGCAAAATATTATACGAAGCTATCAGGTGCTTAATAAAGTGAAATGTCTGGACATTACTAAATTTGGTTTATAATTTTTTTTCTATATAAAGACACGTGGATTTTTGGTAGCAAATTTGGATCCTTTGGGCATTAAACAATTCAAAAAAACTAATTTACCTTGCGGCACAGAATTAAGGGCTGATGATTCAGTTTTAATTGAATTGAAAGAATTTCTACAAGGTCTGTATGGTCCTTAGACAAGTACCTTTAAAATCTGCATTAGTCTAGTAATGTCTATCTGTGGTTGGTAGTCTTGTAGTGGCAATTTTTGTACACGCCTACAATTGACATGTGTATTGTGTACCGAATCATGAGAACATTTTCTATATACGTAGAAGTAGAGGGTGTTTTAGATTTGGTCTTGGCTAAATTTAAATGATTAAATAATAAAAAAAAAAATAATTTCATTAGATGGCAAATATATGGACTGTTCCTATAAACTGCCCTCCACTACCATGATCGGCGGTAAAGAAAAAGAATTAACGCTAAGGTATTTGATTTCTGATAATTTATTAAAATTCTTGATAATATTGCGGTGCCACAACTAACTATCTACAGGGAAGTTTTGAAACGGTTAGAAAATATATATTGCAATACAATGGGCGTGGAGTACATGTATATATATAGTGATAAAAAGCGTGATTGGTTGCGTAAACGTATGGAAACGCCCGGTGCGATGGAAACTTGCAAAGAAAAAAAGTTGTTGATTATGAAACGTTTGTTAAGAACATCTCGGTAAATTTTTAAGATTCGAGAAAACATTTTTTTTCATAATATCTAACAATATATTGACATTGAATAGATTTGAAGCCTTCTTGGCTAAAAAGTGGTCTGCAGAAAAACGTTTCGGTATTGAAGGCTGTGACATTGTTATACCGTGCATGAAGGAAATTATTGATAAATCTTCCGAATTGGGTGTTGAATCGTTTATTATTGGTTTAGCTCATCGTGGCCGTTTAAATACTTTGTCAAATGTGTGCCGCATACCATTAGATCAATTGTTTGCCCAATTTCACAGTTTGAAGTCTGAGGATTTGGTAGGCATTGTACAGGGTTACGTTTGTAAATTTGCACTTTTTCACATATATATAAAATATTAAAGGGTTCCGGCGATGTCAAGTATCATTTGGGCACACACATACAACGTTTGAATCGTCAGACTAATAAGAATGTACGTATAACCCTGGTGGCTAATGCCTCGCATTTAGAATCGGTTAATCCCGTAGCTCAGGGACGTACACGTTCTGAGCAATTCTATCGTGGCGATAATGAGGGTCGTAAGGTAATGTGTATATTGTTGCATGGTGATGCCGCCTTTTGTGGCCAGGGTGTGGTATACGAATCTATGCATTTATCCGATTTGCCACATTACACCGTTCACGGCATTGTACACATTGTTATTAATAATCAAATCGGCTTTACAACGGATCCACGTTTCTCACGCTCATCACCACATTGCACGGATGTAGCACGCGTAGTAAATGCACCCATTTTTCATGTAAATGCTGATGATCCAGAGGCAGCTGTTTACTTATCACGTGTAGCAGCTGAATGGCGACATGATTGGCGTCAAGATGTTGTTATAGATTTGACCGGTTATCGGCGCATGGGTCATAATGAAGCTGACGAACCCATGTTCACGCAACCTTTAATGTATGCAAAGATACGTCAGCACAAACCCGTTTTTGATTTATATTCTGAGAAATTGGTAAATGAAAAGGTAATTAGCAAAGAGGAGTTGGTCAAAGAGATTGAATCATATGATAAGATATTGGAAGAGGGCTTTGAAGCGGCCAAAAAACTAACAGCCGTTAAAGTGAGTAATATGTCGTAATAATTAAATTTATTGGTAAACTTTTATCACTTCATTGATAGATTGTCGATTGGTTAGATTCACCATGGACGGGATTCTTTCAGGCACGTGATCCCAACACAGTGGCATCAACTGGGGTGTCTTGTGATATTTTGCAATATATTGGACAAAAATTTTCTTCTCCTCCACCACCCGAACGAAACATCGTATTGCATAGGTAACGAACGGGAATCAATGGGAAATTCATTTTTTGTACACATCACCTTAAATCACCCAAAAATAAGCATCATAGATACTGCTAAGTAGATATATTCTTGATCAGCTTTATATTTTTAATCGTCTGTCATGTCTGTGTGTCTGTCTTTATTAATGTTTTAAAAAAACATTTTTTTTTTTACAAAATTGATGCTTTTATTTTAATGTCCTAAGGTGGTGGCTACCAAAACGTTCATCTTCTTTCTTTTTTACCATTTTTTAAGATCTTTCTTTTCTCTGCAGAGGTATCGAACGCATGTTAGCTTTGCGTAAACAAATGGTGGATGAAGGTATAGCCGATTGGGCTTTGGGCGAGGCTCTGGCTTTTGGCACTTTACTCAAGGAAGGCATACATGTACGGCTATCCGGTGAGGATGTGGAGCGTGGTACCTTTTCTCATCGTCATCACGTCCTACATCATCAAACCATCGATTCCGTTACCTACAATTCACTAGACTATCTCTACCCAGACCAAGCTGAATACTCGCTGTGTAACAGCAGTTTAAGTGAATATGCTATTTTGGGCTTTGAACATGGTTACTCCTTTACCAATCCCAATTCGTTGGTAATGTGGGAGGCGCAATTCGGTGACTTTTGCAATACAGCGCAATGCATTTACGATCAATATATATCGTCTGGTGAAATGAAATGGGCCCGTCAAAGTGGCCTGGTTGTATTGTTGCCGCATGGTCAAGAGGGTCAAGGACCAGAGCATTCATCCGGTCGCGTTGAACGTTTCTTACAAATGTGTGATGATGATCCCGATGTTAAACCAGAATGTGGTGAAAATATACCGTTAAAACAATTACAGGAAGTCAATTGGATTGTGGCGAATTGTACAGTGCCAGCCAATCTATTTCACATATTACGCCGTCAAGTGTATTTACCATTTCGTAAACCGTTAATACTGTTCACACCGAAGACGGGTTTGCGTCATCCGTTGGCGCGTAGTAATTTTAGTGAAATGGCTGAAAATACCGAATTCCGTCGCATCATACCGGATGATGGACCCGCCTCAAAAAAACCGAATGAAGTTTGCAAATTAATATTTTGTTCGGGTAAGGTGTTTTATGATTTGTTTAAAGCACGAGCCGATAAACGTGCTGAAAAGGATATGGCGATTGTGCGCATTGAACAGGTAAGAATTTCGTTGAATTTGCATTTGAATTAAAGTCACTTGTTTTTTCAATTGTCAAACGAATTTAGTTATGTCCATTTCCCTACGAATTGGTAAGAGAGCAAATTTTATTTTATAAGAATTCTGAATTAGTGTGGGCCCAAGAAGAGCCCAAAAATCAGGGACCATGGCAATATGTGCAACCACGCTTCAAGACGGCTATGTCACCAGACTTTGAAGATGGGTAAGTTGTGACATTTTTATACCCTTTCTAGTATGAAAGATTTATTGCATTGTAATGCTTGATTTGTTTTTAATTTCCCTTCCCCAAGACGCATATAAAAAATTGTAAATAAGTTCATGGCCAAAGTCATGGCGTGAAAAGAAAGGTAAATAAATATAAAACAAAATAGACAACAGAACACAAATATAACATCATCGTACTATATACATAAAACGAAATCAATTAATTGTTAACCAAGTACAGGTGAATGCGATTGTTAAACGTTCATTAGGATTTCATTATGAAGCGACATTGATGTACACAATAATGATTTTTCAATTCTTAACACTAATATGTCAAAAGTCCCATTCGTTTATCGATAATCGGTTTTTTCTTAAATGGTTCGTTTGAATTCTTACCTTTCGTTCATGCGGGAGGTGATACTGCAAAACTACAAAATCATTGATTTATGTTGTATTTTACATATTGTAAATAGATTGTGCCAACAAAACGATCGTTGTGTTGTATTGTATTATGTTGATTGAGTAAAGCGTGCCAACTGTCACAAATTACTTGTACAACACTCGATAGATATTTGTGTATATATGTAGATATAAACAAAAAAAGAATACAAAAACCAATTAGTTGTATTCTGTGTGTGGCATAGTGTTTCTTTCTTATTGCGTTTATTATTTGATGTTTTAAAAGCATTTTCTTTAAATATATTTTATTACGATTTACACAACAAACGCAAAATGGTTTTAGTAACGTAGTTGGTAAAGAGGGATGGGGTATTGAACTGCTTGTGAAACCAAAAAGATGTATTCATAGATTCCATAAAACATCCGTCTAAGGTCTAATATTCTCCTAATCTCTAAAAATCTACTTTTCACATCCAATCGCTCGTGCCGGATATTCTTTATTTTGATTCAATATTTAACCAAACTATAGTTTTTTTTATGCTGCTATTGTTTCTGTATTTGTTTTTATATTTACTTTTTATTAAATACATTCTTACACTCACCATTTAATAAGAACTTGGCACAGTTTAGCATATTTTTAGAAGACTATTAACGAGAAAAGGCGACATTCATTCTTAATAATAACAACACGCGCAACATGTGTTGTTTATATGTATACACGCATAACCCCATAGAAGAGATTGCTATTTTGTAAAAAATGCATTCATTTTATTTCATTTATTTATTTATTTTTTTTTTCAATGTAATACAAAAGTAAATACGAAAAATTTTTGAAGGATAACATGTATTGTAGTTACAGTAAAAATATGCGTGTAAACATATTACTCATTATTTTCTCTTATACAGAACTCAAGGATATTGATGATTAGTCATTCAAGCAGATTATTATTAACATGATTGTTGAGATGAAAAAAATATGTACGAAAAGTTTAAATTTTGATTTCAATAATAAATCCTCTAACAGCTTATAAATCAAGACTAACGTAATTCTGAAAATTTTCCTATTTAAAGATTTTCTCCTTTTTCTGTTTTTGTTGTATTGTGGGCATGGATAGGATTTTATACAATTTCACTACCAACGTGTCTACGAAAACTTTAAACATTTCTGCTAAGTTTTGAATCGATATCTAATTTTTTACGATCAGTGGAGTAACTACATTAGAACGCGCATATACTGGACAGACGGACATGGTTAGATTGATTCAGTATTCGATGCTGATTCATACTACGTGAGGGCTTGAAAGTGATCTATATCCCCACATATATGTGATGGTGAGCATAAAAATCCAAAAAAAAAAATTTTTTTTGATCGAATTAAGATTTATCGATTTTTATTAAATTTAAGGAACGTATGAACTTATCTTAAATTTGACACGCCCATTTCTGATGCACAAATCTACAATAGAGACTATATAGACCATGCCCTTAAATAATTTTGGCTATATTTTCCACAATTTATTACTTATAAAGAATACAAAAAAAAAAAATCCTTTAAAAAAGTTGCTCATTTTTCAATTTTTCTTATTGCATGTGGGCGTGTTCAATGCCAATTTTAAATTTAAGATTAGCCCTCACTCATATCAAGAGATATGATAATGAGAATATTTATAAATTTGTTTTTAAAAAAAGAAACAACTAATGAATAATGAATCTCAGATGTTTTTGCAGCAAAATTCATTCATAATGATATATAATAAAAACCGGATGTATAATAATTGTAAACAACACTAAATATAACCGCATGTTTATGTATGTAAGCAACGAGTGGAAAATGCCACTTAAGCTAATTTATTCAATTTTTCATAAAAATATTTTGATTTTGTTGCTGCTGCTGCTTTTTCTCAATAATAATGCCAATCTAAGCGAATGGCAGAGAAAAATGATAATAATTCATTAATAAATTCAACATATGTGTGATAAGTGCTTACGGGAGTAAAAATGACGTTAATTTTTATACATTGTATGTATGTAAATGTGCTTCGATTGGATATGTAAAGTATCGCACATGCGAATGCTTTATTGAGTATAAAAATATGTGATCCGCTCATTTGCTTTTCAAATATGTATAACACACCAAATAAAAGGACAATTTTTATTTATTTTTTTTTTTTCTGTATTTATATATTTATTTTTAATAAAATTAGTAGTTAAAGTTCTCTTAAAAATTTTATTTACAACAATTTTTTTTTTTTTGTTTTGTTTCGTTTGTTTATTCATTACACTTGGAAAGAATATTTACCCTCAGCTATACCATAAAGATATATACCATAAAAAGCTATAAAATTAGCTTTATTATACAAAAGAATGAAAAGAAATTCTCGATAAAATAATAGTCTGTATTACATAAAAAAATTTACGGCTGCAATTGTTTATGTAGAAAAGTTGTTAGTATAATTGTTGCAACGTTACAATGACAATTACAAATCTACAGCACGACTTTTTTCAGACTCTAATATGTTACAAAATTTTGTTTTGTTTTGTTAATCCACTAATATTAAAATTTTAAATAAATAAATAAAATAAAAAGAAAATGAGTTGGTCAAACACCAACCAATTCATACCCGACATCACTTGCTTCCAAATATGCAACACTCCCCAATAACATAAATCCATATAATCCACATATTAAAAAAAAAAAAATTACAAAAATATAAGTCACATCAGTGTGTAATTTGTGGGCGTGACTGTGCCTTCCAATGGGTTCGATAGGGTCGATAATACTTTAAATAAGTTTTTTGACAATTTGTGGACGTATCTCTTACCCGATCATGACAATTTTTACCGTTAAAAAAGTTAATTCTATGTTTGTGCGCGTGGCTCAGAGGGACGGTTGTAGTTAAATCGATTTGAATTTTCATGCTGATCAAGAATATTTATACCTGCTGAGGTCCTAGAAGTGTCCATAATAACGAATTTAGTTTTCAACCCCACTGCGACTTTCCAAACTCTCTATATAAATGTGATTTAGGGTATGATTTATAAAAAAAAAATATAAATATATTCTTCATCTCTATATAGCAATAGTATTTGTTGGTTGGTTGTATGAGATCATTAAAAAAAAATTTTGTTTAGAAATTTTTTAATTAAACTCTCTTAGGAAAAAAAAAAACATAATTCGACTCCCAATTAAAAACCTCACAAGCTATTATCAAACAGTTGTAAATCCTCCTTAAAAATCGATCGCATTAAACCATATTCCATATACTTTGGGTACGTTTTCGTAATATTTCCGCTTTTTCTTCTTCTTCAGCCAATTGTTCATAATCAATTTCTAAATATTCTTTGCCAACAAATATCACTTTCCGGTTTGTATACTTTTTCAAATAATTAACATGTGAAGACACCTCCTTACCCTCCACATCAATTAGATATGATATGCTGGTGATGCGTTCTTTAATTTTGCCACGTTTCCACTTGACTTGTGTCTTTTTGACACGTTCTGGGTATAACACTTCGTCACCAATTTCATATTCTTTCACTTTCATGCATGACTTTAATGGTTGCTTTTCCAGTTCAGGTACAGTGATAGTTGGCTCTTTATCATCTTCATCATCGGTTACAAAAGCGATTGGTTTTTCTATAGTATCTGTATCGGAAGTGGATGGTTCTTCGGAACGATTTTGAAAAAATGAATCCGTTATAGATAAACGGCGCTTTTGACGTTTGATAATAACTTTCTTTTTAATTTTACGCTCTTTCTTTGGTTTAATTGGTGCGTTTTCGGGTACAGTAACAACAACAGTAGCAGCACCATCTTCGCCTTCTTCGGGTATTATGGAATTATCTTCACTTGCTGCAATTACAATCAAATTGGTATCCTTTTCTATTTTTTGATTATCTTCTAGTCGTGATCCATTAATCTCTATTTGAACATTATTTTCAATTAAATTTATTTCAATTTTATCCGGTGATGGGATTCGATTTTTATGTATCTCAGGTTCTGGTATTATATCAGCTGCCTGTATAGGAGCAGAAAATATTTGCTGTTCTGGCATTTTTGTTTCCTTCACCAATAATTCTTCAGTACAGCATATATTATTAGATGGCTCAACTGTTGGTGGTGGTGTTGCGATCACCAACGTTTCAAGTTGATCAGTTGTTGTATCTGGTTGTATGTTCTTTTGACTGCTATTTGTAATTGGTGGATAATAATTGATTTTTGTTAGGTCGTCTGCGGTAGCGGCCGCAACCACATCGGTAGATGAAGACTTTGGCGAATGCGAAGCAAAGTCATTAATGAGCAAAGCATTTGTTGTCTGTGGCAATTTGGCCGTTGTTTTCTTTGTAATATTGCCGCTAATGTTCACTTGAATTTGTTTGGAGGTATTTACCACCTGTTGTTCTTGCTTTTGTAACAAATTTTCCACCTTTACTGCAGGCTGTGTTGCTTCAGCATTTTGTTTATTTAAATTATTGGAGACTTCTACGCGTCTCTGTTGCTGCTCTGTTACATAAGATGGTTTCCCGATCAACTCTTGTTTAATAATAGTACTCTCCCCGATCACTAATTCTTTAAGATTGTTATCGTTTAAAGAACATAGTACGGTACCGGTAACATGTTCTTTTAGATCTGTAGACGACATTTTACACGTTTCTGCGTTGCTTGTTTCATTTGTTGGTTGAACCTTTGTGGTTGTCGGTTTACTTGTCGCTAATGATGGTGATTGTTCTTTGGCTATGACACGATCTAGAAACGCTTCATTGATTGGTAATTGATTTGACACTATTTCAATATTTTCTTTATTTAATGGTGTTGTTGCTTTATTACTTGGCATTAAAACATTGTTACTATTACTACTCAGTACCCTTGCACTTTTTGATGCATTTTCTTTAATTTCATTAACGTTAGAAATGTTTGTTTGTTGCGTAGAATTTATTGACTCTTTATCGATTGGTTGTAATGGTTCATTCATCTTCTTAATTGCGGTTCGTTTCACTTTAATGATTTTCGGTTTGGACGTCACTTCCGCATTTGTGTTGTAAGATGTATTGGTTAGTTTTGTCGTTATATTAACTTTCTTTCTAACAATGGCTTCCGAGTCTGAGGGTCTTCGTTTAATTTGGGCAGGTACAGCCAAGGTGGGTACGTCCGTTTGTATTTTAGAACTTTCTACAGCCGCTATAGAGGCTCGTCTGTCATCCTCTTTACGTTTGATTAAAACTTTTCTTTTCGTTTTCTTATCATCGTCTATGCCAGTCTGTAGGATCACAACAGGCAGGTTTTTTAATATATTATCGCCATCTATTTCAGGTAATTTATTGTCTTCTTTATCTTCGTTGACTGTATATAATGTACGTTTTCCGTCGATGTTTGCTTTACTTAGCTTTCCCTTACCCGTTGACTTGATTTCTTTTTGACTTTCTTCTTCAGCAAGTGCAATCGTTTCAGATAGGTTTTCAATATTTTTAGAAATAAGCTCTTCCTTGTCCATTGGCGTAGTTCGATTTCCGCTTTCTTCAGCAGCCGCAGCCGCTTTACATAGGCTTTCTTCATTCTCCGAGGATTGCACAGGTTCAGATAGATTGCATTTATTGTTTTCTGTGATTTGTATTTCCGCTTGAGATACAACTCCTTTAGTTTTGATTGCTTCTTCCCGAGTTTCTTTTTCTCTTCTATTGCGAGCGTTGCTATTGTTGAGTGAATTTTGTATATCATTGGTGTTTGATTTCAAATTCAATTGATTTTCGCTAAATTCTTTTTTAGGTTTTACTATCTTAGCTGTGTCATCATTTTTTACTACGTCAATGGAGTTCACTTTCGATTCCAAAGGAGTATGAAGTGCTTTCGATTGTACTTCGATTTCTGTAGGAACGTTCTTTGTTATTGAATTGAAAACTCTGTCAACATATATTCTTTGAGGAATGGTTGACAACGAAGGCTTGTAAAGATTGTCAACTTTAGGAGCTTTTAGCCCATGTAATGCTGTTTTATTTTTTGTTACATCATTAAAATCTTTTAATTTTGTTTTTCTCTCTGTTTTAATTTTACTTGAATCTAAATCTTCAAAACTCTTCAGCGCAACATTTTCGTCATCTTCAGCAAAAGTGCGGCGCAATTTGGTATTCTTAACAAATCGAAATTGTATTGGATTTGGTGCGTTCTGTTCTGGAGTTTTATTATCGGGTCTACAGCCGAATGCAACCGTTGATTTTTCTACTGCAACTTTACTAATCTCCTCTTCATCATTATCGGTACTGTATTGCTGGAGGACACCTTTCACTTCACTTAATGCTCCTGAAATGCGAGCCTTTAAACGATTTAAACGTTCTATAGGATCGTCAGGTTCATCTTGAGAACGAAAGCGTCGCTGCTGTCGTCTTAAACGTGTCCGTTCTGGCAGAACGTTAGTATCTAAAGCGGTATCAATGGATATGGTACGTTTCGGTTCAGGTTTTATGCGGGCATTATTCAAAGTTACTGCGGTAGGTTCGAAACGCGGCAAATCGATTGCAGTACTTCGGAAATTTTTTAATGCATTAGAATGCGTAGCACTTGGAATTGTGTTTGAATTTAAATTTATAACATTATCATCAGCCGTTTTAACACTGGGCCAACGTGTGGTGTTAGTGGTCGGTAAAGTGACACCTTTACCGCTACTTTTCATATCTAACTTCATTTCATTTGAAGGCTCCGCACTTATATACAATTCTATTGATTTTTCAATACATTGACCAATTCGCTTGGATTCTAACAATTGATTTTCTATAATTTCATTTAGTTCACTACCGGATGCAACTGTTTTAGACGGATTATACAATGCATTCGTCTGCACATCCCTTTCAATTATATTTTCAGAGTTTAATGAGCGGTATCCTTCATTTTTTTTATATAATATTTGGCACTCACTGTCATTATAATTATTCAGCGACAATTCGTCAACACCATTCCGATCATCATCATGAATTGCTATTGATGACGTAACATTCGCGTCGTTACTTTTAAACGTGGTGGTGGTGCTGGTGCAAAGCTCTAATATATGCTGTTCTGCGGGAGGAAGAACAAGGGTTTTCGGATTACTGCGTTTATCATTTAATATTGCTCCGTATTCATCCGCTAATGTGAACATATCGCGTACATCTGAGCGATCACTAAGATCAACAGTAGGGCTGGTGCCAACATCATGATGCTGCTCCTCTTGCTCATTTCTAGCAATTCTCTTAGCATTTGTCGCACTTGTTATGATCAATGGGGGTGTAGATGATACTGTTGCTGTTGCTATTGTCACCGCTTTCATTGTTACAGGTTGTTCATTGAAATTTATTATATTAATATTTTTAGCGGAGAGCATTTCACATGGTTGCTCTGCTCTGGCGATGAAGGCGCCTTCTTTATGCTCAATTTCTTTGCTATTTTTAGTTGGCCCAGCTGGTATTGCTCTCTGAGTGGCCACCATTATTGTGTCAGTGACTGTTATTGATGCCAATGTCGAGTTCTCCTCCACACACTGATCTTGTACCGTTTGAACTTGAGACATAATACTTTTCCTATGCGTCATGCCCGGCAGTTCTGTTACAAAACATGAAGATGATGTTGCTACCAATGCGTCTGTATTCGGTGTAGTATTTTTTATTACACTCTGGTACTGATCACTGCCGATCGTAGATGTATTTTGTTGTAATTTAAGGCATTCCAAGTTGTCCGATAGAAATATTTCTTCACGCATTGATCCTACATTTGCTTGCATCAATAAGGAATCCTTATGATTCATTGATGGAGATGATTGTAAGTTATTATTTTCACTAATTTTTATATTGTTATCTAGATCGCTTTTAATTAAAGGACTTTTACCAGAATCCTTAGAGAAATTTTTCTCATGTTCTTGTAAAATGTTGGAATATGTTTCATTATGGGATGGTATCGAAGTGGTATAAACGTCTTCATTTGGTTCTTCACTTAAAGAAAATATGATTCCCATAGTGATTTATTTTTTAGTTTAATTTTTAGTACCAAGCAAATGTTGTTTTATATATTTTATTATTTTGCATTGGATAGCATTCAAGGTTCAACCTAAGCCAAATTTAGTTTATTATACTTGTTTAACATAATTTTAATTTTATTATATTTTAAATAATTTTTACTTAATTTTTTTTATTATTTGTCATTTTGCTCTGTAGTTTTGCTATTTTTGCTATTTAGTAGTGAACGTTTTTTTTTTTTTATTTCTTTCAAAAACTCATGCCTTTATCATAAACTTATTTATTTAATACATTTTAATTATTTTAATTTTTTTTATTATATGTTTATGTTTATGTAAAATTTTTAATTATACCATTTCACTTTAAGCAAATAAAATATTATTATCCCTCATAAAATGGTTAAATTAGTGAGAAAAATAATTTAGAATTTCTTTCTTTTAATACCGTATAGACAAAGCACCGTAAACGTTCTCTGTTTTGAGTTCGATGGTATAACAAAATTTACCTCTGCCAAACGTTTAGCTACGTAGATAAATAGAAAACATATTTTACCTCTGTTTATTATTATTAGTGTGTATATGTGTATGTATAAAAAATTATCTGTGGTCTGTATTTCTGTTTATTATACCCTCCACCTTAGTGATGAGGGTGTACTAAGATTGTCAATTCGTTTGCAACATTTAGAAGGAGGCGTCAGATACCCTACAAAGTATATACATTCTTGATCAGCATCAAAAATTAAGTCGATTAAGTCCAATTTTTGCATTTTGATCGCTCTTTATAATAGTCGGTCAAGAGCCACGCCCACAATCGACCAAAATCTTTATATCTGCCACAAATATTGGGCTATGAAGTTGAAATTTGGTACCAACATTAAAAGTTATTCCCTTCACCGGTATGCCAAAAATGGGCGTGGTAGGATAACAGATACGCCCATAATTTACAAAAAACCATATTCAACATGCATGCTGATACATAATCTGCTGATACGTAATCTATTTGAGGGCGAAATATATATATATATATATATGTGCGTTATGGAGATTCAGGGTATTTAAAATTTGGCATAAGCCAAATTTAGTTTTCTTACTTGTTTATTTGTATTTTAGTTCGGTTGAATGTATATTAATTGAGAAAAATAAATATGTTCGTGCTTCTTCTTCTGCTGCTACTTTTATCTACTTTCTGTTGGCAATTGTATTTTTTTTTTGTTTTGTTTTATATAACATATATTACATGTATGGTAGGCATGTGTTTGACAATATGGCATCATTGCCAAAAAATTGTCAGTTTCCTTTTATGATAAAAAAATGTCTGTTTTTCAACAAATTTACAACACTTATCACTTCCTCCTACACATGATCTCTTGCAAAGACACTTGTGTGGATTGCGGATGGTGGATTTCAATCAGAATTCTATAAATTGAACTTATTTATAAAATGTGTGAACTTTTAACTTTTAATTATGCTCGCGCCGCCATCATTACTGATGACTAGGACGCGAGTTCATTTACACATCTATGCTTATCGGCTAATGCACGTTGGCATGTAAAACCGTTGGCAATATTTCAAATAGAAATAATAACAAAAAAAATTTTTGAATATAAACAAAATATATAATATATATGTGTGTGCATATACGTGATTTTTTTTTGCTCCTAAATTAAATGTTTATGAATAAGAAAACATAAATGTGACGAGAAATATTTTTAACAACATTCTGAAGCCGGAAGGGGGAGGGAGGAAACGTATATAAAAGTGTGTCTCTGTTGGAATGATAAATAATTCTAATTTGTAAAAATGCGACAATTATAAATATGCCAGATATGTATGCGTTTGTAAAATTCTTGGAATTACAAAATTATTAATTATCATTGCCATCACCATAATGATTAAACGGTTAGTTTCATTTGAAAGCAAAGAAAAAAGAAATATATTCAAATTCATAAATAAACGTTATATTTTATTTATCATACATTAAGAAAAAACTAAAAAAAACATTTTTAATAATAAATATTTTTTTATAATACTTTAGATTTTACATAGATTATCAAGGCCGGCCAGTAGAGGCAGCTCCAGCCACCGGTAATAAGCAGAAATATATGAGAGATTTTGAAAATTTAATGAATGGAATATTTGGTGAACTGACTGAGGAGGATAAAGCTTTTATAAAAACTAGAGATGAAGCGGAAGCTAAAGCACGAAAAGAGGCTGATGAAAAGGCCAGATCAGTGGCAGCTGCTAGTAAAGAAAAAGCTGCTAAAGTTGATAAAAAATCTCAAGCAGCAGCAACTACCGGTAAAGAAGCTACCGCTACAGCTACAGCTAAAGCTACAGCTACAGCTTCGCCAAAACCCGCTGAAAAAGTTGCACCCGCTGAAGATAAGAAAACTACAGACCCAAAACCAAAACCTACTGGTGATGAAAAAACAACTGATAGTTCTAAAACAACTGACGGCAAGGATCCTAAAAAGCCCGATGCTCCCAAAAAATAATGCATTGAATAAAAATTTCAATTTTAAACATGGAAGAATAACAAATTTTTTTATATAATACAACATTGTTTCAACTGAAGTTTTAGCAACTCTGTTTAGAAAAGGTTTTAAAAGCACTGTAACTAACCACCATATGTTTATGGTTTAGCGTTGTTATTATAAACTGGATTTTTTTTTTTACAAATATTGTTGGGCTTGCGTGTATGAATTGTTCTAGATCTTTTTACCACCAAATAAAAAAACACTGCTTCTTAAATAATAAATATGTTTGGTTTAATAATATCTGGTAGACTGGTAATATAATAAACAACAGCAATGTTTTATTTTATAATATAACTTTTTTTTTTTAATTCTTTCAAAGCCTCAAACAGATTTTACGCCTGTGGATGAAAACAAAGTGTTAATAAATGTACCAGATATTGACCATGTGAATTATATTGTAGTATTTCTGACAGGAGTTCAACCCTTGCCGGATGGCATGATGGCTGCCGTTTACTTTAGTTGGCCGGATGCAAATTCTGCACCTACTTGGCAGTATTTAGGCCATATATCGAATATGAAACCATCAGCTATTTTTAAGATATCACAATTAAAAAAAGCTCACGAATTAGAATCTCAGGTGAATAGTATGGTGTTTGGTGCTCAGGAAATTTCCCATATAGCTCAGATAGGTATATCAGTTGAGCCGGAAATTGCTATTAATCAGTTGACGCCAGCTGTGGTATGTATTTTATATATATATATATGTGATAATTTTAATGACTCAAATTCTCTAATTTTTAGTCAAGTCAAGCCAATGTGCAATTTAGTCAGAAAATGTTGGAAAACTTTTTTAATTATGCATCCAGTTTTACTCTGAATCCTCAACAAATACCACCCATGAGCAATGAACCATTGGTACCGCTGTCCACTTTACAGAACTGGTACACTAACTTTACGAGGCGTTTAGAACAAAATCCCAATTTCTGGAAATATTAATATATGTAACATTTGTGTTTACAAAGAGTTTATATTATGGGTGGGTCTAATTTTTATAATCATTTTGACTAAATTTTTTTTTTTTTAAGATTAAAAGTACAATTTTTTTATTTTATAATACAATAAAAAAAATGTTGCTTTATAACAGTGAAAATGGAGGGTATTATTAAAACAACACTGTTTTTAATTAAACAGCTGTTTGCATGTTATCAAATCAATGCAGCTTGGTGTTTTTGTCAAAATAACGAAAAAAGGAAATTACGTGAGGAGGAATTTGTGGGAAGATTTTTAATAATCTCTATTTAACAAGTTATGGCTGGACTAGTCCAATTGGCTAAATTTTGCAGTAAACAATCTTTAAAGCAACAGAGAAAATTTTATTGTTTAACACGTGCTAGTAACTGCAATATAAATTACTTCAGGCAACGTATAGCAAAAAATTTGGTAGGTACATATGTATTTTTGTTATTTTCAAGGCTAATTAAATATTTTCCACTAAACAACCACTAATTATTTCATAATATGTTATATTCTAATGTATAAGAGTATGTGTGAAGTTGATATTATATCCGGATATTCTTATTAATAATTAATATCCATGTCTGACATTGCCAAATGTTGTTGTAAGAGAATAATTTTTTTTAAGTGAAACTTTATTTACAATTTAAAATTATTAAAGTAGTAAAAGTAATCATTAAAGAAAATTTTTAAAATCTTTGTTTAAATAAATATTTAAATCTACGTTGCTTTTGTTTTTGTCTTTGCAGAAATTGTAAAAAAAAAAAAAAACCGTTTTAATATCAACCTCACACATCCTACACGGCGGTACAAATCTAAACGTTTAAGAATGGGCCGCACATTACGTTTACGCAAAAAACGGCAAAAGTCTTTGTTGAACTGTCAACCATGTATAAAAGACAATACTTTAACAAGTCTGTACAAACATTTAACAACATTAGGTTGGAAAAATGAAACCAATTTAACAGTACATCATTTTCCCATTACTGGTCGTGGTGTATGCTCTAAAACATTAATTTTATATAAAGATACACCGTTAATACGTTTGCCTGCAAATTGTTTGATAAGTATACAGACCTTAGAGAATGATGTAGAATTTAAAGATATTTTCGATTACAGCAAATTTATTAAGAAACACAAAATATCATTTCAGGCTTTAATGGCCTTTTACGTACTTTATAGTTGTAAGCGCAATACAATTTTAGCACCTTATTGGAAAAATTTACCCCAAGAATTTTCAACACCATACTTTTGTACAATACCAGAATTAAAATGTTTACCAGAAATTCTATTGGAACGGACAGCCGAACAGAATCGTTTAGTGAAAGAAGCTTATAACAATTTAAAAACAGTTTATAAGTACGAGAATTTCAACGACATGTACACGTTACAAGATTTCCGTTGGTCCTACTTTGTAGTAAACACACGTAGTATTTATATAAACAGTAAACAGTTGAAATATTCAAGTGAGTTTTTTAAATCTCTCATAACAGAAGATAATAATTTGGCTTTGGGTCCTTTTTTAGATTTATTCAATCATTCCGATTTAGTAAAAACTCAAGCACACTTATTATATAATTCCAACACTCAACAATTGGAATTTTCAATAACTCTTCTAGACTGTGTGGGAATAGGCTTTAAGAAACAACAACAACTCTTTATTAATTATGGCTATTTAAACAATTTCAAATTATTAACCGAATATGGTTTCATTTTACCAAATAATCGTGATGATTATTTTATATTTACACTAAACGATATAGAGAATTATCTAAATTATAATAAGCGGCTAGAAAAACAACAACAATCAATATTTCATCGTAATAAATTTAAGTTTATTAGAGAATATAATCTTCATGATCAAATGTTTATACACAAGGTGGAGGGCATCTCTCACAATCTACACGTTGTCTTACATTTATTATTTAAAGAAGACAGACATTTTACAAATGCATTGCAACAGGTGGCATTCGGTAATGCTGAACAATTGTTAAACGTTAATAAAGAAACGATTAATTTAATTGATTATAAAATACTAGAATATAACAATTTTATGAAATCTTTAGAAAATTTAGAGAATTTAAGTAAATCAGGTATACAGGCATTATACTATATGAAAGAATGTGTGAATTATCTGAAAATATGTCTTAACAATTTATTATGAAAATAAAAATAAATTTTTAAAATCAAATTATTGTTTATATTAGTTATTATGTTCACGTACTGTTGTTGTAACCAGTGTGGACAATGGGTCTTCGGCGAAAGCACAAGATGACAAACGAAATACCACAAATTGTGCATCAACTAGCAGTACTACACCACTGAAGAGTGTTTTTGTCAAGAAGTTGGGGGCCGGTAAGTTTAAGCTGTTCTTTCAATGATCATTCTTTTCCAGCTTAGATCAACTAAGTAGAGTGGTGAGAGTTTTATTGTATTTTTATATAAAAAAATTTAAAAATATATATTAAAAAAATTTGTTAATTAAAAGAAAGCACCCAGCACTGTATTTGATAAGCATGTGCTTGCTGTTGCTTGTCTTGTTCAATAATTTTTTTTTATCTATTATTAATAAACACTATGTACTAATTTAAAAAAAAATTATCAGCATATTATAATTATACCCTACACCACTTGTGACAAAGTTTGTACAAATGTTTGTAACTCCGTTTCAGATTAAAAACAAAACAAAAATATGAAACGATTTAACCATGTCCACCTGTCCGTTCGATGTCTGTCCATGTAAGTAAAATAAAAATTTTGTACAAGCTCATGCATTGGCCCAAAAAAGAACCCTACTAAAAATTTACCAGATCGGAGCATATTTAGAACCCCTCCCCGTATAAGGTTCTATTACATTGAAAGTCTTTATATGACAAAAAATCGGAATACTTAATATTTTTTGAGAAATTTGGAACAGATCGCACCATTTTTAGAACCCCTTCCCCCCTATTTATTATATTTCACGAAGTAATTTATAAGACAGTGCCAACTAATTGTAGCATAATTTAAGGAGCTAAGTGTTGTGGGTGGTATTAAATGGTCGAACTGTGGACCGACATTTGTATTTTCCTTAATTTAATGTAAATAAAAATATTTTCAATTTTATTTTGTGATGCTTGTTAATATGAGTTTGCGTAATATTTATGTAACTTAATGTTGTGTTGTTGTGCCATAAAGATCCTGTAGGGAATTTACTTTGTTGAATTCAGTAAATACCCACAGGTCTAGCCCAACATAAGCAGCAAAACTTGACAACAAATCAAACGCAAACCCAAACGCAAGCACCGTTACGTCAATGTCACATTCATATAGGAGGTACGGGTAATGGGGGTAATAATTTGGGTAAAATAGATGCCCCAGAGGTGACATCACGTGACATGATACGCGCCATGATGGCTTACATATGGCCAAAGGATGATGCTTTAGTAAAGAAAAGGCAAGAAAAATCATTTTTCTTTTATTTTTATTATTTTTATAAAAAGTAAAAATGCTTACCGAATTGTTTTACAGAGTTGCCATATCATTGGGTCTGCTGGCTAGTTCCAAAATATTAACGGTATGTGTTCCGTTTTTATTCAAAGGTGCTATCGATACGATGGGTACCCTTACCCTGGATACGCCCGGCGATACAGTACTTTCAATGGCAACAGCTCTTCTGGTGGGATGTAAGTTGAATTAAAAATGCATATAATGTTAGAGCATAGCCTTCACTTAATCAATTCTAGTGATTTTTTTGAATATATTTAAAAATGTCCGTCAGTCCATGTAAATGTGTGTTAAATTCAAAGGTAACTGAGGTTTTTGAGAAAGATTATGTTGAAATTCATTTTAAGGGAACACTCAAGAACTCACCCTAGTGAGAGTAATTTAAAAAGAACTACTTTTAAGAGTCCCCACAGTCTGGCTACACCGACTATAATGAATTGTTGCGACATGTGATGCGATTGCTGTTTAGCATTTTTCAGATGGCGTTGCTCGTGCTAGTGCCGCCGGTTTCAATGAGTTGCGTAATGCTGTCTTTGCTAAAGTGGCTCATCATTCCATACGTAAAATTGCCACCAATGTCTTCTTACATCTGCACCACTTGGATTTGGCATTTCATTTAAATAAACAAACCGGGGCCTTATCCAAGGTATTTTTTACATTTACATACAATCAATACATACATGTATGTGTAAATTATTGTATTATCGCCTAGACCATAGATCGTGGTTCACGTGGCATTAATTTTGTATTATCCGCCATGGTCTTTAATGTAGTGCCGACTATATTTGAATTGGCCTTAGTATCCAGCATACTGGGCATCAAGGTAAAATGTAAATAAATGGAACAAAAAAAAAAAATAAAAATAAAAAAATTATTTAAATATATTTGAACCAATAATTTAGTGCGGTCTAGCTTTTGCTGGTGTTTCCATGAGTTGTGTTGGTATTTATGCCGCCTACACTTTAGCCGTTACCCAGTGGCGTACAAAGTTTCGCGTCTATATGAATCAAGCGGAAAACGAGGCGGGCAACAAGGCCGTCGATTCCTTAATCAACTATGAAACGGTTAAATATTTTAATAATGAGAAATTTGAGGCTGACCGTTACAATGACGTCTTGAAGAAATATGAGACGGCCAGTCTTAAGACCAGCACTAGTTTGGCAGTATTAAATTTTGGACAGAATGCTATATTTAGTACAGCCCTCAGCATAATAATGGTGTTGGCTGCCAATGAAATTGCCAAGGGACGCATGACCGTTGGCGATCTAGTCATGGTCAATGGTTTACTATTTCAGTTGAGTATACCATTGGGTTTTCTGGGCAGTGTATACCGGGAGGTGCGTCAAGCTTTATTGGACATGCAGTCAATGTTTACACTCATGAATGTGAACAGTAATGTACGAATTCCCAGTAATGGACCAGCTTTGGTGGTAAGGCCCGATAATGCTGCCATTGAATTTAGAAATGTCACCTTTGAATACGAGCCGCATAAACCGATATTTACAAATTTATCATTTACGATATCGGCTGGAAAAAAGATTGGTTTTGTGGGTGGTTCCGGTTCGGGAAAATCATCGATGGTGCGTTTGTTATTTCGTTTTTTTGAACCTAACGAAGGTCAAATACTAATAGCGGGTCAGGATATAAGTAAAGTGGATATTGACAGTTTAAGGAAGGTTATAGCAGTAGTGCCACAGGTAAGTTTTTGTTGTTATTTTGAAACATTAAAACCAGGCTTAACAGCTTAATAAGGCTCAGACCAAACCTTATACACTCACCACCATTCATTTTCCAACATTCTTATCTTCTACCCTTTATAAATAATACAAAAAAGATCTTTCGATTATTGTATTTTGAGGGTGTTAAAATCTCATTTATTTATAATTAGCTGATCCATACATTTAACTGAAAAGGGATTTAAACAGATGTCGAAATAAATGTTCAAGAAACTTCAGTGCTTGTATTCATTTGATCAAGATCTTTAGGTAAAATTCGCCAAAATGTTCCCAATTCCTTAGAAATGCATGGCATGGAATGATTTGGCCAATTTTGAACTGAAACACACACTTTGGTTTGCCGTTTATTATCCATCAAAAATTGGTGTAAGCGCTCTTAAAGTTGCGACACAATTGTAATAGTAATTTTTAATAATTTTCAAACGTTGCTCGTTTATGAACTTCATCATGATAAAAATGTTAACCTGGTCTGACAGATTTACGTTGAGAGATGGTGAAAAATGCTTAAGGGTGCATTCGTATTAAACTATAAAATTATTATGTTCGTATTGAAAAACCAGTTAAGGCGCTCACGATTTACAAAAAAACATACTCAGCGTAAAAAATCAACTTTCAAGCTAATACGTAATACGTACGTTATTACGGGAAGTAATCATACACCTGCCCCGCCCTCCGTTTCTATCTAAATCTGAAAAGTATTTAAGATTCGGCTTAAGCCAAATTAAGTCTTCCTGCTCGTTTATATGTGTGTTTACTTTAAAATGTTATCTTTTTAGGATTCCGTTTTATTCCACGACACTATTCTGCATAATATACAATATGGAGCACTTACGAAGTCCTTAAGTGAAGTAGAGAATGCTGCTCGTATGGCTGAACTTCACGATAAAATTATACGCTGGCCTAAACAGTACCAGACACAAGTGGGCGAACGGGGCTTAAAATTGTCGGGTGGTGAAAAACAGCGGGTAGCCATTGCTAGAGCTATTCTAAAAGACACGCCCATTTTAATATTCGATGAGGCAACCAGTAGTTTAGATTCTATAACTGAACATGTTAGTTGAAGAGCAATTTATTTAATTTTTTCCATTTTTTCATTTAATTGGAAATTAACGTTTCTTTCAGAACATATTGCAGGCACTGTCGCGCGCTACTAAAGGCCGCACTAGTATATGTATAGCGCATCGTTTGTCCACCGTAATGGATGCCGATGAGATTTTGGTACTTGAAAATGGGCGTGTCGAAGAATGTGGTACTCATGCTGAGTTGTTAAAGAAGAATGGTTTGTATGCTCGTCTGTGGGAAGCACAAACGCAAACACAATTTTGATTATTTTCAAAAAACGAAAGAAAAACAATCATTACACCTAATTCTCTTTTTACACGATAGATATGTTTCCAAAAAATTCGTGCAAAAAGAGATTTTTTTCATTTTAACTCGTGTTAAATCAAATTCGTGTAAAAAAAAAAAATTCGTGCAAAAAAGGAATTAGGTGTACCTAGTGTATATAAAGTAAGATTTTTTGTTATATATTATGTTAGTTGGACGAGAGAGAGAGAGGGAGAGTACTTTTTAAATTTAACTAAACTATGTATTACAGTTTTAAGTGTGAAAGTTTTTAAGTTATAAACGAAAAAAGCCAAATATTTCGAATGTTTTACTTTACGAAACATTCAGTTTGTTAAATAGTTCGGATGTAGTTTCTATTAAAGCAAATAAAACAAATATTGCTTTAGATGATAATATTTATTAAAGATGTCTTCCATGCAATGGTATGGGCACCCCATACAACAAAAACAATACACAATTGATCATATGCTGTACAAATGTTTTATAGTTATTGAAACGTTCTTGTAACTCTTTAGCCAACGGCAACCAGGGCTTTTCATTTTTCATTCTCTTATTATTCTCTTCCAAGTTGATGTGTTGCTCCAGCATAGTTTGATTGGTGTAGGTAATCATGTAAATGGAAGGACTTAAGCCTACAGTCATTACCCGGTAACCTAGTCTGGTGGCTACCGCTATCGATTTGCCAGCCGTTAAGTAAAAAACTTCCTTTTCATCCATTTCCTGATAGCGTACATTACCCTCCAATATTGTTAGACTTGTATTTATGATGTCTGAGGGGATGAGATTTTCTAAAGCTAAACTGGGATAGTCGGCTACGAATATAACGTCGGTGGCATTATTCCACTGATACACCTCATTGCTAATACTTAATAATTTCGGACGCATATCTTTGAAATCATCCAGCAATGGCAGGGACCATAAGGTCTTCCTGAACGGTGACCATTCTGCTTGCAACAGATCCACTCGTGGATCAAACACACGCTGCATAAGACGTCCATTCATTGAACACCACACATCAAAATAAATGGAGAGATTTAATGATGTCAAGGGCACCAAACTGGACTTTTGATGATACATGGTGCGCAAATTACGATATATGCACTGAGCATATTGCTGGGCCATGTCCGCATATTTCGTCCATCTGTCATATTCGGTGAAAGCGTAAGGTTCCAAATAGTGTTCTTTATTATTTGCATTATCTGTAATTTTGATTTGCGCCTCTAAAGTTTCAAAGGAGTGTACCATCATGTCCCAGGAGTAACCGTACAAGCCATTGGTCCAATTATTGTAACCGGGTGTCATGAAATGGGAATAGGGCAGAAATAATTGCATAAAGCAATAACTCAATATTATCCAGGTACGCAAGTAATTTTCTTTCGTTGTTACATTGTGGTCACCTAAGGCAGATGGGTCGGCTTTAGCCGTTTCGCAACAAGTCTTATCAGTGGAATAAGAAAAGTGTTTTTTGGTAACAAAATTCCACATATTTTTCATCGTTAAATGACGTGGCCACGTGCAGCTATAAAATAAAGGTATATCCGCCAAACAAACCCAAGGGAACATACCTGAAAGTATGAACTGGAAATTGATTTGATGATTGAAAACATTTAAGCATCTCACCTATGACAAATAAACGCGAGTTCATCAAATGGAATAGTATCATAAACGGTGTGGCCCACATCCTGGTCCTTTGGCAAGTCATAAAAAATGCAATTGAAAAATCAAAAATGGCTGTCAACCAGTGTACGATCAACAAGTCTACCATTTCATAGGACAGAAACCAACGAAATGGCAATAAAACCCAATGATGACTCAGTGATGACATCGAATAACCGGCCAACCATTCAAACGAGAATTTCTTAACGCCCGCATACACATACAAAATGAAAAATTGGAATTTTATTAAAAAATAATTCCAATACGGTATTGTTTGGTTTAAAGAGGGATTCAAGTACTTGTCCAAGGCACTGAAAAAGTAACAAAAAATTATAAAAAAAATTTTCGGAACAACTCATCACCTACCAATAATGATTAGCTTGTGTAAAGCATAGCAAAATTCCCACTAAACCGAATAGATAACTATGATTATTCCATGACGGTTTATCCAATAGGAATATATACCAATAAGACACCGTGTACGCCAAGCAACTCAACCGAAAATTATATCCCACAGCTATACCGAAGGCACCCAGCCACATGATTATATAAATGCAACCCATGATGGGATAGGAAAATGTTTTAATAAAACCAAATAACGGAAAATGGCATTTGTACGGTTCACCAAATCGTATATCCAACTGACCGCCACCTCTCTCCTCCGCCAAATCAATCAGCATAATGGCACCTTGAAAATTATTTCAAAATTAAATCGCATGTAAAAGAAAAGTCTGCCGGTTCTTACCGTATAATAAACGGAATACTCCTAAAGCTGCCCCATCTACCGGCCGATGTAACCATTTCGTAAAATTGTTAAAGTTGACAAAATGATGCGTTTCATAACTGCTTATATTCTTAAAAATGTCCTTAAATGTTTTACACTTGAGCTGGGCTTCTTCCGAATTATGTAAAGGTTTCTGTTGTTTGGTGGCAGTTGGGTTTGGAGTATGCATGATGTCTTTTTTAATTATTATTTAGAATAAAACTGTAAAAAATTAAAAGCATGCGACCTATAATATCTTTAGCAGGGGACGGGAATACGAATACAATCCTTATGGAAGATATTTTATTATTATTATTTTAAGTAAACCGCCATTTTGGGCCATCTGACACTTGGCATATCACGTTTTACTCGTCAAGCTGTTTCATTTGAGACCAATAACAATAGATTGTGTGAAAATGGGCCTGTTGACCCATTTGGAGGGTTTCTTTTCACAATACCTCGTTTATACCGTTACACTCATCCAGCTCTTTCACTTGATACCCATATCAATCATATTAAAAAGAAATAAGTAAACTGCCACTTGAAACCGTTTTCAATGAATATCCGCCATTTTGAACAAATTTATAATTATCTGTTATTACCACAATCTCGACTAATGTGTTTAAATATATATATATTCCAAGTTGAATCAAAGATTTTATAATAAAAATATTTTTTCTTGTCTTTTTATTTATTAAAGAATTTATTTAAATATTCCACATAATACATGCATGCATAAATACGTTTAAGTATGTAATATATACCAAAGTATATAGAGTTTAGATAGAATTATAGGTGAATATTATTATTATAACACCTTTTCTGGCTTCTTCTATTAATTAATAGAAGAAGAAAAGAACAGTAAGGTTATTTGTTCTTGCTTTTAATACAAAGAATTCTTTAAAGCTCTCTTTTATTATAACGCCATTATACATATTTACGTTCATGCGTAAGCAGATAGTGTATGTTCGGAAAAGGAAGTAAAAATTCCACAAAAATACAACTATGACTGTGTTGTTGGTTTGTGAGAGTCATTTGGTTTTTTATTAATCATTTTTCAGAAAGTGGTTTATTAGACTTGCTTTAATTTGCTGTCTAAATGTTTAGCTTTAAAATTCCTATAATAATAAAATATGTGTTAAGCTTTATGTATTATTTTTGTTTTATATAACCTAATGTATGTGTAACACATAGAGAACACATAAATTAGGTTTAAGTAAAGGACAGGGGTGTTAAAGACATTTCTGTAGATCATTCACAATAATTAAACTCAAAACAAAGAAACATCTGGTAAAATACAGTTTGCGAAAAATGTCGTTTTCTTACAAAAATTTTTAATGAAATAAAGTAAAATTAAAAAGGAAATTAATAAAAATTCAAACGATTTATGTGGAATGTGTGAAATATGAATGTAAGGTGGAAATTTTAGTTGACATTACAATAATTGCTTTGATTTAAAGATGATAATTTGAAAAAGATTTGCAGGAAGAAAAAAACGAAAGAAACAAAACAAATGTACATACATATTATGAATATGCTTTTAATATCTTTGGAAAGTGTGAAATTGTGTTTTAATATTTTCATGTAAGTTCTACACATTGAATCATATTTTTCTTATCGCTTTTAAATCTATAAAAATTATTCTTATTTTTTTTTTTTTTTGCTTAATTACTTATACTTGTTTAAATTTTTTTTTGCATTTTCATCGAATAGGCAACTTTTTTAAAACAGTTTTCTCATACAACAAATGTACGTTTGTTATTATTGTTGCTATGCCCGTAGCGTGAATATTCTGTTCGCAGTTGTAAAAATGATTACTTTTATAAAAAATGTCTTTCTTTTCATTTCTCTTTGCTAATCTGTCTATGTTTTTTTTTAAATGTATGCATGTATAAGTCAATGCTAAGAATATGACAAATATTTTAATTTTTTTATGTTTAACGTGTATAGGGGTGTGTTTGCACTTGTGTGTTAAGTATATAAGTGACTTTTGTATATTTCTGAACCATTGAATAAATTTATTTTGTTGCTAGATATAAACTTGTTGTGTGACAAATTCTAAAATATTTTTAAAGTGTTTATTTTACTTTCATGTAAGTTTTGCTTCAATCTATATAATTGCAAGTTGTTAAATATTTTGTTTTTTCACATAAATTTTTTTAAATCAAAATTTATCTCTTCTGGCTGAGAATAATGTTCTTTTTCTCTCATTTATATCATATATTATATGCTTTGTATTAATAATTTTTTCAAATATTTGAAATTTTTCTAATTTGCTGGATTTGTTAAACTTTGAAATATTACGTCAAAAAAATAAAAATTATATATATAAATAAATCCATTTGTTTGTAAATGTTAAACTGTAAGAAGTTGTTAAAAGCGGTTGTGGTTGCTATGGGAATATCCCATTAAACATGTGGAATATGTTGTATGCATTAGTCATCAGCTGTACGAATTGCTACCTCAACCGTATTTTCCGTTTCGGCCTTTTCTAGAACCTGATCATTATCATTGTTGTCGACGTCGTTATTAGCGTTGTCATTTTCACCACCACCATCATCATCGTCGTTATGGCTGTCGTTCGCACTGTTAATATCCAGTTCGGTGCTGGTGCTTTTCTCTTTGGTTTTAGGATTTTGTAAAGCGCTCTCCGAATTGAGTGTGCCTTTGTTGTCATCACTACCGTTATTAACAGTAATAATGTTATCAACCCCGTCATTGCTGGTATTTGTATTAACTTTATGCTCTTTACGTTTCCTTCTGCGGCGTCGCATACCGTAACGACTGTTGTTATGTCTATAATCTAGTACGCCACCATTATTATTATCTCTACCCATAATGCTTGCACCACTGACACCGACACCACCACCACTACTGCCCATTAACCGACCAACAGCCCTCACTTAAATGCGATTCTGATTGAGTTGGGAACGTGGAGTGAAGGGTGACACCATTACACCACTGGGCCAGATGGCCTCATTGAACAACTCATTGAAACGATAATCGGGTATAGAGATTTTAAATTTACAATATGACAACATGGCCAAATTTGCATCATTCTTTACCAGTTTAGTGCATTTGACCAAATTTTTATTGATCTTCAATTCTTGTGCCAAATGTTCAATAATGTCATCTTCGGTGGTGGCGGTGGCAAATTTACCCACCTGCACCCATCGCCCATAATCGCACACCACCTGTAAACGATCGGAATTGCAATTATTACCAACAACAATCAAACTATTCGTCTGCTTCTTCACATCAATCGGATTGTTGGCATTGCCGAATTGAAAATACTGTTGATACATACGTCCCTGTATTTGGTTAATGCCATTACCGACTTTGTTCAGCTTCTCATCTAAAGCTTGCAATTTCGTTAAAACGATTTTAGGAGATTGTTGACGGCAATCGTCACAACTGAAAATGATCATTGGATTCTTTTGTAATGCCTCGTATAGAACATCGTCAATGTTGACACAGCTGCGATGGAATTTCTTTTGGCAGCCACATTGAATGGCCGTCTCTTTGATGGTGGTGATGGCTTTTTTGCATTTACCACAATTATCGTTCATTTTATTGTAGCGCTTTGTGATGGAGGAGGTGGTGGTGGTGTTGGTTATTTGACTTTTGAGCGCTGTTTTTGGTGTACCGCCGGTATTGGCCGGTGTAGTGGTGTTGTTTGTGTCTGTTATTGGTGGTGGTGTGGTTGCTATTAACGCCTCACAAATACTGTCTATAGTCGGTATTTCGTCAGCCGCTACAACCTCCTCCTCGCCTTCGCTGTTCGGTTCCGTTTTGATCGGAGTTTCTGCCCTTGGGGCTTCCACAATGCCTTCTTTTATCGCTTCTTTTTCTAAACTCGTCAACAACGAGCTTAAATGGTAGACGGCGCTACAGAAATATATAACACCCGAAATTGCAAATCTATGCAATGCGTTTGAATAAGTTGGGAAGAGTGCAAATTCGTCAATATTCAGTGACAACACAACACCTTGTTTCTAACGGTTTACGCGAAGGGAGCCGACGACCGCTTATTATATTAGAAAAACCTCAACGAACGAAGAAGAATGAAAGCACTTGCTTTTTATTACAAATATATTTTTTTCTTTTACACACACAAACGCATACACCGTTTTTTTTAATTGTTCGCAAAATAATTCTTTTTTATATAATAAACACACATACAATACGTGTATGATGCAAGTATACCAAAAAATCAAAAAAAATATGCCTGTGTATGGTTTGTTCACGAATTTTCCGTTGAAATTTTAACAAGAAAAAAATTTCAATTGAACGGAGAACAAGGGTGCTGCTGTTGGAAATTGAAATATGAGGAAATTTATGAAAAAAATTGTGGAAAAAAGTTATGTTGCTTCCGCTAAATTGAAATTTGTGGTCTATACGCTCCGAATGCCGCTGTTCAACTGTGTCCTGTACTCATTATTTATCGACCGGCTATCGGGCATACAATGAGTTTGAAACTGTGTGTTCTTGACAAAGTTGGGTGCTCTCATTTGTGTACCCACCCTTATTATAATGGTTTCTTGTATGTCTCCAGTTAGGCCAGGGGTTGATTCGTTGTTACACTAGGTACCTCACCGTTAATTGGGTGCTTGACAAATGGTCTGTCGTTGAGAAGTAGTTGTTTCTCTTTTTTCACTTTTCTACACACCATTAATTGCAATATTGTTTCTTTGGCAATATATTCTTGATAATTTTAAGGTGTAATTGCATTTTTTCGTTTAATATTCCTTTTATTTTATTTTTTATACAACAACAATCTTGATAGCTTTTTATTTTTACTACGCACTATGCTTGCCTTTTAACTTAAACAAATATAATGTTTATGTATAAATATATAAACATTTCTAACTGTTTTTTATAAGCTTTTTTGTTGTTTAGTGTTGCAAAAACAGGTAGCCCTCGGTATACAGTATATATGCATTAAATCTGTTAAAAAATAACTCAGGAAGTGACTTTTTATGCCTTAATATGATCAGTTTCGATAAGACGTTGTTTTTTTTAAATTTAATTTAAATTTATTTTTTATACCATATGGATTTATATAACACTTTGACAAAATGTGTTATAAAATAGAGTTTTTTTATCCTTGTGTTTGAATATTGTGGGAATTGGTTTAAATTGAGATGAAGATTTTCAATTTATTTCAATATCAAGGAATTTATCTAAAATTATTTATATTTTTTAATTAATCATAAGAAAAATGTATGGAATTAAAATTTTGTAATGATGTCTTTACGGATCCAATTAATAATTGATCAGTATTGTAGTTGTGAATAATCTTTTAGACTTTATGCTAACAAATGCTTCTTCTACATTACATTCATTCACCTTGAAATAGTAGCAAATCAAAAATATAAAGCGAGTAAAACGATTAGATTTCTTTATTATTTTAAAAACACATTCAATCGATTATTAAACATAAAGTGATAAAAAAATATAATTAAAATATAAAACGTTAAGCTGTTATAAGTTAAACTTAAAAGTTTTTAAAGGTTAAAAGTTAATGAATAGTGTTCAATAACAATTGCAACAACTATTAAGCACGCGTTTAGTAGAGAATTATTCAATTTTATAACGCAACTGCAGCACAATTTTAAAAATTAATTTATTTTACAATAAAAAAAGTGATAAATTTTTAAAATATATGTTATAGCAGGCTATGCAGCCAATAAAAAGGGGAAATTCATAAGGTTTGTGTATTTTTTTACTTAATATTGTAGACATTTTTTTATAAAATGGCGGCCGCTTCAAACATAGTAAAGAAATTAATAATTTATTCCATATGATTTGTGGACTTTGGGTACCATGTGGCACCTTCTTTTGAAAGTGCTTGACTAAAATAATTTCTAAATCCAATGTGGAAGTAGCTCTAACATGTTAGAATACTAATGCACACGTGATGCTAGTATCAAATGGAAATGCTTGATGAACTCATGAAAAAAGCTAACATAGCGACATCTTAAAACAAATATGGAGTACATCACAGAATGACTGATTAGTAAATTTGATAAAACCCTGTTAAAAAAGGTATAAATTGAACGTTTTTGATAAGTAGAATATGCTGAATTTAATAATTATTTGTTGTAGGAATATTTTACAAATGTTATCTAAAAATTATTAACATCCACTACTGCCTTTCAAATGCAACTTGTTCACCTTTAATTTGATCTAAATTTAAGATTTTTATTAAAATGTGAGTCAATCATATTCCGTTGTTTGGTAAATGTTTAATTAACTGTTACTCTATTTAGTTTTTAAAGCTTACACACAAAAAACCACTTACCGGCTTATCTCTGCCTCGTTATTGTAAAGATTATCAGAGATTTGTTTCGAATTGTTTTTCCTTTTTTTTTTTTTTTTTTTTTTTTATTCGAATTTTTTAAGGAAAGTAACAAAGTTCCGTCACTGATTATGACTAAATTATGAAATTTGCAAATCTCTGTATTTATATAAACTAACCCACCATTGTATATATGGGTTTATGTATGTTTGCACATATTTTTTAGATTATTACACAATAGGACTTCTCGTCTACAACATCTCCCACTCATCTCCCACTATTATTTAACATTAATAAGTTAAGTTAAAGTATTGCGCATGTCCTACACTTTTTTGTTTGTTTGTTTAGGTAGAAAATATGCTTACGGGTGCATAACCATGTTTATGTGAGTATCCAAAGAAAAGAACATTCATGGCGTCGTTCATTCATCTCTAATGGTTGCATGTAGGAAGTATGTAGTGGCATTGCGGAAAATCTCCTAAAATTTACATAAATTTTTGCAAAACACAATATTTTTTACTTTTTATAAACGATTATTTATGTGCATTTATTAAAAGGCTTCAGTTGTGCGATTTAACACCTGATATTATAGACAATTTATGGTTCGTATGCGTGTTGTTGTTTAGGTAAAGGTTAATGAGGCGCCATTCAGTTGTGGTTGTCGTCATATTTATTGACATATTTTCTATATATTTGTTACTCTATTTATAAATGTGGCTCCAGTTGAAGCCGTCCTTGGCATATTAAAGGTGTGTTTGTTTTTATTATGAATTTGTAACACTTTTTTATACATTCCTCAAAAGAAGAGTAAGTTAGTGCGTTCGTCATAAGATCTATGTCTGGGTGTCCGTCTGTTATTGATATTCTCAAAGGTGTAAATTTTGAGAAATTGAGCTGAAATTTTAGTTTCTAGTATAGAGACCGCCATTCAAAATGGGCAATATCGGTCAAGAGCCACGCCCACAACCGACAAAAATCTATAAATTTGCCACAAAAATTGATTTATGAACTTGAAATTTGATATGTACAGTTATAAGAATCGCAGCGATCGATTTGCCAAAAATGGGCGTATAACAGACACGCCCACATAATACATAAAATCATTCCCAGCGTAAAACTTGACTTTTAAGCTGATATTGAAGTAATACAAAAACACCATTAAAGGTAATCATATACCTGCCATGCTCTTATATTTAGATGTGTAGGGTATTAAGCCAAATTTAGTTTTCTTTCTTATATTTTTATAAAAACACAATAATGGCGCTTCCTTTAGCGTCTAATAAATGCATTTTTTATACTTACGAAAGCAACCGTTTGCCATTGACGCAATGCTGTGGTAGATGTTTCTATAACCCCTTCAGATGTAGGGGCGGCCACTAAGAAGAGAATTCGAAGATACTTTTCATCAGCATCAAAATCTGAAACAATTTAGCTCATGTCCGTACATATGTATGTCTAATGTCTCATTTCTAAATTTTGCCACCAGATTCTTACTTCAATTAGACAAAAAAAAAAAACAACAAATTGAAATCATCAACTAAAGTGAAGCTACGAAGATGAAATTTCTCAATCAAATATTTGTGTTGAGGTTATCCATCGATTTGGCAAAAATGAGGCCCCTACGCCCATAATTTAGAAAAAAATCCGAAACGTTACGTAAAAATTTTTGCTACATGAATGGATGAGATAACTCTAAATATGTGGACCAAAGTTCAAGTTCATAGGTCAATTTTTGTGGCAAACATAAAGAATTTTATTGAGTGTGGGCGTGTTTGTCATCCGACCATGCCGACCATTTTTGTCATATAGTTGGATGAGAAAACTATGGATATGCATACTAAATTTCAACTTGATAGCTCAATTTTTGTGGCAGATATATAAATTTTTATCAATTGTGGGCGTGGCTCTTGACCAATTTTATCCTTTTTAAATAGTAATCTCCTTAAATAAGCTAGAAGTGTTTGCATAAAATTTCAGCTCAATATCTCAAAATTTACGACCGTTTAAAATTCAACAACGAACGGATACACGGACATTTATGTCTAGATTGTCTCAGTTTTTGATGCTGATCAAAAATATAAATACTTTGTAAATTCTCTAACGCCTCCTTTTTGGGTGTTGCAAGCGGAAAAACAAACTTAATATACCCGCCCCTCATCTTATATAAGGTAGGGGGTATGATAAAGTTAAATGTTTCCCAACGGTAGTTTTTTTTTTTTATGTTATATGCACCATTTATATTTTATATGTAAATCTATATTTAGAAACGATTGATTATATACCATACGTTGTAATACTTGTTGTTGTTGTTGTTGTTATAGTTATTCATTATTTAATCTTCACTAAGTGTTGTTGTTTTGTTGCTTGTTTATCATTATTTTTATTAAGTATAATAATAATAATAATAATAATAATAATTAATAATAATAATTAATAATAATAAATAATAATATTTAAAATTTTGTTTTTTGTTTTTTGTTTTTTTGCATTAATAATTGTTTTAAATGTTTTATATAATTGTTTTTGGAAATACAATTATTTGCTGTTACAGCGTTTTCTCTATAATTGCTAGTGTTTTACAAGTAACGCTTAATTATGCGCCAGCAAATATACTTTTACTTTTTGTTTTTGTTTTTGTTTTTGTTTTTTGTTTACTCCATTATATTGTTGTTGTATTGTTATAATATAATTTCTTATTTTATTCATATTATTACATATATTTTATATTTATCTTGCTGAAGGAATTACAATTGTTTTGTAATTTTCACATATTTTCTGTTCAAATGATGATTTTATTGAGTAGGGTGTATATGGGTCTGTAACGTTTGTAGATAAGGTGTTGATGTTGTTGTTATTGTTATTGTTATTGTTATGCTTTAACATTAATGATGGTTCTTATTGTTTGTTTGTTTTTATTATTGTTGTTATTATTTTTTTTAAAGAAGATGATTTCAATTTTGTAGGCGTATTGTAGGTAGTAAGTGTGTGTATGTGTAATGTATTGGATTTTAGCCACAAACAAAAACGAAATTTCATGTATACAGTTGTTGTTGTTGTTGTTGTTGTTTTTCTTTTCTTCTAAGCAAATTGGAAATAATTGAAAAAACGTTTAAAAGCTTTATACGTCTTTATGAGATTCTTGTGGCTTAGCGTCTTCAGCCAGCGATGAAGTACCTCCACCACCGGCAGCCGCTGGAGCGGGCTGTTGTGGTGGAGGTTGCTGCTGTGGTGGCGGCATATATGGATATTGTGGATACTGAGGTTGAGGTTCACCACCTATTAGACCCAGTTTATCTATTATTGTATAAGGAGGAAAAAAAAAAACAAATATTAATATTTTTTAAATAATTAATGTGTGAGAAAAGATAGAAACTCTCGAGTAGTGGCATAGAAAGAAATTTTTGGTAAAAACTTTAAACATGTCGGGTTAGGAGAGGAAGCAAGGTCACGGTCAAGGTCAAGTTCCCCCTCTTTTAATACAACATCTTTTGGTTTTGGATATTTTCTAGAAAAATTTCATTCTATGCCATTACTCGAGAGTTTTCCTCACACTGTCTAGATTATCAGAGGCTCCATTTAAAACCCATCATGTTATATTCTCCATACTGTATATATATATATATATAGATCTAGTTACAATTTATTAAGTTGGTTTAATCTTGTCTGTACGTCCGTTTCTTATTTTAAGTCATTTTTCGTTTTTTTTATTAATAATTTAGCCTCTACTTGAAACAAGTTGGCTTGAGCCAAACCTTAAAAATACCCTTCACATGTATATTTACACAGAGGGTGTGGCAGGTACATATTACGCCCTCTAATCGTTCATGAATTATGCATCAAATTTGCAAATCGAGGTTTATGTTGATTAAAGTTTAGTCTATATTCCACCTATTTTCTCCCTAGATTGAATGCGTTGCTCCTGCAAAAATTGAATAGTGTTCTTCGGGAACATATTCAAGCTCAATGTCCTAAAATTTACGATTGCAAAAATGCCCACAATAGACGGACACACATACGTACATGCCTAATTGAACTCAGCTTGTGAATAAGGGTCTCTCACGCCTCTCTCTTGGTATTGCAAATGGCATAGCAAGCTTTGTTTACCCCTCCCTCATGTTATGTGAAGGGTATAATAAGCATAATTTTCATTTTACCTTTCCCGTGAATTGATTTAATTAATGATTTTTCTTTTCTTTTGTTTTTTTTTTTATATATTTTTCGAGTAATTCTTTATAAATTGTTTGCTTATTCTTTTTCATCCTTCTCTGTAAACAAAAATTTTTATGTGATTATTAAAAAAGCGTGATTTGCTTTTCAAAAATATTAAATCACTGATTATAGTACAAAATTTACGTGAGCTTTGTATTTAGATCTTTTTTTTTTCTACAGATGAATGAGATGAGATTCTTATTTCATTAAAACAATGTGTGGTTAGAGACTAAAAGCGATTACAACAAAATCGAGCAAAACTAATTGAGGTGTACCTTGATACCGTTACCAACTTCAGGGATTATTTATTTCTACCTGTCTGCCTACTTTCAGAAACTTTCTGGCTCATTGATGATTTTATAAGAAGATGATTTTTTTTTACAAAAGCCATCAAGAGTTGTTCGATTTAGATTTTCGAGTAAGATTTACAGATGTAAGGGAAGATGATATTGATATACTCACTTGCAATAAGAGCGACCACCACCAAACCAATAACGCCCATAATAATCATCATCTATATAAAAATGAAAAACAGCCATAAATTTAATGACATCCATACATCCATACATCCCTCACTTACCTTTAGATTTTGCAACCAAAATTTTCGTTTCAATTTGCCAGCTTGCTGTTCAAATTGCGATGCCCCCTGTTGCAAAGCATCGGCACGATCATCCAATTCAGATAATTTCTGATCACGTTCAAGTACTTTCTCAACATTTGTTCGCATAATATCGACCACCTATATTCATTATTATTGGATTTATAAACGTTTTTAGATGCAAATGGAAATGTGTGTGTGAAGGTTGTACATACTTCATCCACTTGTGCCTGGGTTTGCTGTAAACGCTTTTGTGCCGCTATTTGTTGAGGATTGCGTGGTCCGCCAACAATCTCACCATCGGCACCATCACCAGCTGGTGCCCCCTCAACTGGTGGAGCACCATCGGCGGCAGCTGCTGCTGGATCGGCCCTAATTAATATATAAAATTTTCCTTTTTTTTAATTCCTTATTGTTGTTGTGTAGTATATGCTCAAGGAATATTATTATTCTTTGCCTTTTTCTACATATTTACATTTAGCATTGTTTGTACGTGTACGTTGTATGTAAAAGCTTTTCCTAATATATTTTCTTTTTCTATTGATTATATGAACCATTAACTTACTGTTGATCTCTTTTGTCTTTTTTGCCCATTTTCTTAAGTATTTAATATATATGATTAAAGCCAAAAAGAATTGCTTTAAATGAAAAAATATTTTTATTAGTCATGAAATGTTGAAAATTGTTTAAGCAAAGAAAAAAATCTTAAAATTATTTATAATATATTTTTAGCAAGGGAGAACTTTTTTCTATATATGTACTTAAAGGGGGTCTAGGGCTACTATGTATAGTCTCCTGTAACGTGAAACCATTATAGGATTACTGATTACTTTTGAAACGTTTAAAACATTCTCATTCAAGCAGCGGTAAAATCACATTTAGTTCCACAACTTATGCTACAATTAATTTAATTGTGTTAGTAAACACAAATTATTGTCATATAAGATACTTTGTGATATAATATTATATGGGGAGGGGTTCTAAAAATGTTCCGATTTAGTTTATTTTCAATAGGATTCCTTTTTATTAAAATATCTCAACAAATGCGATCAGTAGCTTGAAAACAAATTTACATGGACAGATAGACGGACATGCGATTAAAACGATTCAGATTTTGATTCTTATTCGATTGGTATAATTAAAGGTGGGTGTGGCATTTGCCATTTGGGAGTTAATATATCCTCTTACCACATGGGGTGTAGAGTATAATTACTTTTATTAAATCTAAAAATTTTCAGTCCATTTCAATACAATTTTTGTCATCATTCAATTTCGTTGCTTTTGACTAATAACTGTGAATAGTTTTGGCCATGCGAGTGCATTAGGAACGTGTGCTTAGTAGTAAGTCCATACTTCGTAAGAGATTAGAAAGATTAGAAATTATGAAATTTACACATTAATTGATTTTTTTCTATTTCAACGTATATATATTATAACTGTGATTGATTAAAATGCAACTGAAACGTTTTCGTTGTTTTCTGGGCATCCCAAAGGTTAAGTGACAAATACTAAACATATATGTATAAAAAAAAAAAAAAACTATCCAATTATTGATTTTGATTCACTTCTACTCATAATTCACTAATTTCATTAAATTTTTTTAAATATGATTTATAGATAGAATTATAGGTCACGCTTACATTTTATGTTTATTCTATAATTAATTATGTTATGAAGTACTTTTTATTATTGACTGTAGAAGAAAACAACAGTTTTCTTTTTGTTACTAATTAATTTTAAACACACGGTGCCCGTTCGTATATAACGTATATGTGCCCGAGGAAACTATACATAACGGTCGAAGGAAGAGAGAGAAAATCAATACTTACATGTTATGCTCTGCTTTAATAGTTTTCTTGTTTGCCTTTGCTGTTTTTCTCCTTTTTTGTTTAAAGGTGTGGGTTTATATTTAAACAGAACTCTTATCGGAAAGCTCTGTTTTTTAAATTTTTTTCTTTTTTTTTGTTCAATAAAAATAATGGCAATTGTTTGTAGTTGTCACCACGGTTGTTAACGGTCACTCGCACAATATATAATGCAACACAGTGCACTAATCCTTGTTTCCTTTTGTTTTCCCAATTCAGCACAGCACTGTTTTCCTAATATTGAGGCCAATGGCAGAGTTTTAGTTGAGAATGAATGCGTTGTGTGTGGTTACAGTTAAATTTAGTTCAATTGTTACGGTTGGTGTTGTTGTTGACAGAAAGCTCTATCTAATTTATGGGCTTTGTATGGGTACGTAAACTGAAGTTTCGTCTCTTTTTCTAAATTTTATCAATGAAGTCGTCACTCTAAACTCTCGCAGATTAACGAAAGCTGTCAGATTTTTTTCAAGTATATACACTTCTCTATACAGGGTTTGTTGTTGGTGTTCTACAGCTGCAATATAAAAATGTGTACATAAAATGTGAATTATAAATATAATATATATTCAATTTTTAATCAAATTTGTAATCACTTATATATAACAATTTTAACATCCTTCAACTTTAAGCACTTTTCTCTACTTTACAATAAATAAAATATCATTAGCTTGTGTTCAAAAAAAAAAAAAAACATATTTTCATTATTATTTTAACATTCCATTAATTACTTGATTCATTAAATAATTTTCTATTTCACTTTTCACTGAAGAATTATTTTACATTTTTTCTTTTTCTTTTTACCATTAATAAAATTCCGTATCAGTAATTTATCAGAATGGAATGAAGCTCTTATGTTATGCCATCATTTGTGTGCGAGTATAGTGAAAAAATAATCACATTCCTTTGTGATAAAGTAAGAGAGAGAGAGAGAGAGAGAGAGTAAAAAGTTCAAATGGACATATTTTTCCTAAACATTTTTATTAACTATAGTTGAGCTCTTCATTCATATAATTTATGACAAAATAGAAAGGGACCAATAATCTAATATAACGGTTATTTATTTATATTTCAAGGAAATGGATGCAAACGTTATAAAAGCGTATAGCACAGGGTGTCTGTTACAATTTTAATAAAAAACTTATTCTATTTATTTAAAATAGATTTTGTATTACTGACATTTTTTGACTTGACGCATTGCTAATATCAAATGTACACTATTATAGTGTTAATGTGTAGAGATTAAAAAAATTATAATGTATTTAGAACTTTTTATCATCTAATCAAATTTTTAATATTGTCCTACCTTTTTATATTCCGTAAACACTTCCGGGTTTTTTGTTTTTCAACGCATTATTTTCTATTTCCTAATTGCGAGTTTGTTACTACAATTATTAGCAACCTTGTAAACTAGCTAAGTTTTTAACTCTTTTTAAGCCGCCATTAAGCATCTGTGTACTTCTAAGGCATGACATATCAACGTGTCAAAATTAAACAAATTGTTTTTCTTTTTTTTTTACTACAGCAAACCAAAATTGTATTTTTTCCTATAAATATTAAAAAGAGTGTTTGAAGAAAATTAACTTAAATAATTGTTTGTGTTGGCGTTGCCTGCTGCAAATACAGTATCAACATGGTTTTAGCAGATTTGGGTAGAAAAATCACCACTGCCTTGCATTCATTAAGCAAAGCCACCATTATTAATGAGGAGGCTTTAAATTCTATGCTTAAGGAAATATGTGCAGCTCTTCTCGAGGCTGATGTCAATATATGGTTGGTAAAACAATTGCGTGAAAATGTTCGAGCAGTTATAGATTTTGAAGAGATGGCTGGTGGTCTAAACAAAAGGCGCATCATTCAGAGTGCCGTGTTTAAGGAATTGATTAAACTGGTGGACCCGGGTGTAAAGCCGTATCAACCGGTCAAAGGAAAAGCTAATGTGATACTGTTTGTCGGCTTACAGGGTTCGGGAAAGACCACCACATGTACCAAGCTGGCCTATCATTACCAGAAACGCAATTGGAAGTCATGTTTGGTGTGTGCGGATACATTTCGTGCCGGTGCCTATGATCAAATCAAACAGAATGCCACAAAGGCACGTATACCGTTTTATGGCAGTTACACCGAAATTGATCCAGTGGTGATTGCCCAAGATGGTGTGGAAATGTTTAAACGGGAAGGATTTGAAATGATTATTGTTGATACGTCGGGTCGCCACAAACAGGAAGAGTCCTTGTTCGAAGAGATGTTGGCGGTGGCTAATGCTGTAAACCCGGATAATATAATCTTCGTAATGGACGCAACAATCGGCCAGGCGTGTGAAGCGCAGGCTAAAGCTTTTAAAGAAAAAGTGGACATTGGTTCGGTTATAATAACCAAGTTGGATGGTCATGCTAAGGGCGGTGGTGCCTTATCAGCTGTAGCTGCCACAAAATCACCAATTATTTTCATAGGTACAGGTGAACATATCGATGACTTGGAGCCATTCAAAACTAAGCCATTTGTAAGCAAACTATTGGGTATGGGTGACATTGAAGGTCTCATCGATAAGGTATAGTTGTGGCCTGCATGCTTAACACTTTTAAACTTTTCTAAAAGTGTTTTTGCTGTTTTCTGTAGGTTAATGAATTGAAATTGGATGGCAATGAAGAGTTGCTGGAGAAGATTAAACATGGCCAATTCACCATACGCGATATGTATGAACAATTTCAGAATATTATGAAAATGGGACCATTCTCACAAATTATGGGCATGATACCCGGCTTCTCACAAGACTTTATGACCAAGGGCGGCGAACAGGAGTCGATGGCACGCATTAAACGTATGATGACCATGATGGATAGCATGTCCGATGGCGAATTGGATAATCGTGATGGTGCTAAATTATTTAGTAAACAGCCCAACCGTATAGTACGCGTTGCCCAAGGCTCAGGTGTTATTGAGCGTGAAGTAAAAGAGCTCATCTCTCACTATACGAAATTTGCAGCGGTAGTTAAGAAAATGGGTGGCGTTAAGGGTCTCTTCAAGCAGGGTGATATGACCAAGAATGTGAATCCCACACAAATGGCGAAATTGAATCAACAAATGGCGAAAATGATTGATCCGCGTATGTTACAGCAGATGGGTGGTGTGGGCGGTTTACAAAATATGATGCGTCAATTGCAACAGGGTGCGGCCGGCGGTCTAGGTGGTTTGGGGAACTTAATGGGTGGCTTCGGAGGGAAATGAAGTCTTTCTATATTGTTTCGTTTTCGTTTTCCTTTTCTTAACGAACCTTCACACATCCACTCAATCATTTTAAACTAATTATTAGTCTTATTTATAGTATAAGTAATTATGCAGAGAAGCTATCATTTAATTGAAAATTGAAAACCAAGCACGACCTCGTTGGCTTATGGTCTGTACGAATTGTCGGAAACGAAAATATGAATTATGCATTGTACACTGAGCAAACACCAAACCAAACCTATGAACTTTTGTTTATATTATTATTCAGAGAATTAAATATAATTACCTTTTGATAATGGAAGTGTTTTGTCTTGCTGGTTTTGAATAAAGCGATTTTGATTTTAATAAAACTGAATGCCTTCACCTTCAACTAAAATGGAATTCTTTCCAATAATTGGTATTTGTTGCGGAACTTGGTCACTGAATAATCAGGTCAGGTATATGTTCGGAAAGTGTTTTACATATTTGTGAATAAATTAAACCAACCCTTACCAATCTTTCATTTGATACCAATTTGATGCAAGTAAGTTCTGAACTTATAACGTTTTTAAAATCTAGAAATTTAATCACATTCTCTCTGCCACTGAAAAATCGAACCTTTGTAGCAAATTCTTAAAAACTTTGTTTCTTCTGCTTCTTCTTCAATACGTTACCTCTTGCATGCCTCAAACAGTTTAAATAATAAAATTTCAATTTTTTTTTTCGTTTTTTTTGTTTGTTTTTGTTTTCTTACAGAAAATCATTTGTGGTTTCTTTTTATTTTAGTTCAGAAATAGAAGAAAAATTATTTTCATTGTGTTATCATTTCTGTTACAGTTTTTCGTTTTTTTTTTTTTCAAATTTCTTCATGGTTTAGGTGCCTCTTACTTCTTATTTGCTTTCTTTTGTTTTTGGGGGTGAATGAAATTTCACATCGACTTGTGATGAATGATTGCGCGTTTTCAATATGTACTACAACTAAGTTTTGTTGTTGTTGTTTGTTTGTATTATATTGTTATTATTGTATTAACTGTTTTTTGTTTCTTTTTTTGAGCAGCAACTAATACTGACTGATTTATAGATGTGAAGAGTTGTGTGTCTTTATAACCGTTAGATATAAATGAGTGTTAGTATGTGTGTTTGTTTTGTATATTAAGAAAATAAAACTTTCACATATAAAGTTATTATTATTATTATTATTGTTGTTGTTAAATATTGCAAATACTTTACTATTGCATTTAGTTTTATTTGCTGCTATTTTCTTTTAGGAAAAATGTTTCATGTTGCGTTTTATTATTTTTATTTAATTTTTTGTTTTTAGTCGAAAAATTATTTTTATTTTTCATTATGAGCTTAATTTTTTTTAAATTTTAACTTTAGCGTTTTAAGCAAAAATAGCACAGAAGCGCGCGCACTGCAACCTTACACAAAAAACTCATGATTTTAATAAATGTTGATTTGTTTTTTAATAATTTTATTTGCTTTTTTTAATTTTTTTGCTTTTTTTAATTTTTTTTTTGTAATTAAATTTTCTTTCGAACATTAATTTGAATTTTTAGAAAAAATTTAAATTTTTCGTTAGTTGGCTTTGGTAAAATTAAATATTTTTTTAAAAAGTTATTTTAAATATTTTTTTCAAGTTTTTTTTGTTTTGCTTTAAGTGAGACTTAAAATATTTCAATAAAGGGCAACAAGCGAATTTACACGTTATTATATAGATTTGTTTATATCATAACCTCCCTCTTAAGCTTAGTTTAGAGTTTAGTTAGAATGCCTCTAATTTTACTTACATGTAAGTTTTCTATTTTGTTTATAAAGTTTTCGTGTTTGCTGGTGATTTTTTTCTAATGTTTTTAACCTAATTCTTGCTAATTTTTTATGATTTATTTTATTTTTTTCATATCCATTAAGCATTTACGCATTAAATAAATGTTAGGCCTTAGGTCCTATGGATTCATTTAATCAATTGTGTTTGTTTTGTAATGAAATGATGGTTTTTGGATTTGATGTGTTTTTGGTTATGTTTACTTAATTATTTTTAACAGTTAGGTTTCGATTTCAAAAATTTTCAAAAAAATATATATTCATTTCCTCATTTGCTTACGATTATTAAAAGAAAGTTGCTCATTATTTTTATTATTTAGTGATTTTTTTTAAAGAAAATTTCTTTATATAAAAATTATATATAAAAAATAACAAAAAATAAAATAAATTAGAACTGTAGGAATTAATTAAAGATAAAAAATAAATTGAATTAAAAATTTAAGCAAATTTTTTTAGCAATAAACAGCAAAAATTCAAGAAAATTTAAAATATAGTAATATTTTTTTTTAAAAACAAACTTTATTAAATTTATTTTTTATTTATTGTTTTTATTTATTTTTTTATACTAAAACAACAACTAGCTTAAAAAAGAAACAATTTTCCACATTTTACGATTCCACATAACGATTACCTTAAAAATGGATTTTGTTTATGTTTATGTTTATTTTATTTAATCATTTTGTAGAAACTATATTTTATTAATAAATTAACTACTTAAAATTAAGAAGAAGAACAAATAAATATAATAAAATCATTTAATAATAATAATGACAATAATATAAAAATTATTTGAAACTTGTCTAAATAAAAAATTTAAATATAAAACAAATTTTTTGTGTATTATTGTTATTGTTTTACTAAATAATACAACAGCAACAAATTTTATTACTATTTTTTTTATAACATTAAATTTCTCTTTTGTTTTTATTACAACTATTACATAAATGGGCTGTTTGTGAATGATATAAAAAATATTTTGTTTTTTAGGTTTTATGGAGAATTTTTACTAAAAATAAAATGAAATTTTGTTGTTGTTAAATATTTATTGTTTTTTTTTTTCAGTTTTATTTGTTTTTGTTGTTTGCAACTTAATAACTAGAAACTTTTTACTTAATATCTAAGCTTTCTTATTTATTATAATTATTTTTTTATTTATTTGTTGTTGTTTTTGTTTTCTATTGTTTATTTCTTACTTAATATACTTAACAACTAAAAAAATAATTTTAGTTTTTTCTTAATTAATTAAATTTAGAAATTTTAAGTTAACAATAACAAAAAAAATTATTACTTATATTTAAAAATTGATTTTAAGCAATAAAATGAAATAAGATGTAAGCAAAACTAAACAAAAAATTAATAAAATAATAAAAAAAAAAATCTATTGCACTGTTTATTGTAAATTAATTTTTAAAATCTTACACAATACATTTTTTATGATTATATATTTAATTTTAAAAAATTAAATTTTGTATTTGTGATTTTAAGTTGGAATAATATGAAAAAAACAAAAATTAAGCTGGAATGTAAATCCATTAAATGATTTAATTTCATATTAAAAAAAAGAAATAAAACAAAGAATAAAAAGAAGGGAACAAAGCACTCTTTATATATATATATATATATAAAAAGAATTGATTTTTCATGAGAAAAGCAGGCAAAGAGAGAAAAGAGAGAGATTTAGTATTTTTTTATTTTTTTGTTTGTTTTATTAATTTTTTGTTTATTATGTTTTTTTTTTTAACATCAGTGCAATCAGTTTATAATCAGTCTAGTGTTTTGGTTTTGTTTTAAAATTTACAATATTTTAATCATTTGTTGCATAATTATTGATGTTTCTTGTCGATGGTGGTTGTCATTATTAAATAACGTCTGATTTAGCTTAAAAACTATATAAAAAATTTGATTATATAACGTCAAAATTAGGAAGACATTTAGCTTTCTTTTGATTCTTTTTTTCTGCGGTCATCTATTTAGTTTCTTTTATGGTGTTTGCAAACAAAATGTTGGAGATTGATTAATAATTTTATGGAATTTTTATAGAAGCGCGTAAAGAGATAAAATTGGAATATGTGATCGGGTAGAAAGGAGAACTATTTTATATTTATCTGATGTCAACTGTCAACTGATCTAAAATTTATTTCAATATAAATACAATCCGTCGCATAAAAAATTCATTGTTTACGAAGACTAGTTATGGAGGAAAATACTCCAGTTAGAATGATGTTTGAGTGGGACTTGGATGAACCGAAACTCCGGTAGTGGAACCAAGTATTTGTTGCTATGTGGTGCAAAATTGAAGAAGACAGGCGGAAGATCGTGGTGTGGCGTTTTTTTTTTTTATTACAAACAGACTAAAGTTTTGAAAGACTTATGTTAGATCAATCAGGGTCATATTTTAGATTCTAGGCTATTTTTTTTTTATCAGACATCGACTCGAAATGTATATTTTTTAAATTTTTTTCGTTTTTTTTCTTACAAAAGTCACATTACCCTCTTTTTATCATTCTTTGATTACCAGATGTTCATCATATTTATATTTTATTACAAAATTAGAATTAAAAATATATTTTTTCTTCCTAAAATCACAAATACAAAATTGTCGCTTCAATATGTTTTCATTAAAAGTGAATAAATTGAACAAAAAAATATAAAAAAAAATCTTTTAGTAATTCTTAAAGATTTTTAGAGGAATTATTTGATAAATCTTTCAGTTTTTTATTGGTTTTTAGGAATACTAAATTGCTAAATGTGTGTTTTTGTTCAATTTTTTATAATTTTTTTTAAACTAGAGAGAGAGAGAGAGACTAAGGTTTCTTCATATATATAAAACTACAGTTTGTGGTTTTTTTTTTTCATTTATTTTGTTCTTGATTTCCTTTTTTCTTTGTTTATCATTAAAAGATAAATTAATTGTTTTTTGTTGCTTCATTTAAAGTGATGAACGCATTAAGTTATATGTTCCGGCTTGAGCAGTAATCCCATACATATTATATATATGTATGGTACATAATGAAATTTGAGTTTAAATTATTTACTTTTTCTTTAAATAGAATGATTGAAAAGTTTTTCCGAATATTTTTTTTTTGTTGCAAAGAAAAAAAATATATTTTTTAAACGACAGAATGTATGCGCCATAGAAAAATTTTAAATTTCGCAATAATTTAAAAAATATGCACATATATAATATGTTCAGGAGATGGACAAAATAATATGAACACCTCACATAAACTGTTTCGCAATTGCAGAGCTTTTTACCATGTTTTGTGTATGCTGTCATTACCGTGGATACTGTCGCTCATTAATGGTTAAACAATTCAGCTGTTTTGGTCACAGACGCTACCCTTAAACGAGCACCAAGAATTTGCCCTTTTTCGAAGTTTCATAGAACACACCGATCGCTTGTGTTAACCGTCGCAAAACAAAATATAATCAACAAGACTTGGCACATAAATTGTGCAATAGGTACGCGTTACATTATTTACGCGCAAACAATGTTACAACATGCAACAAGATGCGTAATGTTCATATTTTTTTGTCCATTCATGGAAATTTACTATTTAAACCCCCGGAATGTATGCATCATAGAAAAGTGATGCATAATGCTTAAATTTCTTTTGTTCATGTATGCGGTTATCGGAACAAAATGCTTAAAATATGCATTTACAAAAAAAAAACAAAAAAAAAGGGTTTTTTAATGTTTTTAAAAGTTTCTCGATAAAAATATGCAAATATGCTAAATATATGCACAGACAATAAAAGCAATCTTAAAAGCATATTCTTGTTAATTAATGACAAATACACATAAAATAATTAAGAAGAAATACCAAAATATGCAAAATATGCTAAATATGCCAAATATATGCACATATAGGTGTATTTATGCTACGTACCCTAAATATTCAAATACACACAATGTATGCGGAATTGTCAAAAATATGCCAAAAATATGCATAAGTACTTGATTCTAGTACATAATCATGCACACATCCTAATAAATCTGCAGATAATCCTTTAAAGTCTTCAACGTTTTAGTTTAACTAAAACTTGATGAAACATTTTATATATAAATGAAATTAATAAAAAAAAAAAAAATCAAATGCTTTACAATTCCATTCTTCACAATTTGGTGGAAACTTCTTTGAAAACTTTTGCTTACTTTAGTTATATTTTTTTATATTATTGTTGTAGTTGTCTGTGTCTGTCTGTGTGTGTGTAACCAGCCAAGAGGTTTCTTCTGTTTTTTCTTCCGTAGAATTATTATTATTGTTTTGATTTCATGTATTTTTCTTTCTTAACTTTTCTTTTTGCTTTTTGCGCTTAACTAAATAGTTGTCCAATGCATTTTCATTTGTGTCCACTTTTCATTGTTTGTATTTCGTAGTTTGTCATGGTAGTTGTTGTTGTTGTTGTTGTTGATGATTATAATGTTTGAATTTCAAATATTTCTTTTTTTTTTTTTCAAAAATGAACAAGAAAACCAACCATTACAGCCATTTACATTAACGTTGGTTCTACTTACAATACTCAGACATTAACTTTCTTTTTTATACCCACCATCGAAAGATTTGGAACGCTCAAAAGAAGGCATCGGAGACCCCACAAATTATATAAATTTTGAATTAGTCGATCTAGCCATTTACGTCTTGCTCGTTTGTGTTCTGTGGTATTCATTCTCTCAGGTCGCAAACTTTTACTTATCGATTTAAAACTTGGCGAAAGTGTTCTAAAGGTGTTGTATTGTTCATAAATTGGTTGGTATTGAATTTGAGCAAAAACGTTCAAACCACACGCCCACACAATGCAACCAACACTGGAAGAGAAGCAACTCTTAAAGTAACTATTCTGTATTACTTTTATTTGTTGACGCATGTACTCTTCGGGAAGCTTTCCTGCATCAATGGTGGGCATTCAAGATTTGGCCTCAGCCAAATATATTTTCTTTACTTGTTTTCTCTCTGTGTATTGCATGATTTTTTTATTTAATTTTTTTTATTATTATTTTTGGTTTTCACAAAAATTCTACTAATTTTTTATTTTTTTTTACTTTTATAAAAAATCTACTCTTGGTTTATGATTCAGTTGTAAACGGTGTTTTACTTGTTGTTGTTGTTGTAGTTTCTTATTGATTTTTTTTTTTAAATTTATTTTTTCTATTATTATTGTTTAAGTTGAGTTTTTAAGACTTTAAGTTGGTTGTTTTGTCCCTTTTGTTTTATTTATTGCATGGATTTTTCACAAGCACAATGTAGTGATTGCCCTTATATATTATAGCCCTTATAAATATAATAATAATAATAGTGATTGAAAAAAATTAAAAAAAAAAAAAATGTTGTATATTTTATAGCAAGCAGTTGCTTTCAGCAGGCGATTTTTTTTTATTTTATTTAAAAAAGAGATTTTTCTCTACCTTAAAAAAATTAAGAAAAAAAAATTTAAAAAAAAAAAATAATCGCAAATTAAAAAAATATTAAAAAAAAAATAAAAATTATGGCAAAAATTAATAAATAAAAGTTTCATTTAAGGAAAAATTTAATTTAAACCATTTATGAACTTTTTTTTAAAGACTTTCTTGGTTCATAAAAAAAAAAAATAAATAAAAATAAAACAATTTACACTAAACACTAACCTATAGAATAGCTTTCCTTGTTCTTTTCTATTCATTTCAATAGGTACATAAAACATATGAGATGCATATGTTCTTCAACAAAAACTCTATGCACACAAACACACAAAAAAGGAAACATTTCTTAATATTGTAGAATATCTTATTGACATGCCTGTGCATGACTGTAAATATGTTTCATGTATGCGTGTATGTCTTTCCTATATAATAATGATATCAAATACATACACAACACCATGTTCTTCTTCTTCTTCTTCTTCTGCTTCAACTACTACTATTACTTACTTTCTACTTTTACAATTTTCTTTCGTTGCTTTTCTTCTTAATGCAAAAACGAAAACGAAAAAAAAAACCGTTTTTTTTTCTTTGTTCAGAAACCCTTTGAATGCGCTCTCCTTTCACTTATATATGTGTATGTATGTGTTTAGTTTTGTTTTGTTTTTTTGTTTTTTTTGCTTTTCTCTTCTCTACTTTATCGATACTTTCATATGATTCATATATAAGTGTATGTGATGATTCTCATTAAAGTGTTTTTCTTTTACTTCTTCTTCTTCTTCTTCTTCCTCTTGTTATTCTTTTTCGGCTTCATCTAAAATGTTTTTCATTCATTTCAAAAACGTCTTTGTTTTGTTTGGTATTTTGTCCTAAATATTTCTGGTGGTTGTTATGACAATTTTTTGACTAATTTTTCTCATAAATATTCTGTTATACATACTCTTGAAAAGTATGGTTTTTGTTTTGCGTATGTATGCGATGTGGTGCGGTTTTCGTTTTCAATTATTTTTATATATTTTGTTGTTGTTGTTAGTGTGTGTTTTAAAAGTCTTTACTTGTGTTGATGTTTTCTCCGTTTGATTTCTTCTTCTTCCTTTTCTTATTTTTGCAGATATTTTTTTGTTTGTTTAGTGAAATTTAACGTGTATCTCTGTGTATTTGGTTGTGTATCGTTTTTCGTTTATAACCTTTAAATTAAAGAATTTTTCTTCTACATATTCTTCTTCTTTTTCTACTAGCTTTTCTTAATTTTACTTAAATTTAATTTCGTTTTGTTTTTTATTGGTTGTTGTTGTTGTTTTTTGTTGTTGTTGTTGTTGTTGTTGTTGAATGCAGTCATTTTTTTATATGTTTTCTTGAAAGTAAGATCCTCAACGGTACAGCGGCCCCTTTTATAAAGTCAATTGCGGTATTAGAAAATTACATCTGGAATGGCGCAGAAACATAAAGAAGCAAAGGAAAGCAAATATTAATGACTGCAATACAAATACAAATACAATTTATAATATACATTTTGATGAAAAGTATATTCAATAAATATAAAAATATTTCATTAACAATTTCGTCCGTCTGTCCACTTTTACAAAATGTAGCACAATTTCATAAAAAACAATTGTAAATGGATATAACACAGCACGAATGGACTAAAGTCATGTTTAGTAAAAAAGTAATTAGAATCATATAATAGCCCCGCCCACAATTTATAAAAAATGCTTTAATTTTTCATACCATCGTTTTATTACTAGTATCCTGAAGGAGGCCTCAGGCACTCTATAAAATCTAAAAAAATTCTTCTCACTTCGCTAAATTTTGAAACCTTAAGTTGACATTTTATACAAAAATTTTAAAAAAAAATTTTTTATTAAACGCAGTTTGCTAAATCTGGGTAAAATTGGTTAAGGACCACACCCACAATCGACAAAAATTTATCAGTTATAAATACTGACCTAATAAAATGAAATTTTATTATAAATATTTATAATTACAACATTCTTGGATGAGCCAAAAATGGGCACAGTCGGGACTCTTACACAATTTACAACAAACTATACTTTATAAGGTGCAATCAAATATCTATCACATCCATTTGTATAAAGATGTCTTATGTAAAAGTACTTCAGATTTGGCTTTCTTCCTCCTGTTGGTCTATCTACGGATCTATTCTATAATCTATGCTTTTATTTATTTGTTGAAACCAATTGCATCACTGTTTTCAAAAGTAAACGGTTTCAAAATTATGCATAATTATTTTTTTATTGCATAATTACAAACATCATAAGAAATCATTTTTTGTTTATTTATTTTGTTGGGTTGATGCGATGATGATGATAATGAATGGCCAGCGATAGAAAATATAACAAATTATAAATATATACAAATATTTAATGTATACACATATACATATAAACATGATGAGGATGATGGTGATGATGATGATGATGAACAGATTAAGCAAACAGGCAAGCATAGCAAGACAGAGGCAGACAAGCAGCACGAAATTATGACAGCAATAAAGCGGTTTGGTTTTTTCTTTCTTTTTTTTTTTTTTTTTTTTGTATTTAACAACATTCAAATGTTCGTTTAAGATTTTGCAAAAAGTAGTACATTTACGTATTGGAAAATAAAATGAAATAAAATTGTTGTAACAAGAAGAAGAAGAACACTAAGTGGCATGCAACAAATGGTTTTTGTTTTTTTTTTGTTTTTTTTTGTTTGAGCGGTCAAGTAACCGTTCGTCTCTCTTTTTAGGCTTCGCAATAAATATTAAATCAAACAAACAAACATTTGTAATAATTATAAAATTATTTATTAGCTAAAAAAAAATTGTAATTTGTGCTAAATTAAATTTAAAAAAAAAAAACAAAAAAAGATGCCAATTATTGTTTTAAGAGATAGATAAAAATCAACAGACAAAAGGTTAGAAAATGAGTTTAATTTTTCTCGGGAGTCAGTATTGACTCTCAAATAGAGAGAGAGAGAGAGAGAGAGACGCACTCACCTCGCGAATACCTATTTGGGGCCAGCTGGATGCGCATACTGCGTATATGCCTCATCGGGTGATGCAGCAGTGCTAGCCTGTTCAGAATCTGTCATTGGCATTGTTGGAATAATTGTTGTTGTCGGTTGTGCATAATATGGATAACTTGGACTAATATACTGTAATGATGGAGAGAAATTCTAAAAAAACATAAAAAAAATATACAAAAAAAAAACCAAAAAAAAAAAAAATCAAAATGAAAAAAAAAAAACAGTAAAAATGAAACAAAAGTTTTCGTTTTTATTTCTATTCATCACAAGTAAAAATAAGTTACAAGAATGTTATGAAGAATGGTCATAACAGAGGAAAAAGTCGCGTTTCAATAATGGGCCTTAATACGATTTTGCTTTAATGGATGTACGGACAAAAAAAAATATTCTTTTTTACATCCCTACCTACCTACCATTATTTTTTTGAATTTTTTCATTAATATTAATTCTAGTAATGTCGGGTATTACAGAGGTCCCAAACGTAGGGTTGCAGAAAAGCTGATTGGCCTCTGTTTGGGCTTAATGATAATCTTTCAATTTAAGGTTACGACGAATTTGTCAATTTAATCATTTGTTTAGAAAATTTATGTGTTTATGATTTTGTTGTTGTATAATATAAAATTTTGTGGTGTTGGTGAAAAGACGGTGACAGAGTACTTACAGAGTTGCCAACTTGCAATGTGGTCAATTGTGGCATCATAGCTCCGTAAGGTACGGCGGTATCACCACTAACCATCATCGATATACCGCGTGGTTGCACCTGACTGATCGTGTCTGGCTTGTACGAGGCGACACCCAATTGCGGAGCCGCTGCCATTGGCATATACTATAATTAAGTAATATAAAATATGAAAAGAAATCACATTTTCCCCTAAAATGGTATGAAATTCTTCACTGTTTCACTTACTTGATCCTCCATTTGAGTGATGGGCTGTGTCATCATGTAACCGGGTATCCATTGCGAACTGGCCATTGGATAACTGCCCACCTGGGGAGCACCAAAACGTGAATATGGCACACCGATGGGTGTGCCAACATTAACACCCACACCATTCTGCTGCATAACCGTTGGATCATAAGCGACCGGTATACCTTCGGTCGATACATCACGCCACGTCCGCCCTCCCTGATCCGGAGCTTTAAATAGATTCTTCTTCTTGGGACCACCATCAGCAAACTTGACCAGTAATTGATCTTTGGCACCGGGTATTGTATTGCCATTAAAAATTTGTATAATTTGTTCACATTTTTCACGACTTTCCATGCGAGCAAAACCAACACCTGTGCAACCGCAACACATTCATGAAACATTAACATTAATTACTTAACAATTTAATTTTTGCCTTACATACCCTTTGAATTCATTTGTGTATCTCTTAGAATACGCGTTGACACCACTTGTCCATATTTGGACAGCATGGCTTCCAAGTCAGTTTCTTTAAAATTTGGCGGCAAATTTGCTATATACAAATTTGTAGGATCCTGTTCTTGTTGCTGTTATTGTTGTGTTGTGTGATCGGTTGGCAGTTGGCAATTGGCATCCAGGATACAGGTGTTGTGAAAAGTGTAATGAAAATAAAGAGATTTTTTTCGTATGTATTGTGTTTGGGTTTTTGATGGTTTTTTAAAACAAAATATTTGTAGTTTGTTTGTTTGTAGATTGAATTTGGCCGCCATATAAAATAAACATAAAAGAAATCATATACCAAAGACCGAAAAAGCACACGATGCAATAAAAATGTTGGGTTAGAGTAATGAATGGATGCGTTGTTGATGTTAACATAAGTGTAGGATGTTTGTTTGTTGGTTACACCCACAAATAGAGAAAAAAGAAGTGAAATAGTGACGTTGTCCCGAAGACGCATAATTAAAATACATACAAAATAGAAAAAAGATTCAGTTCCATAATTAGTCATATGTATAAAATTGATTTATTTAGAAAAGTTAAACATATGTCAAGTATATGATGGAGTACCTAGCTGTAGTAGCACTTATGTGTTATACATATTATACACGTACTTACACTATAATACAATATATCAACTTAGTTTATAACATAGAAAACATTGAAGGATTCGCAGGTGTTGAGGGTCAAAAATTATATCCTTTAGCTTTAAACTTTAAACTTTAAGTAATGAAAGAAAAGTTGACTTGTAAAAAATCTCAAGGAAGCAAATTAGATACATGGTTACGCCCCCCAATCAGATTCTATGCCACATAACATATGAAAAAAAACCGTCTTCAGTGTGGACTTGCAAGTTGTTACGTAATACTAACACTATTACGGGGTGTAATCACGTACCTACCACGCCCACTGTTTGTATTTAGAAGGGTGTTTGAGAAATTTAGTTTTTTTTTTTAATGTTTTCTTAGTTTCATTTAATTTTAAAAAGTGTGACTCAACATATGTGTCACGCGACAGTTAACATGTTAATTAAGTAAAACCTATTTCTACTGGTTTTAGTTAATTTTAAAAAAGTGTGACTCAACATATGTGTCATATGGCAGTTACGTTATGTTAAGTACAACCTAAATACAATCCTGCAATATATAGTATGCATACGTAAGTGTTTTGTAAATTAAGGTTAAAGATATATAAAAAAAGGAATTTTTTTAATTGCTTTCATTAGTAGTTGTAGTTGTTGTAGAAGTGTAGGAACAAATACAACTTAATAAAAAAAAGTTTGAAACACCTGATTAATGAATTTATGACAGGTTCCTCGCTGTATACGCACACACACAAAATGAAATAATTTTTAAAACACTTAAACTTGTAGTTCTTACAAATAAGTAGCGTGTTTTTTATCATCATTTATACAAAATACAAAAAATATACATAATATTCTACATATGTGTGTTTGTGTGAAAAGTGTATAATAAGTGGTGGCAAAAGATAAGTACTTAACGGTAATTACATTAAAATAAATACCTAAAGTTCAACTATTAAAATACCACACACCGCAATACTTACATTTGTTACATACCCTATATATATATATATACACACACACACATACATACATATGGAGAAGAGTGTAAAGAATGATTTATACCTTTAGCGTTTGTAGCCAAGAGTGTGTATAACAATATTCTATATATTATTTATATTTGTATGCATTACACACGTGACGAAAGAGAATGTTTTGTTGCACACACGCACGCATACAAGTACCTGGTAGTTGTTACAACCATAACCTTAAGGGTTAAACTGTGTTTGTTGGGTTGCGTGTTTATGAGTTGGTTTATAAATAAAAATGAAGAGTGTAGTTTGACACGACACTTATATGACATGATCGTGACATTGTTTTTGTTTTAATTCTTGTTTAACATTATAATTTTCTTGTTATTTTAAATACAATGCAACACACACACACACAAATACACATATACACAACATTGTATGTAATTATTTATATAATATTATTGTATTGTAGTAGTACACACTTGTTATTATTATTTAAAATGAATACAAAATCAAAAAAAAAAAAATTGTTTTGAGAAAAATTCACAATTAGTCACATATGTGAGTGTGTAATTATATTATGATTTCATATTATTATTACAATAGAAAAAAAAAAAGGCCGGCTCAAAAGTAGCGTTAGGTTAACACAATGACCAGGAGTAAGAAAGTAAGTGTGAAAGAGAAGAAAAATACATCCATTATTATGTATTCAGTTATAAATTGAAATGAATGGAAGTAGGAACAAATCAAGGGGTCATTTATAAACACTATTATTTCTACCGTAACGGTTACTTCAAAAGGGAGGCGTATATGGACAGTTAAAAGCATTTACAATTTGATAAAGTTTTACTTTTTTTACAAACTATTAAAATAAATAATTCAAATACATTTATTGTTGGGATAATTTTATGAACTACTAGAGGCGCTACCAAGTAAGAAGTAAGAAAACTAAATTTGGCTTAGGGGTCAATTCTTAAATTATATGCCACGCCCACCGATGTATTTTATGTAATACTTAAGATTTGTTCTAAGCCAAATTTAGTTTTCTTACTTCTTTAAACTAATTTTTTATACCAAAATGAGATTTAAAAAAAAAATTGTTTCGATATCCAGGAACTGGATAGAGATGAAAAAATATTTGAATTATATTTTGGGTTTAAAGTAAAGGCTTCTACGGTATCTCATTAATAAAAGCTAAATTACGAAAATAATTTTTATTAATAAACCATGTCTCCACTACCGTGTCTATACGAACCATTTATTATGAACTTGTAAGAAAACAAAAATATTGGAATATTTGGCTGAGATCCAAACTGGGTTATACATATTCTACAATTCTAAACAATCTGTGGTCTATATATATTTTAACTGTCAAAATTTACATTTTACTTTGGAGGTTTTACTTTGTAGGGCGTAAAATGTTTTGAAAGTTGTAGTCATGCCTGTTAATAAATTCGTTTTAAAACATTAATTTTGTTGTTGTTTGTTTTATTTTGAAATTTATTGTGGTGGGTATGATTTATTCCATTAATGTATTTTTTAAATATTTATATTGTTTGATAAAAAAAATATTTGTATGTAGAAATTTTGTTTGTGAACATCGTATTTATGAATTTTTTATATATTGGGATGTACAGACATATTTAGGAATAGATTCATTATTTACTTAAAAAAAGTATAAAAAAAAATATGATTTTTATATAAAATAAAAGGTGTAACTTTTTTTATACCCTTCACATAAGATGGGTAGTATAAGTTAGTCATTACGTTTGCAACCCGCAAAAGAAGGCGTCAGATAATCTACAAAGTTCTTGATCAGCATCAAAAACTGAATCGATCTAGACATCTGCGGGTCTGTCTGTTGTTGGCATTCTTAGGGGCTGGCATTCTGAAATTTATAAACATCTATTTAAAAATGGACAAAATTTGACAAAAGCCACGCCCACAATTGACAAAAAACACACTTATCTGCCACAAAAATTGAGCTGTCTAGTTGAAATTTAGTATGCCTATTAACAATTACATTATCTATCGATGTGCCAAAAATGGGCACGGTCGGTTAATAGACACGCCTACAATCTATAAAAACCTAAATATATGCCATAAAAATTAACCTTTGAACTTGAAATTTGTCAAACATATTCATAATTATATCAACTATTGATGTGTCAAAAATGGGCGTAATCGAATAACGGACATGCTCAAAATTAACCAAAAATCATTTACAATGTAAAACTTGACTTCAAGCTGATAAGTAAGGCGAACACTTTGACCTGTCCCGCCCACCGTTTCTATATACATGTGAAGGGTATTTATGATTTGGCTTTAGCCAAATTTAGTTTTTTCTTAATTTTTATTTACAATCACCACTACTCTAATACAAAAAAAGTATTTATTTGATTACAATTGAGACAAATCCCACGTTACTGCTAAATGATTTTTATTTGTGTATAAGTCTATAATGTATACACTAATGTTTTACTTCATTACTATAATAGTTTCCTCTATTACTAGAAATACTTAATTAAATGAACAATTACTCAATAAATTATTAAATACAATATATTAAAACGATAACTATCTATTTATACACTATGTAATAAAAGTACTTACTTAGAACAACATATAGAACAATACATAATAGAAAAATGTATAAAAATAATAATTATAAATTACAGTTAATGATAAATATTTAATTAGTTAACTATTTATAATGAAAGAAAAACGAATAAAACATTACTAATAAATTGTATGATACGTGAATATTTTATTATAATATTATTTTAAACAATAATAAATCATTTCTAATCTAATAATAAACAAGTGAAAATGTTATAGTTATATATAGATACCCTACACCACTTAGTTGCAGATAATATGCTATTTCTGTTGTATCAAAAAAAAAAACGAGAGGCATTGTCATATAAGTCACTCCGGGAGATATCGGCTAATGGGAAGAGGTTCTAAAAGTAGTCTAATTGCATCCAAATTAGGCTTGGTTAATTAATACGTCTATTCATCTAAAAATGTGGTCAGAAAATATTAAGAATTGAGAATTTTTGCCATATATGGGAAGGATCCACTTTCAATAGCATTCTCTTTAAAGCCGAAGCATATTTTAGTACCAAATTTCATAGAAATGTCCTCAAAAAGGCGACTTTAAGCACAAATTTGTTTGGACTCAGACAGGCGAACATGGCTAAACCAAGTTAAAAAGATCGATTGTTTTAATTGAAGTAGATTGTGGCGTTTATCGCCTTTGCCACTAGTGGTGTAGGGTATAATAAAACAAAAAAAAAAAACAATAAAATTTTTATTGTAAAAATCTATGTTTTGTGTTAAAAATTGTTTATATTCTAATTAAGGAGGAGAGAGTAAAAGTAAGAGAGGGAGTAAGAATTTTTCTATACACTACCTATGGTAGGAAACGAAGAGAAATGGTTGGAATCAGGAAGATTTTAGAATCATTAAAATCAATAAATCTAAAATGTAATAAATAGTTACATAAACAAAGTTTTCCAGAATTAAATAAATTTAGTAAAAAATAATAAATAACATACATAATAATAAAATAGAATAAATTGTACAAACGATTATTTAATATTATTATTCATTATTTAATTTTCTAACAAAACCCAATTAAAGCTAACCTTGGTTTAAATTTACTTTTCACAAAATGATTAAGTAATAATTGGCTTACGCCAGATCTAAATGTTTTTGAAGAAATTTTAGGCAGACTGCAATTTTTGCCAATTTTTTAAAAGCATATCAATTGAAAACCTTAAATATTAGAATTTTCAATTTGATTTCAAGGACTTCTGCTGCATCTGCAAGGTTTAAAATCAATATTGAAATTATAAACTGACGAGAAGAAATAGGGACGGGCAGGCATGACAAAACTGATCTAAAAAAAAAAAAGGGATCAAGTATATAAATACTTTATGGAGTATGTATCTCATAGCTGAATTGTCCTACGAATTTCTTGACGTGTTTTTAAAACTGAGGACTTAAGTGGACTTTAAGAGACATTCTTATAAAGCTCTCTATTCCCTCCTAAAAGACAGAGTACTCTCTAATCAGTTAGGACCACAATTACTTTCTTGACGTTCACCTCTCTCTTTAGATTATAATTGTGGTGTGAAAAATGGACAAATATCCATTGATCCGGTAGTGCAAGAGGAAGAAAATAAAACGGGAATATCTCCTTTTGTATTTTATGTCTATGTTCTTTTTTTTCCACTTGTTTATCGTTTATATTTAACTAATATTGGAAACTAGAACTCATAAAAAATAAATTATTTATAAATTATTAAAAAAAAAAAAAAAAGAAAACACACAAAAGACAACAGCTCAGTTTGAATAAAAAACAAGACACAATGATGGATCGATTTGATTAGTTAGTTAGTTAGAGAATGAATTTGAGAAATGAAATTGAGAAAGTGGGAAAGTAGGAGGGGGGAGTGTGAGTATTACTTGCATGCAAACAAACGTACAATGGCCGGCCTATGTAGTACCCAAACACCCACTTTGGCCATTTGAGCTTGAACGCCCTTTGCCTGTAATCCCTTGACGGCACCCTCAGCATATGCGGGACACTCAAAGTCGACAAAACCATAGCCTAAAATAGAATATGACAAAAAGGTAGAGGAATAGAATAGAAAACAAATCAATTAATCATTTTTAGTGTTAAACATGAAAACAATAATAATAACAACAAACATTTATATATAAACAGACAAGCATCAACATTTCAATACTATTTAAATATTTTATATTTTATATTTTTAAAGATATTTTTTTGTTTTTTTTTTTATTTTCCTATACTAAATTGGTGCAGTGTGAATGATTTATAAATTAACGAAAAAAAAATATTAAATAAATATTTTTAAATTATTTTTTTTTTATAATCAGCGGTTTTTCTTCTAATTTGTCACAAGTGAAAAAAATGTGTTGAAACCATAACATGAGCTTGAAACATAAAAATAGACATTTATTTTACAATTTCTTATTAACACAATTTAGTTTTCTGTTTTTATTTGAATTAAAAAAAAAAAAAAAACACAACAACAACTAAAATTATTCATAAAAGATGAGAGTATGGTGAAAAGAAAAAATACCTTTACATTTATTGGTTGTTTTGTCTAAAATGGCTTTAGTTGATATAATTGTTCCATACCTGCAATGGAGATACAAAAACACAGAGAAAGATATGATAAAATCAAAATCACAATTAAATGATATATTAATTTATTTAAAAAAAAAATGGATGGACAAAATAATATGAACACCTGACATAAAGGGTTTCGCAATTGCAACCCTTGCCTGAATATTAGCTTTGTGGAGTTGCCGTTGTACTGTTTTTGTCGAAACAATATTACTCAAGTGAGTATAGAGTTCTGTTGTCACTTCTTTTTAAGATTCGTCGGTCCTCTGTCAGTTATCTTTGAATTTCGCTCACTATTCCTGTTTTGTATATGTTTCATTACTGGGGAGACTGTCATTCGTGATGCGTTTTCGCGTGTCGTTCAGCCAATGTCAAGATTCAGTCCCAATTTTCAATAAAAACTACACCACCAAGTCCAGATGTGATCTACGTTTAGACCAGAATAGGTATAAGGACAGACAGACAGACGGATAGATATGTTTATAACTTTTTAGAAGAAGCTTTCAAAAACAAAGAATAAATGCTGAAATGATCGACACTATAAAGGAAATAAATAAGAATCACTTACTGTGCACACATAGTAACTAAATCTTTATCAGTGGTGCCTTGCTGTAGGCCGCGTATATATAAATTAGTTTTTGACAATTGTTCGCCATGTTGATTTTGTGTTGTACCGTTATTAGGACCCATTGTTAAATTTGTATTGGTATTACTTAGGCTAGTGCTAATTGTGCCACTTTGGGATCCAGTATTCGAGGAACTGCTCGAATTTGTGTTACTAGGTGAGGCGGCTGTCGGTACCCGTTGACCGTACTACAATAATAAACATTAAAAGAAAATATTTTATTAATTAAAATTAAAAGATTAAATATTAAAATAAATTTATTTTATATTTTAAAGAATATCTTTCTTCCCCCATCGAGTCTTATTAGTTCAAATAGGGCTGACGATTTGTTATAGCTTTAATTATAGGAAAATAGTTAGGGAGGACTTTTCCATTTTCTATCTTAACAGAGCGCTAAAAGAACTTAAAATTGGTGAAAACTTTGTAGGGCTTTAGTTAAGGAAAGTTTACTTGGCTTAGCACCTTAGCAATCATAAAATGATTGAGGCCAAAACAGAATATTCGCGAAGATCGTTAAACGTAAATTTGCTTAAAAATGAAACCTTTAGATTGAATTTCTACAGGGGAAGGAATTCATTGCAGCAGATTTTGCTTGAGATGCTAAACTCTGTATGATTTAAAGCTTTCAACTTTAATATATGTATGTCATGGCTCATGGGTGTATGTAAAAAAAAAATTTGTACCTGAATTGTATTTTTTTTACAAATTATTATTATTTTTTTTCATATCATTATAAAGTTTAAACGAATAGTTTTTTTGGGTTGATATTAAATGTATCCCACAACCAGTTATTGTTAGATTGCAACTTTATTTAATTTTTTTTTTCTTTTTGGTACGGAGAGCATTTGCCGTGTGCCGAGATTAAGTGAGAGTCAATTTATATCATGTTTTTGGTATGCTTTGCATTGTTTTTGGCTTAAGCGTTGTGTACATGGATGTGTAGTATGAAACCCGTAATGTGGTGAATTATGAATTTATGGCACACTCATGCCGGCTTTTTGTTACTATTTGCATTTTGGCTACAATTCTGTTGTAATTGTTGTTGTTTTGACTAGTTGCCAACAAAACTTTGTAAACGGTTATATTTGTTATTGCCATGTAATACGCCAGCATTGTTGTGTTGGAGAATTTCATTTTTTTTTTTTTTTGTTTTTTTGTTGGGAGCTGGAATTTTTCACATTTATTGAAATTTAAATTTTTATTACAATACCAACAAACATTGCAATTATATGAATTTATTATTGTATTGTATTATTTCGTATATATGTACAACATAATGTCAGAAAAAAAAAAAAATAAAAAGATTTAATCAAATTTAGGAAACATTTGTTGTTTATGTTGGTGCCATATTGTTTTGGAGTTTTCGTTATTATTACATATACATTGTGTTTTTTTTTGGGAAGGGAAATTAAATTTACCTGAAAATCGATGAACTTTTATGAAAATGTCAATTTGTGTGTAATAAATAAAAAATTTTTAAATAAAAACGAAATATATAAAATTTAAGGTATCTCCAGTATTTTATAAGTAATGCGGAAAATTTACTTAAAAAATTGTTTTTTTTTTACACCCTTCACATTAAATGGAGGGGGGGGGGGGGTATACTAAGTTTGTCATTACATTTGCCACACCCAGAAAAACATATCTAAACTCAAACTTAGATGCTGATCAAAAATATATATACTTTGTAGGGTCTCTGACACCTCCTTACACATTTATTTTGAAAGTGGTATAAATTCATAAATTCAAGAATATTGAAGTTTGAAACATTTACATGTAAAATGGCGATAAAAGTAGGTTTTTTTTTTATTGTAAAAATAGATTTATTCTTAAAAATATGTTCCTTTTTAATGTTTTAGGAATAATAGACTTAGATTACTTTTACAAATAAACCGAAATATGTTGTAAATAACAAAAAATATATGTACAAGTATGATATATATAAAATTTGAATTTTGTTGTTGCCAAATTATTGTTTTTTCTTTGTTGTTGTTGCAAATTTTTTCTATTATAATAAATGTCAGGCAAAATTTTGTAATTAAATCGTTTAATTATTTGTTTATGCAAATTCAAATGTTCTAACACACACACACACACACACACATCACCAACAATTTATTTACAAAATAATTTCAATTTAAATGCCTAACGTTCCATCCATTACTGGAAAATTTTCCTAAACGACAAAAAAATAAAAGGAAACAGTACAGAAACTTGTTCTCTGACAAATATGGTAAATTCTTTACCACAATAATAATAATAATAACAACAACAACAATAATAATAACAACTTTAGTTAAGTAAAGAAGAAAACAAAAGGAAATACTTTTCGTTTATCAGGAATAGGATTAAAAACCGAAAACTCTTTGGTAAGTAATATGCAAAGAAGAATTTAATGTTATTTATGTTGTTGCTGTGTTTTCATATAGATATAAAGAGAAAGATGGACAGATAGAGAGAGAAATAGAGAGAGAGAGAGAGAGAGAGAGAGAGAGAGAGAGAGAGAGAGCAGCAGCAAAATTAAAGGAAACAGAGAGTTTTACGCAAATAATTTCCGCAATGTGTCTTTAACGTTGAATACATGTCATCCAAATAGTAACAACACAGCAGAGCAATACCAACAAAATATTATATTTTAATATGAGCTTTATTCTTAGTGTACACACACGCACACAAACATAAAATGAAACCATACACATGACTACAGTTCTTTGTTTATATACTTAATACATACACATGGATGACATATGCACGTGCATGTATGTATATGCAAGTATAATGCTTAAGCAAGTACAAGCATGTCGATGTTTACTAAAAATGGATTATTATGTCATGCCAGTCACTTATTCAGGCAAGTTAGTGACTGCCTAGCAGGCATGCGTCCGTGCATGCATATGCGTGCCTAACACACATTTTTGAATATGTATGTACTCGTATATGTATATGCGGAGAAGTATGCCATAAGGGAAAACAAGTAAAGAAAGTGTTGGTTTTTCTTCTTCTTCATCTTCTTTAATTTTTCTATATATACGTATACATACAATTTCATACATAGTGTGTGTGTGTGTGTGAGGAATGTATTTAATTTTAATTTCCATAAGAAATGTTATGCATATGCACGCGCTTATATGTCTGAGTTGCGGTGGTTGATAATTTAATATAAATTCAAAACATGTTATCTGTACTAGGATACGTAAACGCACACCATAATATATAATTCAACTTGAAAGACACTTGAATTGCTGCTACCACTACTAACTACTACTACCACCTCAGCTACTGCTGATACTGCTGCTAAGCGGTTTTTATAATATATATAAAGCATCGTATCATCTCTCCCACTATACCATGTTGTTGTTGTTATTGTTGTATAAGTAAGTGGGAATGCATGTGGAAAATTAATAGCACTTGAGACGCGGCAATAGTTAAAGTGTACTGCACTTTATAAATTTTCTTTTTCTGTTTTTGTATAAGTAAAATGTAGCACTTGTATGTGTAATGATATATCAAATGAAATAATAATAAAAAGAAAAACACTCCCCCTCCCCCTCATACATAAACATATATGTATCATATACAGTGGGAGATAAATTTTTTCAACATGACTTAATTTCATTTCAATTTCAGTTTCATTTTAAGTAGTCGCTGGTGTACTTATGATTATTTAATAGAAAACTTTCTTCTTTTTTTCGTGCCAATGTGATATAATCAACAAATAGCAAAAACATATGTGATTGGGAACAAAGATACTTTTGGGATCTGAATAAGAAAAGAAAGAAATCTTCTTCAATTTAAGATGGAAATAAGAAGAAAACAAAATTTGGCTTAAATACCTATAAATGGAGATAATAATAAATATGGCATGTATACTAAAATTGAACTTAATAGCTTGTATTAAGGGCTTGGTTTAACCCTGTCCGTCTGTCTGTCTGTCTGTCTGTCTATTCTAGTAAATTTGTGTGCAAGCTACAGGTCGCATTTTTGGTGATATTTTGATGAAATTTGTTGCAAGGATATGAAATGGTCCACAGAAAAACCCTGTTAAAAATGGATTAAATCAGATCATGTTTAGAATCCCTCCTTATATAAATTACTACTACAATAAAAGTGTTTATATAGTAAAAAAATGGCAATTTTTACATAAAATTAAGTGAAGAATAGTGAAATAACTTTATATTTGCCTGTGCCAAATTTGGGCCCGATCGGACCATGTTTAGAACCTTTTCCCATATAAGTATATTTCACGAAGTAACTTGTGACTCGCGTGTACAGTTACAACCAAACTAATTGTAGCATAAAAGTTAAGCTTGACCGATTTTTTCTTGTTTTTATTAAAAAATTGCTGCATAAAAATAAAAATGTTTGCAAAATATTTCTCCTCTATTGAGAGATATTCAACCTGTAAGATAAAAAAGATAAAAGATCGATTTGACTTACAGAAGCAGAAACTAATATATTTTTGCCCTTGAAATGAGAAAAGCTCTTTAATTCAAAAGGATTATGGTCGAAAGTAGGATTTACACTATTTTTGTTCATACGTTCAATATTGGAAATACTTGTTTTAAGCATACTTTATAGCAAAATAATACTTTTGTCCATACGTCCATAATTGAAAACTTCGGTTTAAATGAATATAAATGTAACTTTAAGAATAGATTTTTAAAGAAATCTTATCAGTCACCATTCTTGCTTTTTTTACAATACACAATTCCCAGCAGAACATTAACATTTTCTTTTAATACATAAAAAAGAAAAAGAAAAGAAAAACTTGAAAATCATCAGATTCGTATGCACATGTATATATATTTATATATATAGTATATATATAAATCTATACATGCACACACATAGATTTTCATAGTAGACATAGAAAGTATTTTACAGGCATAAAAACTTGTTTACAGTGACATACTTTGACACATACCGTTGAAGCTTGAGTGGAGAAAAAGACAACTCAAGCCCTACAGTATATAATAAACAAAAACATATATATATTTATATATATATATACACACTCACATACATTTGCATATATGTGTATGTATGCGTTCATGTCAACAAGTAATGATAATAATCGTAAGCCTGATAATGATAATGATGATATTAATGGAACATGCTGCTTACTTTTCAATAACATGCATACATACTCGTACATATACATATATACCGTATATACATAGAATGTCTGTGTGTGGCATATTTAGCTCCAATATGGCTAAAACCAAATGTGTAATTATAATTTAACGTTAAGAAAATTTTTTTTTTTCCTGCCAAAATTGGCAAACAGGGAATGTTAGTTAGTTTGTTAGCATTATATATTTATAAGTTGCTTAACATGCATATAAAACTTAAGTGTGCTTAGCATAAAAGCTGATATTAACGATTAACTAATATACACTCGAAGAGAGAAGAAATGGATTTAGAAACATTAGTGTAATTTGTTTCCTATGAGAATTTTCTATGAATCCACTACTAGTGATAGGTGGCAACACCTCATCCGATACTAATTTTGTTTGTCTCTGCCAAATTCGAAATTTGAATTATTATATATAATGCTTACTTTAATACTCGAGAGCATATGTTTGCATGCCACGCCCATGTTGTATTTGTAAATTTTGAAAGTAATTTGTCTATAAAACTTCTAGGTAGTGCTCATGTTCTCATACTTAGTTTGTCATTTTTTTGTGTCATCAAGAAAGTGGGGTCAGAGATTCAACATCAAAAAATGAGTCAATCTAGACAAATGTGTCCGTGTGTCTGTCTATTTTTGGTATTCTTATGGTCGTAAATTTTAAGACATTAAGTTGAAATTTTTTCTTTAGACACTGTCTAAATTAGGTAAAGTTGGTCAAGAGCCACGCCTACAATGAATAAAAATCTATTTATCTGATGTCACAATGTATCTAAATTTAAAAATTTCTAATTACGACATTCATTTACATGCAAAAATAGGCGTGGTCAGATAACAGACACACCCACAATCGACATAAATCTACCTAGGAACTAAAATTTGGCATTCATAACTATAGTTATCCCATTTATCAATGTGCCAAAAATGGGCATGGTCAGGCAACAGACAATTTACCAAAAACCAAACTCCACGTAAAACTCAACTTGCCAGCTGATATATAATACGTACACTATTAGAGGGCGTAATCATATACCTGCCACGCCCACTTGTTGTATATACATGTGGAGGGTATTTTAGATTTGGCTTAAGCCAAATAAATTGTTTTTCCTTCTCATATAAGGTTTTTTACTAATTCAAAAAATGAAAACAACAAAATATCATTAAATTTAAATATTCCAAGTTTTGTATTCTAATTATACAATTAGAAAATAAAATGTCATGTGCCTTTTACAACAGCCTAACAAATTGTAATCTTAATTAAAAAAAGAAAAATTCTCACATTCTTTTTCTCCTGCCATCCTATTGCAAATTGATGGAAATTGACTTTTGTCAACTGGCCTTTTTTTTTTTAACATATATACATATTTGTACATGTCTGAGAAGCAGCCAACATTATGGTCATCATCATCATCATCATCATCATCATAATTATGGAAAATAATAAATAAAATGTCACAAAATAATGACACTTGTTGAATTGAATTGAAATTTCTCATAATGCAATTATGATAATTTTTTTTTTTTTTTTTTCATTACTAAAATACACATATACATGTGTTATAATGTGAAAAAAAAAAAAAAGAAATTTTCACAAATATATAGATAAATGTATACACACATATATACGCAAAAAATATATATATTTGTATACAAATGATTGTGTGAGCATGAAATTGTTCACATAAAGAGCAACAACTCAACTGAACTGTCATGTAAATGTGCAATAAGAAGAACATGACAAATATGTAAAATAAAATAAAGACAAAAAAGTACAATGAATAAAAAAAAAAAAAATTTAAAAAGAATTGCAATAATTTAAAATGTAAATTATTATAATTTATGGGATTTTGTTGAAGTGAAAAATTGAATTGAATTTTCTTGTTACAACAAATGCTTGATATTAAAAATGACAACAAAAATAAATAATGAAATTATTAAAAAAAAAAAAAAAAAAAGTGAAAATACTTTATAGTCAGTTCCACTGGACTATTTAATACCCTACATCACTTAGTTACATAATTACTGTTGCAATCAGTTGAGTTGTATCTGTAAGTGCAAGTCATTGTCATATAAAAGTTCCTTTGTGAAAAATTTTTATATGATAAGGAGTTCTAAAAATGTCCCAATAAGGTTCAAAATGTCAATTATTAATTCTATACCCAAAAATATTTAAATTTGCAAATTTTTATCGCATAAAGGTTAATTAGAAAATAGGACATTGTATGGGAAGGTTTTCTAAAAATGGATCAATTAGGTCCCTTTTCTATAGTGATTGTTTTTGCCTTAAAGGACATTTTTGTGTAAATTTTCTTAAAAAAATATTAACAATAACAACCTATAATTTGATTACAAGGTTTACATGGCCGGACAGACGGACTTGGTAAAATCGATGAAGATTTTGATATTCTTTCCATCGATATAATTAAAATAAAATTCATGCAAATGCAGTATAGGTATCCTTTTATCGCTTTGGTGGTGTAGGGTTTGAAAGGTTCTTAAGAAATTTATTTTATTTTTAAAACAATTTTTATTTATATTGTGAAGTGTGGTGATGCTAATCATCATCATATTATATTCATGAAACCCCTTGATATTCATTATTAAAGTTAAACAGTTTGCCTTGAGGTGGCAACAATTTTAGATTTTTAAGGAATGTGCTGCCTTATCTTTGTAACTCTGCTCACTTCTCTCTTTTCTGTTATCACAAACAAGTATTTGGATTTTTTTTTTTTTTGGATTTTTTTATGCGCACACTTTATATGCAGTATGAAAACATACAACAACAACATATAAAATGTAGTCATTAAGTAAGTGCGTTTGCCGTCAGTCATTGCGTCAATCGTTGGCATACACATTTTCTTTGCATATAAATCATTTTATTTTTGTTTAATAATAACTGGGTCTGGGTCTGGTTTTTCTTTTATACTCTTTACTCTTCTTGTATATAAAACTTCATAGTAAGAACTCAACTTGAAGTACTGTTATATTTTTATACTCTATAGTATAAGATGGAGAGTAAGTAAGTTTGTCATTCCGTTTACAACAACCACGAGTCAGAGACCATACTAAGAATATATTTTTTTGATCAGTATCAAAAACTAACTCAATCTAGACATATATGTCCGTGTGTCCCTCTGTTTTTGGTCGTAAATGTTAAGATATTGAGCTAAAATGACCAAAATCGTTTACAAGCCATGCCCACAATTGACAAAAATTTATTTATTGGCAACAAAAATTGATGTAAGGACTGGAAAACCTACCTTATCACCTTCATCTTATTATTAATACCATACTTGATAATTAGATGCTTGAAGAGAGTGAGAAACGGAAACGGAAACGAAAAATGTAACAAAACTTGACGCAACAAAAAGCCATAGATTAAATGTAAAGATATATTAAATAAAACATTCAGATACTGGTACACAACAATGGCAACAACAACAACGTATACAACTACGCACACACTCTTACAATGTTACTGATAAATATCCATAAAGTTACATAAAAAAACTGACAAAAAAAAAAAAACAAAAAAAAAAACAAAAACAAAATCACCATCAGTTATGCAGCAGTAGTAAATGTAAATGTAAATGATAACGTAAACAAGAAAATCAAGTTGTAAAAGGCAAAAGACAGACAGTGACAGACGACAGCAGGGGTCAGAAATATACTAAAATAAGGGTAAAGATTAAATATTCCCCTATTTTTATTAATACTATTAAAACATTATATATATGTAAATAATATGGTCTAGGACACTTAATTTATACCCTACATAACCAAAGATTATGAGACTTTTATTATATCAATCGAATCATTTGTGCGCCTGTATGTCTTTTACGGTATTTATTGGTCGACCTTTATTTACTACCATAAACGATACATTTCCAACTGATTACATTTGTTTAATTCTTCTACTTAATGTTAATTAACGCTATAAGTACAATAAGTGGTTTAAGGAGAAGGTGATAACTGACTGACTGCTCGCTTCTATTCTGGTGTGCTTCTGATACATTTCACCAATAATTAAAGGTTTATGGCAGTTGTTGTACAGGTAGGTAAGGTAGCCTTATGAATTATTAACATGCAGGTATGTATTGTGCATAAGAGGTAGACGTTGAACACTATTATAATGGGGTTCTTGTTTCTGTTGTTAAATGTAATGAAATGTACGATTTATATGTGAAAACGTGCAAACTAGTAAATTACAATGAAAGTAAACAAGAATATTGACAACACGAATTATAAAAACAACAACAACAACAACAACAACAACAACAACAACAACAACAACAACAACAACAACAACAACAACAACTATTGATATAGAAATGGACATGCATCTATATTTGATGCGAATTGTATAGAATATGTATGTGTGTAGAATTTGTTTGAATGTGTAAAATACTAGGGCGAGTATAATAAATGGTCAGAGACACGATGATGACACATACATGATATATGGATGTGTATGGTATCTATGTAGGTATGCCTACATATTTGCCTATTCAAATAAATACAATGCATACATAAATGAATGAATGAATGAATGAATGACTGCATGAACAAAAGACTATACGAGTGAGTATATGACTGAATGACTGACTGACTGAATGTCTGAATTTTATGGTAGAACCACTATGCAGCTCCACATCGATTACACACACAACAATTAAACACACCCCAGACACTCTTAATAATTACTATATTTATTAAAAGTAAGTGCTTATATCTTGCATCCACGAATTATGCGTGTCTGTCAATAAATTGCACTACAATACTGCACTAGAACACCTCTGAGAAGAAGAATACAACAATAATAATATAACGTATATATATAATTTATGCCCGAAAAGAAAGTAGTTATCATGTGTTAAAATTTTGACGATGATTCAGTCAATTTTGTCTGTACGTCCAATACGTCCATGTTTAATTATTAAAACATATCACATAAATAAAATTTTGTGATATTAAGTCAAAATATTTGTCAGGTGGGCTTATATATGTATTTTCTGTCAGAACTGAACCACAGTACATGAACTGTACTCACTGCCCTTAATGGCTAAATTATTATTAGTTATTATTTCCATATTAATTTTGCTAAATGTAACAATGTAATTTTAATTAGTTAAGTATGTGTATTTAATATTCAGTAAAATAAATAAATAATAAATATTGTAGTTGCCATACTATTGTAAAAAGAACAACTAATCAAACAGGCTAAATAGTCATCATAATAAAACATACACAGCGCTTGTAGCTCTCCTGGCGAAAAGAAAAAAAATTCAAAACTTACAATGACCTTGAGTATGCAAGCTAGAGACTTAAATTTTTTGTGGGCGTGGCTGATCATATATGTTTTGGATATAAGCTATAAAATGTTACGAAGAATATTTGTGTTGTTGATTGTTGTGAGCGTGGCTGATCCTGTTTTGGACATACACACTAAAATCTTTTAAATAAGACTCCTCTTTATAAAATTCTTATATTAACTGGCTGTCTTTGTTTCTGTCCAATTGGAAATTTTTTAAAACGATAGAATCCTTATAGATGGACAGACAGACACATATATTAAAAATATAGTTATAGTTTATAAAAAGTATAACTTCAATACTTTTGTTGGTTACAACTCGAATGATAAATTCAGCATACTCCCGACCCATATAAAGGCATATAAAATAAAATAAAATATATGAGGGCTGTTATAATTTTTGTTTTTAGCGGAAGTAACACTTGTGTGCGTACAATTAAATATTATAACACTAACATGTATGTACATATATATATACATGAATGGTGATGGTGTGAACATAAGCATTTATTTGCATTGCTTAAACGGGGGACCTTTCTTTCCATTTAAAAGCACTGTTTGTCCACGCTAAAATAAATTTTTGTATTTTTGAAAGCAAACATTTCAAGCACCCATATATAAACATATGTGTTTGTATATACAATTGTTATCAATATGTGGGTATTTAGATTTATTATGTGACCATAAAATCGACGTCATCTCTATTCCCGCTTAAGCACTATTGTGTGTGAACTATAGGAGACTATAAATATTTATATTGTAGAATTTCGGTATAATTACAGTTATACGTTAAATATACATGCCACCATAATTTAAAACCAAATCATAAAAAAAAGTGCATTTTTATTTATCTGTGTAGCCCCTGGCACCTCCTGCTCTTTCAAAATTTCACCCTATCTCACTCTCTCTCTCTCTCGCACATGTAGTTTTGCAGCCTTTACAATAATCTGTACGTATGAGGGCATACTCATAAATATTATAGCACACAACAACACCAACACAACTATATTTTTAAATAACAATAAAAATACATCTATGCATACACACATACATGCATGCAAAATAATGAAGAGAAGAGAAACCTCATCTATGCTTAAGCTTAAAATATTTATGGTAATGTTGTGTGCCATATATTGTCTATGTATATATATAAACTAGATATGTACGCTCAAAACAATTCAATGCGCGTATAAATGCAACATTTTATTAAAACTCACATTCATCTACATACATAAGTATACGGACATAAAAAAAAAAGAAATGAACAATATACAGCCACTGCCACTGCCACAGGCGCAGCCACTATGACAGCACGGTGAAAAAGAAAGAAAATAAAAGAAATATTGCCCGCATTGCCTTGTAGAGCATATATGAGCATAAATACAGAAGTAGCAGCAGAAGTGAGGAAATGCGTATATGCATAAAATATTTGGAATTATCATAGGCCGAACTACACAAACATATGACACAATACGATACAATAGATACTTTCTTGCGAAGTTATTACGTACACGTACACACACACACACATAACTATAAATATAAACAGCTTTGTACTATTTATGCTTTCAATAGGACTTTGGATATGTTCGCACTTTCATGCTATAATATATTGACGCACGCATATTGTCATTACTTTAATGGACTTGAAAAAAAAGTATGTATGTTTTTTTGAATATCAAGCAATATGTGTACGGTTATGAAGATAATATACCAACCTAGTTAATGTTTAAATAAACGCCCATAGTTTACACACACACGCACATACACTTGCAATAGAAAAATAATCACTCTAAACGCTAATATAAAAATTGAATGAATAAAAAAAAAAAAAAACTTGCATAAATAAGTTAAAGAGCAAAACAGAGAGTTTTGATTTAGGCCAAATCTTAGGTATTCACACGAAGGCTGCAAAGAAATTTTATGGGAGATATTCTAAAATTATCGTTCGCTTCTCAACTATAAAGCACATACAAAATCTTTATCAATCTGGTTATCTGTCCGTTTGTATGTAATAATTTATTTAAATATTGAGATGATATTAACAACAATCTTAATTTATAAAGAGTTACAGATTATTTAAATTAAGCAAGTTTCAACGATAGACACGACAACTGTTGACACACCTAATGCTAATAATATTAATGGTTTTAAAAGAAATTTCAAGTATTTTTTACACATAACTAAACTAAGATTATTGAACCATGTATCATATGGGTCAAAATATGCACCCAAATGTGTTTTTAGGCTTGTTTTTAGACAATGGCGCCCATTTTCAATTATATTATATAATTAAAATACTAGAGGTTAGTTTGATATACTACAAAACTATATGTTTTTTACGGGGCATTAAAAATTTCAATTTTGTTTTTAGCGCGCCATAAAAAAAAGTTGATCACATCTGATCCGGGGGAGAATGCCATATTCGTTTAAAGTAAATGCTTTTTTAATTGTAAATAGATTATAACTAACGTGTAAGAAATCTTTAAAAGAGTGGGTGTGTTTAACTTCCGTGAGATTAGATTAGGGCGAGTACACTATACATATATATTTGATTGTTAAAGTCTCTAAAGATTCCTAATGGGCATTACAAATATTGTGATACAGTGAACATATCCGTAAACATATATAGGTACACTATCAAGGTGGTGAGTGTAATAAAACAAAAAATTAAAATATTTACTTACTCTCTTTAAAAGCAAAATGCCAAACGCTGCTCTCTTTTACTCTCTCTCTCTCTCTTTGTTTATAAATCACTCTTTCTGTTTCTGCTTACTTTTTATCAGAGACCTCTTTTTTATGCAATTAATTTAAATTATTTATTAGCAGCAGAGACTAATTCTAGCAAGAATTTTTCTCTTTCTCTTTGATTGTTGTAGGAAAAATATGATGATAAAGGCGACTGTAATACTTACTGCACAAATATGTTAAAAGCACAACAAAATAAAAAAAAAAAAAAATAATAAGAGAAAATTATAAAAAAAAAAAAAATTTTTTTAATGATTTTTTTTCGTTCGCACTACAGATACGAAGAGAATGTCTATACCATTCGTTTTTGTTTTCACCGTATGTCCGGTTAGATTTTTGTAAAAGTAAATTTTTAAGTTTTCTTTTTGTGTTGTTGTTGTTATCGCTATTTCATTGTGCGTTTTGCTATGTTGGCATCTTTAATGACTAATGCTGTTAATATATATATTGTACAATATATAAACCGCATAAAAGGAGAACAATAATAATAATCACAACAACAAGAACCATAAAATTTAGTTTTAAATGCTAAAACGGGTTGTTAGCGCCTTACTTTTGAAGGTGAAGAATTGAAAAAAAAAACTTTTTTTGGTTGGTTTGAATTCAATTGTTATTGTTGGTGTTGTTGCGGTTAATGTTGTTGTTATATATTTTTAAAATATATTTTTGTTACTATTTTAGTAACTGCTTGATATGTCTACCTTTCGTTAAGTACTTGAAGTAAAAGAAGAACAAAAAAAAAAAGCCACAAACTCACGGATTCATTTATATACTAGAACCGATTTAAGTAAACTTCTCAATTGTGGATGTCAGACGTCCCATTAAAATTTTCTTTTAAATTATTCATCCGCCAACAAAACGGATTGTATTAAAACACACAATCACCTATTACTTGCACACAAACACACACCAATTCACTGAGTTAATTATTTTTTGCCACAAAAAAAATAAAAAAAACGTACACGCAGAGTGCACTGTTTTTATTACTGCCAACGCGATACGCTCTCTTCTTCTAATAAATGCAAAAACAAAGACAGAGATGGCAAGATAGTACAATTTTTATTTTTTCATTGTTATTGTTATTTTATATTTGTTATAATGAAATTATAATCGCATATTATTACACACACACACATACACACACACACATACTTACTCACTCATACAAAGAATTTAGCTGCTATTGGGCAGCACTATAAAACAACAACACGAAAAAAAAACCATATTTTGCCACATTTACAAAATTAATGAGCAGAAATATTTTCACAATTACTTATTTTTCAATTACTTAATATTTCTTACGTGTGGTGGTTTGCGTATGTGTTTTTAATCACATAGTATAGATTATTCGATGATGACGTTATTCTCAAAGATATTGTAAAAACATACACCAGCAATGAAACGAAACGTCAAATAATTACACAAAAAAAAAAAAAAATGGAGACGATGACGTTTTATCTTTTATTTACTTATGACTATTTTTTACACACAACATATGTATACGTGGGGTATAAATACAAAATATATAAAATTGTATAAAACACCGTTAGGGTTGAATTAGCGCACTGTATTTTTATTTTATTTTAATTTATAATTTTTTTTTTTTTGTTAAATTAACACGAATGTTGTACTAGTACGGCCCTACTTGCTCATCAACTTGACAAAGACTGATAATATTTGCAGGCACTAACTTACCCGTAGAACTTAAATAACAAATGCAAACACACAGTAAGACAGCGTGTGTGTGCATAAAAGAATGTGTATGTAGAAATAAAAAGCAAGCAGCCGGTTTCAGTTGTAAGCCTGCATCTCACTCGATGTGTATGTTTCTTTGTCTCTTTTTTTGTGTTTCCTTTTTTTTTTTTTTTTATTATAAAATTCTCTCTTTTTTATATGGTATGCGCACACTCATTGCTAATTATAGAGAATAGTTGTTTATTATTACTATTGTTATTACTCATCTAAATAAAACTCTTAGTTAGGTATGAAGCCGGCAATTTTTATACCCTCCCTAATATAAGACGACAGATACTACGTTTGCTATAGCATTTCCAATGCTTAGAATCAAATGTCAGAGACTTTCTTAAAAATCTAAATTAATCCAAATACGTCCGTCCATATTAAGATTGTTGGGACTGTCACTGTATAATGGAAGCACGTATAAGTGAAAATGTTATATTCGGTCTAGCCGCACCATTTACTACCCCATACCATTTAGTGGGTATAAAAAAAGAGAGTAGAAAACTTTTCCTTCTTTTTATTCATATTTCTTATATTGCCCCACCTTTTCTTCTCAAATATAATTAATCAATTAATTTTGTATATAATGCAAGTTTTCTTCCTCCAGTGTAGAGTTAAAAGTATACTAAGTTTACAATTTCGGTGGCATTTGATTATCATCAAAGTTTCTCTCTTTCTTAGAATCTATTAAGTCCACTTGGAACCTTTTCGAAGCGGATCAAATCACTTGACAACCCCATTCCCACCCACCATTGACTAAAAAACACGACTTTAAAAAGAAGAGCTATGGCTTTTAAAAATTTTAGATGTACGGATATATTGAATGTTTTGAACAGCCACGCCCACAATTTATACAAAGATCTCGTTAGCATGGAAGTTTATCTTTACGTTGAAATTTATTACAAAGTTGATAATAGTTAAAAAGGAACGCTTTTGTATATAAGCGACGCCCATAATTAATTTATTTATGTATATATATAAAGGATACGCCACATTCATATTGAACTTAATGTTTTTTGTTGTTGTTGTTCTTTTTTAGGTTATTAATAAGCTACAGTGTACGAGAGTGTGTGTGTGTTTTTTATCTGTTTATTTCTTACTTTTCCTAAATAGAGAGAAGAGAAATTTCTTTTGTTTTTTTTGTTTGTATATCTTTATGACTGATATTTTCCTTTATTTCCTATTTAACGTAAACAAGTGTTTATTTGTTTTTCTGTGATTTTGTTGTTGACTGGTGAGTGGGGTGGTTGACTGACTGCATAGCTCTTTGATAAAATTCTGCTTTAGTTCTAATACTAATTAAAGCACAAATTAACTGAATGAAGAGAAAATGTTAAAATCGAGCAAACTCAACTACAAATAACACCCTACACTGACACTGTTTAATTCAGAAAACAAAGGAACGTTAGAAGACGGAGAGAGAGAGAAGTTTCGACAGAAGGAATGGTACACTTAGTATAATCTTCATATTGTAGAGAGAGCGTTCTAAACACATCAGTCAAACGATGAGTGTGAGTGGAGTTATTCACGTTGGCCTTGTACAACAAACGTACTTTTGCAGTTTTCTACAAACACTTACAAGTGCACGTAACGAAGTATTGGTGAAAAGGTGCGGTAGTTATTTTATTTTTTTACAAATTTCACATTTATTTAACATTTTAAAGATGAAAATAAAAAAAATAAAAAATGTAGAGAACAAAACGCAACAATTTTGCAATAAAGTTCGGATGGGACAACAATAAATGGCAGCCAAACAAGTTATCCAATCTAAGCGACTATAACTCATAAACCAAAAAGAAACAAAACAATATTAGTTTGTGTGTATGTATTTCTAGATAGAAAAGATGGGTGTGTGTGCGGTGTTTCAAAAACCCAAGACTAATGACTAAGATGTAATAATACTTGTAATCATCATCACCAGTATCAGCATCAGCATCTGCATCAGCATCATTGCTATTGTTATCAATTGATGACGAATAGAAAATTATAAACAAAAATCAAAGGAAAAAGATGCCTAAGCACAACTATAGTTTTACGAGTATATATAACAAAAATATTTATTATACTATTTAAGAATTTTTCGACGACGTTTCTGAAAAAAAATATATTTTCAACAAAGCCTGCCCTATTAATCGAGAGGGTATAACATGTTATCGTAATACATCTTTTACAAACGGAGGCCCGTAGCTGGTGCACAAAATTTACATGGACAGACGGACAGACAGACGCATATAGTTAAATGGTTTTTAATAGATCGGGATAATAGAAGAAGTGTTTTCATTGAGTGTACGGATGTAAAATATTACAATTCTCCATCTTATGGGGAAGGTATAATGAAGACACCATCACTAATCCCAACAACAATAACTTATATACACATACATACACATGCATCAACAACAATAATGACATCTTCATTAACACTAACACTAAAACAATCAACCCAATCAATAACAATAACAATAACAACAAAAATTTTTTAATATTATTATTATGATAAGCAGCGAGTATCAAAATAGAAAAAACATACCGACCTTGATACATATTTATGTCAGACAACTTCTATATGTAAAATGTTTGTATAAACACGATAAAGAAAAAAGATGAAAACTCTCTAATAACGTTATATTTTTGAAATTTTCGGAAAAAGTAGAAGAAGATTAAGATCACAGTCACCATCTTTTAACCCAAAAAAATTTTGAACTTTAAAGTTTTTTCAGAAAAAATACTTTACACTAAGATATAGGCGTGGCAAAACCGTATTTTTATTAATTTATACTTTACCTTGAACTTTAACTGTAAACGTTTACAATGTGACAAAATTAGAGAAGAGCACTTGTACCCGCAGACCGGTAAACGGTGAAGCCATACAAAAAATGTTTAAAAAATTTGCTACTTTGTTAAAAAAAACATACAATAATTCTAAATGTTTTTTATAAATGGTTCAAATATTTCAACATATAAAGCACATTTTAAAGTTGATAGATACACATGTGTGGTAGTAACTGGTACTAAATTTACTTACGATTTGAAATAATTATCTAAAACTGATTATATATGGTTAAAAAAGGCAATTAAAACAATTAAATTAAAAGCAAAAGAAAAACTTCAATTAATTTTTATCAAGTATGCAGAAAACAAACAAAATGTTATTACAATGAAAAGAGAAAAAAATGAAACCAGATGGAAGTATGTTTTTATGCATTAGTCATGCAAGATTATATGAAAAAAAAAAAAAAAAGCAGATTGAAATTTCAAATGAAAGCGAAATGAAACAAAAAACATTTTTATTTAACTAAACAATAACAACAACAAAAAAAAAACATTAAATTTATCATAGACATTATAGAGCAGTGTTAATAAAGTTAAAGATTTATAAAAAACTACGCACACACATCTGCACGAAACAGCCAATTACAGTGTTATTGAGTGAGTAGTCACAGTCATATATAAAATATATATAAATGGAAACAATAAAACAGAGAGGAGAACAACAGTTAAATTAAATTGAATGGATTTTTTCTCTGGCTAAAGTAATATACTCTCGCATGGAGTAAATTACAGTTACATATGGAAAATCTATATGTATATGTGTATATATAAAAAGGAACAATAATAACAATGTGTACGATTACTTATAGTCACTTATATTCCCAGCGAATGTGTTTATTTGTGTGTGAAAGACACATGCCGAGTGAAGTAAGATAGAGAGAGAGAGAGAGAGAGAGAATAAATAGATGATTCGTTACTAATATTGAAGATTTCATTTCATTTTATTTTATTTTTTTTTTCAGTTTATTTTAATACCGAGGGTGCTGATAAATAAATGATTTCCGGATCTTTCTGTATTTGAACAACAACAAAAGAAAAACCATATATGTTTATTGAAATAAATGAATATGGTATGCGGTAGTCTAGGGATTCCCAAACTTTTAAAACAATAGGACAAAATCTTAATGGACAATAAATGGCACAAATATATATATTGCAAATATGTAAAAGATTTAGCATGAGCCGAATTTAAGTTGAGGGTGTAGTATTTGTACAAATTAACTGTTAAACCTTTAAACTTTTCTGCATCAAGAATTTTCTTTTTGTAAATTTTGTCCATTAGCCAACCCAGCTCATAATTTGATATATATGTATATATTTATGTAATACTCTATTTAGCATTGTTTTTGTGCAAGTGAGAGAATTTGATCGATTGTGAGCGTGGCAATTGATTTTAATCAAGAATAGATATCCTTTGAGACCTATTTCTGAATACAGCACAAATTGAATTATAAACTTATTTTATACATATGTACGAAGGATTTAAATAATACAGTCGATATCATAATTCGATCACTTATTTCTTAAAATTAGTCTAGTTGATATTATTATTTTGGGAGTCCCTAACCATATCTTTTGAGATTGTATCTATCTCTCTCTCTTTCCTTTGTGCATACAAAACTTCTTTCCATAACATCGTAATATAAATGCGGTGAATTTATTAAACAACTTGTGCGTTATTGGTTTGGTTTGGTTTGGTTTGGTTTAGTTTTTTATTTTCTTTCTTCGCATTTCATCAATTTTCCTCTGTAACTACATAACTGCTCAGCATGGAAACTAAAAACCGAATCGATCAGTTGCCAAAGGGAAAATTAAATTCAATGAAAAGCTACATGAAACTAAGTTTCACACATTTCATACAATACACACACACATATATATGTTCATATATTTATACACTTGGGAAAAAATTGCAAAAAAAAAAAAAAGAAAAGGAAAACTGCCCTCCTCCACAGTATGAATGGAAACAAGAAGAAATAAAAATACAAAAATAAAACAGTAACAAAATTGATTATGATAATAATAAATATTATATGTTATGGAATAAGAGAGAAGGAAAAAACACAAGTTTGTATGTGGCAGAAAATTCTCCTTGTACAGCATGGTTATTATTCAAACTTCAAGTGCTGCTTTTAATATATTGTTTATTGCATACATATTTATAGGTACTTATCTATAACGGATAATCGAATTAAAACAAGATATTACTATATCGTATAATTGACAACTTCATTAAATTGTTAAATGAAAAATGTTGATGTAGGATACGATAAAGCAACAGGCTGAAGTGGATGGAAGGAAAAAATAAATCAACTTAAAGCTGCATAGTAAATATTTATTTAAAAGAAAAACAATGTATATAATTTTTTTTTATAAGTAATTGAAGAACAAGATTAAAGTAACTTGTTATATCCTTGTATTGCGTGTTAATCTCTATAGCGAAATGCTAATTCACTAAGAATTATTTTAATAAGAACGACCATTAGCTTATCGCATTCTATAGGTCGCTTTTTTTCTTTTGATATTCAATCTCATTACATTCTTCATATTGGATTTAGATAAGTGGGACTTAGTGTTTTTCACCTGATAGAGTATTTTTATAATCTGTGACAACCGCATTCTACTCATCAATCCCTTTCATTTGATATCCATATTAAATAGAATATGAAGAAATAGTTAAACCGCAATATCGAGGCATTCGCCATTTTGAATTTACCATAATATTGAAACTTTTCAAATAAATTATTTTATAGTTGCCTATGTTTATGGTGTATTACATTTTCTTTCATTCGCAGCAGAAAAGTTGCTTATCACAACTAATAATAATAGTAAAAGTATTCTTGTTTGTTTTGTTCCCTAAGTTTTAAACTTTATTTGATTTTCCCATCATTTCTATTATAAAACTCGTACATCATATTAATGGTAATAAGCTGAGACAAACGAATGGTTATGATAAACGATTTGTGTGACGTTTCCCCTTGTCATTCCACACATTATAAAATGAACGATCGCTCGCGTATAGATGTGGTGCGTATAACTGATGCATATATAAATTCATATATAACTAATAATCTGTGAAAATTATACTAAGAGGTTCAAAGAGTCACAATCACTTCTACAGAGAGAGGGAAAGTAATGTCAGTAAGAAGAATTAAAATCATTAAAAACCTTATATAATATCTAATATAATAAAAGGTTAAATAGGTAATTATGATACTGCACACACACGCACACACACACACACACCCAGTCTGCCATTTATCTTTATCTCTTTAATATAAAACAGTTTCAAAGTTAAGTGATGTGTGCTTTTATGCTGGTTAGAGAAGTCCATATGCTCGGTGCATCTGCATTGTATTATATAATGTTAACTGAAGTTTAAATAGAGGGCAAAATAGTAATAACAATAAACATAATTTTTAGATGCATAACATTATAAAGTGACAATAATGCATTTGTGTATGAAATGAAAATAAAAGATAATAATATTATAGTAGAGTTGTTTAGTTGTTGTTGTTATTGTTATACTTTTTCACATTTAACCCATAATCATAATAAAGAGATAGAGTTTAAAACAAATTATATTTGAATTGAGCTAAAATCTTTAACACTCTAAAAATCTATCTATTTGTGAAGCATAGACGTGAAGAAGTTTGTTTTATGTATTAATCTGCTCTAAAAACGCCCATTTGTAAATTGTGGGAGTGTCTGTTGTATGACTCTTTTAGGTATACAAAGACAAATTTCAACTTTGTCAAGTTGATTTAGAGGTGTTTGTCATTTGTGGGCGTGGTAAGAGAAATAATTCTGAAAAGTTTCATAACAAAAATTTAATTTTTACCTTAGAAGACACATTTCATTTCAAAACGGTTATTTAAACGGTGAGTGTGTCTGACCCCGCCTACTTCTTGTCTTTAAAGCTAATAAAAATATGCCTACCAAATTTCGACTTTGAAGTTTGTGAGATATTTTTATTGATTGTGAGCGTGGCACTTGACAATAAGTAAATAAATAAAATTGCTTGTACAAAAATTTCATCTCAATATCTAAGAAATTATTCTCCCTCTCATGCACTTGGTCGAAGAGACACTGGAGAGGCAATGGTTAGATTTTAGCATATTTTACTGTTTATCAAAAGTATAGGTTTTTCCCTGAAGCCTTGTAAAATACAACAACTGTAAATACACACATACATGTACATATTATATATAGAGAGCGTATTGTATTTAAACGTATTGTATTAAAACGTAACTGTTTGTTTTGTCGATATAACGGAAAGTTAAATAAAATTCCTTTTTACTTCTTTTTTGCTTCTCGCTCTCACTCTCTTAAGCGCTACCTAATGCGACAACAAACACAAAAATTGTGTTAATAAAAGGAGCGTGCTACGTAATTTATGATTAGAATTAAATCAGAAATTACACATACATACGCAAATATATGGTATATAGATAAGCAAACATTCGATACAATGAATTTCTGTTATATGTATGTCAAGTGCGTTTGTGATAATATGAGACGCACTACCGCATGGATAAACGTGAGTGAAAAGGAGCGTAAGGGTGTTAATAAAATAAGAAAAGTATAAAAAAAAAACAATATGGGATTCGCTTTATTCAATTAATTATCAAAATGGAAGACGATAAGGTGTTGGCGCCAAATGTCCCATATGCGTGACTTATAATTGTTACTAAACAGCTTAAAATTTAAAAAATAACCGATTTAATCATATCCGTCTGTCCATCCATGTATTTCTTGTGTTTAAGCTATAAGAGCAATTTTTGATATTTATTCATGAAATATGGCACAGGGATGTCCTTTTGAGTTAAGGACGGATTTCATCGATTCATTTTTTTTCATACCATAGGGGATAAAAGGGGAAAATTAAGTTTGTGCAAATGTTTGTAACTCCTAAACGACAAACACCTTAAATTCAGAATCAAAATCTAAATCAACTTAACCGTGTCCGTACGTCTGCCCATATAATTTGTTGGCAAGCTACAGATTGCATTCTTTGAGATATTTCAATGAAATTTGGTACAATGACATGTATTGACTTAAAAAAAAATTTTATTAAAAGTGGACCAAATCCGACTATTTTTAGAACCCTTATTCACATAAAATCCTCCTACATTGAAAGTTTTCATATGGAAAAAAATCGCAATTGTTAATATTTTTTAACAAAATTTGGTGAAAACAAATTAATTAGCTTAATAATGAAATACATTAAACGTGAACGCCATGGTATTACTTTTTTTTTACTCTTTTCCATACAACACTTTTTTTAGTTGTACTGATAAAACTAAACTAATTATAGCACAATTTGTGGGGTAGGGTATTAAAAGGTTCGGCTAATACACATTACAATATTTTCGCTTGTTTTGTGATAATAAATTTAAAATCAATTATAACCAAATTGTATGTTAGTCATAAATTTCCTTCACTTTCTCTTTTTAAGGCTGCCTCTCGTGTCACCAACTATTTGTAATTTCTGCCACAATATATTCCAAAATTATTAAATGTCATAAAATTCACGTGTATCGTAATTAATCAAGTGTACATTTTATGGTTTATAATTGTAACAGAAACTATGTATGTACCCTGAACGTAACATATGCACAAATGCTCATCAAATAGCTGCACGGAGAGTATGTGCAAGTAAGTCATTCATTTTATTTTATCGTTTGACATGAATGAGTATTACGTGTGTTTCTAAAGTGGAACAATTTTAATAACATGATACATGAAAATTCTTTAATGTTGTTTCCTTTCCATTAATTAGGGTCTTTCTTCCAATTTACCGATTTAGACAATATTCAAAAATTTTCAAATTTCATCTACACTAATCTATACTTAAAAAATGTTCAACACTTAAGTGTATTTAATTAATTATAAACCTTAATAATGAATGTCTGTGCTTTTTTTTTTTTTTAATAAGTTCTTAACAAGGTTATAGTCATAATCCTCAACAGGATAAAATCCAGTAAATTGCTCTGCACATACAGCAACTGTATAATATGTACATACATAATGGTATATGAACACGCAAATTGATTGTATGAAAGCCTCTTCAAAATGCCAAGTAAGGAAAATGAACAGTTATATTCAGCACACAACACCCACTCAGCTTACAATGGTCAGTGAATAGTTTATGTTGATGGCAGGCTATAGACAATAAATCAATTCAGTTTATACTAATAATATACTTGCTGCTTTCATTGTTACTGTTGTTGTTGTTGTTGTTGTTGTTGTTGTTGTTTTATATACTAACTATTTTACAAATGGTACATTTTCATAACATATAAGTAAAGTTCTGAAACAGTAGTAAACTAGGATTGATATCTATTTTTATAGTATAGGATTTTTAATAGATTTTTTTTTTTTTTTTTTTTAGAAAAGGCCATTAATATATGTTTTAAGTTTGAAAATAATTTTCAACAACTTTCAAACCTGTGACGTAGAACATACACAATAAACAATTAAATCCTGGACGTACAGACATTTCTTTTTTTTTTTAAATTTGTAAAAATCATATAACAAAATATTACAAATAAAATAATTATATATTTTAGTTTTAAGAAAAATAAATCTTTGAAGTACTAAAATGTTGAACAAGACGAAAAACATAAGAGAATGCATACAATATCTCTCTAGGCGCCTGGATGTGTGTACTTTTCTCTTCATTCATATGAAAATATTTTAATTAAAATAAAATTATCATATTTTTTTATTTGTTTTTTTTTTGTTCTCGCCCGGTTTTGTCTTATTCTATATTCGGTTACAATATTTTCTAGATAAATTTTCGTTTAAGTAAACACGTAAAACTGTCACTGACACGAGTTTCATTTTACAATTTTTTGTGTGTTTGTATGTTAAGTTATGGTTTTTGTATTAGTTTTCTTTTCTTATGCTATGCTTCTGCTTTTATCTTTCTCCCTTTCTCGTTTACTCATTCCATTAGCAAAATTTACAATTTAACACGAAGAACACGCATTCAACTCATAAATCTTGTGGACAATGTGAGGCTACAAACTAAAAACATGTTGCTTCCTGTATAAAATGATGGCAATTTTCAAGCTGCCATAAAAATATATACTGGATGCATAGAGCAGCCTTTTTAGACTTTAAAGTGGGAAAAGGAAAACATGTACAATTAAAATTTTTAGGAAATAATAATAAACGATAAGCAAGTATTGCCGTAAATCTTTATTTTGTGTACGATATATATAAAAAGATTGATCTAAATAGGTTAATAGGTTAAATTTTGGAAATATTGCAGTATTGAAGGGCATGGTAACCTTCTAGATTACTCCCTATTATTATTCACAAGTAAGCTTTACAAGTTCATTCTTGCTCAAGAAAGGGTTCATTCGCTTCTCGCCAAATAAAATTATATTATAGTTAAGCAATGGATTTAAGGTTATGAAATTATACAAAGTCTCTTTCTAGCCTTTTAGAATTTAAGAAATTTAGATAAATTTTATTTTCTTTCTTCATCAATATATTAAGGAATAATAAAAAAAATTTTTTTTTTTAACAAATATATATATAGAGCAAAACTATAGAGTTTAAGCTTTTAAATGATATAAAATATTATATATTCTTTCATAGAAAAATAATATTTTTATTGATAATTTAAATCATATTTAATAGGCTTCTTCTCATTGATTTGCCAACGTTGGAAAAAAGGCGAGAAATTTTATGTGTTATATTTATTACAAAAATAATCAAATAAAAATAATGTTCACCTATTTTGCTTGAGAGGATCTCTTTTAACATCCCCAATAGGTTTACTAGGCACTATAATCTAATAAACCCCTTCCGGGTTCTTTGCCAAATGTTTAATGACAATTATCATCTTTTTGATCCATTAGTACAATTAGAAATATACTATTACGTTAGCGCTTGCGATTGCCAGACTGATGGTTTTGTTGTAAATGTATTAACAAAATGTCTTGTATTGGATCTGTTTGCACGGGTGTCATATATGTTTGTAATTAGTCGTGCATGCACATCTCATCTCATCTCATCTCATCTCATCTCATCTCATCATTTTTTTTTTTTCTGATTTATCTATATTTTATCTACTATATCTTAACTTTTGTTTTAAATTAATATTATTCATATGTCTTAACAATGGTTGTATTGGTTTTACTAATTTTAATTTAGTTTATTTCTAAGTTGTTCCCGAGGCTGCTGCTGCTGTGCGGCTGCGGCTGTCTTATTTTATTTTATTGTATTTTTTATATTATTATTATTATTTTTTTTTTACTCATTACTTTTTATATTTTTTTTTTTTTATTAGTTTCATATTATATTTTGCCTTACTTTCATCATGTACGAGTATTAGTTGAAATTGTTTTTGTAACTAATGGATTTAAAAACAAATACAAATACAAATACAAATATTCATTGAAAAATGTTTTTTTTTTTTTTTGAAAATCACTAAAAATGTGAAAAAACTTGAAATATTTTTTAAATAAATTCATATTGTTGGTATCTGTACTGTAACAATTTTAGCACTTTATTAAAAGTTGTGTACGATTATGTGGAAAATGATATTAAATAAGATAGAAAAGTTTGGTTAAGCCCGAAGCTTAAATACCCTCCATTTTTTTGTAATCTTTTAATAAATAAGTTTCTATTGCTATAATTTATGTAAATAACTATTTCATGTACTTACGCAAATAGCGTTTTTTTTTTTAATTATAGGCGTTAGTGTTTATCAATTATGCTCATTTTTGGCACAGTGTTGGATAACGGTACCCTTTATATTCATTTGATAGGCATGGTATAATTTTTTAAAGATAAAATTTTTTCGAGGTATATTGAGATTTTCGTTTATTGTGGGCGTGTCTCTTAACCAATTTTGCTCAATTTCAATACGAAACAGCAAAATTAAACTTTAGAATTAGTTTGACTAGTTTCAATTTGATATCTTAAAAATTACGACCGTGAGAGTGCCAACAACAGACGGACATACGGACGTATATGTCTCAAACGATTTCTCTTTTGCATGCTGATTAAGAATATATATGGTTTGTGGAATCTTTGAGGTTTTCTTCGATGTATTGTAAACGGATGAGTGGAGGGTATAAAAATGGGAATCATGTAACCATTAAGAGTTTTCATTCCTTTTCAATATTTCTTTCTTAACATATATCTTTTATATATCTTGCCCACCCTTAGGCTAAACATTCATTTATTTTGATGGAAAGTACTCGTATACAGTAAGTAGTTGGTGGATGTGTTAAATATGTGTCAATATTCATTTCACATTTTCTTGTAAGAGAGTTGTGTTTTTATTTTTGTCCTTAAAAGAAATGAAAGAATCTAAAAAACATTTAGGCAGTACGCTATTTTTATTGAAATATGTTATGATCATATAGAATTGAAACTTTTTTTACGAAATATTTTCAAGTATTTTACCAAGCGAGTCTTTTTTACATATCTCATAATTAGTTTGAAGTTCTGAGTTTATTGAATCAAAGGTTGAGCTGATAACTTTTAATGAGTAACTTTATACTACGAAAAATTTGAAATGGAAAGATTTTCATTGCATCAAAGACTTATTCAAATCTGTAAATAGCTATCAAATATTACATTTTATTTAGTTAATGTTTTTGTGAAAGTTTTTAGAAGAAAACTGAGCAGCCAAGGGGAGACATTAGTTTCGAAACTTTTAAATTTGTAAAAATTGTTTGTCTAACCTTTGGTACTGAATCTAAAATTCGTTGAAAATGTTTTTCATTTTCATTTCACGCATTCCTTTTTATATGTATAAAGCATGACTCAATATGGATGATGGTATGACAGTGTTGATGATGATGCTGCTCCAGTTCATGATATTATTTTTCAGTGATTTTATACTTTTTTATTCCACCCCTTGGCCATACTACTACCCCTACTCTACCTTTATGGTATACAGACATTTGCCTGTCAGTCAGTCCTTCAGTTAGATGGCGTGCTGCTTGTCTACCCAATTTAACTTAGGCAAGTGTAAAATCGTGTAAAGTGTTGAAAATTCTACGGTTTTCCTTTTTTTTTTTTCTACACTTTGTCTCAATGTTTTGTTTTTTTTCTTGTTGACGGGCACACACACATATACGTACTTATAGCCAAGATTTGCTAAAGTTTTTATATGAACGCATAGTATAAGATTTGTGTGTGTGTGTGTGTGTGTGTGTGTAATAGAGTAAGTATGTGCAAATTTGCTATTTCTATGCTTAAATGCTTTAGTCAGTCAGATTATGTCAAATGAGACAAAATTGTTAACTTTTTTCTTTTTCTTTGTGTTGTTTTTCGGTAGTAAAGGAAAAGTAGTTGAGAGATTTTCTAAAGAACGGTAATAATTATCATAAATTATTTCGGCATGCATGTCTTATGACAGCATTGTGTAGAGATGTAGATACATGGGCAAGAATTTGTGTTTAAATAAGAAAAACATAGAAAAGGTTTTACTCGTACAAATATATAAAATGCTGCATTAATCCTTTTTTAATTATTCTTAGTAATGTCTGTGATGTTTTAAATGCTTCCCTCATGGTCCTTGAATGCTTCCAAGTACCTTTTTAAACCTTTTTTTTTTCCTTTCAAGCAATATTTTATTATTTAGTGTTTTAATGTATACACCGTATGTATGTATGTATGCATTATACAATATACGAATTTCCACTTTTGTCTGGTCATTAACTACATGGTCGATGATGTGGTGCAGCAATGACATAAATCATACGCTATGTGGTTGCCAACCAGCGGCAATGACAACCAAAAAAAAAAAACCACACACCTATAACTCTAGCATATACATATATGCTTTATATACACTTCATTTAAAATATATTACTTTTTTCTTTTTTAGTAACACGTTATCGAATTGCAGTTTCAATAAAATATTGTTTGATGCATTTTTTCTTTTTTTTTTTAAACATAAAAGTTTCTTTCCAATGTTTTGTACTTGAGGCAAGTGTTTTTGTTTTTGTAGTTGGAGTAGTACATCAACAAAAAAAAAAAAAATAAAAAAATAAGGCCTTCATCACATTGGTCAAAATTCGTTTAGTGTTTAATGGTTGTAATGAAAGTTTTCGTTTTTGAAATTCTAGTTAATTTACTGAATCGCGCTTGAAAATTTTTCAATGAAATTTGTATAATAAAGTAAAATGCATTATTAGTTAATAGTTTAACAAAGGAAAGCCAAATCTGGTGTATGTACCAAAACCTGTCGAGAGGCTTTCAAACACTTGTGCCCGTTTTTCATTTGATGGCGTACTTTTAATGATTACTTATCAAAAGATTTCGTCTCCATTTCTATACTCTTTTACGGTTTTTTCAAATCTATTATTTCAGTTTTTATTTTATATAAAACATTTTAATTTTTTATTTATTTTATAAGTAAATAAATAATAAAAAAAAAAAAAAATAAAAACGAACCACAAAGTATTTGACTTGTTCAACTTAAAAAATTTAAAACTTTAACACTTCAATATTAGTACCGCAGTAGCACAAACGAAGACGGACAATACATAAAATCTATAAAAATGTTATCCCAAGAGCTGAAAGTTGGTGTAAAAACATTTATAAATAGAAAGAAAGTACATTTAGTTATAATATGAAAACATCTTTTTATACAACGACTACTTCACTTTTCACTTCTATGGAAGATAAGATAAAAAAAACAACAAAATTAAATGTAAGAATAAAACTCTACTGAACGGGATGTAAACAAAATATCTTTAAGGTTGAATGGGTGGGTAAGAAACTTTTCACACTTTTTACAACAATTACAATAACAAAAAAACCAGAAAATTGGATAAGTTTTTGTAAAGAAAAGAATTCGATGACTTTATTCACACCCAAGTGAATATATTGGAAATGCAAGTCAACAAACAAGCAAATGGTAGAAGAAAGTTTAATGAACCTCGACGCAATTGACATCATATGGCAATTGCAACACAAACAAACAATATTTTGAATGAAAAAAAACAAAAGTGTAACAATAATAATAACAGGCACAGTTGAAATAAATTTTCTTGTAATTTATGAAACTTTTCTTTCTCACCTCTAATGTTAACCTTATGTCAAATGTCTTTTTTTATATTTCGCATTTTTACATGATTTCCATAATTTTTTACAACCAAGACAGACATTCATTTTGATATAAACAAGAAAAACGTTTTATTAGTTTTAGGAAAGATCTGGTAACACTGTATATTTATATGACAAATTAAGGTGTGACACATATTTTACTAAGCTGTCTTTATCTACAAATCATCTCAGTAGTAACCATTTTTTAATTGTAGACATGCCCCGCCCATTTTTTCTTTTTTTAACAATATATATAAAATATGGAACTTTATGACTCCATTTGAATGACAATAAACAATTTTTTTTTTTTGTCAATCATGTCGTTAATCGATTTTTATTTACGATAAAATGTGTTATTAGCAAAAAAAAAAAGACTTAGTGACGGATTAAGTGAAAATCAATTAACAGTGTCGGCTATATAAAATTACACACTTATAAAACAGTTATAAAAGTTTAAACCGTTCTGCAGACTTTTCAGAACACTGCCTGATTTCTTTAGAATTGAGTTTCTATACTTCATGTAATTCGATCAGTTTATTTACTTAAATGCTTCTAACGTCTTATTAGAGAACTTTATAAATGTATTTGCCACGCCCATATTGTAGATTTGAAGGGTATTTAAAGTTTGGTCAAAACCAAACTCAGTTTTCTTACTCGTTTATATGTCACATGACCCTTCAACTCGTGTAATCTGAAATCTTTGTTACCCTTTCCAACATAAAATGTAATTTAAATGCATTTAATCAAAACTGATGATGATGACAAAATAGCGATAACAGTAAACTGGCAGCCGCTACCTTGAGAAGAAGAAGAACTACCAAGAAGAATAAGAGAATTATTATGAAATGTATGACATTGTTGTGCAACCACGTAAATGAAGACGAGCTCTGTAAAGGAATATATATTTATTACTGTCTACCATCGAATGACCAAACGCACGTTTAGTGGATATGTCAGGAAAAGAGAAGAACTCATAAATATAAACAGCAGTTGTTCATGTTATAGAAAGTAAAATAAATTGAGCTGTAGTGCAGTGCTAATGAACGATAATTGTTGTAAATTTTTCATCATATTCTTTTTTTTTATTATGATTATAATAAATCATAAAGAAAAATTAAATTTAGCTCAGGTCGAATCTTAAATAGACTTTTCATCTACACATAAATGATGAGCGTGGCCGATGCATGATTACACTCTATAATAGTTTCACGCTGAGTAGGTATGACGACGTGGATGTCTCACGCCTCCTTCTGGGTACTACAAATAATCTAACAAACTTGGTATAATCTCATCACCAAATGTATTATCTTACCATTGCTTAAAATTCATTCATTTTTGAATTGTAATAACATTTTCATTAAATTTTGTATTAAGTACATACGGTTTAAAAATAATAACATTTTCCTTCGATCCTTTTAGTAGAATTTTTGCTATCAAATTCACTCTAAATTACAAAATCACATCATATCACAATATTATGAATGAAATGAATTTTCTTTCCCCTTCATTAACACAGACATCTAATTGTTCGTGTTAAGAGTGGCAACAGTCAACAAAACGTGTCTCTATGTGTCATTGTGTCAAATCGTATAGTCTAAGGTACCTTTATTCTTTCAAAAACACACCACAAGACTATAATGTTTATGTATGTATAAACATAAGTACGGTTGCCTTGCTTCTATCTTTACTTCAATTTACTATGTGTACGTGAGCAATTTGGTATCTTGTGCTTATGATATATTTTAGTTTCTGTCATATTGTGGCTGTAAGGTATTTGTCTTTTATGGTTACGGTTGATCAACATAACGGACAGACCGACAGACAGACAAAACGACCTTATTCAAGGCTGTAACTAAACAGGTTTTCATTCTTTAACTAATTTTTTTTTTTTTTTTTGGCATTTATTCCCTTTTTTGCAGTAACTGTTTTCTAGTTGCTGTGACAGTTATTTGGCACTTGTCTTTAACTGTTATAAACACTTCTGGGGAACGCTGAATGATGCGTATAGCAAAACAATTAATTGACTTAATGAGGGAGATTGTTTTTGTTTAAAGATTTTTAGGATTTCAAGAGTATCGAACTTATTTTGGGGGGAAATTTTATTCAAGTGTTGGCAACCCTAAACAAAGGAAAATGTTATAATCGGTCAAGGCCAACCATTTTACACCATTTAGCCCCTTAAATTATGCTACAATTAGTTTAGTTGTGTCAGTCAAGACGAGATGTTGTCGTACAAGTTATTTCGTGAAATATCATTATATGTTTTAAAAATGGTTCGATTGAGTCCAAATTTGGCATAGCCGCATATATATTTAAATAATTTTTTACCAAATTCTGTCTAAAAATATTAAGAATTGCTATTTTTTGTTATATAAAGATGTCCAATACAATACGATCTTATATGGAGACGACTTTCCAAAATGGTTCAATCCGGTCCATTTTCAATATGATTTCTTTTGGAGCAAATGTATAATGTTGTAGGAAATTTCATCAATATATATCAAAAAATGTGATCTGTAGTTTGTGCACAAATTTACATGTATAGACGGACAGATGGACATGGTTAAAATCGATTAAGACTTTGATACTAAATCGATCGATTACATAGAATATTATTAAGTGTAACAAACAATGTCACAAGTGGGGGAGGATGTAAAAGGCACACCTCTATAATAATCAATACAATTATGCCAACATATGGCGAATGATCAACAAAAAAAAAAAAAAAAATAATAATACTCATACGCCCAGATGATAAATCATTGTTACATTTTATATAGCAGCAATATTTTGCTAGCAATTTTTTTCTGTATTCAAATACCTTCCATGATAATCATATTAAATTCCATTAAATTATATACAAATGTTGGCGTTTAAACGTTTAAATAAAGTTTCATATAAAACTCAATAAAATTGCAATTTGGTGAGAATGTCCGTATAAGGTTATCAATAAAGTGGAATTGACGTAAAATATTTGTCTATATAATTAATACACAACTGACTCAATTTGTTGTTGGTAAATACAGTATAGAACAAACATCAGCACAATACTGTCATCATCACCATCATCACTATGGTCGTCATTATTATCATGATTCGTCAGTAACTTGTTGCGTCAGACATTCACCATACTATTGTTCATGCAATGGCATGGAATGGAATGTGAATGAATGGTTTGGTCCATATACTAGAAACCGAAAGCTGTCACGCATTTATAAACACTACGAAGATACATACATAAATGCAGATACAAAAAAAAAAAAAAAAAACAAAGAGAAAACAACAAAACAACAACAAGTAAATAAAATATAAGATAATATATATGAAATGAAAAGCAAATGAAAGGAGAAGAACGAATCAGTAATCAGCGATTTGTTATATGAGTAGAAATTCCATTCGTCTTTTTATATGGAATAGACTATGTGCCATTGTCCTTATTAGTGTTGGGTCCTGTGTAACACAAGTTGCTGTGTCATTATTATAGTTTTCAGTTTTGCGTGGGACTTGTGTGTAATAATAATTGATAGTTTATGTGGTATAAAGAAAGAGGGAGAGAGGAGAGAGGAGAGAGAGTTCAAGAGTAAAAGATGAGTTATTATTACGACTGATGAATCACAACTAAAAAAATAAATACCATTCGTTCACATATTTCACACGTTTAATGAAATTTAATAAAAATTTAAAATTGAAACCCCTTCAGTTTTGAAATCTGATTCATTTAATTCATAAGGTAATTGACAACCACAGCTAAAATTGAACAAAAACCTTTTACAGCTCAAACAAGTAAAAAAAATGGCTATATTAGGCGTATGCCAAATCTAGGGTACCCATGAACATCATGGATTGAATATTTGTTATAAAATACACTTATTTACGCCACGCCCACAATATACAAATAATTCTTTTTTGATGCATATAGAATAATAGTCACCTGAATAGATAATAATTTATTTTAAGATTTTATATCTTTCTCGATTTCTTCTAAAATTGAACATAAATCGTAATAATAATAATAATGATGATAAAAGAAATTATTATCTAAAGAATGGTGCATAAACATATACACTCATACATCTATTGTTTTTTATTTATGTACCAATAAAATAATCATGCTAACACAATAAAAGATTATGAAACGTGACATTCTGTTAACAAGAAATTAGTTGTTTCTTATATCTTTGGCAGGCAAAAAATGAATATAAAATCTGATTATGTTTGTGTAGTTATGGATTTATTTTGTTTTCAAAGATTTTCCACTGTTTTTTTTTTTTGTAAATTTCAATGCGGATTATTCTGTAGAAGAAATTTTGTAAACGTTTTGAAGGTTATTTAAAAAATGAAAATAAATATACAATAAAAACAAGTAAGAAAAGTAAATTTGATTTAGGCTAAATCTTAAATACTCTGTACGTATATATAGAAAAAATGGGCGTGGCAGGTAAATTATTTCGCCTCTTAATAATGAATTACATCATAGCTTGCAATTTAAGTTTTACGCAGAGTATGGTTTTTTGTAAATTGTAGGCGCGTTTGTTTTGAATCACGCCCATTTTTGGAATTTTTTATAATAGAGAGAGTAGATTCTAATAATGAGTTTCTCTCAAGCAATAGTGCATAAGTCTCCATTCGTCTAGAAAGGCTCATTATTTAAAAAAAAAATTGCGTTCATACAACAAGCTGCTATTCTACTCTATTATAAAAAGTTTCTACTTTGAAAGCTTTTAGCAAGTGCACTGTTTACAACATACTATACAAACAGCTTTAGCCGCATCTTCATCATCTTAATTATATACTTTTTGAAAGTTTGTTTAAACAAAATAACTCTCGCACAACACACTAAAGAACACTTGCATGCATATAATATTATATATATATATATTATATTATATATATTGTACTTTTGTTTAACTTTAACTTTTAACAGTAAAATCGTATAAAATGTGTATGTGTATGTCAACATCGTAAGTCTATCCTTATGTCCGACTTAAGTCATAGAAGTGGAGGTTCTTTAATGTTTGGCCTAAGTCAAGTTTCTTTTTCTTGCTCTTTTTTTGCTCTTTTTTGATTAAAAGTGATGCCAGACAAGCAGGCAAGCAAGTACCCTTGTACACCCATTTCATTATTATTGTTTTTATAAGCAACTACACTTAACTCTTTATAGGTAAAAATGTATAAAAACGATACCGTCTCACAATTGCCGAGCAATACGTTTCTATTTGTTCCATTAAAAAAAAAAGACTTATGCGTTCGTTTGTCTTTATAAATTAGTGAGTAAATGCTAATATTAAATTGTAACGGGTTTCTTTTTGAAGTGTATTTTTTTATATGAGTATGTGTGTCTACATATATTTCTTACGAATGATAATAAAAATCTTCAAATTTTTTGTTTTTGTTTGCTTCCTTCTTAATTAAGTTGAGCTGACAGTGTTTTAACGAGAGCTGTACTTAATGTTTATTCTATAGTATGTGTGTTTGTATGTATATAGATTATATAGTATGCGTATGTGTGTGTTTTGTTAAGTGCAACGGATTTCCTTACATATAGTCTTTGTCCTCTCTCTCTCTATCCATTATGAAGAAACTTCTTGAGCGTAACTGAAAAGTCTTTGGTTCTCTCTTGGGTTCTTGGGTTTTTTTTTTCTAACTCGCTTCATTTTATTTCATTATTGTTTTAAAAAAAGGTGCACAAGAAAGCAAACATTGTAAATATTTTTTCGTTATGCTATGTTTTATATTTTATTGCATATCCCAGCGTTAGTGGTGGTGGTGGTGATGTTTTAATTGTTTCTATATTTCACATTTTTGTTGTTGTAAGTTTAACCCCTAGTAAGTAAATAGTGCATAAAATTTTGTAATATGAACTTTGACAACAACAACAACAACAACAACAACAACAACAAAGTTTATTTAAAGCCGAAAACAACTTAGAATTATTTTCTTTTTTTAAGTGCTTCACTTTGTTTGGGCTTTTTGGTCAATGTGTGTATGTGTGTATGTGTGTATGTATGAATGTGTGACAAAAAGCATTTATTTTGATAACTGTTTTACATTTTGCACATTTTTTCAACACTTTTTAATTATGACACAACATAATATGTCAAAGAAAAGAGAAAAAACCAAAAAACGCAGTGCGTTGAATTTAATAGAAAAACTAAAAGGAAAAATCAAGACTTTCAGGGCGTTTATTATGAAATTGAATAAGAAGCATAAGATTTGTTTATATTTATTTTAAGTTAAGTCTGTCTGTCTGATCTTTTTTAATATTCAAGATGAAAGACACGCCTACAAAAACTGAACATTTTACAGTTTGAACAGGTTTTTAGCATGAGCCGCATATAGAAGATAAATTAAACAAATGATTCTTGAAAGGTTTTACAGTAACTATGGTGAAGTATTGGTATTGACCATGCCCATTATTTGTTATTGAATTCAATTTGCTTTTTTTTATCTTTTACTTTGGAATCTTTCGTTTATAGTAAGTTGCTATATATTTAATATATTAAAATATTCAAAATTGTGCCACAAAATGGCTCATTTTCGATTTTCTTATAATCTATATGGTTATGGGTATCAAAATAATTTAGCTTGAGAAATGGATTTCCATAAGCGAAGTAACATAATGGCGGAATCAATTGTTTCCTTAGAAATTTTGATAATTTTGATTTAAGTCTCAGTGTAATATCATACGTACCCTAAAATTATAATAAATTCAAAATAACGGCCGCCTCAACAGAGATCATTTATTCCTTTCGAATCTATATATAATTCGAATATTTAATGAAATATGTGGTAATAGTCTTCATAGAAATTGAAAAAATTTTATAAGCATCAATTGTCCAAAACAACAATTCTCAAATCAATAAATATTTATGATATACATACATTCGTTTATGTATAAGAAATGAATAATGAATGAAATGAATAACTTGTGTATAATTTGTGTGGGAAATGCCATTTAGAGAAAACAGAGAATATTTTCACAAAACGTATTAACACTGTAAAGTAAGTACAGTTAGGTTTCAAAATAAAACCAATTTTGAATATAAATAAGTTATAAGAAATATTAGCATTAATAATTTCTTGTGTACAGTTCGAGCCTGGCAATGTTAATAAATTTTAGGTATCTTACGGCAGAGATATAACTGATATTAAGAATAATTTGTTACTTGGAGCTTGTTAAAGGAAACATTTATTGTATATTGTATATGTTGTTGTTGTTGTTGATTATCTGTCTCTTCTGCTAATCTACCAAGCTAAGTATAATATTAGAATCTTACTTTGGCTTTAGCACAAACTTAACTTGACTTAAACTAACTTGTTAGATAATTGCAAAAGTTATGCAAATTTATATCTCGTAGCCTGTTAAATGTTAGACATTACACATAAAACATACTTTCAGTTGAATGTAAAGTATGCCTTGGAATATATAGTGCATATATATCTGACTATCCTTCTAACTGTATTAGTAAATCATAGCGATTAATCATTAAGTATGATGCAAAATGAGCTCAAGGGTTTTCGCATATGTATGCATCATGCAAGCAAGCATACATGTAATCACTTCAGTTTCTATCCTTTTTGCTAATATAATATGTATATGTGTGTGTGTGTATATATATATATATATTTGTATCTAAATTATACGTTAACAGCATCGTACCCACCTACACATGCGTTGAAATCTTTTCGCAAACACTAGTTGACATTTCATTTACTTAGTGTAGGTGTATTTGTATTTATATTTGTATTGATAATGATATTGTATGTATACATACATGTGTGTATATAGTTTGGATTTTGTAATTTTCTATAAAGTTCTTAATATTAAGCTGATGCAGACTTTTTATATCCAGCTGCACTTGTGGCCAAGGGTATATTAAGTTTGTGTGAATGTTTGTAACTTCTAAACATAAGGGTAAATATCAGTTTCACTTTCAAATACACCAATCGATTTAGAATGAAAATCTGAATCGATTCAGTCAAATCTGTCTGTACGTCTATCTGTTTATGTAAATTTGTGTATAAGCTACAGGTCGCATTGTTTGAGATATTTTATTGAAAATTCAAACAATAATATATATGGGCTCAAAAAAAAATTATATGAAAAGTGGACCTAATGAAACCATTTTTAGAACCCCTCCCCATATTAGGTTTTACTAAAATGAAAGTTTTTATATAGCAAAAAATTGCAATTCTTAATATTTGTTGATTAAATATGGTGGAAAATAGTTAATTAGCTTTATATTTAACTGTGTAAAATTTGAACCCGATTGGATCATTTTTTTTAAATCCCTTCTCATATAATTTTATTTCACGAAGTAACTTATAAGGCACTGGCTCCCTTATACAAATACAATACAATCTCTTATACAATTACACTAATTGTAGCATAATTTAAGGAGCTAAGTAGTATGAGGTATTATATGATCGGGCTTGACCGACTATAATATTTTCCTTGGTTTTGTTTTGTCTTGTGTTTTCATTATGCCCAACAAGATAACGAGTATAAGGATGATTATCATGCTGTTACTGATGCTTTTCAAATGTTACATGCTATATTATAAGAGATGATGACGTTGACGGAATTTAATATAAACAGAGGATGACATCATTACACAGCTTAGAGCTTTTCAGGCGTTGTAGCATTAAAATGGTTTTCGATTACATGAGATGGCTAATTATATACAATTACACATACACACACAATATATAAATAGTTTAAAATATAATTTTCATTTTTTATCTTTAAAACTTTATTCATTTTTTTTTAGACTGAATTGAAGTTAATCGATAATAAAAAATATTAAAGTTTTCAGTGTAGGCCTGTCTATGGTTTAGTTTATCTATTTGTCTCTCTGCATAAGTGTTCACCTCATCATGTTTTTGTACGCTTGATTTTATACATAAATTGGAGGTATATTAAGTTTGTCATTCTGTGTACAGCATCTATAAAGTATCAAAATCGAAATTCATCTCACTATTAGTATTTGTATGAACGTCTCGATGAGACATTTTGACTTTTTGAGTTTAAATTTTATATATGCATGCAAGTGGTTAGAGAGTGACATAAAATATAGCGGGTAGTATACTGATGAATAGATGTGGAGGGTGTTTGGGATTTAACAAAACCAAACTTAATCTACATAAATGTCCATCTGTTCGTTTTTCTGTATAATTGTCCATCTATTCTACAAATACTTTACTCATAATATCTATACCAAATACAGCTCCACCAGGATATATTAAATTGAAAAGTATTTAAAAATTTACACAAAGGAAAGAGCTTTTTTTTTTTTTCATTACAGGCTAACTAATTATTGTTTTCTTATCTTCTCTCTTAGTACATTACTTACTCTTGTATTTTTCTCTCTAAACGTCGATAGTATCCATGCGATTATTTTAATTAAAACGAAACCCTTATATGTCTACTTCTACAAATACGTATGTAATGTGTGTACGTGTAAGTTCTGGTCTATCTAATAATAAATAACATATTGCCTGTACTCGTATCTGTATGTGTGTGCTTCATTAAATTCATTTAAAAATATCCCTTTACATATAGACATAATTGCTTTTGCTCACTTATTAACGGAAATTAATTTCTATGAACAAATACATTGAGGTATGAGTGGGTATGTTGATGTATGCGTGCGTCTTTTATTCACCAAGTCAATAAGGAATAGAGACAGTGACTGAGCGGGTATACGACATATTGCTTGCTATAAACATGTTTGAATGTGATTATTAGTGTTGTTGTTGCTGCTGCTTTTTTTTATTGATAGCATTATATTATGTTTTTTTTTCTCGTTTCCCGTTATTGTTGTTCTGATATATGTCTGGAAAATATTTCCAATTACTTTTGGCTTAAATATAATTTCAACAACTATTTATGAGCAGACTCATGCACATGGTGTATAGATGTATGTATGTATGTAACAATACCGCACCACCACCACCATCATGTAATATTTCAAGTGTATTAAGAATAGTAAAAGAGAATACTTGAACAAAGAGAATCCATTGCGGAAAGCGTTACTCGTAACCTTTTTATAGGACTTTTTTTATAGCATTTATAATAATTTATAATTTTAATGAGAATTTTCAAATTCTTCTAAGGCCACTACTTAATGAATTGTTCTATTTGCATTTTTTATTCAATTAAAATATTCATAAGAACAGAAAGTCACTTATAATGTATGTCTATACGTCCGTCTGCCGTACAATTAAAAAGCTTAAAAACCAGTTGTTCACTTAAGTCTATGTTGGTATATATGCTTGCTTTTTGTTTTTTGTTTTTATTATATATACTATTAGAAGGTGAAATCCACACCCACCGTTTGATGTAGATATGAAGAATATTTAATTGGGCCTAAACTAAATTTAGTTTTTTGTCTCATTGTTTTATTAATGTTAAATTTGATATAAAATTTAACGAAAATATCTCACACTCATCAAAACGTAGATATTATAAAGAATTTAACGTTTAATTAAACGTGAAATTAAAACAAATGAGAGACATTACGCAGCATTTTAAAGAGTAATGCTGTTGATTTATTCACAACAGAAGCGACTACTATTGAAAGTAAAAAAAATGAAAAGGAAAAGATATATAATAAGTAGGTATAAAAGTCTTTCCAACGCGCATATATTGCACATCCCTTGCTTGTAAACATATTTACACTTTAACATTTCATTTTAACCATGTACTGTGTGGCTCATTGGCATTTATACTATGGCAATACTGTTTATTGTGAAAAATTGTGAACAGAAAACTCTTACATATGCAGCAGAAGCAAATGTTGTCATGCAAAATAATACAAAATAATACAAAAAACAACAACAAGAGAGTCCTGCGGGAAGAGTTTTTTAAACAGCCTACAGCCTGCATGTGCGTCATTGTGATTTTGTGTAAAAACACATACACCAGGAATCAAATTTGAACGAATAAAAATAAAAATGTTAACGAGCTATGTTGCTTGGTATCTTACAGAAGGTCTTATATTACCGGCTAGTGAACAGAAAAATAATACGGGCAGGACATACAGACAGACAAACAACGATAAGAGCTACTTGTCGACATGGATTTGTCCATATACACGTGTACTCAATTATATGGAGAATCTTCCTTGTAGAATATTAATATAAACCATTTATTTTTATTTATAAATACATCTTACACTGTAAAAATCAATATATATATAAATATAATGTTTGACTCACTTAAGCAATAAGGCCTCTTGTGATAACCATTAAAAAACTCATATTTACACTAACCTCACGCTTACTACACATTGGTCCCGATCCATTGAGATGATGTAATAAATCTTTTAAAGTCAAAAATCTGTAAATCGTTAGTGCTGTCAGATCACTGGAAAACCTAACACAATTGTTTGATACCGTTCTGCGTCCTTTTACACTTGTGCAAGCAGCCGAGTCTAGCACACTCATCAAGCATTTTATTCTCGGATATACCTCATAGATAGTGATGTCACATTGTCGAATCTTAGTCAAAGAACTCACACATAGCGCTACGCTTTTCGATTTTACACTCACAGGGCTAGCACTGCTACATCGTGAGAGTCTATTAGAGCAGTTCATCAGCATGTTCTTCTTCGACTGTAAGAATTCCCTTAGAATACCCAGTACCCAGTACTTGGTATCTACCGTTTTCCACTAGAAGAGCTATTTTCCCATATTTAGAAGCGCTATGTGAATCGAGTTGATGTTGACCCCTTTAATATTTTTTAAGGCTCTCATAACAAATTTCGATGGTAGTGACCATTTGATGCAAATCTGTATCAACCGACCTTTCTAGAATGTGCTGCAGACCCATCAGTCTCTCTTATAATAAATATTTAATATAAAAGAAGAAAAGCTTGTAAGCCTGCAGTCTTTCACACCTTATCAATGAATACCACTCTCTCTTGGAGTGTGGCTCAAAATCGGACATCCCAGGAAAACGTATCTCTCTACAAAGTAACAAAAAAAAAAAAGAAGATAAAAACCAAAGGGGCAAAAAAGTAACGCTTAATTAATATTGACCACAGTACTTGGTAATAACCACAATGCGTATTATACGGTATATTTCTGTTCATGCATAATTACAACTCTTATATATTTTGTTTGTTGTGTTTGTCAATGATAATATATTGACACACACATAAACTCAAATATGTGTATATGTGTAACGGATATTCATATAAGTAAACCCATATATATTACATACATGACATATTATGCTGTTTGGCTACCTTCATATATTCATGTGGATATTAATGCTGGCAGATTATTCTTTATACAATATTAATAAAAATGGAAAAATTGAAAAAAAAAAAAAAACACAAAAACAAACTTATTTATCTACTTATTAAGAGATACATATTATATTCATAAGTTTAATTTTCCTCTCTATACACACCCATTCATGTACAGTTGTCTCTCTCTCTCTCTCACCAATATTTACTCTAAAATGATAAAATGCCCGTAAAACAAACCAATAACTGTGTATGCGTGCGCATACATGCACATGAAAGTGCTATAAAAAATTAATGCCAAAGTTTCAAAGAGTCAAACTTTCAGGCCGCAAATTTATTATTAAAAAAAAAAAAAAAGAAAAAATTAAAAATCAACAAAAAAAAAAAACCATAAAATTTGATGTGGTTTTTCTTTGTTAATCTTAAAAAAAACAACAACAACATTTTATAGAGATAACAGGTAATATATTTCTCCAGTTAATTAAATCTATATAAAAAGCAAAAAAACAAAAACAAAAACACCTGAACTTAACGTTAAATCCATACAGTGGCTCGTTAAAAGATTTTTTTCGAAAATTTGACATTTATTTAAATACTCGGTTTTTGGTACACGGTTTAGAAAAGTAAATAAAAATGTTATAGATGGTTAAGACCGACCATTTATACTGTTCACACTGTTTATCTCTTTAAATTATGCTTCAATTAGTTTAGTTGAGTCTGATATAAGTTACAGCGAGAAATTTTATTTTTATTTGAAGGGGTTCTAAAAATGCGAATTATCTTAAAAATTGCGATTTGTAGATTATACACAAATTTACATGGACAGACAGACGGATGACCAAATTTCGAATGTGGGCGTGGCTATTGATGATTTTTTTCCCAATATAAGCAGGATTTTGCGTGCACAGACAATACCAAAAAATAGATAAACACAGGCGGACATGTCTAGATCGACTCAGATTTTGATTCTAATCAAGATTATCTATAATATGGCGCTTTCTTTTAGCTATTGTAAACGGTATAACAAATTTAGTATACTTGCAAATTTCTACTGCAAATATTTTAACCGCAAAATATTTAACCAAACTTATTATTCAAATCTCGTGCTTTCATAAGTTCAGTTGAGTGTAACTTTTATAACAAACAACTGTTTGAACTTAGTGTAAGAAGTTTATTTTAGTGAGATTTTTCTGTAGTTTCTAAACTATTTCTGATAAGTTAACTGTTCACCTTAAGTTTCTACAGTTTGAAAGTCCATAGTGAAACTTTCAATAAAGTTAAAAAAAAAAAAGACGCAGATTTAGCTGACATCAGCTTAACTATCTACTTGTCTTTCATACCCTTTCTCTTACCACCTCTTTCAATACTTTTATCCTTTATTTTTATATATATTTTTCTTTTTACTTTTATGATTGTGATGTTGAAGTAACCCACTTATCACAATTTTCTACATGGCAAATATTTCATCATTAAAAATAATTAAAAAAAAAATGCGAAAAAAAAAAAACGTTTCATTTATTGCCGCTTATTTTTGACCTGTTTTATACGTTTCCTTAAACCGTCTCTATTACAAACAAACAAACAAATCTTACCTCCCTTCCTTTCCCGCAACCAAAAACTATATTTTGAACATTTTTACATTTTCAAAAGATAAAAGTGCAAGCGAAACATATAATAGTTGACAAAAACAAAAAAAAAAAACAAAAAAAGGAATGGCATGAAATGAGGGAAAATACTCTCGTTGAGGGTAAATTGAAAAGATTTCTACTTTTTCTACTGTTTTGGAAAATGTCCTCCGTTTGGTGTGCATACGTACAAACATCCACATATATACAAATTTCATGATAATGGTAAATGGTGAGCAGTGCCATTATCACTATTAACCAAAGCGAGCAACATAACGTATGAGATTTTATTTAAACATAGTATGAACGTATGTGGCACACCTACGTTACTGTTAGTTGTACGGCGAGGTTTTTCAATGCAATAAATTTTTTAAAAAAAAAGAGAAAAAAAACTACAACGTTTCCAACAAAGCTAGACGAGTAAGCAATGACGAGTACCTTACCTACTAAATATTACATAATTTTAGTTTCAGTGTTGACTGCATAGGGGTAGAGCAGTTTGTCAGCATGCACACACACACATGGTGGTATTATGTTTGTACCTTCTAAAGCATTTAATAAACAATCATATTTCATTATGCGAAAAAACTTTGCATTACGGCTTGAATTGATTCAAATAGGTGCGTCTGTCCATCCATCTTATCTGCAGGTACATGCGTAATCATACATATGTTCAATCCAGAGATTGATGTGTTTTGAAATATAATGTTGAAACATAACTTTGCAAAACGGTACCGGTAGAAATTGGGTCAATTTAGTTGAACCTAAAATCTAAGTTGTGTAGAGCATCAGATGACAGACCCAACCGAATGTTTTTTTATAATCTCTCTACTTTATTATTTGAAGGTTCTAACGTTTTTACCGTTACTCGTTAAAATATTTCTAAAGCATACATACATTCAGGTATTCTGAGTAGAGAAGACTTTTCAAGCATACTTTATGGATGAAATTTTATTTAGGTTAAATTACAAATATATGTATAAACAAATTTATTCCGGCCCTTTTATAATAACTAACTAATAGTTAGTATGTAATGTTGTTCGCATATTTGTACAATTTGAAAAATGATAAATGTTGTTGTAATGTGACAAAAGTTTGCCAAGTTGAAGTGCTACATGAAAAGTACTTAACAAATGAGAAATAACAAACAAACAAACAAGCAAACAAATAAACCAACAAAATTGCACAAAATGTCAATTTAAATTACAATTCATGACAGGATAATGAGCATGAGAACATGAACACACAAATTATGTGTCACTAATTATATACATACACACACATAATATGATGATGATGATGATTTCAGAATAGTATTTGTAATGGGGCACGAACAAAAAAAAAAAGTAATAATAAAAGAAAGAAAATTGTGCATGGCAACCGATGGAGTGGAGTGGAAGAGAATGAACAATGTGTTTATAATTTGCTAAATTAATAAATGAGCACGACGTCTGTCATTATGGGAAAACCAGGGAACACTTACCACCTGAACACACATACACACAGAGGATCCGACCACATGAACATGCAGTTGGGAGAAGAGATCGAGGTGACTGAATAAATAAAACCCTCTAAACATAACGTACAGCTCCACTCAATCATAATGGAAAGGTAGCAACTGCGACTACAGGTTCAAATGGTGGCTTGCTGCGATAAGGTAATGTATTCGGAAACAAATAAGTGTCTGTGATGTTGGTACGAAAACCACTTCATCTCGACTCCTCTTTACTACTTCTCCCAGAAACATTTTTTCCTACCAATGGCCTGCCGGTGTTGTCTTTGACTAACACTTCGAAAGCTGTTTATTTGTAAAATTTAAGTGTGAAATTAGAACATCTCGTTAGTTTAGTAATGAATGGTTGATTCTTTTCTAAACGTGCCATTACAACGATTACAGTTTTCTTTTCTCTTCATTTAATGCGTAATCTTTAAGAATAATTTAAAACTTGTACTCTTACATGGTATTCAAATTTTCTGCTATACAATAAATCTTTTGTTATATTGAAAAGAGAAGAAAGCGAGGCTCTAACAGAAACCGTTTTAAGGTAAACGTTGCAGTTATTGAAAAATAACTTAATACTCAATAAGGAATTTTTGGCCACAGGCATTTAATTTTCTTGCTAAACACAAGATCAAGCTAATAAGACCATAAATTTTCAACAGGCTACGTAACGGAATTGTGTATGCAAGCATAAACTAAACCTGCTGCTGCTAACACGTATTTGTTGGTAATAAGATGTTAAAGCTGTTTAAAATATTTCAGGTGGGTGGTAACGTTCGAGCACATATTTGCCTGGTAATAAATTAACCCGCCAAGTGGGGATCTTATAGAGTAAGAGCACCACATTATATTATGGGGTGCTATGAAGTGGCCTTAGTGCCTTAGGTAACGTATAGGCAAACATTGTTCGGTGTATTATTTAGAGAATGTTCAATTTTCGTCCATTATTTAAAAGTTTTTCATTTTTTGCAGAGAACAACTTTTGCAGTATGTATGGATTTATTTGCAAATATCTCTTTAAACACCCGTACAATGCTTTATTATTGAAAAAATGTATGTTTGGAAGGCATTTTAATAGAAAAAGTTTCATTTTGTATAATCGTAGAAAACAAAACGAGTTGGAAAATGCTAAAGTTGGTTTCGATTGAATCTTAAATAGCAACCTCTTTATTCCTATTTACAGTATTTTCCTTTTAAAATACACGGAAAAATTCTAAACATTGCTTCTTATTCAATTAAAAAAGATTTGGCCAATAATTTGATTCCCAAAGAGTTACTTCGCTTGCTCTGTCTTCTTGACAATTTGTACTGGAACTGTGTATAGTAACGGTTCTTTCTAAACTCATGACACCCGCCTCTGGAAAGTCCAACATTTACTCACCATCTTTCCAGGTATTGCTGATATAGTTAATATATCGTTTTCTCTAGTTAAAATCTTTCCTAACCAATTCTACATTTGAAATCTATATGTTTTGCTCTTATCCTATTCTTAAATAATAGATGCTTTCAAAGAAACATATTCTTGGAATAATTGTAAGTATTGTCAGATATGAAATGTCTCGCCTTGACCAGCTGTAACTTTATCAATAATTCATTCATTTTATTTTTTTTTATATTTAAATCGTCTGAGAATAATCAATACCGCATCTTAAGTGATTTTCAATCGTCTTCTTTATCAACATTGTAATAATAATCAATGTATTGTAATTTTAATTGAAAATTTTGATCAATAATGATTTTTACTAAGGCCTGCATGTATACAATAATATAATATTTAAGTTAATGCCGGAACATAGGCAATGATATTTTCAATTTACGTTTATTTTTTTCTTTTTCGCTATAGTTTTTGTTGTTGTTGTTGTTATTACTCTGGGTCTCTAGTTGTATTTTTTTCAGTTAATTAAAAAAAGAAATCCAGGCTATTGAAAACAGAGCAATAGCGTGTAATTGGTATGAGAAGATGATGCGAGCGAGAGAGAGAGAGAGATAGTTGTATAAAGGGAAATAGAAATTATCTGTGTTTGGCATTTGTGTGCCTGTGATTGAGTACGGGCGGGCAGTAATCATTGCTAAAAATAAATGCTGGCACTGCAAAATATTTGCAATTTTTTTTACACAAATCTATTGTTTAGTTAATGAAAAAATTCCTTCCGCTATATTCTCGATTATTTAATTTCTGGTCGGAATCTATGTTCTTTAGCTAGCTTTCCTGTTTCAGTGGTTTATGAACATTTTAAGTGTTATCGTGGTATTTAGTTTCTCACCGACTTTCTACAATGTACACCCTTTGCTGTTGTTTGCTGTTATTTTCTCTTGTTCTTTCTTTCGTTTTTTCTTTTTTTTTTATTTTTTTTTTTATTTTATTTTCTTACAAGTTTGGATTAATTATTTTCAATTTGTATGCATTCATGACGTTCATTTATTTCGTTTGTTAAGATTTTCAAGTGATTTCAACATTTTATTTGCTATTACTTGTTGATTGTTGTTGATGTTTGATAGAAGAGACGTACATAATATAGTGCCGTTTGAAAGTAGAAAGGTTAAAAGATAGCTCAGATGGTAGAGGTTAAAATAATGAAAAAATTGTTGCATTAAAGTGAAGAATTTCAATGATTTTCCAAGTGCTTGATGGGTATCTATTACTGTACAAATTTAAAGGAATAAAATCAAATTTTTAGAGCATATTTTTACTTGTTACCTTATATTAAATATTGTAACATATTTTTGTATGTTTCTGTTTTTGCAAACAACACATATGTTACCTAAGTAATATTAGATTTATCCTTGACTTGGTGCAACTATTCCATGCTTAGCATTCTTCAATGTTACTTTTTATAATTTTTATTTATGGGTTATAGGTGTAGTCTTTACAAACATTTTTCTATGTGACTTTATTACTCTTTTCCTTGTTTAAATAATGTTTCCTAATTTTATGTTCTGATGGATTTGACTAAATAATTTTTATATTTTATTGAGATCAGTTTAGGAATGTAGGCCTCAATTTTCAGGTTTTTTTTTCCATAGTTTAATAAAAGTAACTGTCTAGTGTAGTTTTCAAGTTTAAGTTTAAAATTTGTAGAGGTCCTATGATCGATTCCCACATAGCCTAAAACTGCAGAATGGGGATTGCTAACACTTCTGTGAATTTTGATGTTAATTTGACTGATACAATGGGAGCATGGTTTAATCAAAATATATTTATGTACTATTTTAAAGTCTCTTTCTGGCACCGACAAACGTTTTGGCAAAGTTAGGATACTTCTTAAGAGCAGCTTTTGTTGTTTGTTATTATTTTCTTTCCATCAATAAACGTATAATAAGGATGTATGGCATATGAGTAAAAACTCAAGCCTGAGCGTAACTGTTCAAGTAAAGTTTTTTAATAAATATTTCACATATTTTTTGCTCCTCCTTCGACTACTTCAACAACTTTATAATGTCATATCTTCGAGAAGCAAAACAATATGGCAGAAAAATTTATATGTAATGAAAAAAGGAAAAATGTTGGGAATTTTTTTTTGTAAGGTTTTTGATAAAAACTTCAGGAGCAAATGAAACATTTTAGTCAACTTTAAGGGATACACAAGAGTTATATTGAACATAAAATACGCATACGCATTTGTTACGATCTATTATTTAAAAAAAAGCCTCGAAGTAGGCAATAGGATGCTATTTTAAGAAAATTGCCTAAAAGTAGTCAACAAATTTAAACAAATTTCCATAAAATACCTTAAAAAACAGTGAATTTTAGTTTTAAGAGGCTATTAAGGGAAATGTTAACGACTTTCTTTAGATCAATAAACGCGCTTAATAACAGTTCCTCTTATTAGATAAAATAATGCGACTTTTTAAAATTCATCACCTTTACTTGGGCGACCTAGTATATACAATTTTATTTTTATTACATTTTCTTTCTAAGATCAATATATTTATTGCTTAATATAAAGTTTAACGACTTCAGTTCTATGCTTAATATATCCTAAATCTCTCTTACTGTTCATGTGTAACATATGTAACTGGAAAAGTTCATTAACCCCATATAATTTATTGTTAAAAACCTAGAGAAAAAGATTTAATGAAGGCTCATAATAATAAATAAAGTTCCTTCTACACTTACCCATAAATTTTGAGAAAATAAAATTATTCGATGTTAAAAGAAAATGTAATTTCCAAAGGGTGTACCCGCAATGTCTTATATGGTTGAGTTCAATTATCGAATGGCAACAGAGAATGCACTTGAATAGCTTTTCAGTGATATTTATTTGTTTCGGATAAAGCAACCACCACCACCACCACTCACTAACTCTACTTTTCAGCAGTTTAGAGACCATACAACATAAAATTCTAGCGCACCCCCAAGATAATTTCAACTGTTTCGTGTCTTACAATAAACAAGACAATTACCATTCACATCATTACCATCATCAAGTGAATTCAGTTCAGACAATACACAAGGGAGAGAATAAACATCAGTGCAATAGTTATACGAGTACTTAAGAAATCAATGTGATTTGTTTTTTGTTTCATTGTTTATATTTTATAGTATTCGAGTTGCAGAAAAGTCCTAACGAGGAAACCTCGTTATAGCAAAAATAAAAATAAAACAAGTAGGAAAACTAAATTAGGCCTAGGCCAAATCTTAAATACCCTTCACATGTACGATAGTGGGCGTTGTAGGTATGTGATAACGCCCTCTAATAGTGTACATATTAGGAACAGCTTGAAAGTCAAGTTTAACGTGGAGTATAGTTTTTTTATGAAGCCTCCTTCTGTGTGTTGCAAAGCGAATGACAATCTTAATATACCCCCCCATCTTATATTGAGGGTATAATGAAATGGAATTATTGTAAAGAGAGATTGAGAGACAGAGAGTCATTCCTATGAAGTGTAATATCGTGCCATGTTAGAGCCTACATGAAAACGTCGTAAAAAATTTACAGCTCAATGCCAACAAAAAAAATTTATTTTAATGCGGAAACAAGTACTTAAGCGTGTTTGAGTATATTTTGTTGTAAGTGTGGTCCTTACAACTTTCACACAAACACACAACCCATGTACATGCTTCCATGTTTATACATGGAGAAGCGGAAACATTCACTCATCTACATGAGTGCACACGCACAATAGTCAGTCACAGTTATGTGTGTATACGTTTGCCCCAAACTTAATTCATACACCGCACCAGCACTTAACCATCATTAAGGGAATGAATGAATGAATTAAGGTACAAAAAAAAAAAAACATAAAAACAAAAAATCACCAGAGAAATAAAAAATTAAATATTTTATCAAATATTATTCAGAATTATTCGTTGTGAAAAAAGCATAAAAATTGTGAATCGGTAAAAAAATGTTCAAAGCATCATTAATTTAACAGACGTACGTACAAAATATTTTACAATTATTTTTTGTGTAAATCGAAAGTTGTGCGTACAATGCGTACAATTAAATTTTACATGAAAGTCGAAGCCATACATATTTTTTATATTGAATTACTTTTCCGCCTACTACACACTTAAAATGAAAATTCTCATTCGAAAGTATAACTTTTTTTTTACTTAAAAACTTACCGTTGCAGCGATTGGTGTTGTGGTTGTATGCGGTGTATAGGCCGCATAAGTTGGCTGTGGCAAAGGAGCGGTATAACGATATTGTTGAGCAACGGCAGCGGCAGCAGCTGCAGCGGCTGCAACTGGCGCATAACTTTGTGGTGTCCAACTGGTGGCACCACGATATTGAACAGCGGCAGCGGCGGCTGCTGCTGCGGCTGTTGCTGGACTAGTCATAGCTGGCGGTCGTGCAATACCCTTCAATGAAACCGTCGCTGCTGCTGGTGTTGGTGGAGCGATACCAGAGAATATATTACGCGGTGTTGCCGGTACGCCAGCTGCTACAGTGGCACCACCTGCTGTAGAAGAGCTTCCCTGGAATAAAATAAAATTAATCATAAAATAAATTATTTAATAATAATTACAATATTTAAGTGTTAAAACTAAACTTATAATAAAAAAATTATATATTCCGTTTGCCTTTATGTCTCTCTATTAAATGTGAGGTGTTTGGATGGAATTTTGTGCAAACATTAATAGTTTCTCTTTAAAGTGAGCGAGACTGTTAAGGTCTCAAAAACGTATATATAAGCCCTAACAATTGAGCTATGAAATAGAAGAAGACATGAGAGAATATTTTTATAAATAAAACATCCATCGATGTACTAAAAAAGGTACTAAAGAGGTTACGTCCACAATTTGTACATTGTGAGCCAAATAGGCTTAGAATGCAGTTTGAAAGTTAATTAATTAAGTTTATTAGTTAATATGTTTACTAGTAGAAGGAGAATCAGCGGCAGCTCGTTCATTAAACCCGTAGTACTGAGAGAAGTATTAGACTTTTGAACATTTGAGAAAAATGTTTACAAAACTTTTTTTGTGTTAGACCAATTTTTTAAAATGAGTAAAAATTTCATTTTGCCTCTATTTAGAATATAACTGTACGTCTTCTTCTCGTTTCTTTGTAATTATACTCTTCTTAGCTTTTTAAGCAATTGTTTTGTAATTGACCTTTTAATAATAAAAATAAAAAAAAAAAATAGAAAAACCCGTTGACCTCAAAATCTGTTTTACTTTATGAAGCGTTACTTTTTTTTTTTTTTGGCAACCATTGGTTAACTTTTTTTTATGACTTTTTACCACTGTCTCTATATTTTCCATTCGTTGGCCGCTTATCAATAGCTTTGCACAGTCGGCAAACAACAATTTTATAGTTTCAATTTCCCTTTCTTTTTTTTTTTTTTTTTTGTGATTTTTGTCATATATTGTTTGCAGTTTTTCTCTCTAATATTACCAAAGGAAGAAACACATGCAGAAACTGTGCTCGATTGTATTGAAAATGTGCAACCGGCCACATCCGTTTCGATAGCAGGCCCTCAATATATATGTTTTTTTTTTTTCATTTTTATTTTGTGGTGGGAAACATTGCATTACCCAACAAGGACAACAAAATTTCATTCGTTTGTTTGTTCATCCGTTCCGTTTAGAAAAAAAAAAAAAATGTCTAGTATTCATGAAAATGAGTACAGAAAGGAGGAGGAGGAGGAGGAGGAGGAGGAAGTGAATGGTTTGTTTGTATTGTAAACGTCCATCCCATCATTATTATAGGGCAACACCTAGTTGAAGTTTCATTTGAAAGACTTTTATTATGCTTGATGTATATAACGGATAATATTGTTTATCAAAATCTATTTGTATGTACACTGCGAGAAAAATGTGTCCGCTGTGGATCCTAATGACTGATGTAAAGATTTTTTATTTTACCCAGCACCGCATGTACATACTTTGTCAACGCCCAGCAAAATGACTTTCAAGACGACATCAAGTACATATATATTTCATATTAATATTGAGTACTCAGGTGAATTGCTCATGCTCATCTATCTGTCTGTACGTCCGTATATGTAAGGGCTGCGTTAATCACTCTCTTGGTCGCAAAAATTGAGATATTGATTGAAATTGAGCAAAATCGGTTAAAGGACATGCCCACACTAAAAAAAAAAAACTAAAAAAAAAAAAAATTTTTCAATAATTTTTCTTCATTACTCATAAAGTCTGAAAGATACTGATTAGATCTATATTTAAGCTATAGCTTCTTTATTTGTTTTTTGTTAAAAAAAAATATTAAACTTTGCCTTGGAAAACTCGCTAATCTGTACAATACAATAACAAAGGTCATCATGTAGCATATGTTCCAATCACTCAACGTCACTGTATACGTATAAAAACTTATGCTTTTGAAAATGAATACCTTTGTGTATTGTGGGTAATATGTAAAATGTATTGGTGGTGGTGGTGGTGGTGGTTGGTGGTGTATAGGTGCGTTGTTTTTCTCTCCAATTTCTGTTCAATGGGTGTGTAATTTTCTGGTCGCGTTTATAATGAAATGTTTATCGACAAAAAAAAAAAAAAAAAAAAAAGAAAAGAACAAAAGAAAAAACTTTTACTGCAGATGCTGTAAGCAGCCAAAAAGATGGTTGTTGTTAGTGTTGTTGCTATTGTTCATTTATTCTACGTTATGTTATATCGAACTCTTGAAACTGCTTGAAATTTTTAATTTATTTTCGGAGACTAAATGTTTTTGTTTTGGTGCAATACAACAAAAACAACAACAATTACTATTACATATTAAAGTGTAGCAAGCAACACCATCACCATACGTCCATTACCAAAATGGCCTCACAGCAATAGCGTATATGAATGTGTATGTGTACATTGTGTTATTGACAGTTGCCGATAGTAGCAGACAAGCAATATTTTGGTAAAAAGAAGAAAAAAATCAAAACATATAGAAAAAGCCTTGAGCTAAAATATATAACGGTAACCGTTTAACACACACACACACACACACACACATAGTAGAAGGGCTTTTATAAAACATAAAAATTTCATGCATCAGCTAAATGTTATACTTTACCGTGTACTTAAACACATGAAAACAAATCGATTTGTTGTTGCCTTTGATGCATGCATTGTGTATATATGTATGTGTAATGTTTTGCTTTACAAACATTAGTTATGTATGTACAAAAATATGCCAGTATACATACACAACCACACATAAAACGTCAGTGTGGTATAAATTTATAGCATACAATAATATTTGTGATGGTTTTGTAATGAAGTACAAATGGAAACAAGCATCTGTAGTTGTTATTGTTGTAGTTATTGTTATTGTTAACTGTATTGTATACCTTGCGGCTATTATTCTAATGGTTTTCAAGTTTATAACGCAAATGGCTGCCTGTTGTTCCCTTTTGCTTTAAGCAGTACTTTTAATAAAATAGTTTTCGAGTTGTTTGTACAATTATACGCATTCAAGGGTAAATCATTTTTTAATTGAATGAAATTTTCAATAATTAATAAAATATTTTAGAAAATTTAAAATACATTTCAAAAAATTTAAAACGTTATAGATTTGAAGAAGAAGATGATGAAAACGCATAAAAAAATAATAACAAATAACTAAAAAATACAAATTAATTCAGCCTTGGCTGGTGAAACATAACAAATAAATAATTCAGACTTCCTTTCCGCAATGACTGAACTTTCACCTTAACAACCATTCTTATGCTTTCCTCTCAACTCAACAGAAAGTTACTTCATAAAATAAACATTTGATAACCGGTCCAAACGACAAACCACCTCCTGACCGACTCACCGACTGACCTTCTCTTTACATAAATTTTTATATGAAAACAGAGTAGTTTACCCCCGCACATACAGCATACACACAACAGTTGATTATCACATTTCTTTTTTCAAATTTTCCTTTTTCCTCTCATGAATGAATATGCAGAAAAAGCAAACAATGCACGGAAGGAAAACTACATAATTTGCATACGAATGCAAATAAATTTCATACAAATGTATAAGAAATTAAATATAAATAAAAAAAGAAAAAAAAACATAGAAAAAGATTTAGTTGAACGTGACAAATGTTAGCAACAAGTTCAACATAAACCGTTAAAGCTTTAAAGCATCTGAAAAAGAGAGCGAGAGCAGGGGAGAGACTACTTTGCTTGAAAATATTGACTCAGGAAACAAAATCAAATTATTTATTGTTAAAGAAATTACATCCGTAATCATAATAATCCTTGAGAGAAAGTGGAGAAGAGTTTTTATTTAAATTGGGCAAAAGTCTATCTATTCATATATCTGCCACAAAAATTTAATTGATCTATAAAATTAAATATGTTGACAATTAGAATATTCTTCGCTGGGCACAGTTGAAAAATACACACACGCACACTACTTGAACAAACTATACTCGAACGGCTATGCCACCAATAGACAAACATTTCCATATCAGCTACAAAAAATTTAATCATAAAATTGAAATTATTTTTAAAGTTCACTTATTTACAATTAGTACAAAGTGTACTAAACGTGTCCATCAACTAGAAGACAACTTTAAAAAGCTCAACGTGCTGAGCTAGTCTATTTATTACGATTCTTGTAAAGTAAATTCCGATTTCAAAAGAAAGCCAAATTTCTCCTTTATTTGTTTATATTAACGGTATATATATATAATAGAAATTGTAGCAGGTTTCAAAAGATATTTGAAAAAGAAAATTGGAATCATTCCAAATATAGAATATTTTACGTTTACTTTACTTCCTTTTTAAAAATGTGGCATTAATTCCGAACTATTAAGCCGCATATTCTGAAATTTAGCAAATTAATATCCTTTATGTTTAAAGTTATCTTTGGGTAAACCAAGCCTTTAACAAAGTCCTTAAAATCTAATTGAATGTTAATTCATTATTACTGTTGAACCATAAGACTTATACGTCTGAAATTTGTCACACATCAATCTTTTACATCTAAGTATTGAAAAGAGGTAAAATGTGTCCTTAGAATTGTACAAAACGTATCTTACCAAACCACAAAAGTTACAAAAATTCAATTTTTTTTTCACAATATTAGCAAAGACTTGTTTAAATATTTTTATGTTTTTTTTTATAAAACTTTTAAATCTAAAATGAAATTCCTCTTTTATGTCGGCTAATAAATTTGTAAAAATGGGTGTAGTCGGGTCACAAACGCATCTTTTTTAAGCGGATAATGTTAATGGCTGCTCTAGATTTAGCGTACCCCTAATACCGTCCGTTTTAAAATTGATTTATTTGTTTTCCTCGAACAATTGCTGAATTTTGACAAAACATCACGAATATTATGTAAATTTATGTTGAATGTGGATTCAATTCACTTTTAATTACTGCATTATGTTTTTGTTCAATTATTCTCTTTACAACGTTTACTATAAATTCCAATTTATGCAAATTAAGAAAATTTAATTGCAACAACAACAACAACAACAACAACAACAATCTTTGTTACTAAAATATAAGTAATTGTATGTGAGTGTTCTGTATGTGTGTATTATATGAATATTTGCTCATAAATTTTCAAATCCTTTGAGATGATAAGTCAAAAGAAAAACATATATTACAAGCACACATATGCGCGACATATTGAAATTTAAATACAATTGAAATCATTAATTTTGTAATGACGACAACGCTGGGGTATTAATCATTAGCATAACGCATTATCCAGCTATGAGCCGTGATATGTGTTGACAACAAAAGCACACACAAGTAACACCGTAGCGTTATTATTAAGTCTGCTGTTGAGCTTTCTGCATAGAAGAATAATGCTGTTCAAAAAAAGGAAGAAAAAGAAAAATGGGATAAAAGTTGTTCTCTTCACGGTGACAACGAAATTAAACTGAAACCAAATCGAAAATGTACCCAGAAGGGATGTGTTGACTACACACTATACAGTCTGAGGATGGCAACCCTTCTACATATATATCAATAAAGTACCAAGGTATGGCGTCTACATGGTTCATGAAAAACATATTATCGTTTATCAAAGGCCTCTCTCTCGTCCGGGGGCAATGCAGCTGAATGGTAAACAATAGTTTTGTTTTTGTTACATTTTCGCTAAAACTGAGGCGCACATGTTTTCCTTTGCTCACTTTTACAAGTGCTACTACAAAAGACTGATAAACTGAATAATTTCATTATGATTTCGTAAAAATAATTCTTAAACTATTTTTTTTATTAATTTTGTACACATTTCCTCTTCTTACCGCTAGCAACAATTTTGCATGAGTGTGGAACAGAGAATGTTTTGTGTCAATTGTTGGGGGCATGATATACACATTTATAATAATAATACCAAAAAACAACAACAAAACCAACAGCGACTGTTAACCACCAACTGCTGTGTGCGTGTACCACAGTTTAAAACATGCTTATGTCCACTGGCATAATAAAGTATGCATATGCTCGTAATTGTAAGTGTGTGTGTGGTAAAGAGACGTGCTCTTAGTTTATATAATACACAGAAAACACCTTTCGCTTGATTAATGATCGTATTGGGGCGGGGGGGGTAATGTCAAGTTTTCTGTTAACACGAGAGACGTAAGGTACACATATGCACACCAACACCAGCTATCAGCCATCAGTTTAAGTGTCATAACATAAATTGCCCCATTGAAAAATTTTATAAAAATTTTCGTTTATAACTGTTTTATATATAGTATATACAGACAGTGATGGCGGTAATAAGTTTGCAACGAATTTTGAATATTGAATAATGTTGTATCAGACTATGATGAAAAGGGGCGTGGTTTTCAATTATATTTTTTATTTAAAATTTATTATCATATACTCGTAGTTTAGAAATAGATGGCCTATTAAAATTGGCACAATAAGCCAAATGCCACGCCCACATTTGACAGAAATTACTCAAAGATGTCATTGAAAGAACGGGTGGGGGAGGGGGGTGGGGGGTCTTGGCCTATTAAATAATCTTTCAAGTTGTTTTCAGTACTGATTTTTATTTGGATTTATTTATCAAAATCATTACGTTCGGACAAATGTCTTACAGACGGATGGACAGACATAACGTGGTAGATCAGCAGCAGAATATTACAGAAACGGCAAACATATGCAAAGTGCTTAAGGTCTCTGGCATATTTTTATAACTTTAATGGGATGGGTAAAAAAAAAATAGATGAAAAAATTAAGGTACACCTACTATGAAACATCCACCCAAGCATTTTATACAATAAAAATCACACAACAACAGCAACAATAATGATGATATTGTACATCTTTATGATTATCAGTATTAACTGCATCATCATAACAGGCAACGTCATCGTTTTACATGGTGCGAGGGAAAGACGGAGTTACCAAGCAACTGTAACTGTAAGCAAATCTGGCACAATCTAACCGGGTTTAATTTTTTTTTCTTGCGGTCGCGTTTGTTTGGTTGGTATGTGTGTGTCTGTTTGTTTGAAAAATTCAGGATAATAAATTATATGATGTCAACATCCTTCCCGCTCCTTGGCACTGCAACTCCAACGTTGTGTCACTGTATCACTCAATATAATGCTTAAAGCAGATAGAGAAACCACCACCACAAGCAAGTGTAAGGTAGATAACAAATAACTTTTTCGCCACCCCTCCCCCCCTCCCCCCCCCCCCCCCTTCCTATTTGCAATAGTAGCATATAGTTATTGTTGTGTAGGTAGCAGCAGCACCATAAAATATTGAAGATTGTTTTAATTGTTTCGTACAGAGAATAAAACGTAGCAAGAAGGGGTGCAAAAATGAGACACAGTAGAAAGAGGGAAAAGGAAAGAAAAGAAGGCATGAAGTAAATGAGAAAAGTTCGCTACAAAAAGTGGTATACGAGAATAATGAAACACAAACATTCACTTAAGTAATTTTATATTTAGTTAATTAATGCATTTTTAAGCGGCTGCCACCTAACTCAACTCAGCTCAGCTCAAGAACATTTAATTTTAATTAAAACGGACAAAAAATATAACAAAAAATTTTGCTTTAGACTAGGATTCGAAAATGTTCATTTCTGTAGGGTATGTCCAGATGTTTTATGTTTTATGTGTTATCCATAGACAGATGCTTTATTCTTTTAGATGGGCATGGTTAAGGTACGTGTGCGTCCACACTTTAACGACTAATAAAGTATGTTACCTCAACAGTTCAATTCTTGAACTAGATTCACTCAGATTTTAATGCCAACGATCAACAATACATATAAACTACCTCTCTTTCTCTCCAATATCTAATTCTTGATGTTACACAAAACATTACAAACTTGGTATATTGCCATCATTTGAGTGCAGGGTATAAAAGAATCATGAAAATATTCAATAAAGGAAATCTAATAATATAAAAAAAAAACAAAAAAACAAATCATATCCTCACTAAATTTAACCATTATGAAAGTCTGTCATTAAAAATATATTCGCAAAATAATATCAATCAATAATAAATTTTTGATGCATAGACGAAAATGGGAGAATGGAAAAAACCCACACCACTACCAACAAAAAATTATAGTTTAGAAAACGATTTTCTATAATGAACAGCACGCATAAGTCAGCTATATCCATTGTGCATATTTGTATAAAGAGTGCCTCAAGTGGACAAAGCACGAGCAGCATGTGTTTTAATATTTGGCCTGAATGATAGCTTAAATATTTATCGTTTATTCGCCTCCTCTCTACCACTCATTCTTTTTCCCTACCTAAGTTAATGTATGTGTGTGTGTCTGTGTGTTGGTTAACGGCAATCATTTTGTAGGTCGTCAATAAATCACAGCTGACGCTAACAATTTTTTTTTTTTTTGTTCAAATATTGCATGAGATGCAAGCCTGGCATTGTACCCTTGTTTCCGCATGAATAATTGTCATCATCATCATAATCATCATCTTGATTATCATCATCATGAAATGTTACGCCTTCAACTAATTCAAATGCTCTAAAGCGTAGCATTGAAATTTGTCTCTATGAAATCGAGTGGGTGTATAAAGTATTATTATTATTATTATTGTTGTTGTTGTTTTGTGTAAATGCCAAATATTATATATAAACAATAATAACATTAAAAAGCAGTTAATAGCAGTAAACTTTTGGAAATAATTATAATAATTATACGTCTGTCTGTCTGTCTGTCCTAAAGAGATTGTTTTACATTATATGTATATGAAGATAATTAAAGCATTTATTATGTAGATATATATATTTTTAATTTTTCATTTTGCTAATTTATTTACTGTTGAATAATAAATTAAAAAAAAAAAGGTAAAAATTTTTGAATCTTTTTTATTATTTTGTGTTAAAACCTTAACTTTTTTATACAAGAAATTCTCCTGATGCAAAATTTTCTCCAGTTAACTTATATAATATCGTCTCTTTCGACTTTATTTCCTTCTTTATAAATTGCTTTAATCTTTTAACAAGGCCGGAAATCTTTTTTAAATTTTTATTAATTACTTTTTGGCATAAGTTATTGTTAATGCTTAATAATCCACTTAAGCATTTTTCATGATTAACGTAAAAGCGTAAAACGATCATGACAGAGGGAGAGAGAGAAAGACGAAGAAAAAATTCATATATTTTATAAAAGTAGAAAAAGCAATTCTGATGACATGTAGGCAGGGTAAGGTAGGCAAGTATAATCATTAAAAGTGTTGTCGTGGTAGAAGCTCAACAATTATAAAATTGTACATAACTGGGTCCACTTTTCAAGAGTTCTGTATAATTTCTGGAATGTTCTCTTTACAATTGTAATATTGTCATTCTTTTCTATCTTCATTTTCTGTTTAGTTGTAATCATTTTTACTTTCATTATTATTTTATGGAAAAAATGTAAAGTTCGTAATATTTTTTAATAAAAGGTGATAAATTAAATTCTATATATCATAATGGTGCAATTTGGTTTAGGCCAAACCTTAATTGCCTTTCACACGGACACGTGGCGAGTATATAATTTCGCTCCTCCAACAGTTTATATATTACATCTCAGGTTATAACTCGAGTATGGTTTTTGTTATACGATAACGTCCATTTTTTGCACATTGCACATAGATAAATAGATTGTTATAAATGGGCGTGATTTTGTCTGGATTTTCTCCACTATAAATAGCGATTTGCGTGTAGAAACTAAAAGTGTCTGAACAAACTTTCAGTTACATTTACGGCGCATCGACTCAGTTTTAGATGCTGATCTAGAATATATATATACTTTTGAGGGTCTCTAGCGTCTCGTTTTCAATGTTGCAAACGGAATGACAAACTTTGTATACCACCTATCCTATGTAGAGGGTTTTTTTAATAAGCAAAAAGTTGTAAAATTTGTTTTTTTTTTTTATTGAAATTCCAAGATCTAGGTTATTATAAAAATCTATGATGATTACTCACCCACAAAATATTTATAATCACTTAATAGGAAAAAGACAACAACAGTTAAATGTTTGATATTATCTAATTAAATAAAATGTTGTTGAGAATGAAAACGAAAAGTTTTTATATAAAAAATGTCCACGTTGTGGCAAAATTCTTTGGTTTTATGTTTAAGCTACTCAAAAACCAATTCAACCCAATCCGACCCCAACCAACCAACAACCACTAATATCAACAACAATCTTTGATAACTAAAAACACAGCAATCTGACTGTATAACTGACTGCTTGACTGTACCATTCATGTGAATATATTGTTTGCTAAAGCTTCTTACTGACCGAACGACCGACCCATCGACTAACTGAATGCTGGTCATGTCGAACAAACCAAAAATTAAACTGAAACACAAAGATAGATAAAGTTCTTTATCATTAAGAAGTGGTTGTCGTTGTTTTTGTTGTTGTTGTTACTTTTTGAAAAATTATCTTCACCAATGATAATGATAATAATGAAGATGATGATGATGGTGATGACGATGATTACGAGTGTCGTTCAGATGGGTAACTATTTTGTTTTAAGTTCAACATTGATTTGTTTGCTTTTGTTTCATGATATCGGACAATTGCTTGATGTTCTCTTTGAAGTTGTTGCATTGGATTGTTGTTAACAAACAAAAAATCCATTTAATTTGAAAGATTTTTTCTCACAACTTTAAGTTACAGTAAAATTTGTTATAATAAGCATAGCAAGTAAGACGGATGGGTAAAAATCAATATATTCTATAACAACTCAAACACCTTAATATGCTTTAGGCCTTATTTTTAAACCAATTTCGGTTAAGTATGTGTCACATTTTATCTTTAAAGTTAAAAAGTTCTGCATTAAAAAAAAAAAAAGAACAATTCTTATAAATTATGGGCGTGAATTGTATAAAATACCGTTTTTTTTTTTTAAATTTATGTCAACATCAACATCAACTTTACACCTTCAATTATATATAAACAAGGAAGTTCTTTTGTAAATTGTGTATGTGGCTGTTAACAGTTATAAATGACAACAATTTACATAGAATCGCAACAACATAAATCATTTAATCGTTATTATATTATATGTATCAAATTTAAGCTTAATATCTATGTTGTTGGTTTTCAACGGAGACTCAGAAGCCTACGGACGTACAGACACCGCTTGTGTGACTACTGTTATAATAAAATAATCTTGTACAAATCTGTTGACACATTTGGTTGTTTATTTTTTATTACTTTTACTGTTGTGTATGTGCATGGGTATGTGTTAGAGTCTATAAAATGGTTTTGACATTTTATGGTTGGCATTTAATTTGCAAGTGTGTACGTACGTACACTTTTTTATTTTGTTTCCTTCTAGTTTGGTTGACTTTTGTTGTTGTCGTTCGTGTTCCTTAAACTGTACAGTACTGTTTGAAAGCAAATTAATCCATATCTACCCTTTAAAAGATGTCTTGTTGCCTTCCACTCCTTGCCACCCTGTCACTCTTTGTCTATGTTTGAACTAACAAATATTTTATACACTTGCAGACATTTCGCATGTGTATACAGACGTACAATTATAATGGGAATCTGGTAACCATGTAATGTCAATCCCAAATGTATGCACACTCTCATACACAGACGCCAATGTAGCCGGCCATATACGAAAGTCACATTTGCTGCATCCATGCATTGTCTGTTTATATATCAACTTATTTATATAAGGATTTGTTGTTAGCTTTTAGTTGCGTAGGTACTTATATGGCTGTGTGTGTGTATGGGTATTTTGTGATGGCAAGTTTAACTCTTTCGGTTGTTGGTTCGGTTGGTTAAAATTTGTTTATCACAAGGGCGCATACAATATATAGTTGTGGTTTGTTATTGCACCTCAACACAAACACACATACATACACATTTATAACTCGGTTTAATTGTATAAACATAGTTGAGCGTACACACACACACACACACACACGCTGTATATCTATTTAATTGAGCAAAAGTTTTTGTGTCTGACTTTTGCGTTTACCTCGCCTCTCTAAACATACTGAACTATATCTCACTCTTTCTAGCGCTTTATAGCCTTTTAATAGTTGCACTTTTCCTTTCTGCTTTGATTACATTCATTTTTTTTTTTTGTATGTGTATGTATGTTCCAATGTGTGATATTTAAAAAAAAAAATAAAGAAGTTTTATATAAATCTGGTAGGAGGGAGGTTTTTAACTCTTTACGAGTTATGTTCATGTATGGGTGCGTACTATTTATTCATTCACTAATTCATTTTGTTTGAGTTATATTCTTTACTCATGTTGAAATAATTATTTTTGACCTTAATTACCATAAAACTCTTGTTTGTACTGCAAGTGTAAGAGATAGAGTGAGTTGGAGAGAGAGACAGAGAGAGAGAGAGGCAGCGCTAAGTGCTAGAGACTTATTGTAACATTTCCAGTATAGTTCCGTTTCTCTCTGTGTGTGTGTGTGTGTGCATGTGTCTGCTTGTATTTTGTACTACAAACAAAAATATCCCAGCCTCCTATTTATTCTCATTATCTTCTTATTCTTATCTTGTTTGCAATTGTTACTCTCTCCTGGTTACTGGTTATCCATTAATTCTTATTATGATACTCATACGTATGTGTCCGTAACCATAATGTCATTATTATAATTAGTTTACTGATATATTTCATTTTCGTTCATGTACATTTTCCATTTAAGTGTATTCATTAATTTCATTACTTGAGAATTCATCATTTCACATTTTTTACGCGTCCATCCTCTACCAGTGGTAAATTCTGTAGTGGATATTTGCTAACTTTGTTATTCCGGTTATTAGGTATGAAAATATGTCCGTCTGTCAGTTTTTTCATGATAACAATAATTGAGATTTTAAGCTGAAATTATTTAAAATGCAACAAAAACGTAAATTTGTTCTTAATATGAACAAAATCGATTTGAAATCTTTTAAAAACATACGAAAAACAATATACAAAGGTGCCAGCCCCGCTGTTTATATAAAGATGTTCAATATAAGACTTAAGGCCAACCTAAAACTTAATTTTGTGCTTTCCTTTCTTATTGCCATCTATTTCTCTTGGCTCTTAAAGTTCTTCCTTAAGCTTAACAATGAAGAAGAATTATTACTCATTACACAATAAATTGCTTAATATTTTGTGGGCGGCATTTCATTCATATGAAATAGTGTACAGTCATAGTCACATATACACCCTCTCATATCATTAAATATCATTGTTGTAAATTATTTTCTTTTTTTTCTCCATTTGGTTGTTGGCCTGCAAAGTTTCAATTTTTTTTTTTTTTATTCGTACACTTGGACATTTTTTTTTTTCAATTTCATTTCAAATTTATTTTTCATCATATATTGCATATACTCGTGCATTATTTGTCCATAAGTTATTTTGTATAGATTGTAAGTGTATGTGTGTGGGTGTAATTTAAAGCTTCACTATATCAATTGTTGTTAGTGTAAGCTATTGTGGTTGGTTGTCATGTCATGTGACGTGTTTTATACCACTCGCTGTGATATACATGTGTGTGTGTGTTATTCAACACACCATTAATACCATAATGTGATATTATCTAGCAGACAGGCGTTCACGTTCACAGCGCGGTTTCATTTTTATATACTACTCAACATTATTATATCTTCACCACTTGTGCCAGAGCGTATATTAAGTTTGCAAGGTGATGTCACGACCGTTTTCAATTATACCAATACATAGGGAATCAAAATCTGCAGCGCTTTCATTATGTCCGTCTGTCTGTCCATTTTATTTTGTAAGCAAGCTATAGATCGTATTCTTTGAGATATTTCGATGAAATTTGCTGCAAGGGTATGTATCGACGCAAAGAGGAACTCTATTGTAAATGAACCGAATTATACGATTTTCATAATTGAGAATGATTCGCGCATGATTTGGATATTTAAGTGTTGTAGGCTATTATAATGGTCGGCCTTGACTGACTATAACATTTTCACTTGTTTTATTATTTTATTTTTTTTTTTCCGTGTAAATGAAAATAATGGTTTTTGTAATTTTTATTATATTTAATGATGTACAATAAAATAACTGATGATGTTTTGTAAATTGTGCGGGTGTTTGTTATGCAACCATGCCCATTTTTAGCACATTAATGGATGAGATAATTGTGTATAAGCATACTAAAGTTCAACTTTATAGCTTAATTATTGTGACAGTAAATAGATTTTTGTGGATTATGGGCGTGGCTCTATGCCTATCTGCCTTCAAGAACTAAAAGTACAAAATTTCAGATTAATATCTCAAAATTTACGCCAACTATAAACGGACCTACGGACACACATGTCACAGATTGACTCAATTTTTGATGCTGATCAAGAATACATTTTCTTAGTATTTATTTTATTTTTAATAAAAAAAAAAAAAATCCTTGGCAACTCTTTTGCTTAGTTTATAAAAAGCTGTTTATGTCACTCAACGACATAAAGATTTTTCCAATAAATTTTTCATTACTAATCTTTTATGAACAAACATAAAACTCTTTTCTAGATGGCGACTCATTCATAGTACAGAGACTCGAATGAATATACATAAAAGTTCCAATGCAAAGCGACTAAATGCATATACTTTTACTCTAGACCGTAAATAATTTCTATTTAAAACTGAAAGTCTATAAAAAAAAAGAAAAACGAAGAGTTCCGAGATATAGAACCGTAATATAAAATGAATCACACGTACATTAAATCTACATCCAATATATACCGTTATTACCTAATAATCATTAAGAATGTAAAGACACGGTTTGGGGTTGTAAGAGTCCTTACGTCCACATTGTAAAATTATGTAAGATTGTTTATAAAAGTGATTAATGTTTACGGTTGATGTTGTAGACTATTGTTCATAGAAAAAAAAAAAATTATATTGTTAGCGAATTCTATATATTTACGTTTTTTATTATGTATTGCGGTAGACTTTTTAACACTTTATCACTTTCTCTTACTTACTTGTTTTCATTAATCTAAGTATCTTAATTTTGTATTAATAATACCTATTGTAATATCTGAAATAAATTCTTGAAATTTTAATTAAAATTTAAAACATAAATTTTTAACTAAAAAGTCCATCTAGATGACTGAATAAAAAAGAAAGTAAAAATATTAAATTTGATCTCAAATATGCTTTACATGTACTTACAAATTGTGAGCGTGGCAGGACATGATTAAGCTCTTAAATAGTGTAAATATTCCGTAAGAGATTGCAAGTAAAGTTGTATGCTTTGGGGGTTACCACGCCCATTTTTACATTAGCAATAAAAACACCCTAACTATTTATTAACTTTATATATGAAATCAAAATTTTCGACAGACAATGGGGACCTCTTTTAAATGTAGCCCTTCTGTCCTACTAACTAAAACTAACACTAACATTTTGTAGTGGATTACATACTCATCTTAAATCCTTTTGTGAAAATATTGATTTTTTACAAAACTCAAGATATTAATACCAATACTTAATTAGATAAAATATTAAATGTCAAGTTTTGCCATAAATTTATTGCGAACTTCAATGTTTCTTCAACAAAAATGTATAATAAATAGGCGGCATTAATAAAAGTGAACGTAACTTGTATAAAATTAAATTTAATGCTCTTTCTAATGACATCAGTTTCAAGAAAATCAATTTAATATTATCAGAGTTTTGTTAGATGGGAAAGGTTTTGTGATACGAAACAAGTCGGGTGCGAAAGCATTTTTGCTTAATACTTTCAACTTCTCTTTAGGTTACGCTTACCACTTTTGATAAAGATAATGTAAAATGCTTAAATGGGCGTGGTAACATGGTGTACACATATTAAATAATCAGCAGATATTGCATAAAAAAAAATTGCTCTTTTCTAAAGTTAAACATTTTCCTGCATAATCATAATACAATGGCTTAACGTAACTCCCTTCAGCATGCAACATATCTTAAAATCTATGTACTTGACTAAAAGCAACCAATATATTATGTAAGTATTTTGATACAATATTATTTGGACACATTTTGATCCATTGTACGTACTGTACACCTCATACAATTGCAGCATAATTAATTGTTATTATATCAAGTATTTGTATAAATGTCTTGGTATACATAAAATGGATGGAAAATATAATTATAATAGATATTTTAATAAGACATACCACTCAATCACTCACTAACACATTTACAAATAATTAGATATTCGCTCTTAAGAATGATTTGTACACAAATACACAAACATAAATGCATATAATTATGCAAGAATAAAGTTAGAATATGTAAAGTAGTGTGCGTGTGTATGTAAGTAAGTAAATTTATTTAACAAAATATTCAACAATTATTAATTTCACACAATTGCACTTTTCAAGTTGTAACAAAATAATTTGAGGGTAAATATTTTATGGCCCATAAAGTATTGTATACGAGTATACGGATACGTAAATATTTATGTAGATATACATACAAACATATTAGTGATAGAAAACTTTTGTTTGTATTCTATAAATTTCATTTTATAATAAAAGCAGAACACAAGAAATGACAATGAACACACAAATGAATAAATATGCGTCTGGCAGTCAGACTGATGGACTGACTGACTGAGTGAAATGGTTGACTGGCATCATTATATAGATGAATGGCGTTGTTTATGTTGAGTTGAGTTGAGTTGAGTTGAGTAAAGTCTTTTAGTTGAACACTATTTATGTGTACGTTTAAGTTCGTATTTGGAAAATAGCAGTTGACTCAAAAAACAATAGAAAAAAAGTGAAAAAACTGAGTGAATGACTGCATGCATAAATGTTTGTATTGTTTGTTTGCAAATTGTTTGCCTTTTACAAACACTTGGCAAACTAACTATTTCTACAGCATTGTTTAAGTCTTTTGTCTGTCCGTCTATCTTCGTGAATACATGCGTGCGATTGTATATTTGTATATAGTTTGCTATAAATACTTGTTCCTGTTCTTTAGTTGTGTGTAGTTTTTAATTTTTCCTCTCTCCTTAAGAAGAAGCATCCTTGACTTATTTGGCATGTTGAATAATTAAGACTTTTCGCAGTTCAGTGTTTTGTGTCGTAGTTGTCTATTTCCCACCCACTTCATCTCTTTCTATCTCTTTCTTTCATACTTTTGGTACTTCCTTTCTAGCCATTTTACAAGTAAATAACATTATCTTAAATATTTGAACAATTCGTACAACAGAACAATTTACCAACTCACCAAGTAAATGAGATATTTATGTGGTAAGAATTCTCAAAATCATTTATTTTCAAACTTTTTAAATTAATTTACGTTTACATTTACTTTTACGTTTATGTTTATTGTATTTAAACTATTTGAAGGAAAAATATGATAAGTTGGCTAATGTTCATTATAACAAAGCGTTTGTAGTAAAAGATCGATAATTTTTTAGAGGGAGGTTTTTAGTGATAGTAAAATTTAAACCAAATTAATTTTAAATTAATGAAAAATTACTCCATCAGGAGAGTATGTGTAAGTTGGTGAACAATAGAAATTGATTAACCACGTTTTATATGCAAAATAGTCAAACAAATGCATTAAAAATTAAGTAGATTTCGATCGGAGCTACCCCCTCATAGTCAACTATCATATGCATGCCAATTATTTCATTTTCAACTGTAATTGTTGTCTTGCTAGTACAAACCCGATGAGAATTGTATGATCCGTAAGTATGAAAAAAAATTGTTTGTCTGCTGCAGTCTACTGGTCACTATTTTATGTAGAAAGTAGTTCTAAAAATCGATAGAGTCGGGTCCACATTTGACAAAACCAATTTGTATGTCAATTAACTATTCTTCACCACCCACTAATTAATAATCATGCCTTTATAATATAAACTCGAGAGTAGTTCTAAGAATAGTATAATTCGGTCCATTTTCAATAGAATTCTTTTTTTGCGACAAATCATGCCTTTTTACTCAACGAAACAGGTTATGTATAAATTAACCTAGACATGATTAAATCGATGCAGTTTTTGATTCTAAATGGATCGGAATTGCCGTTTAGAAGTTACAAACATCTGTACATTCCTCTTTACCATAAGTGTAGAATATAAATATTATAACAATAATTTGTAATGTTTTTGCTTTTTTTTTGTAAACAATTACAAATTAGATATATATGTGTTATAAGGGTGGCAACAGTTGTTGCTTTTTCATTTGACAAGTGACAACAAAAGAAGTTACACATCATTTGCTCAGAGATATGAAATAGAAAATGATGAAAATTCATGTCATATATGACACATATATATATATACATAAAACTTTAATGAAAAAAAATATTAAAAATATACATACAATTACATGAAGTATCATTACCTCAAACTGCTCAACAATGTACGTTTGTCTGAGTTTAAATTTTTTGAAACATTTAAATGAAATTTTTCATTGATTTTCAAAACATTTCAACGTTAAATATGTTTTAAAAGCAGAGCTCTGATTTAAAATGTTCCACAATGAAAAGTGAGAGCATTTTGGAATCCATCCCCGTATAATGTTTGATTCAATTTTTCCTTTTAGTTTTTAAGCACTTTATAAAATTTCACTTTACCTCTAAACTTGACCAAATATAGACTTACTTTATGGGAAATTGACCACCAAAGCGGGTCAAATAATTCTTCTTCTTCTCTTTTTTTTTACTAGGTACTAAAAAGCAACAAAAAAATCTTGGCAAAATTCCATTAAAATTTAAGCATATATACACTATCAGCTAATGGTACACAATTGAAAAACAAAATATAGAAATATGAAAAAAGAAAAACATGACACAGATAAAGGAGAAAAAAGCAAGGTACAAAAAAGTCATTTAAGATCATGTAAGATGATAGTAGCCCCATTATGGAAAAATCGATTTGTAAACAATTTGATAATCTTTCAATTAAGCCAAAGAGAAAAGTTTCATGTATCCCGAAAAAAGTTTGACTAAAGCAGAGTTGAGGATAGTTTTGAGAAAAAAGAATGATTTGTTTTTACTAGAACGATTTTCTTCTTCTTCTCATTGATACATAAAAAAAAAATTTGGAAACTATCAAAAAAAATTTAACTGAAAAAGTTTTACAAAAACGTTACTAAAGGGTCATTGTCAAAGGACAGCATCAAAATCCAAGTCTATCTAGCCGTGTCCGTCGGTCCCGTATGTCTATGCGTTGTTATAACGATCACGATCGTTATTATTGAGATATCAAGCAAAAAATTTATACAAGCATTTCAAAATTTTGTATGTTAGGTAAAAACGATTAAATGACACGCCCATAATTAACGACAATCTATCTATCAGCCACAACAACCTCACAAAATGAAATTCTTTACCTTAGAGCTGATGTGTTAAATATGGGCGTGATAGAGAAGCAGCGTTGACTCTATTTAAAATTCCATCTAAGCCACGTTTAGTTTTTTTTCCCCTTCTGTCCTTTACGTATAATATCGTGCGACACCCGTAACTAACTTTTTATAGCTCGGTCATTACATTCTTAAGTATAACGAAAAAAAGTAATATTCATTAAATTTTTTATTTTTTTTTTATTTCTAGAAATCTACTATTTTTTTTTTTATGAATTCTCTATAAAACGAACTTTGCATGACTGTCAGCAATTTTTCTCGTAAAACTTCAAACATTTATTTACAGTTAATGAAAGAGAAAAATGTATAAATCAAATCGAAATTTTAATGTTGATTTTTATTTTCTTTGTGTGAGAAAACTGGTATTGACGGCACATCTACGTAATTATGATTTGGTTTGAAAGAGTTGACGGAGACGAAAGGAGAATGGCTGGAATAATAGTTGAAGGAAAACACCAAACTCCATAAACATTGATTTTTATATTAAATAGTAGTAGAGAGTAGCGATAAAAAAATGCATTTAACACATACACATGTGACATAACAACAACAATAACAATAACAATAATAAATAATCACTTAAATAAAACAACTTTTTGAATGGCAAAGTGGTCTCTGTGGTATCATTTATATTTATAAGCTGTGTTTATGTGTTATAGCCACTACGCTCACCCTTCCCCGTTGAGTTTATATGAACTGATTGCTGGTTGATAACTAACCATGCACCACAGTAAACACTTACAGACACCGGCACATCAGCTTAAACACAAACAGCTTAAATCGGACAATTCAACTCGATTGCAATAAATTCTCTGATGATATGTTAGAATTGGCCACGGTTCGGCCCCTGTCGCTGCTGGGGTCTGCTTCACATGAATTGTCTAATTTTATGAATACCCACGAGGCCATCTTTACGTCTCCGTCATGGCCAGCCGACTGTGTTTGGTTTGGTTGTTGCACATAAATTTTCGGGCTGTTTTTCTCTTTTTCTTTTTCTTTTTCTTTTCTTTTGCAAATGTTAGTCGAATCGTACTAAATACGTTTAGTGTGAGTTTTAGCAAAACTTTAAACCCTGTGCCATATATCACCGAAACTACACTACACACAATTTCCTTTACGCGATTTGTTGTTGTTGTTGTTGTTGTTGTTGTTGTTGTTCCTTTTGTTCTTTCTTAACTTCTGCTCAACCACATATATCAAGAGTTTTAAACTCAGCACAACACATACACATAACCGTAAATAACGGACAAATCAGTTAGATTGTGAATGGTAAAGAAAAACAAAAGCAAAACAAACAAAAATGTTGTAGTCAAGCAAGCCCGACCACTTAGATCCTTAAATTATGCTACAATTAATTTAGTATATACTGTATACGCGAGGCAATGCCCTTCTTCGTGAAATATCCTTAAATGGAAACGGAGTCTCAAAATGGTTCGAAGGGATTTGAATTTGGCACAGATATATATTAATCCAATTAACTATGATTGACCAAATTTCGTTAAAAAAAATTAAGTGTGCCTTTGCCGTTTAAGAGTTACACACTTTGACACAAACTTAATATTCCCTCTTACCATATTAGGTACTAAATATAAAAAAAGAAGAAGAAATGAAAATCAAGTGTGAATGTTAAAAACAATCAAGTCTGATCATTTAATACATTACACACTCCTTACATTTTATAAATCTTCCTTTTAAGATGGGGGTATATTAAGTATGTCAATGCGTTTGCAACACCTACAAGAAATCTTACCAGGTATATATAATAAATCTTTGATCAGCATAAAAAACTAATTAGCTTATGTCATCAATACTTACGTCCAGAGAGGCTTAATTGAAATTAACGAAAAACTTTTTTTCGTGTATAATCGGACTTTTTAGTTGCCATGCAATACACACCCTGTAGAGGCCATAATATAATGTACGCCACGCTCTCTATTTACATGAATATGTGACAGGTGTTCAAGATTTGACTCAAGTCAAGTTAAATTTTTTTCATATTTTTTTATAAATGCACATATAATCACCATCACTACCAACAAAAAAGAGAAATGTTGCTTTTTCTCTATAAATCGAAATTTGATTAAATTATTAATGAGTTTATTGTCATACAATTTCAATCACCTTTGTACACACCCACACACATGCACACATTCACTCCTGGTATTTTCTTGTTGAAAGGAGTAAACAATAGCAAACCCAGTTGTAGATTGTAAATTAGACGCCTTAGCGAATCTATCAATTACCGCCAATTACAATACACACTCACGCACATGCGCACACACTCGTCTGTGTACATTTCTTTGCCGTTATACCTAACCTATGAATCAATGCTTTGGCATATACTAGGTGGTTTGTTAACCTTTACTATCACCCACACACATATGGATTGACAGCGTAATACTGAAGCCAACAAGAAGGAATGTAGAAACAACGCTTTAAGGAAAAGATTTTCTAGGTATTTTGAAGAAAGTATGTGTGTGGGTGTAACTGTATTGTGTAAATATCAGTTAATTGCGTGTTTAAAGCTTTCACGTCACCACATACAAACACATACAAGCACTTTTCAAAACCATTTCGTTAAAACATAAATTTCGTACTTTTTCACTATCTTTCTTTCTCTTTCTCTCTAAACAATAATTTACAATCTCTCCATTCTTTGTGTATTGTTCACTAATTGTTTGAAAATAAACCACAACAATAAAAACGCGCCAGGCAGAAGCGAGAGGTAAACAATAAACTTGCAGTTGTCAACACACTTCTATCACAATAAAAAGAAGCATCAACAATACAAACACACACATACACCCATGCATGCAAACATACTTAATAATTGTTATTATTGTTATTCACATTTTATTGTTGTCCAAACAATAATAAATCCTCTCACTCTATCACTTTCTCACTCTCTTCAGAGTTAAATGCTCGTGTTTAATGGAATTAAAGTATTTATATGCTTTTTCAAGCATATGTATTGTTTGTCACAAGTGCTATTATAACAGTTTATGCGCGTGAGTATACATTACGTTTAGTGTAATTATAACAATTAAATGTGTGAATGAATGTGCGATTGCATATATTACGTATTGTTAATATTGTTGTTGTTGTTGTTGTTATTATTATTTTGATTGTTGGTATAATGTTAATGAATTCAAAGTAATAACTTGCGTGCAAGCATAAAACACTTTTCATCATTTTATGAGACAACAACATTTAGTAAAGGGAGTAAAAGTTCACTGAAATATACTGAAATGACGACAATTATACGTTAAAGGCCAGATGTACAAGGTTTTATAGAATTATGAAAAAAAAAATAAAATAAATGAAAAAAGTACATAAAGCTGTATTTAGCATAATTGGGTCCAAGCCTAAAATATATTTTTCTCAATTAAATATACACTGTGGGCGTGGCTTTCATAAAATTGTGTGTTTTTAAATATTAGTTCCACCATTTCACTTCGAAAACCGTTAAGTTAAATTCTATCTACGAGGGTTGTTATAAGCACTATGTCTGCATTTTTATGACTTTTCTCCCGAACGTCGATTTATTGTTAAGAAAAAGAAGAAATCTTATGCTTAAAGTACAAATTTTTGTTTATTAATTAATTGTAGTTAAAGTTACAAAAGTAATTGAATACTTTTACTTTACTTGAATACTTTAAAATGTTTGAATTTCTCACTTACATTAAATGTAATTTTCTGCATTCATTTTTTAAAATTTTTATTTATTTTAAAATCATTCAAAACATCATCTAAGCATTAATTGATGCAAAGTTGTAATCTTGAAGACTGTTAATCTTCTCAACTTTACCTTTTATCTTTTATCTCTATCTGTCTATCGCTGTCTTTCTCTCTCTCTCTCTCCCTTTCTTTTTCTCGTATCATACACATCTCTGAAGCGATATCAGTTTCCCCAGTTATGTGTGAACTTCTAATCGGATTTTGTGTTTGTGTGTGTGTGTATAGCATATATGTCTAGAGGGGTTGTATGCTGAGTATGTTTGTGGGTGCATGCAGTTGTTTTCTGTTTATTCATTTTTGATGTCAAACTTTATTTGTTGTTTTGTGGTAATAACGCGCAATATAAAATGTTAAGCAACTACAGTTACAACAACAACAATAATAATAACAACAACAACTATAGTAATGGGATAAAATTTAATCATGTTGACATTTTCTATGCTTGCATGCTTATCAAACGTACAAATATTTTTATGCATACACATACAAACACATTCAGACACATCGTGGTATGTATTATATGAATATTATAAGAGAGAACATGAAGAGGATAAATGAAAAATGAAGAAGCAGTAAGTGAGAGCCACGCTCAGCACAGCTTCTAACTGCTAACTGAACCCAAGAGATAAATGACGCAGTGAATGAAATAAAGTCATCTTTAGTTGAAGTTTGGTTTATATGTATGTATGTATGCATCTATATGTTGTTGTTGTTGTTGATATAACTTTTATATAATTTTTGTTTTATTTTTCAATATTTTTCGGTGTCGCTTCTTTTTTCGCGTTTTTTTCTTTGGTTTTTATTTCTCATGTTTTTTGCTTAGTAAGTCGCTTTCTATGAGTTTTCCATTTCTATTAATTTTACGCTGTCAACTTGATGCCAAGAAACTTATACACTCTACATCTACATATAAACAAACTATCATCTGTATACTATATGCAAATGATTATACTCATATGTGTGGGTGTGTGTGTCTGTGTGTGTGGATGTATTCACTCACATTTCTGCTTACATTGTAAACTAAATGCAGTTGCATGTGTCACGAAAAATATTCTCATGAAAATAACATGACAGTAGTGGAGTCAATGAGTGTGAGTATAGTTATGGTTATTATTGTTGTTGTTGCTGTTGTTTGTTTGCCTTTGGTTAGCATCGTGCAGGATTTGTGTTTTTCCATTTTCAATTTTTTTGCTTTGTAAGTGTGTCACATATTGTGTGGCGGTTTCTTGTTCTTTTTTTTTCAAGTTTTTTTTTATTATTTTTTTAATGTATGTTTACACCTGCAGAAAATTGTTGTTACAGCATGAGTTGCTGTAGGCTTAGTTAACCGGCGTCTCATGGTCTCTGCCTCTCCACGGCTTTTAAAGGCTCGTAAACGTTAACAGTGACTCAGTATTTCACTCGCTCAACTCAGCCCTCTCACTTTGTATGTCAGTCTGTCTGTCATTTCTAAAGATACCATACTTTGTATGATTGTAACTGCATAGTAATATTTTAGATTTTTTTCGTCACCCACATTTCTCTACGTTGTTACACCCGTGGTGGTATTACGTATACTAAGTGTGTTTAATTGTAGGCAACGTAAAGTTGCTAAAGTATGTATATAGTCTTGATCAGCATTAAAATTGAAATCGTTTTAAAAATGTGTGTTTCTGAAATGTTTATTAAACGTGTCATGTCGCCAATTATACGATTACTCTCTGTAAGTACGAAAAAAAGGAGGTGCCACGCCCATTTATTGAAGATTCTCGAAATCTACAACAATTTCCAAATGTTTGCAAAAATATTTAAGTGGTTAAGTGGTATGATTCACTTTTTTAATGAATTTCAAGTGACAGTGAGTCTGTGAGGTCAAAAACTACAAAATCCTTCTTCGTTAAATAAAATCTTACAATAATTTAGTATTATAGGATATGAAACTGTCAACTTGAATCAATTGAAATATTTTCACTTGTTGTTGTGTTGCTTAATTCTCAGGGTGTTCGTATAAGTGTTTCGTATGAAATTTTGTGTGGCTTTTAATCCGTTTTTGTGTTTGGCATCTTTATCAAATTTATTTATTTTCTTTTTACTTTACTGCCTTTTTCTGTATCTTTCTCCTTTTATAATTTACCTGGGGTTTTGCTTTGTTTTTTTTGTCCATTTTCGTTTATATTTTTATACATGTTTGCCCGTGTGTGTGTGTATGTGTGTGTGTGTGTATCAAGAAGTTGAGTAAGATAAATGAGAAAAATTTGGTTGTGTCATCCAGTCTTTCTGGTATATAACACATATGTGTGTTTGTTTGCATATAACTACATACGAGTAAGAAGTACCTGCACACACATGTACAACATTTGACATTTGCAAATGCATTTTCAATTATAAGAAAAACAATTTGTTTTTAGAAAAACTTTCATTCAAACGTTAGCAAAAATGAACTGTCAACCAGCGATGCTTTAATTTCTTGAATTTCTTCCCTCATCCAAGTCAAGTGTATATTTTTTACATTTAACATCTAAGGTTTAAATTAATACGATTGTTACTTAAACCTAAAGTATTCGGTTTATAAGACTGTGTAGAACAAGAAGACTTAAGAGATTCTTTTCTAACTGAATTTTGCTTGATTAGCGAGAAAGTTAATTCCAACTCAAGCACTAAAGCTTTGTGAGATGATCTGTTACGTTGCTTACAATGATAATTGGATTAAATAATCAAGCAAAGTTTGCTAAAATGAATGTTTATCACAACTTTTTTTGGAGCGATAAGAGTGCTCTTCCTTGCAAAGTGTTAGAGTGTAAAATTTTCTTATTTACCTAATCGTGTAAGGAGAGCTTTTAGTTTGAGAGCAAACTAATGAAAACACAAAATCTGAGTTGAACCAAATTTTAAGTACCCACCGTATACAGAAAAGGGGCATTATGTCTTTTGTCCATACGTCCGTGTATTTTTTCTACTTTTCGTTGGAAGAAATGTTGAGACTCTTTAAAAAAATCAAAATTATTTTTTATATATTTTCATATATACTTAACACATAATCCATTTTTTTCGTTTAATTAGTTATTTTATTATATTTTGTCTGTACGTCCGTACAAACGTTTTGATTAAATGGAAAATTCTTGAATAACTTTACAACCTACAAATATGCTAAATTTAATGATTTTTTCCCAATATAAAATGTTGCTTATCTATATTTAACATTCTAACTGCTGCTGTCTTGTTTTATACCATACAACTCCTTTAAACAAATGTTTTCATAATCATTGATTGTAATAAATTTGCACAAACTTTTATCTGTATGGGGCCCCGCCCTGAAAAGGAGAACCGGCATAGGTGCTTCGTCCAAGTATAACGGGGCAACAGTAATATGCTAATGATCCATTATATATAAGATACCCTGGACAAGATCCAGGTATCACAATAAAGTCGTAGCAAATAAAATAAAACGGGACACCAGCCCGTGGGTTACCGTAGGCTACCTGAATGTGGGAGATCTTTAGGGGTCGACAGTCCTACCAAAGACTAAGTTTGGTACCGCAGGGTACTGGAGCCCCAAGAACTAAGGTTCTTGCCTTCTTGTCTTACGTACTCTTGGGTAGGCCCCCTTGTGGGAGCTTCGCGGGGGCTGTAAAATCGCTGGCATGGCAAAAAACCCTGCCACCAAGGGGTGGACCTTACATAGCCTATTATGTAAGTTCTAAAGTTAAGACCTCCTTCGGGGGAGCGCAGGGACGCTTAATTCCCTTAAAACCGTCTAATTGGGTCTTTACGCCGGGTATAGACATAAAACACAATACTTAATGTATGAAAAACTGCGCTAAAGAAAAAAAAAAGAAACAAACGCGAATAAATTTGAAGACAAAAAATAAATAAAATCTACTCTCTCTCTCTATGCAAGCGTGTGCTTTACCTCAACTGAAAAGTTCATTAATTTGTTTTCTGTTGTGTTTTACATTTCGTTTTCTCTTCTTCTACACACAATACACATATTTATATATATATATGTTGTGGGTGTGTATTGTGTATATATTGTAGGTGTATTATCTGTGTACAGTTAGTATCAGAGGTTGCCTATAAAGTGTTTACCTTAATCTTGGGTTACAAATATAACTGCAATTGCTGCTATTGCACATACCGGTTGACTGGCTGAGTAAATGAATGATTTTGTGTAATTTTTGTGTTTGCTTTTTGGTTGTTGGTTGGTTCGTTGGTTGGATGGACGTATGGTTGAATGGATGGATGGATGGAAGTGTAGAAATATATTGCTACCTGTTCAACGTTTTGCTGTATTTTTATTACATTCTTTTTTTGGTGGTTTTGTTTGAGGTTCTTCGGTTTGTTGTTGTTATTGTTGTTGTTGTTTTGATTGTCTATGCCAGACTGACTTTGTCTAACCGTCTATATTGCACCAGCTTGGCCAATAAGTAAAGTTTACCAGGTAAGTATTGTCTGTGTGTGTGCGTGTGTATATATGTTTGTATGACTAAATGAATAATTTAACTGTCTAGTAGCGCGCAGTTACACTATCCACCATCACCACTAACAACATCAACCACCTTAATACAAATTACCACAAGACGGACGTATAGACATATCTACACATAAACTCAGCAGACCAAGGTAATATTATGCTATCGTTATAGACATTAAAGTATGGTTATTATTGTTGTTATTATTGTTTTATTTACCTACTTTTTTGTTAGTTTGACTTTTTATTCTCTTATTTTTTTTTTCATGTTGTTAATATTGTTAATGTTGCTGCTGCAATGGTAAGACTAAAGTGTTCGTGTTGTTATTGTTGTTGTTGCTATAATAATACAAAATATATGCAAAATACCTGTTAAGGAGTATTTTATAGAAGCGATAATCAAGTTGTTTATAAAAAAAAAAAAAAGTTTTTCCATACATTTTTTTAAACTGTAGTTTGCAGATTGTAGTTTGTATTGTTGTTGTTATTGTTTTTTATGTGTTTTGTTTTCCATTCTATGTAATTAATAACAGAAAGAATAGCTAGCTCGGCGAAAAGCTTTCTAATGGTTTTTAAGGTTCTCTCTATAGGAAAAAACAACAACAACAACAACAACATTTCATTTATTTATGTATGTTTATAATTGAGTTATTGTTGTTGTTTTAATAAAAATAAATAAATAAAAATAAGAACAAACAATAATCAAAAGAAGAAAGAATCACAAGAACAGGAAAATTTTCAAATGAAATTCTGATAAATAATCTAATATGTTATACTTCTCCATTTCTCTTTATATTTCTCTCTATATTTGGCTATTTTTACCCCTTTCATATATAACCACTTTATCTTTTAACGAATTCTACAAACTGGTGGGGCTATAAATACTGCCAAAAAAAAACCGGGAGGGCCAAACATTAAGTGCGACAGCAATACACGACAACAACAACAACAATATTAACATGTAAGGAAACAACAATTGACTTAAACTAAATCTTAAATACCTTTCAAGTTCATAGGTCAACTTTTGTGGCAGATATATAGATTATGGTCGATTGGGGGCGTGTCTGTTATCCAACCACGCTTATTTTTAACACATCGTTTGGTGATATAACTAAAGACATATGTACCAAATTTTAATCTAATAGCTCAATTTTTGTTGATTGTGGGCGTGGCTCTTGACCAATTTTGTTCATTTTATAAGGTGATCTAAGTACAAAAACTAAAATTATCTGTACAAAATTTCAATTTATTATTTCAAAATTTAAGACCATGAAACGGACATACGGACATACGGACTCTGTTTTTGAAGCTGATCAGGAATATATATGTATATTGTAGGATCTCTGGCCCCTCCTTTTGAATGTGGCAAACGTAATGACAAACTTAGTGTATCTCTCATCTTACGAGGAGGATATATAAATAGAAATAGCAGCAGCAGTGGTAGCAGTAGTTCTAGTTGTAGCAGTCGATCGATGTGTAAACAAGACAAACCAATTTTTTACGTGTATACCACACACACTTAATACCCTGAGTGTTTGTGTGTGTATATGTCTTTGTGATATATTCAAAGAAAAGAAAAAAAAATGAAATATTTTTGCATATCCTGCAGCTAAATAAAAGCATATCAGCTACATGCCACACACACATATCTAACAATACCTTACAGAGTACTCGTGCGCTCTCGTACATTGTATAAACTCGTACTGAAAAATTATAAGAAAATGTGCGCAAAAACATCAACTAGAGGATAACGAATAGCCAGTAGCTACCAGAGGCAGAAACAAAAAAAAGAAAAAAGAAAAGCCAAACACAAATGAAAGAAAGGACGAAATGGAGAGAGAGAGAAGGCAGAAAAAATGAAATAACAGCATAAGAATATAAACTATATTTCCATATACAACGGAAACAAAATACTACCAATTACATACTAACTGCACACATTTACAGACACCCGTATGGAAAACATTCTCCAACAGTGTATTTTTATAGCAAAGAAATAAACTTGAAGTTAGAGGACACAGGGAAAAACAACTGAACTGTGGAAGACAAAAAGTTATGATTGATTTAGGCCACATATTAAACACCCTTTGCAATCATATAAGAATGGGCGTGGCATAATTAAAATGGATATCAACATAAAGATGGAACTGTGCACCAGATTTTTGAAGGTTGTGGGCGTAACTCTTAATTGATACAGCCCACTTTGAAGAAAAGTTATAAAAACGGCAACAGCACGTAAATAAATTATCAGTTCAAACTTTTGTATTTGAATTTTGTGATTTATAGTCGTGTCTTTTAATTTTTTTTTAATAGAAAAATACCTAAAATTTTTTGCAAACATTTCAAAATATTGGAGTACAGAGACTACACGCACCTCACTAAAGCTACTCAGCTTGTGATGCTGATCAAGAATGTACGTGTATGCATATACTTTATAGGACTGCTGAAACTTTCTTTTGGCAGTTGTAATAAAAAAATTCTATAACCGACTTTTAATTACCAAAACATTTCTTATCTTAATCTCCAAAGAAAAGAATGAAATAACACAGTGAATGAGACTAAAGGATTCCCATCTAGATTTAAAATGTTGAGTTTCAAAATACATGGCAACAGAGATAATGGAATTCTTCGATATGTAATAAACATTGTCTCTTATTTTCAACTTTAACTTTGAAAGTAAAAATGAAAAAAACAAAAAAAATGTAAAACTTTACAAGTCTTAAAAAGGATCTTGGATGCCCATAGAAACTGTGTGTAGAAACTAAAAAGGGGTTTCATTTGACACAAAATTAATAGAATGAAACTATATAACAACAACAACAACACTATTCATTCACTTTTCATATTAATACAACTAATTAATACGTTTTGTCTGTCGGTCCATCTAACTCTTTTGTATCTTCTAGACACATTATTAAAGGGCGTAATTATGTACATGTTACGCCCATTGTTTATGTATAGATATAGATTTCATTTAAGTCAAGTTTAGTTTTCTTACTTGTTCTAAAAAAATTTTTTTATATATTAAGAAATTATTAAAATTAACAGTTATTTAAATTTAAACTGATAATTATGAAAATCCAGACCAGAGTTTTTATACAAAATTTTATTGGAACATCTTTAAAAATGTCTGTTTTAAATTAGAATAGAAGACAGAAGCCTGGACACACTTAACTTATTGGAGAGAGAATAACTTCAAAACTATTGGATTAATACATAAAAGTGGGTGGGTCCTTTACAATGTTTATAATAATAACTCATGATCTTACGTAATATGAAAAAGATTTCTCAATTTTTGATTGTTGCTGTAGTAACGCATGGCACGTAAATGCTGAGATTAAAGGCTTTAAGTATTTTGTATTCCTGTTAAACAAATGTTTATTTTGTTTTATCAAAACATAACACATACGCTCATACACACAAGTATGGTCAAGGTATTGAATATTTGAAATGGATCCCTGGTCTCTCATAAAAAGATTTTCCACTTGCATTTCATTCAAGTGTTTTTTCCTTCTTCTATACTCTTTTTGTATATATAAAACATGTACCTTTCTTTTCTCTCTCTCTCTCTCTCTCTCTATGCATATGCATGGCTTTATACATGCGTGAGCATTTTACCTTTATGACCTTAAACTGGATCTTATTGCAGCAACAATAATAACAAGAACAATAACAACATTTTCTACTCGAATGCGAAAGTGCGCCAGAGAGTATTTGATTTATACGGTCAAAAATCAAAATAAATTGTTCAGTTTATTGTATCGAATGTGTTTTCTTTCTTTGTTGTTATTTGTTACAAATATTTCATTTTTATGTCATACACTTTATATATATATATAAATGCATTCATACATACGTACACAATTTATATTCAAATTTTGTGCAATTTTTTATTTAAACGATAAAATGATTGGTGAATTGTGTGATATTTTTGTTAACAACATATACATAAATACAGACAAACAGACAAAACTGGTTTTCTTGTGTTTACTGTTTTATTAAAATTTTTAATTAAAAATGTGATTTAAAAGCGTTTAAACATGCATTAAGCATAAACAGGTAATAAGTAAGGTTTAGTAAAAATTTTCAAATACTTTATAAAGTTGACCCAAATAGTTGGCTAAAAAGATTGTTAGGGATGTTGACGAATGATAGATGAGTTATCTTTAGTGCTAGTAGGAGTACTTTTAATGAAAGAAAGTTATTCATGTGTAATAATAAACGCTCTGCGCTGAAACATTTTTACTTAATTCTAAAAAAATTCCTATTTTTGGTATATTTTTCCCTTTTAACATATTAATCATAATGTTTTATATGAATAATTAGATTTCCTAATCAGTCTTGCATTAAACATTATTTATTGCACCCATCACTTTGGCAAGTGTTTGTTTAATTATACCCTCCACTTAAGTGATGAGGGTCTACTATGTTTTTTATACCATTTGCAACACTCAGATAAAGGCGTCATAAACCAAACAAAATATATATATTCTTGGACATATTTGGTCACATGCCATGCCCACAATCTACAAAAAACCTATTTATATCCAATACAAATTAAGCTATTAAGTTGAAATTTTGTACACATATTCATAATTACCTTATTCATTGATATCCCAGAAATGGGCGTGGTCAGACACGCCCACAATCAACAAAAATCTACCTATTTGTCATAAAAATTAGTCAATAAACTTGAAATTTAGTATGCTTACTTATAGTTATCCCGTCCTTGTACTAAATGTACTAAAAATGGGCGTGGTCGAATATTAAACACGAATACAATTTACAAAAAAAAACATACTGAGCATAAAAATCGATTTGCAAGCTGATACGTAATACATACACTGTACCTGCCACGCCCATTGTGTGTTTATAAAAGGGGATTTGCGATTTGGTTTAAGACAAATTTGTTCTGATTTGTTTTAAATTCATTTTAAAAATTTTAGCAAAACTTTTAAATGTCTTAACATGAAACATTTTTTATAGAAGTAGGCATAGAGAGAGAGAGAGAGAGAACCAAAAAGAAAATAGAAGTTGAAATGGTGTGAATTAATTTTAATTGCTTGCTTTTAAGTACATTAATTACAATTCTTTTTTTCCTTCCACAAGCCATTCCTTCTGTGTGTTCCAACTCAGTTTGTTGGCCTGTTCTCTCGGTTTCTTGTGTGAAACCAAACATATTTTTATCACAAGCAATGAATGGTCAGTTATTTCCGACCAGACATCTTAACCATATTTAAGCACACACAAATACTTTTCTATTTACACACACACTTATATATATGCTTACACGTATATGAACAACTAATTAAAACATAGTTAGAAAATTATACTATTTTGTATATAACATAGTATGTTGGTGTGGTTGGGGAGAGAATATAAAAATTTCTGACAAACCAAAACAACAGAATGATGACCAACAAGAAAATTCTAATTACAATGCTACAAAGTTAGAACGATAATAGAATTAGAATACTATGAATAATATGAATCACCTAAATGAATAAATTGAAATGCTCTTATACTGTAAAAGTGATATGCACAGATAGACGGTGGGCGCACTGGACATATGGACATACCGGACTGATGGATATACTAGGCGAACGGACGGGTGAATATAATGAACATAAAAACGTATCAGACAGATGGATATACTGAAGGGATAAACATATTGCATGAAGGGACGTATGGACATTCTAAACAGATACACACATATAGACTCAATCAATGGATGGACGGATGAACTTACTTAATTTTTGGACAGACGGACATACTATAAGTTTGAAAATATGGCATTGATAGGCATTGTAGACGCATCGATTCAAAACACATTCTCTTCTTATAACAAGTCCAACATTTCTCTATATTGCTACTGTTACAAACCCCAACACAAACTGGACAAACCTTTACTCTGTACCCAATATTTATACCATAAAAACTTTATCAATTAATGCCACATGTGCGGCTACATATATACGTTTACTAAACCTCAATGTTTTCATTCATTGTTCTTACAATAAAAAGTAGGTTTTAAATTCCAACTTCCATAAACGTATGTGGTATGTAAGTATGTGTATAGAAACTGCATTAAAGCGATAAGTTGAATTTGGAATTTGTCATTGATGACAATTTTGTTAGCACAAGTGTGAATGGATGTTTAGTGTTGGCCCAAAATGTAGAATCAAGCACAATGCAAGCAAACAACAAATGAAAACTGGTAACTAGGTGACTAACTGGTTTCCTTAACCAATTGCAATCTCATACGAGCCACTCAACATCACCGCGCCGCCCCACAATTATCCCAAGAGATGGAAGAAAAAAAGAAGACACGTTCGAATAATAGTAGCAATAACCATTCAATTTTGGGTTCATGTCGACCCTCTCCCTCTGTTTCTCTTTTTCTATGACAAGAACCTAACATTACGTACATACATGCAATATTCATTGCAGGCAGGCGTCTGCATAAAGACATTAAAGACATGTTTTTAATACAAAAACAGTTGGTAGGTACTGTAGGTCCCCAACACGGCAGAGGAGTAATAGATAGCATATGCAAACCCTAAAAGCACGTGTTGCCCTCAACAAAAGATATACACTTGCACGAATACATACATACTTAGAAAACAAATGTTCAAACGTGAACCTCCTCACAGAGACATTAGATGTAAACGTACGCATGTTTTTATATATCTTTGACTGGCTACTGTTTGAAGTAGCATGCATTTGAGTTTAATGCGGAATTTTGGCATTGGCATAAAGTGTTATGTGATGTGGCATTTGGCAATAAAAGTCTCCCCTCACACAATCGCCACAATACCGTGGGGGAGTAGTTATGATGGAACGCAATCAAGAATGAAAATACAAAGCATGATGAAGAAAGTAGATAAAATGTATACAATAGATTTTTATTCTTTTCATATAAGATGGTATGCAATGTTTGTTATTCAATTCGCCGTACGCCCATAATAGTCAAGTCGACTCGAATCAAGTCCGTTTGTGCGTCTTGTAGAAATTAGGATTTTCGCTTAAAATCCACGCCCACAATCGATTAAAATCTTTCGATTATTTATAAAAAATTTAAAATTTAAACACATATTAATAATTTATTTGTCCAGGGAAGCATCAAAAATGGGCGTGATCTGATAACAAAGATATACACAATTGAAAATGTTCTATTGCACAAGTCGACTTCGTCTTATACCTTAGATACCTATTAGAAGATATAATCAAGCACCTGCCAGGCCTACTTTATATATATGTAGATGTGTAGGGTATTCAAGATTTGCTTTAAATCAAATTTACTTTTTACTTATATATGTTTTAGTTTCTTCATCTTAATCAATACAATAAACATCAACAACTACCGGTATCTATAACTAAATAACAAATTATTTCAATTAAATATTTTGCACAATTTTATACGATTTATATAATAATTCCATCATAATTTTAAACCATACCAAAAGACAGACGTATAGACAGATGAATTGGTAAAATTTTACATTTTTACATATTCATATATATAGAAGTATTTTTGAATAAACATGAACCCCCCACTTTATGGTTCGAAGCGTAAGCGACTGCAGCGATTATATGCATATAAAATATGCCCACAAGCCAACGATAAAACAATGCCAGCAACAATATTTACACGTGGATTAAAATTAATTGAAAAAGTCAATACATTTTTTTTTTTTATTTATTGTACTTAAATAATTTCTCAACGCGCTATGGGAGTATGATGGTAAAAAAAAAAAAAAAAAAAAAAAAGTCGCACTTAACAGTGGATTTACTTTGTTAGCATGCATATTAAGCTGGCTGTGGAACATAACTCTCCCATTTTCTTCTTCTACCTGTCTTTTATTCCCTTTATTATGATATTTGTTATTATATTTATGCACATATTTTAAGTTGATTTTCTTAAAAGTTTCATCTTTCGTAATAAAGAAGTGAAATACGAGAGAAAGAGAGAGAGAGAGAGAGAGCTTAGCATCGTCATGTGTAATTAATGGTAATGGAGAAAGTTTTAATCTCTCCCTCCTCCCTTTCTCTCTTTGTCCATCCATAGCACTCTTTATCGTGTCGTTGAAGCTATTTATACATAAAATCCTTTTAATCTATGACATTTTCATTCAACTTCTACTTAACTAACTAATAATATATTCAGATAAATCCATATGCATGCTGTGAGTGAGTGAATGCTGGAGCGAGCGAAACGTTTAGTTGAATTGTAAAATTTCTTATTAACAATTTTAAACGCCACAAACTTACCGTGTAAAGGTAAGAAATAATGTATGTAAATATATGAGCATATCTTTCATTATTATTTTATTGTATATATTAAGATGAATTATTAATTTTATAAACCGTAAAATGATGGCTTCAAAGGAGTTGCATTTAAATTGAATTTGAAGCAAAGTGAAACAAATTTTCGTTTAACTAACGTTTAATGTTGTAGAGATGAATTTCAAAGCTAAAATTCAAAAATTGGAATCAATCTTACGTTTATACGATTTATGATTGAAGAAGTGTTTCATATATTTTATGATCAGTTTAAATCTTTACAAAACCATTTGCGGCGGCCCAAATGACTTTTAATTTTCACAAATTTAAATTAAAAAAAAAAATTCCAAAATTTAGCAATTTTTTGCTTGCTTTAAATTTTTGGAAAAAATTGACAAAAAATTAAAAATCAATCGATTGGAATGAAATTCGTTTTTAACAATCTTAAGTTTCATTAAAAAATATTAAGAATATTAGATTTTTTCCATATAACGATCACTTCAGAAAGTACTAATAATTGTGCTGGAAGTTGACACTGTAGCAAAAAATATTGATTAAACCTTTCTCATGAGATGGAGATTCATTTTATATTTTCGATTCGTTTCAAATACTCACAAGGTGGCAGATGGCAGAGACTCCACAAAGTATATATATTCTTGATCAGTATCAAAATCTGAGTAAATCTAGACTTGTGTCTCTGTGCGTTCATAAATTTTTTGAAATTTTGTCGCGACACATATATGACTAATTAAAATGGATGAGAGCCACACCCACAATAGACAAAAGACAATCTATTCATTACAAAAATTTAGCTACAAAGTTGAAATTTGCTACACAAATATATAATTAACATTTTTATTGCACGATTGAAATACAGACACAGACTACAATTCATTAAAAAATGTTGGTGGGTATTTAAAATTTGATCTAAGCCAAATAAAAGTTAAATTTTTTTTAAAAATTCATGTAATAGCATAGATTCTTATTCTTCCAGTTCGTAAACAAAGGCAAATTCATTTCTAATTTACCCAATAACTGTAAAAGACTTGACCTTTAAACTTCATTAAGCAAATTTATCTAATATATGTATGACAATGCTTTTGTTGTTGTTTTAACAAAATTCAATTACATAACCTGACCATTCTACCCCACCTTCTCTCTCTCATTCTTATAAAACTGTTTGTTTATCCTTTATATGTTTTCTATGCAAACACACAAAGGCACATATGCTGTTGCAGTATGTAAGAATATATTTATTTGTTTTTTGTTGTGTGTGTTACACATACGTATGTGTGTTTGTGCATAAAAAATGCTTTTGTGTTGATGTGCTTGTTGGCAGCTTAAATTTAATTAAATTCATGTTCTACCAGCGAGATGTTATGTTTTTAATATTATACGCACATTTCTCTTGTAATATGTCCGTCCGTCCATTCGTCTGTCGATGTTTCTACTACTTCAACTCTTTTTCGGTTAAAACCAAGAGTTGCGTGTGTACCTCTGGTATAATATAAAATATGGAAAAGGATGCACGTTTGTATAATTTTTGTAAGAAAAAACAACAACAACAACAACAACAATAATCAAACAAAACAAAAACATAATATGCAAGAATAAAAATATTTATTCATATAAAAATATAATATATGCAGCATTACAAAATTTCTACAAATGCAATGATAATGTTTTTATACATTGTAGAGTGTGGAACTACTCTACGCTTATTCATTTTTTTTTATTTTTTGTTAAAAATTTCAAAAAGTTTGCATCATTTAGTAACAAATATAAAAAATATGAGAATTGGCCGAAAATTGTTTTTATAGCTAAAAAATTAATAATATCATCGCTTCACACAGGTGTGAAGCGTTAATAAATATCTTATAATGAAAAATAAAAAAAAAAAAATTAAATTCTAAACTTATGATCTTTGGTCTTTAATTTCAAAATTAAAATTTTCTTAGAGGCGTTCTTATATATATAAACCCGACTGTCACCGTACCATAAACCGTGTCTGAGTGCTTAAACAGAAATTTGTTTTGACAACGAATTTAAATATCTGCAAACATTGTCTCTCTTTAATTGTTTTCATGTTCTATGGAAAAGTCTCTACACACACAGAAAAAAAAGTTGTTACAAAATTATATTATTTTCTCTATGCGTGCGTATGCGATACATACAAACATACATGTATGTATGTATGCCCATGCAAGCTTATATGTTGGGTTTTACTTTAGTCTCTCTCTGTCTGTTTTTGTGGTTTGTTAAAAATACTTACATTTGTATGCATGTGTGTGGTATTTTTTATAAATTCTGTAAACGTTTTTCAACTGTGGAGGAGAGTCTTCCTAAAGATTATTCAGAGCTGTATTTGTGTTATTTTTATAAAATCGTGGTAGGGTGTTTAAGTTTACGTATATATGTATAAATGTGTTATTTTAATACTTTAACATACACACCTACACACACACACACAACTGAATTTTGTGTTTTTTTTTTCTTTTTTTTATATTACAAAGGAATATATTTCATTATACATGTAGATGCTTGGCCACTTACACGTGCACACTTCTGCATATATTGTACATGCAAATGTTATTACATGATTTGTACAAAATGAATATATGGGGGAAACTATGTATGTATGCGCGTCCAGTTGTAGTGGTGGTGATGGTGGTGGTCATCATAGTTGCAAGTTTTTCATACAATTCTATTGTGTATGGTATTGTTTTATATATAAATGTCCGTACGTCCGCTCTAAAAACATTTACATCTATATGGAATGAATAAGTTTGTGACAATTATTGTATAGGTATTTAGTTATGAATTGTTCCTTCAATGTTGAGTTGTTTTTAATAATAATTATTTATTTATAAGTTTTTAACATATAAATGATAAACGAGAAATATATAACACGGACAAGTAAAGCATATATACTCGTATATTTTGTAAAGTTTCTGGGTGTTGCAAGCTTTTGTGGAGGATATAAAAACATATATAATACACATCAAATACAAGGTTTGAAGTTCAATTTTTTCTCAAATATTTGAAATAAAATGTTTTTTTTTTGCTATTAATTAATTTTAAATTTATATACTATACTAAGTTTGTAACTCCCAGAAGGAGATCCTACACAGCGTGTGTTCTTTCCTGATCTTGATTTTTTATAAAATTGTTCTAAGTTAATTGAGAGCCATGCCCACAATCGACAAAAAATTTATATAACTTAAAAATTTAAATAAGTTGAATTTTTGTTTAGATATTTATAATTACGCCCTCTATCTATGTTCAATAAATGGGCGTGGTCAAACACAGCCACAATTTTCAAAAACTATATTTGACACATAATACCTAAATACACTCTTAAAGAATGTAATTATATACCTGTCACGTTCATTTTTTGTTTGAAAGGTATGAAAAGAATTTTAACATTTTTTTCTTACTGATTTTTTTTAATAAACTTGTCCATTATAATATAACATAATAAACAATGTAAATTTATTATGAATATTTTTAAAGAAAAACTGAACAAGTACAAGAAAAATTTGTCAATTTAACTTTTACGTTAAAACAAAGAGATGCACAGTTATTTTAATATAAAGTATTTACATGGACGTACAGACATTTGATAAATAATTCAATAATAATAAATATTAAACCAATTATAATTCATGTATAATCATATATGAAATAATCAAAAACAATAAAGACAACAATACTTTTATATAATATGGTATTTAGCCCAAAAAAGTTTTAATTAAAAAACATTTTACGTAACAAACGTTATAACATTTAAATCATAATAAAAAAAATAAAAAAAATCATAAAAATACAAAAAAAAAGTTTTACTTTTTGTTAACTATTGAAAGCAATTTATGGCATAAAATACAAAAGTGCTGCAGTAAACAACATAAGAAAGAATAATAACAATATCAACAACAACAAAGAACAACACATCAAAGTGAAGGCAATCCTCAAACTGATATTCAATGAAAATCCATAAACTTTTTATAAAACAAAAGAAAATTTTATAGTCGGTCAAGGCGGATCATTTAATATCCTATACCATTGAGCTCCATAAATAATGCTACAATTAGTTGTATCTGTAGGGGCACTGTAACGTCATATAAGTTACGTCATGAAAAATTATATGGGAAGCTGTTCTAAAAATGGTCTTATCCGGTACAAAATTGTCACATCCAAACATATATGAGACCAACTAACTGTTCTTCACCCATTTTTAAAGAAAAAAAAATATAAATAACTGCAACTTTTTGCTTCATCCCATGCTAATAGAACTTTATATGAAAAGGAGGTCCGAGATATTGTAATTCTGAAAGTTTTTTGTTAAATGTAGGCGGAGCTTTTGGCCGATTTCATACATTTCAACTTTTTTACGTGAACAAAGAATTTCATTTCAATTGATGCATTTTTGCGAGCCTAGCAGCAATGTGTAGCTACGAGTATATCGAGTCAGATGAAGAATATTACATCTGTATATGTGGGACCCTTAATAATTGCTACAAATAAAATTATAAACCTAGTGAATCCTAGTGAATTTGTAAAGGGGACAACATATAAAAAAAACAAAATATTGTCAACAATCAGAATCCTTTCCACCAAAAACGGATGGTTTTTTAAAGCGTCATACAACATATGTATGAAATCTATGTGTACAAAAACAAACAACAACCATACAAAGGGAATACTTTTTATGATACTGCTAATGTGCAAGGGATGCACTCTGCTAGAACACAAAGTACTCGCATGTCCTTGGATTGTAAAATAATAGTGAAATGCGATAATAGCAACAACCACGACGAAAACTAAAACAAAAAGCAAAAAAATAAAGGATAAAAACAGACGAATTTTGTCATGTTATACAATGTGTAGATGATGCTGCTACGCGACACACTCTGAAATTCCTCTTCAATAGACAATTAACTAGCGCATCCTGTAACCATCATCGTTCGACCATAGCAATGGTTAGAAAGAAGATGAAATCTTAATTTGTAATGTAAGCATTGTTTGTAACGTCAAAAGGCATCAGTTGGCTAAATGTGATCATTTTTTTTTTTTTTTTTACGAACTATTTCTCACTTAAACGAGAAATGCTTATAAAAAAATCCGTATTAAAGCAAAATGTGAAATTGAACGGAAATTGGGGAAAAACGGGTACAACATGTGTATGTGGAAACCCCAGCCGGTCCTATTCTTTTACATAAAATGAATTTGTAAAGCAAAGAAGTTAAAAGCTTTGTAATGAAAGTTTTAATCAAACCTTAAATCAAATTGTTTTTTATAAATTGTCCAATAGTTCAAACTAACCACCCACCCCACCCATCTGTGGTCACCATCTCTGACTATACTGTTGACTCTATGTATGTATATAAAGCGTTAGCTGATAAGTTTTCTTCTCACACTTCGTTTCGTTGTCGTAATCATTTTACTCTCTGGACTGTAATGTCAACGTGAATGAAAAAAAAACGTTTTGTTGTTGTTGTTGTTATTGTTAAACGCATTTGTATATGTATGTATATGCTTAGAATTTATTGTCATTACATTCTAAAAAGTGCCAGCCACAACAACAACAACAACAACAACAACAGCAGCAGCAGCAGCAGCAGTAATTACACCAACCATTAGTATAGCACCAGCAATAATAATAACAACAACAAAAAAACGTAAAAACGTTGTTGTTTTGTTTTTGTTTTTGTTTTGTTTTTAAGTCGAAGCAATTGCATAAAAATGTTTAGCTTAACAGCCATCACTAATGTGTCAGGGTTAAAAGTATTTATAGGAATGTTGCATAACAGAGTGAGCAAGAGAGAGAAAGGGAGAGGGGCGGGAGAAAGAATGGTTGTCATTTCTAAGTCATTACTTGTAAAAAATTGCAAAAAATAATCTCAACTATATAGAAAATGACAAAGAGAATGAACGCTAGGATGGAATTATTTAATGCATTGAACAAATGGATTAAACGACACGACAACTTTTTCCAACATATCACTAGAATATAAAATTTTATGATATACATGTGAAGCCTATTTATATACAATGTATAAAATATGCACACCTAGCAAGTAAAAAAATAAGTAAGAAAAACTAAATTTGTTTTAAACCAAATCATAAAAATCCTACACATCTACAATATTGATCGTAGCAGGTACGTGATTACGTTTTCTAATAGTATAAGGATGACGTATTAGCTTGAAAGTTGAGTTTTATGGTGCATACAGTTTTTTGTAAAATTGTGTGACGACCATGCCCATTTTTGGCACATCGATTATTGGGATAACTATACATATGTGTACCATTTGGGAGGCGTGGACTTTTTCACAAATACATGTTGTTTATCAACAAAATTAATATTGCCACGCCCATATAATTCAAATTCATTCAAAAGCTTATCATATTTGCAAACTTTTACAAAAAGTTTGAACAAAATCCGTCCAGCCGTTTCTAAGTTATAAGACTTTAAAAAATATCTATATTCAAGATTTGCTTACTGAGCTATTCTGGGTGCCTGGTATTTTCTTCTAACATTATTATGTTTGTGTGATTTTTAAAATTACAACCGGCCACAAGAATGAAGCTGAACTTGTTTGGTTTATAACTGTAAAACTACTGATCCGATTTTAGTTAAATTTTTTGCAAACATTTGGAAATTTCTGTAGCTTTGTGGGGATCAATTAAGGGGTGTGGCACTGCTCGTATGTGTCATTATATGAGGTAGTGTATAATGGCACAGCCAATTTTGTAATTTTTTCAATTTTGATCCACATCCACACTTGTAATTAAGCCCTCATAAGGACATGCAACATCTGTTCATATATTACAAAATTTCTACAAATACCATTATGCATATACACAGACAGCATGTGTGACTTAATACGTACAAATGATGTATTTGAATAAGTGGAAATGGTTTTCCTTTTTTCTTTGCATTCAAAAACATTGGCCCAAAACATAAATTGCTCCCATTAATAACAACAACAACAACAACAACAAATGAAGGAAAGTTTAGCAAGAAGAAGATCAAAAAGTAAAAACCAAACACAACAACATGTTTGCAAAGCATTAATTAATTTTTATGATGAAGCGTGATTGAGCTAAAGTCATAAAGGCCATTACTGACAAAAATTTAAATCTGCCAGAAAAAAAAAGAGAAAGAAAAGAAGACAATTATGTGTCGGTCGAGACTGTCCTCTACGTCCCGGGGGGAAATGACATGCACACGAATTCAACGCTAGATGCGTAAAGTTATCAAACATTTTTAGTTAAAACATAAACGAAAATGGAAATGATGGCATTAGCCAGCCAAATACCGGCAAATATCAGCAGCAGCAAAAACAAACAAACAACAAAAACAAGCCCGATAATAGCTGACAAAGTCTTAAATTAAAACAACACCAACAACCATCCAACCAGTCATCAGCAAACAAACAAACAATGCCGAGCTGTTGCGTCTTGTTGCCCATCACCCAAGAGCACTTAATATAAATGAGCTTAGCTCAGCTACAGCTACAGCTGTAGGACTGTCAGGCAAACAGGATCTATATACCATACAAAACAGGCACATAAGTGCACATTGTACTGACAACATACAACAGCATGAACATCAGCAGCAGCAACAGCAGCAAATGGCTTGTGTGACAATGAGCGAACATTACAGTTGCATACTTTTAAATGCATATTTCTGTGAATATTATGCTCTCTCTCTCTCTCTCTCTCTCTCTCTTTCTTTCTTTCTTTCTGTCTCTATCCCTTTTTCCATTTCTGTGGTACAACGAATGGCTAAGTTAAGCTTTTATCTTAATTGCTTCTATAGGCTAAAGGATGTATTAAAATAACGAGCGACATACAACATGTTGAAGAACTGAAATGTATGAAAAATTTTAATGCATGTTTAAAAACTTTTCTTAACTGTAATCGATAGAATCTTCCACTGACAATGAAATATATAGAAAAGGGGCGTGGCTCTTATTCTTTTAATAACTAACCGACACAATCTTCTTTAACGACAGACTAATACATTTTTACGGTTCATTAATAATATTTAAACTGATTAAAGTCGTGTGTTATAAATTTATTTCAAGCAGCAGCCGCAATATTTAATCCTTTTCTGAGGGAATCCTTTGTAATTTATTTACATAAAATTATTTATACTCGTACTGTAATAAAAAAAAAATAAAACATTACATACAATACAAACGCCAACAATTGCTAATAGTTTTATGGCCACCATGAATAATACGTTAAACGAAAAAACTTCACACAATTACACAAAAATATGTTAACAAAATTATACCATGTGGGATAGCAACCCTCTCCGGATTCATATCCTTTTGAAAATCATTGTAAAAAAAAAAAAAAAATTTGTTTAAAATGGCGAAATAGAAAAAAATAAATTAAATAAATAAACTAAAAATGCTAACAATTCCCTTTGGAAAGCTTTGTTGTTAGTAATAATCGTGGCACAGTATTTATATTACACATGAGGTAAAAAACCTCTTAATGTGGTAAAAAAAAAAAGATTTTATGGGCAACCAGGTGGTGGCTAGTCAAACAAAAAACAAAATAAAATCATTGTACATCGTTTGTACATTTATGAATGAATGACTGACTGACTGACTGACTGAATGAATGTGTGAAAAAGCCTTAATATACATATTTTGTTGGCTGCTAATAAGAAGAAGAAGAGACGAAGTTTTATGCATATGGTTGTAACACCAATTTAACCATAAAGATTTCGATCATTATATTCGCATAATTTTCATAATTACGATCACAAGAATAAAGGTGAACTTGCTTGACTTATAACTACAAAACTACTGATTCGATTTTGGTCAAATTTTTTGCAAACATTTGGAAATTTCTGTAGCTTTTCGGGGATCGATAAATAAATGGGCGTGGCATTGGCAACTCTCTTAGAAAATTACTTTTTTTAATCATATTTCTTGTTTAATAACCAAATGGGTGATGCCACGCCTATATAATATACTTTGTTTGAAAGCTGATTTAATTTAGAAGCTTTCACAACAAGGTTGAACAAAATCCATCCAGCCGTTTCTAAGTTATAGGACTTTTAAAAATATCTATATTTAAGATTGGCTTACTGAGCTAATCTAAATGTTATGAACATTATGTTGGTATGATTAACACGCATAATATGGTTAAATTGTAAAGTTAGTGTATTTTTTGTTTCTTATTTAATATTTGCTTTTATATTAAATAGCTGTACGATTGACAAGTTTTTTCCTTTATATTCATATTTATTTTATAATACATATTAAAGTTTTCAATTTGTTTGGCTTTGGTTTTCTTTGTTCTGTTTTTTTTTTTTTGTTCCAACCAAGTCCTGTTTTAATAGCTCACACATTGTTTGCGGTTATGATTGTAGCCAATTAAGAGTTTTGACATTGTTAAATATATCTTTACAACAATAATAATTGAAAATCACAACAACAACAAAACTATAATACGAGTACATATGGCAAAAATCATTTAATGGAATTCTACTGTAATGAGATTACAGTTGAAATTCAGTAAATTCTCAAACTTTTTTATATTGCTCCATGGCCTATACATGCATATGTATGTATGTATGTATATGTGCATATTAATCACTATTGATTAAAAGCAGTTGTATTTTTTTTCAAATTTTTTTTTAGTTTTAAGAAAAATTTCCGTTATTGTAATATTTTGTTAATAATCTGGCCACTCTAAAACATTGTTGTACACTAACAAGTCTAATTATTATTAAAAAGGACACAAAAAGAGTTATAGCTGGTATAAGACAAATTTGAGTTGCATTTCTTATATGTGACACATAGGCAGTGACAGGTATGCTAAAAACACTATTGTTGCGGCTGTGAGAGATTTTTGCCTATTGCCCAATTTAAATTGGAACCTACGTCTATATACTAGAAATACATATACAAAATTTCAACTGGATATCTTAAAGTGTACGCCAGCGATAGATAGATGCACATGCGGACTTGTCTGGATAGACTTAAATTTTAATGGTATACCTTGTAGGGTCACCGAGGCTACCTTTTGAGTAAGTTTTGGATATAAAAATGTTTCAAATTTAAACTTTGCAGCTTAAATTTTGTGTCCGATATAGATTTTCGTCAATTGTGCGCGGGTTTGCTAACTCATTTAAATACATATTGTTTTAGAAAACTAACTGTGAACCTTATACTTTAATTTTGTGCAAACATGAAACTCAGAAACTCTTACATTCACACATGAACACACGTAGATTGACTTTTTTTTTTATATTGATTAAGAATATTTGTATTTTGTGGGATCTATGACTCTTTTTTTTTCTGCTAGATGGGTACACATTTAGCATACCCACCCACCTAATGTAAATGTATAACTATACAGTTAATAAAAAAAAAAAAGTATTTATCCCGACCTTTAAACGAAATAACTTGTTTAAAGAAGTACGACAGGTTTGGTCTCCTAAGCATTCAAAGATTCATAACGTACAGTACATGAAACTTTATTGTTTATTACCTTGACAGCTTAGCTTAGCATAACATAGCAACGAAGAGAATGTTTGAGTTTGTAGTTGAGTGTGTGCATAAATTGAATTTATGTTTCAAATGAATTTCACACATACACACAAATGTCATCAACACGTTTGCATAGACGTTTCCATATATAAGTAAAAATCATTTTATAAAATGATTTTGTCACAAAATTTTAATTTAATTTTCATTAAGAACCAAAAAAAAAAAACAAAAAAAATAAAAGAAATATTTTCTACATCTTCTTTTACTAAGTCACAAAGCAAACGAGAGAGAGAGAGAGAGAGAGAGAAATATTTATAGAGAATTATTTTTATTACAATATTGTTTATTAAATATGATTATGATTGCTCGTTTGATGGTATTATAGAAAGTATAATACTTTCATGGCACATACAAACCAAAATAATTGCTATGTAAATTTCTTATTGTAAAATATAGTCCTTCTTCTTCTTCTTCTTCTTCTTCTTCTTTTTCATCATCATTTTCTTTTCTTCTGTTACAAAAATAAAAGAAATATTATTTGGTTGCTTCGAGCAGAGACAGAAAGACAGTGTAAAGGGCGAAAGAGAGAGAGAGAGAGAGAGAGAGACAGAGATAGATTCATTAGCTAGCTATTATGCAGCTTCCTAATATACTGCCATCATCAACAGTATTACTAATGCCAACGATTGTATATTATTAAAGTCCTTTCTGCTACTTGTACTATGTACTACTACAGCTTCTTCTTCTTCTTCTTCTTTTTCTTCTTGTGTTACTTATTCATCTTTAAAATTTATAGCTTCTTAAGTGCATCAAATATTTCCCTCTTTGGGCTAACATTTAGAAAATATAACAAGAAAATATCCAAAGGAAAGAAAAAAATAAAAAATAAAAAAAAATTAACAAATAACAGAAATTTACTAAGGAAATGTTTATAATTTTTTACATTTTTTGGGCTATTTACAATATGTACCAAACAGTACACAAAATCTTTAATTAATAAAAATGATTGAGATTTTCTCTCCCAAATATCATTAAAATAATTTAAAAATACGGTTAAGTTAAAAAGTGTTTTCCAAATAAATGATTTATTAAGCGTGACTTACATGCCACACTTAACTGATGGAAGTCATGACAGTTCTAACTCATAAAATATGTACATACGTGGCTATTAATTGTAGGCGTGACTGTTATCTGAACGCGTCCATATTTCCCCATCATTGAATAACTTATGAAAAAAAAAAGAGAAATTACTAAATCTCAACTAAGTGAGAGATTGTAGTAAATAGTGGGCGTGACTGTTAACCGATTTTAGTCCTAATAATTATATATTGCTATAAATTGCTGAAATATTAATCCGTCTATTCTTTATGATTTTTATTTAAATAAAGCTAAAACTATTTATCGTACAATCAAAACAATTCCTTTCTTAAACATTTAAGATCTTATAAACTACAAAGAATCTTTAAAAATGTTAACATTTAATATAATCAAAGCATGTCTGTCGGTCCACCTTATGTTAAGCATTTTGTTAAATAATTTATTAATCGCATTTAAAGATTATTATGATTCTATACAATTTTAACTAAACAAAGAAATGCCAATATTAATTGAAAAGTCAATTCAATTAATTAGAATTATAAAACAGCACAGTCACAGTTACAGTCACAAGTCGATACAATTTATTAGCATGTGATTGCAAAGGCCACCAATTACAATGTGTGCCTGGAGACAACAAATTAATCACAGAATGTAACTGAAAACAACAATAACAACAATAACAACAACAACAACAACAAGTATAATATTATGTGGGAGTAAGGAGCAATAACAACTAGAACATTTACAACTTGAATCAATTCTTAGAGCAGTGGCAACCCACAATTGTTGTTTAACAACAAAGAGTTTTCAAAATAATCATTCGCTAAATGATTTGAAACTTTGAGACAAAATGTAAATAATAATATTTTTGTGCACTATTTCCCTACAAATTAGACCACGCCTATTTTTGTCACATCGATGAATGGGATAATTATAAATATTTGTAATGAATTTCTGTTTAGTTGAATTTTAGTTCAATTTTTTGTGGCAAATAAATATATTTTTATCGATTGTGGGCGAGGCTCTTGACCGATTTTACTCATTTTAAATAGCACTCTGCATGCAAAAACTGGAAATGTCTGTACAAAATTTCAGCTCAATATCTTAAAAAGAATATATACACTTTTGTGGGTGTGGCTCATCCCCTTCTGTTATTTAAGACCGTTTGAACAAAGACAATATACTCAGGGCCCCGCCCTGATACGGAGTAGCGGTATAGGTGCTTTGTCCAAGGATCACGGGGCCAAAACAAAAATGCAAAAAACATATTATATAAGATCCCTTGGAAAAATTCCTTGGGATCAATAACTACCTTTTAGCAAACATAACACCAATGGGATTCCAAGCCATGGGCAATAGGCTGTCCGAAGTTGGGAGATCAAGTGATCGACAGTCCTACCAAAGACTAAGTTTGATACCGCGGGGTACTGGAGCCCCAAGAACTTAGGTTCTTGCCAGTACGTACTCTTGGGTAGGCCCTCTTGTGGGAGCTTCGCGGAGGCTGTAAAATCGCTGGTAGTGCATGGCAAAAAATCCTGTCACCAAGGGGTTAACTTACATGGCCTATAATGTGAGTTCTAAAGTTGAGACCTCCTTCGGGGGGGGCGCAGGGACGCTCAAATCCCTATAAAACGTCTAATAGAGTCTCCACGACGGGTATAGACGTAAAACACACACTTCATACCCCCTTATCATTATGATGATGAAATATAAAAACGATTACATTCTCTGCATTTTAAAGTGTTAAAACTTAAAAACTTGTTTAACACTCATTTGTATATATTTTCATGTTAGGAGAGAAGAGAAGATAAAACTATTTATAGAGAAAAATAAATATAAATAAACACAGATATGACATTAAGATGGTAAGCTTAATTAACAATTATAACAACAACAATAATAATGATAATATGAAAATGCAAAAGATCAAATTAAACAATAATAACAACAACAACAAATTATGTACTTTATACAATAAAATACTTCAAATGGAAACTAACTTGTTTAGCCAGCTGTGAGTACAGTTCAGTTGACTTGAATTTTTTCTACAAACTATAGAATATAGAAACATTTATGCATAGTTTTTTTGTTACTGATTAAGGAAAAAAATAAACACTTTTATTTGTGACCACAACTTAAACGATAACAGAAGGATTAATGTTTTTTGTACAAGACGATGTAGAGCCTTGTTGTGTTATTTTATAAATTTGTTTGAGATAGAGAGTGATTGTGCGAATGTTTATAATTTCTGAAGGGTTAAGCCCGTACTCTCCTATATCGGATCGATTTAGATTTAATCATGTCCGTCAGCTCGTCTATGTAAAATTTGTGTGCAAGCTACAGGTGGCAATTTTAAACATATTTTAATGAAATTTGGTACAAACAGATTTCTTGACCCAAAGAAAAAAGCAATTAAAAATAAATTGAATTAGACCATTTTTAGAACTCCTCCTCATATAAAGTCGTATTATAGAGACAGTTTTTATTTGCCGAAAATTCTTAATACTTAATATTTTTTCACAAAATTTAGTATAAATAAGTTAATTGGTTTAGTAATTGGCTGTGTCGAATTGGATTACGATCAGATCATTTTTAGAACCCATTTCCCATACAACGATATTTTACAAAGTGACTTAAATGACAATGCCACGCGTTTACTGATGCAATCAAATGAAAACCAAGAGAAGTGATCGGCTATAACGGACTATAACATGTTCACTTGCTTTTAATTTAAAGATCATACATTCGAACTGTTTTCTTTCAATTAAGTTCAAGAAGACATTTTAGTTTAACTTATCCGATCAACTTAATTTAAAAATTTTCAAAACTTTCATACAGCTCCTTATTGTCAGGGAGCTGTAAAAAAAAGTACGTCTATGTGCATATATTTTATGTTATCGTAAGCTATTCTGCTCCTAGCTCAAATACGACTAGATAAACCTTCTTTACACATATAAAGGAAATAATAAATTGTTAACAACTTAAGCCTTTTGTTAATACAAATCCTATACATACGTGTACATATGCACACATACATATACTTATTGATACATGAATACGCAAGCAATAATAACAATAGTGCTCAAGTACGAGTACTTTGGCAAATATTCGTATTTGAGGTGTTAAGCTTACAAAGGATTTCGATTCTCTCAACTGAAATTGTATTTGATTTGGTCAATGCGGTCGATATATACTAAAATGTTTTATGTATATATACAAACGCATGCACATATTGTCACTTGTCCATACACATGCGGAGAAGTGCTCCGGCTTGCTTGCAAGCTTTCCTTCATTTGTTTTGTATGTGTACGCTTGAGAGTGTTTATATTTGCATTGTCGGTTTACTTGTTTTTTTTTTTTTATAGTGTGCATATACGTTTTCGTTTCACTCTCTAAGTCTCTACGGTCAGTTTAGTTTTCATTGTAAGAGTAAGAGCGCCTGACTGACTAACTGCACCTTCTTGCCTTCGTTATATTGTTGTTATTGTTATTATTGTTGTTGTTGTTGAGTGTAAGTTCTTTTTCTCAATAGAAATGTTTATAAGAGCGTATATGTGTGAGTAGATTATTTATCCAAGCATTTACTATGCACGTACACTTGCATGGTTTACAAATACTCACATATATGGTACACAGGTTGTTTATATGTAGTTTGCTATTCTTTTTCTGTCCCTTACCTATTGTTAGTATTGTTGGTGTTATACTATTGTAAAAGTTATGTCGGGTACCTGAGAGGTGTTAAACATTCCTTATTTAGTTGCAATTTATGTAATGCTAACGATTTACAATTTATGTGTGCATTGGTTTTTATGGCTACATACACACACATATATATACACACATAACCATTGTTGCAAAATTCAATTAATATCACAGCTAAATGAACGCTATTAGAATATGTCTTTATTAAGGGAATTTGCCATATTTTTCTTTTACTTTTTCCAAAGATTAATGGATAATTATCAGAACAATGTTATCGGATTTGATAGTGATTATAGTAAATAATAATAGTATGTGATATATAAGATCAGAGGATCAAGATTTCAGAGATGACGGATTTCTCAAGCAATCGTTATAGAAGAAAAGATTCCAAAAAGTGTCTGATTTGGTCCAATCTTTCTAATTTTGAAAAATCTGAAAAATCAAACTCATGAGACTGCCGTTTTCGCATTAGTGTAATCTCCAGTAGCGTGAAATCATCAAGTCTGAATCGCGGATGCTGGTGGAAGACATGTTCCGCGTCTTTCTTTTTACCTATAAGCGTAGTGCATAAGCATCGTGTTCGATTCTAAAGCCTCGGTGGCCTATGTTCGAAATTAAGTAATGTAGAAATTAACTTCTTCCCATTTTCTATTTTTCCAAATACCAATATGTACAATAAGTCGATCAGTCCGTCTTCAGTTTTACTACATTTAAAAGCTGCCTAGGAAGACCTAATTGTATTTTTGTGGTTTTGTCACACGCATATAGTACATGGCTTCGACATAGCCATGTCCGTCCGTATTTTTTGTTACGGTCGTACGATATTATTCTGAAATGTTGTCCAATTATTTGCAGTTTCTATAAAACAAAATCAGTCAATTGCCACGCCCCCTTGAAAAATCCAATCCAATCATTAGCTAAAAAACTTGAGGTACGTGTTGTTTTTTTAATAAAAGAAAATGTTTGGCCCTTTGGCCATATTATGGGCGAGTAACACTTGCTTGCACACTCTATACGAGTAAAAGTTTAAACACGTTCACAATATACTAAAATAATATTTTATTTAGGATTCCTTTGTCCTTATTTTTCTTCTTACATAACTTGAAATAATGTTGATTTGAACAGTGGTGCTGTTCTACTGGCTGCAGCTGCAGCTGAGAACTGCTAGAACTGATATTGTTGAAAAATTAAAATAAACGCCCCATACAAACAGCTCACTAACTAACTAACCAACCAAGTAGCATCTGGTGACGTTTAATGTAATGGCCACGTTGTGTATTCTGTGTGAGTATGGCTGTGTGTGTTTATGTGTGTGAAATTAAATTGCCTTTTAAACACGTAACATGTCAAGTGCTGTTATTTTACTGCAGTCATGTGCTAGCATCAGTAGTAGCAGCAGCAGCTAGCTGGTTGTGTGTGTGTGTGTGTGTCTGCATGCATGTGTCATTTTTCTTGATATTCTTTTGTGTATTTATTTTATTTTATTTTATTTATTTATTTATTTATTTTTTGGCCATATAAGGGAAACCATAAAAGCCATTAAACGAATGTATGCATGCCATGCATACACACTCCAACACACGCACACTTATTATATAAATTTGTATAAAACATAAAATAAAACTGAATGTGTACGAATGTGTGTATATGGATCGGATTGGGATATTTAGCCAATGTCTGCCATTTTGTTTGGAATGGAAATCAAAACTTGTGCACTTTAGACACAATCTACACAGGACGTTTGTGTACTAAATGCACATGTGTGCAGCATATAAGAACATAAAGTTAATGTTGCGAAAAGCAAATGCGGTAAGTGCTAAAAGATTACACCATCACACCAACACCGCTAGACCACTACATCAACCGTATCCACATCCACATACACACATGCTGAAGTGAACGAAAGTGTGAGCATTACCATTAGCTAGAATCGTATATATAATCGGTGGTGTTGTGTGATAATAGTGGAATTGGTATCTTTTTAGTTTTAACTTATCTCTCTCTCTCTCTCTCTCTCTCTCTCTCTCTCCAACTCTTTCTAAACTTATTTTAACTTATACAATAAGACCTACACTTACGACCGGATATGTTATGTGTTGTGTTTGGTACATGCACTCACTCACACACATACATGAACTTAAATGAAAAGCAAAGAAATTGGCAACCTTCCTTAGACCAGTTTATGCCTTTTATGAGAATCATTTGTTAGCATTTGAAATACTTTTCCTGCGGATATGTGGCGCAAGAATAAAATATTCACGAAACTGCTAAAATCATGCTTGGTCGACATATATATATATATTTTTTTTTTAATAGAAATGATTATGCTGCTTAGGTTGGTAACTATTATTTGCCTTAATCGCTTTAAGTATGTCCATCCGTCCATTTTTTTGCAAAATTTTTTCAATCTGTAATAAAATTTAATCTTCGTTTACCTACAAAACTTTATTGACTAGACAGTTATGCTTTTAAGGCAGCAGCAGCAACAACAACAACAACAATTAATCTACTTGACCAAAACATTATTTCCAACATGTCCCCTAATTGTTATATCGTGTTTTATCAAAATTTTTACATCACTTTTTAAACGCTGTCACAATTATTGATGAATGTGCTTCCTTTCTCTCCTCTGTACTCTATGTTTTTTGGTTCCATTTCCAGCACTCTAACAATTGTGAAAACTTGAAAGCAATTTAAAATGAAAACTTTTCTCATAAATTCTTGTTGGATGATGCATAGTGCAGTGTGAGGAAGGAAATATGTACAAATCAATATAAAATTATATTGAAAAATGGATTGTATTCATATGTAATAAAAATGCACACTACCACGTAATGTACAAGTGAGGAAAGTAAAAGACAAAAAATATATTTTATTATGAATGAATTATGAATTATATGCGAATGCTAAGTACTAAACAATTGTACACAAAACTTCTGTTATTCCTGCTCTCTCACGCTGTCTCGCTCTCTATGTCTTCTTTCTTCTATTGGGGAATAATAATTCTTGATATTAAGAAATAATAATGAGGTTTCTTGGAACTAAGAAGCAAAGGGTACGCACCCTACTTTCATGCAGGTTACAAAAAATATACAAAAACACATGTTAAGCATGTGTTTGTAACTATTCAAATAATTAATAATTAAAATCAGCCATCAGTCAGTTCATTGCCATTATATGTTACCAACGCTTAAGGAGAAGTAATTATGCCTTCATAAAATATTATGGAAAAAATAGAACAAAAGACGAGTAGAAAATTCTCTATAAAAGTTTTAAAAAACAATCATTCAAATGATGCTTTTTTTGATCATTCATAACAAAACACACTTTTTTTATGCCCTTCACATAAAACGCGGTATACTAAATATATAATTCCATTTGAAACACCCAGAAGAATGCGAAAAATACCCTACAATACAATATACATTCTTGATCATCATCAAAAACTCTTTTTTTAAATTAAGAAAAGTTGTTCAAAAACCCTGCCCACAATCGACAAAACTTTCATTTATCTGTTACAAAAGTACAGCTACATAATGGAAATTTGTTATAAATTTTGTTATTTTGGTAAAAAAGGGTGTGACCGTATAACAAACACGCTCGCAATTTACAAAATATCGTACTCAGCGTAAAACTCAACTTGATAGCTGATATGTGCACTATTAGAGAGTGGAATCATGTAGCTGCCACGCCCACATTTCGTAAAAGGGTATATAAAATTTGGCTTAAGCCAAATTCAATCGTTTTATATGCACACACTTGAAGATGTAATAAATGCAGCAAAAGTAAAAACAAAACAAAACAGAACAAAACGGAAAAAAGAAACATTTGAAATTATTCAAATAGAAATTTCTTTTGAAGAAATAAGTAATACGTACAGTAAGAAGAAAAACAGAAAACGAATCAGAACAAAGATTCAAGGCGCTCACATGTGTATAAAGTCATTACATATGTACAATATTATTTACATATAAATAACTTTGCGTATATTCGTTCCTATTAATATAAATTATGCATTAAATAAAAATAAAATCCTTTAAGTTATAAGTCAAATTCCCAGCACTTCTATTAAAAAAATCGTTCGCACCCTTTACGTATCATTTTAGTCTGATTTTGAAGGGAAATTTTTCGTGTAAATTGAAAGCTTGGTTTTTTTTTAATTGATGAATCGATTTTTGTTTGACGCGAAAGAGATTTCACTCAATTTAAATTGCAACACGTGCAGGAAACGGAAAATTTCTACACTACAGTAGAAGTGTAAATATTTTGTATACTCCGTCTTCACCGATGGTTAAGTTTATTATAAATTTACACATATTTGTACTAAATTTTCCCTTTTTTTGTTATTATGAGATAGACTGTTGTTAATTTGGGAGCGTGGTTATGAACTGATTATATACAATTTAAATTAAACTTTAAGTGCAGAAAGTAAAAAAACAAAATGTCAGCTTAGGTTTTTTGTAAATTATGGGCATGGCTTTCACTTCATTTCACTGTAATTAAATAGTAGAAATTAGACATTACAAAGTTTATTATCGCATATCTCTCACCAACAGTTGGACATACGGACAAATATGATCAAATCGATTTAAGTTTTCATGCTGATTAAGAATATATGTATATAATTTTGTAAAGTATCTGAGGCATTCTTTTTGTCTTTATAAACTATATGTATGAACGCATTTTTGAAAAGGGGAATTGATACCATAACCGAAAATTGCTGCTTTTCTGTGTTTATCTTGAACTTTTCTTTTACACACAAAGGCAAATGTGATTTACTTTGTGGTATAGAAAGAAAAAGTAAATACACAAAGCAAAGACTTTTCTTAATGTGAAAATCTTGGCAGAGAGGGGAGCTTGCAGTAAATGTAAAGAAAAGAAAAAGAAGTAAGAAAAGTTTTGGCAAAACATTACTATAATATTTAATAAGAAAGAAGTAATAAAAGAATATATATATAAATCGAGGTCTTTGATTATGAATTATACGCTATTTCTTTACAATGTCCTTACGTCCGAAAGTGTTAAAAAGTGTTTATTCGAATGTCTTTTCAGTTAAATTATTATTCATTTGGTTTTCATATCTAACAAAAATGAATAAAGAATTGTTTTTTGTTTTTTTTTGTTTTGTATTTTTTATACTTTTCTGAATTTGTTTATGTTGTAAAAACTTCAGTCTCAATATGCGGACATATGCCCAAAAAAACAAAAAAAAACTTAAATTCAATTCAAATATTTAACAAACACACACACACACACACATACGCAAAAACGATTATGTGTCTTTTAAACATACATACATACATACAGATTTAAATGTATAACACTGGCGACATATAAAAATTTATTTACATTTCATTTCCAGTGATTCACAATATAATACAATGATGCAGGCAGGCTGGCAGGCTGGCAGGCAGACAAACAAACGAACAGTTAAAAGGACATACATTCAATGTGCCAGCTAACCAACAACCAACCATGCATTATTACTATTGTTCACTGCAAATAGATAACATACATGTAATGTATAACATGCCTTTGGCTACTTACAAATCATACATAAACACACACATACTGTAGTCATTCACAGATAATTCTAACAAGCGTACGTATAAGTAAAATTTTAATTCATGTATTGTTCATTTCATTTCATACGCTTTCTGTACGTATACGTAAGCATATATGTTTATATGTTTATTAAAAAAAAAAAAGAGAATAATATATTGCTTGCTTACTAACTTAACTTGAATGGATTATAAACCATTATTGGCAACGTTCAGCTTTTACTCTAATATTATCACTATTGAAATAAAATTGAATTGTTCCAGTTACTAATGCCATTATTAATGTAATGCTTTTCTTTTTGGTTACATCCTTACACAAATACTTATATATTGTACTAACATATAAATCATAATTTTGTTAAAAAAAAATTGAACAGTTTCAGACTTGAACGTGGAAAAACTTATCTGTTGGAAGTAATGTAAATATGATCCAATGCGTATTAAAATTTACTTTAACTTAAATTTTTTTTTAGTAAGTGGATAATGAACATAAATAATGTATATTTTTGTTCTTTCTGAGTTTTATTTTATATAAGAAAACGAAAGGTGCTGTAAAAATGGTTTAATCCGGTTCAAATTGAAGTCAATTCATTAAAATGTGTATTCTGCATATTATCCATTAATTTATAATAGAATTATTATAAAAATTTTGCAAAAAAATTTCTTAAACGAAATGGGGGATCTAGGAAATCTTTGTGTTTCTCTTTTAAGGAAAAATTTTCATATATTTTATAATCGATTTAATTAACACAAAAACTGCTACAAAAAGTAAAATAATCTTTTTAATTGAATATTTGAATTTCGATTAATTAAACATGGAGAATGGATTGACCTTAAAAATTTTGAAAAATAATTTTTCAAACTTTTTACTTTAAAAAAAAAGAGGTTAAGATCAATCAAGATCAAACCGATATCGTTTTAAATTAAGATTTAAGATTTACTTTTAATTAAGAATTTTAAATAATTATAGATTTTTTCCTTACAACACTTTTTTAGAGGCATCAAGGCGCGTTTTGCCTTATAAAAAAAAATTTAAACTATTACAACGAAAAACAAGTAAAAAATAAATTTGATTTAGACCACATCTTCATGTAAGTAATTAGCGTGGTTAGTACATGATTGCACTTTCTATTAATATTTATATTACGTATCAATGCAAGTCGCGTTTTACACTTTATAAGATTTAATTAAATTGCGAGCGTATTTGTTTTCCGTCTATGAACTCTACACCTTACCAATTTTATTGATTAAAACTTACCGAACAAGAATGTTATTTACATATATTATATGTATGTTAGCTAAAGTGAAAGCATAGTTATTTGTCCATCTGTCTGTCTGTCTGTGTGTCTGCCCATTCGTTTATGTCACTAACTAACTGCTTCTCTGCATAGGTAAAGTAAACATTATTTTTACACTATAATTAGCAACATACATACATTCACACTTAAATAAATATATATATTTATAATGTATGTATGTACGAGTATATGTTTTCAAGACATTTGTCAAATGTTACTTGTTTCTTTGCTTGAGGTTGAAGATGACACACATTACACATTACACATTAAATTTATTACATATGTTGCAAAAAAAAACAAATTTTAGTTATTGAGGGTTTGCTGTTATAAAAGAGAGCTCGAAAAAGTACAAACTGACCTCAATCCAAATTTCTTTTAAAAGATTTGTTTAATGTTGATTTTAGTTTAATAGTAATCATGTTTTTTATTAAACATTAGCTTGTTGTTATTATTGTTTATATAGAAGAAATTGTTTGTTGAATTTTTGTGTTTAAGGTCATTAGATATTTTTATATGTTTAGATTTATTTTTGTATTTTTTATTATTTTATATTTATAACCTTTTCAGCTTTTCATTCTTTTTCACATAACATAAGTCTTTAAAGCGTTAAAAAGATTCAAAATCATTTAATGAATTGATTTAAGCATAACCGTCTTTCTATACATCATGATTGACTACAAATACAAATATTTTCATAACAGAAAAGTTTTTATGTAAGGTTCTATGTTATAAGTTATTGTAGAAGGAAAAATTAAAAGAGCCATAAAGAGGTTTAAATTGGAGTTTTCTATCGCTATCCGTCGTCAATTGAACCGCAGAGGTAAAAAAAGTTTATTAAAGCTCAACAGGACATCGATATTTTCGATTGTCATATACACGCTTTAGCCACCAAATTTATTCAAAACCATTCTAAAAGCCTTTGATTATACGATATAACCTTGAAATTGAATGTTTTAGAAAATTTTCTAAATTGACAACATGTACGATACAGCGCCCACTCCACAAATTTTATTTCATTTCAAGAAAACATTCTCATTTATAGTTTTTTATTTGTAATTATAGAAAATTAAATGTAAATATTGTAATAGTTTGCACGATGTTGCTTCTCCTTCGTTTCTTAACCTATTTAGCGTTGCAGCGCAATGCTGTAGAACGCAAATGTAAAACTAATTTAGTATTAATTTTTATATATTTGCACAATTACACACAAAACAAACATGCACATACACCCAATGCACACATACGCACATGCAATTACTTTAGTTTGAAATGTTTCCATTGGAATACAAGTGCCCGCAAGTAAACAATTTCATGGCATGTTTGTGTGTGTATGGTATATGTGTTTAGAGTGTTGGTATCGATATGTGTGCATACAATAGAACAGGTTGTGCGGGGTGGAAAATGAAAAATTAAACATAATGCAAAAACAAAAATCACATGAATCCAGATGAGTTTATGTAAATTGCAGAATATATTAAACATAAGCACAACATACGTAACTAAAATGAAATTTTCTATTCGTATTTGTATTAGTATTCGCATTGATTTTTTTTTTTCATCTATGTTTACATTTAACCGTACGTTTAACTAATGAAAGGTTTACAGACACATTCATTGAATCGAATATGAACTGATTACACACATAATATAAACAAGTATTCACCCTTACAAAGTTGTTGATACAAAGCGGAATTTAATTTTTTGTTAGAAAGCATATAAAATTTATATATTGTAGTTATTCAGAATAACTTTTTGAAACCATATGAAAAATGTCCATCTGTCCATGTAAATTTGTCTACTAACTGAAGTCACAGTTTAGAAATTATTTTATTGAAATATATTTTAAAGATATATCTTGATAGTCATTTTTACAATTAACTTTTTTCAAAATTTGTAGTAAACTAATCCAAGACCTGATATTTTTATATCAAATGATATCTTTTAAAAAGCATATATGTTGTATAAGTAATAAGGAAAAATATTTAAAAAATTGTTATAAACTAATGGAGTGTCCTTTGATTTATTTTATCTTGTCTTAAAAATAATTTTGCATACCGAGTCATTTGTGACCAGAAAAATTAACCCTAGAAAGACAGACTGATGGACATGTTAACGGACAGATGGACAAATTTATTCAAAACTGAATTTTGTACATTCTCTGAAGCTTCTCCCTTGATGTTACAAGCTTTTTTAATAAAATGAATATAACCCTGATCTCAGTACGAAGAGTATAAAAATGAATTGAAAATGTTCACCAAAATGTCAGAAAAAGACATGAATTTAAAATATACTCCCAATAAATATGCTATGGATGACAGGGCAAGAAGAGAAGGGGGAAGAAAAATTGAAAGAGAGAGAGAGAGAGAGTGTGCACGGTAAAGAATGCCAAGAGGCCCTTGTGAAGGTACGTAAAAAAGAACGATCTGCATACACACACATATACAAAAATGTTATTCCCTACAAGTGTGTATTATTTTTGGAAGTCATTCTACTGTGTGTACATGTGTATATGTATGCACAATACAAAGAAAATGTTACAAAAATACAAAAACAAAAAAAAAACAAAAACAAAAGGAATACATTGGTGCATTAGTGTGAGATTAAGTTTGAACAAAGAATCGTGGTGCATATCTAAACATAAAACACAAACACAAACACATCATAGAGTGGCACATCATTATTATGATGATTATTGCACAAACAAACGTATATACATTTTTAAAGTATTTTTTTTTCCTTTTTTTTTTTTTTGTATTTATTCTATAATATAATATTTGTATGAATTTTGTTGCTACTTTTGTATTAGTATTGTATATGGAGTGCGTGCAGCAGTGAAACTGAGTTTTTCTGGTTGTACTAGTTTAAGTTTATTGTATGTAGGGTAGGTAGGAAAGTGTTGGTTGCTATTACGCAAGAGTCTGTACGTATACCCTACAAAGGCAAGTGTTATTGTAGTGGTGCTGATACTTATGCTCGTGCTAAAGTGTATATGAGTTGCAGAAAAGCACTTAGCATCAGTAACACTTAACCCAGTGAGGCTTTAATTCATATATGCACACACAACCACACCCACACATTAAATACCTTTATGCATCCTCTGTTTGCCTGTCTGCCTACCTTTTTTCTTTTTTTTTTATACCAATCTAATGTTGTTCATGATGTTACGAAATGCGTTTGTTGCTTAGGTTCTTTTTCCTCTACTCGTTTTATTTTATGTTTTTTTTTTTTTTTTTGCGTTATTTTGTATGTGCTTTAATTTCAGTATAATGGAGCTGCTCTCTCTGTGAAATTTTTCTGTAATAAAATAATAATTTTTTTTCTTGTTCGTGGTGGTAAAATTTCTCAAACTCATTTTCTATTATTCGTTTTGGTTTTAAAGAGATTGCAAACACTGGAGATGGAATAGAATTTATGTGGCGTAAATGATTTGTAACATCTTAGATTTAATACATAAATCATACGTGTCCACACTGTCTGCAAGTACGAAGATGTTGTTCGTTTATAAATTAATAAATAAATTGTTAAAAGTTTTAAGTAGTTAACAAAAAATTGAATGTTGTGGTTTAAAAAGATAAAAACAAAGTGTATATATAAATTTCTAACTCAGCATTAGTTGCGATTAAAGATTGTAAGCTCATCGTGACAGTCTCTTTGATCATTTTCAACTACTACTCTTTTCACGACTATTATGAAAAGAGTTTTTTTAAAACGCTTTAGGAACACATAACTTATTTAAACATAATATGAACAACACACCTACTCCTTTTTTTTTGTCCTTTTTTAATTAATATTTATCCATAACAAGCTACCAATCGAATGATTGAAAACATATTAAATTAAAAATAATTCCAATTTCTTTGACTTTCTATCGATAATTATAAAATGTTTTTTCTATAAATTGATTATAAGCTTATATCTTTTAGTAAAGTATTTCTCAATACAAAACTTTATACCTTACAATTTCGTATTAATATCAGCATTTAAAACAAATTTGTACAAATCTTCCACATAATACATCAACAGTGTGTAGGAGTATATTTTATAACAAGTTGTAACAAATGTATACACTTGTATCATTTATTAAGAGTAAACATTATAAACAGTATACTTGAAGCACCCACTTTAGCACCTGATGTACCATTTGTTGCCATCTAATATGCTTAAAACGTGTACGTATAAGGATTATAAATATATAACTATACCATATATACCATATATAAACCCTTCATATATAAACCCTTCATAAAACTATATGAGTAAAGGGATAAAATATTAGTCAACATAAAATACCTACACATGTATACACTTAAAGCAAGTAATTTTTTGTTTTATTGTTGGTGCGTTGTATGTATGATGTAGAAGGAAATAACTGTAAATGGTTGCTCACATTCTTTTCAATCCAATACACGCACACACACAAACATTCACTGCATTATTTATTCTCTATTATAAATCATTATTATATTTGCCTCTCTCTCTCTCTCTTTTTCTCTCCCTATTATCGTGTAATATTTCATTGTATTGCGCCCCATTTTGATTTAGAATGAAACAAGTAAGAAAACTAAATTTGGCTCTTCACATGTATAAACAAAGGGTGGGCGTGGCAAATATATGATTATGCTCTTTAATAGCATATTTATTACGTAGCAGCTTGCAACTCGAGTATCACACTGTGTATGGTTTTTTGTAAATTGTAGGCCTGTCTGTTATTCGACCACGTTCATTTTCGAAACATTGATGGCTGGGACAACTGCAAATATATGTAACGAATTTGAACTTCCTAGCTCAATTTTTGTGGCAAATAAATAGATTTTTGTAGATTGTGGGCGTGGCTCTTGACTAAATTTTGATTATTTCCATTTTAAATAGCGATTTGCATGCAAAAACTCAAAGGGTTTGTACAAAATTTCAGCTAAATGTCTCAAAAGTTATGCCCGTGAGTATGCCAACAACATACGGACATACGGACATACAAATCTACATTGACTCAATTTTTAATACTGATAAATTCTATGTATTTCAAATGGATAAGAAAACTTTGTATACCTTAATTTTACTTAAAAAATATAAAAAACAACAACAACAACAACAATATTAGACGGAACTATTATTGTCATTTTAGCTCTCAACCCAAAAGTTTTATGCTTTAGATATGAATAATGTGTACAAAAACACTAACACTAATAACAATAATAATAAATTTTAATTAATCGCTGCAGCTTTTCAATATTTTGTCTATGTTTGTATGTTTTTGTTTTTTTTTTTTTTTTTTAATATTATTTTACAAAGCACAGGTAAGCTTTGCTTTGGTGTAGTTATTGCAAATGACTCATTTTTTTAAAACAACAATGATGACAATAACAATAAAGAGAGAGAGACAACAACTTGTGCATGGTTGTATGTTACGAGGTATATATAATAAATTTTGGTTTTGGTTTAAAATCTAAATCCTTGTGGGCGAAATCTGTAAAGTTCTACGATCACAATCGGCAAAGTTTCTCCAGCATACATAAATAAAATTTTAAAATTATTTTTTTTTTATATATATATAATTTAGCCATTAAACTATTAAACAGACACACCAACAATTTGCAAAAATTTGTTATTTTTTTGTCCTTTAAAAGGTTGTTTGTTAAAATAGTTTATAAAAAAAAACGTATATAATTACCACGCCCACATTTCACGCATAGATGATGTAGCATATTTAAAATTTGGTGTAAGTTAAACTTCAGTTTTTTATTATGCGGTTTTAATTATTTTTTTTTTTTGTACTTTTTTTTTAGATATTTAATGTTTGGGTATAAATGTGTGTTTCAAATGTTTATGAACACTTTTAGAGTAATGAATAGTTTTATGACAAAAGAGAATCCTTTATGGCTGTATTGCTTGACTCATTCGGTTTAGTCCTTTTTATTCAACTCAAACTCTATCACTAAGGAAATCACTAAAAAATTTATTCATAATAATTATGTAATGAAAAATCACTATAATGTGATGTCATAATTTAACAGAAAAATATTCAAAATACGAAGAAAAAGTGCTTTTTTATTTTGTTGTTTTTTACAATTTTCAAGGACTATTTTATTTCATTTCATAAAAAAAAAATTCAATAATTAGTTAAAAGTCTCATTCAAACTTTATTAATAAAAAGTTTATATTTATTTTTCCATTATTTATGTTCCGTTGAAAGTTATCATTTCCATACATTTAACTAAAAAGTTTCACATGCTTGTCCCAACTTTTAATAACTGTTGCGGCATTTGGTGCAAATATATTAATTCTATCAAGGAGGTTGCAACTTGCAAATAGCACAAAAAGATTTTAAAAGGAAATTTAAAGAACTTTGTAAACTTTGTAAAGGAGTCTAATTGAAAATGTACAGCAATGTCCAATGCGACAGCTTTAATGGGTGCAATATGAAAGCGCTTGTCGCCTAGGACCGGTAACTTACCGATATTTAAAGAAATAACTAAATAATACAATTGTGCGTTTGGTGCCATAGTCCGTCTATTCTATCGTCAGTGAAAATCTTTTAAAAAGTCCGGAGATTCTATTAAGAGAGAACTGTGCAACACTGTCAAGAGTCAGTTATAGAAATCTAAGATCAAAAGAGATAGTGCTCTCTTCCAACTTGTTAGTTGGATACTAACACGTTTAACGTTTAAGCTATGTGTAATAAACTCTATTCTAATTTGGGATGGACTCTTGTATAAAACAAAACAAACAGTTTTTAATATTGTGAAAAATCCGAAAATTTGCAAACATTTAAATGAAAAATAATAAGAGTTACATAGTTAAAATATAAACAAAAAAACCGAATTATAAACATAAACGGAAAAAGTGAAAGACGAAGGAAATGATATAATATATATAATAAGCAAAAGCTATAAAATGATCAAGGGGTGAGAATTATGTAAATTGAGTGCCTTTTCATTTTTTTTTTTTTTTTGTTTCGGTACGAGTACTATTCTCTAGCTTTTTACTAAGTATTTAAATGCAAGGAAAAGTTTGTTTCAAAAATATTTGTTGTTGGCATTTTTTTTTTTTTTTCTACTATATTTTCAAAATCTCGCAAATTCCCATAAATGATTGAATTCTGGCTAAAGGAGAAACTTTCTAAGTATCTGTTTAAAGAGAAGGGTGCCAGAGAGGGAGAGTAGAAAAAGTCGAAGATGAAAGTTTAAAAACCACTTGCTTGCTGTAGCAAAAAACTGGAACATAAACGCCAAATAAATCAGCAGCAAGTGTAAAAAGAAGAAGAAGAAGAAGAACAAGAGGAAGAAAAACCCGTTAACAATTTTCTACCAAGTGCTGGTTTTTAAGTAGAAAATCATGGCTTAACGCAGACGAGAGCAACTCAAACGCCACAAATGCCACAAATTGAAATTATCATAGAAATCAAGGATTTAAGCAGAAATGCTTAGTGAAAGAACAAGAATTGATGGATTTAATGTCAAATATTAAATGTCACCAGCTTATGATGCTTCATTGAAGATTTGCAGAATTCTATGAATTTCTATGAATTTAAAATCTTACCCAAGTTATGTTTAATATGAAAAGGAAAGGTCCGGTAAAGATTGTGTACCAAACTCACATCCCAACAATAAAAGGATAATTAATCATAATTTGCTTGACATGCCATGCTAAAAGTTCATCTGTGTGTGTGTGTGTGTGTTTTTTTTTTTTTTTTTAATTTTCATTTTATTTTTCCTTGATTACGCTTGTGGTCTCTGCTTGTGTGCTATGGCCAGTTATTCAAAGTCAGTATAAATTGCCTTGACTTTGTGCTCCCGCTGAAGTGTTGGCCCTAAAATTTCCGGTAAATTTAATAAAACAGTTTCTTCTTCTTCCTCTTCTTCTACATTACTTTTCATATATATACATACACTTTTTTAACTTGATTTTACTAAATGCGATTATGATCTGTTTAGATAGTTGAAAAATATTAAGTTAAGTTTTAATCAGGAAAGATGTGGAACTTATTTAAGAGCCTCAAATTCGGGATTTTAACAAAATTAAAGTTAAAGTAGAAATTGATATTAAAAGTAGTTCGATTCAGTCTTAATTTGGAAGGTCTTATTACTCGTTGGAAAACAAATCTTAAGTTCTCAATAAAAATTGTAATATTTTTATTCTATAAAAAAAAAAGCATCAATTATCTGGCGGCAGCCTTAAAAGGAAAGCGGTCGCTCTGCTAAATGATATAAGACCCTAGTTGTTGTAGCTTAACCACCAACAGAGCATTCACTTGTTTATTATTAAAACATAATTTTTCCTTTTAAACATTTTTTAGTACATTTAACATAATTTCTGTCTGGATGCAAGAGCTTATAAAGCATTAAGTAGAGTTTTCAAAAATGTTTTTCTGAATAAATATTCAAACGGGAAAGGTAGTCCATACCAGTATATCACTGGTATAAGTGAATGATGGCCTCAGTAGTAGAACCATTATATGTCCGCGCTCTGCACATACAAACATCCATGTATATACAATCCGGCATTTGGTTTTGTAATGCACCATCTAGCAAAACAAACTAGCCAAAACTGGTGCTCGGCATGTTTGCAAATTATCCAAAAAAAGAAAAAAAAAAATTAAAATTCTACAGATTTTTTTTCTATTTCCTTATTTCTGCGATTGCATGTAGACGGAGCGAACAAAAAATTTTAACAAAAAAAAATCAAAAATAGTAAATTTGACTTGGGTCAGTTTTAAAATACCTTCCGCTTCTCCATGACAAAGTTTCAGTATTATTTACATCGTAAGCTTTGCTTTAAATAAGATTTTTTTTTGTAACTTAATTATGCGATCATCATTGTGTCTGATTTTAGTCAATTGTGGGTGTGGCCCTCAACCGATTTAATCCAATTTAGATAACTTAACGTAAGAAATATCTGTTTCACTATATCGCTCGATTTAGATCTATACATATAGAATGATGAATGATCAAGAATATATATTTAGGACTTGACCACTTTCTTTTGAGGTGTTGCATATGGAACGATAATCTCAGTATGCCCTCTCTCTCTTATGTAAAATATTGTTAGCAAACAAACAAAACTTTTTGAAGTAGTCGCGACTCATTGCTATGCGTTTGTTGAATATTTGTGAAAAATAATTGTTTGCCCTTGTTTCCGTTTCGTTTGACCATTATGAATTTTCTCTTCTCTATCTTTACGTATTCCTTCCACAGACAGCTACTGCTGCTGCTGCTGCTGCTTCCACTGTAAACTGTAAACTGTCATTTACAATTATGATATAAGATCTTACGCTTGCTCACATTTAGATTTTGAAAACAGTTATATTCAAAACGTAACTATGTACGTAGCTAAGCTCAGCTATTTGTTTGACTACATAATAGATATTTTCGGAATTTTTCCATTTTCTTCTGTTTGTTTTTTTCGTTTGTTCTGTCCCAGGAATAATGTCTTTGATATCTTTTCAACGTATGCTAAATTTATTTGGCCAAAAGCCATAAACCCTAAAAACAAACCGACAAGCAAGCATTTCCTTGGCTTATGATGAACAAGAAAAATTATATTCATAAGCAAAGGCGAAATGAATATCATGAGAGAAAGAGAGAGAGAGAGAGAGATAGAGAGAGACAGGGATTTTTTAAATCTAAAAAAAAAATCTATTAAATTTAAAAATGTTTGCAGCTCGCAAAAGGAAAAGGTGTGTAAATTTTCTCAAATCGTATAAAATTAATGGAATTTATATCAAGTCAGGTCACAACTTTTGCGTTTCTTTGTATTCATTCATAAAAAGAAAAAAAACTTTTTAAACATTTGCTGTTTTCCTAGACGTTCCGTTCAACAAATTTATTGTAAAACTATTGTAAGTAAAATATAATAATTTTTTCGCATTTGCATCTTTTTCCATTCATCACTAATGTTTTTAAAGGCTTCACCCATGTTCAATACAAATACCGATCGATTTGGCATCATTCTTAATCGATTTAATCATGTCCGTCTTTGTATACATTTTGATACATTAACCACTTTATTGGAAATGGTCTGAAATGGAATTCATTCCATATAAGGACCTTTCAAAAAAAAAAAAGGAATAAAATTTTTGATAAAATTTGATGGAAAAGAGTTAATCTATATGGCAATGCCCCATACTCACTAATTATAGCACAATTTGTAGAACTAGATGATGGAATTATATGAACGGCTTGTCACCGCGTTGGTTGGAGTATTCAAGATTTAATTTAATTCTTTTTCTTTTTTCCATTCCCACGTGTAATAAACACATAATTCTTTCTGAAATTTTATACAACCATCTGACAAATGGCTGGAGATCCTGTTGTCAAATTTACTAATTAAAATATTTAAATGCATTTCTGTATGCACAGTATATAGTATAGTAGGTAGCAACAGAAAATGATAAATGTTTAAGCAAATGTCTAAAAAGCTTCGTAAATTTCTGCAACGTACAAAGGTTTGCCCCCGGAGGGATATACAAAAAAGAAATTATGTTAGTCAACAACTTTACTTTTTATTTTATATGATTTTGAAAACTTCCTCAAACTCAAACTCAAACTCTCTGCCCTTAACAGTTTTTCTTTATGTTTATTTAATTTTTTGTTTCCTATGCTTTAAATACTCGTTTACATCTGTCTATATATAGCGCGCATTTTTTGCATTTATTCTCCTTAATACGGTTTAACAAGAAAGTCTTTTATTAAACTGAAATGTACAGAAAGAAACAGTTGAAGAGACGAGCAACATAACATGTTGTTGCTAATCTTAAGAAAGTTGAACATTTATCTGCTTTATACTGTATATATATATGCATGCAAAATAATCCTTATTATTTCATTTCATTTTATTATCATTCTTTTCTTTGTCTGTTTGCTTTACTTGCGTAAAGGCAAAGCTAAATCAGTTATAATAAAAAGTGATAGGAAAATAGGGAGTTAGGGGAGAGAGAGCGACATAGAGATACATTAAGCAGCAAAACAGATCCTTTAAATAAACAAATAAAATCATTTGCAAACGACAGCAGCTACTACTATGAAATCCCCTCGCATCCTTTTAAACAAAGTCACTTTATAAACGGCTCTGTTTGGCTTATGTTCTGCTACAACTTGTCAATCCTTATGACAAGTTGCAGTTCTGATTATTATTATTATTGTTGTTTTTTCTTGTTTTATAACTTTGCCTCTTTCCATCTACTAAACATTCCATTGTCATGTTGCTTTTAAAAGAAAAAGTATCCTAAGCGGGTCATTTCTTATGAGACCAACCAGATGAATTTTATATATTTTCTTGATTATAATTAACAATCTGTCTCTTTTTTAGCTAAGTTCTTGATCAAAATATCCGTTTGCCTGAAGATGGACTTGTTGCTAAAGAGAACATATTCCGCTTCCTCCATCAATCTGCTTCTTGCGCAACATGATTCCGATTACAAATCAAATTCTATTCTGGCTTTAGCATCTTCATACAAACGATTTCTATAACCCGATCACATTATATGAGATGGATTTAATAACACACACGCCCCCTTAGTTTATTTTTAGTTTAATTCCAACTTCCAGTTGAAAGTAGAATCATGCCACGCCCATAATTTACATATGTATATGAAAAGAGCATCTCAGATTTGTCCTAAACCAAATATGGCTTCTTTAACTTCTTTTACTTGACGTTTCCTACTTTGCAAAAGTATTTAAATTGAACACAAAAAGAAAGAGATAGAGAGAAAGAGAGACGGGATGAATTTTCATTGTCTACATGTGTAATAACAAATTTTTTTATTATTATTTTTAAATCTACTACCACTACGCACAGATTATGGTAATCTTAACAATTTTATTATATTTTTACATGATGATGCTGCAGCAGCATACAATTTCCTTTTTCTAGCCATAAAATATAAGATCCCACAGCCCACCTCTCTTTTGTATGCTATGTCTATTTTACATAAAGTTGAAGAGAAATGAAAAAAAAAAAATGTGTTGTAAAGAATATTTTATACAAGTATTACGAGTAGTTTGATTGCCTCTCACTGCTTTGCTTTGGTACGCACACACAAAGAGATTTAAATAAAACTGTTTATCAATAACTATTCATATATGTATACATACACATACTTACATATATGTAGAGCAGATGTTTCTCTTTTATTATTATTATTATTATTTTTATTATTATTCTGTTGCTTTTTAAGTGCATTCGTCTACATTTATTATTGGGGCACTTGTCAGGAATATATTGAATACACTTGTTAGTGGCTATACTGCGTTTAAGCAACCTATCAATAAAGAATTTCTCATCAATATAAGAAATATGCAATAACTATACAACACACGCACACATTCACATACATTTATTATAAAGGAAAAAACGCAATATAAAAAATTTGCATTAGTTGTGATCAAACTATAAGTAAATATGTAAACTTGGGTGGGCAAGAAGAGGTCTTTGTCAACAGAATATAAAGTAAATCAATTTTAACTTGTTACAAACACCAGTACATACATTCTTCCCCACGATGACATTGTGAATATCACGCATAAAAACATTAGCCATTGTTGTGAGAGTCTTGAATATGTTTTAAAAAATATTCGATTCAAATTTCCATGCGACCACAATCGCAAAAATTGAGATATTAAGCTGAAATTTTTCAATTTTATATTTTATTTAAAACAAAATAATCATGTCCGTCTGTCGGTCCTTATTAAATAATCTTCCTCACAATATATGTATTAATATAATCTAATGCCACGCCTACATTGATTTTACAATAACTAACAATTTAATATAACGGTTATTCGAGATAATATAAGAGCCAGAGGGAAAATGTTTTTTTTTTTTTTCTTATATCTTAACAATTTATTATAAAAAGTAAAAAAAAAGTCAATAAATTATGTTTTATTTAAAAGCTTTACAAGAGCTTAGTCTAAAACACAACTAAAGGAAAAGAAAAACATTTTGAATTATAGCCAAAAAATCTATTAACACTTGGTAATGTTTATGCACCATTGCAATGGCGTGTACTGCAGCAAATGAATTTGTCTAGCACGGAACAATGCATCATAAACAATCTGATCAAATATATAATCAATGAAAAAATTATAAAGCTGTGCGGTGAAAGGGGGGGGGTTGCATTGCTACAAAAGATATTTCCAATCATTTGCAATCAATGCCTTCATTGTTATGCATCCTTATTATCTTGTGTTGGGGAAGAGGGTGGCAGAGAGGTGCTTATAGAGAGAGATAAAAATACTTTCTCATTAATTGTTGTTGTTGTTGTTGTTGTCGCCCCTGCCAATTTGTTATTGATTCTTTATTATGCCCTCCACCTTAATAATGAGGTTTAGTACAACGGGTTGTCACTCCGTTTGCAACACACAGAAGAAGGCGTCAGGAGAATATATTTTCTTGATTAGCATCAAAACCTGAGCAGATTTAGACATACATGTTCGTGAGTCTCTTATTGGCATCTTCGCAGTTTTAAATTTTGTGATATTAAAGTGAAATTTTCTATATTTTCATTTTCTATATGAAACTCGAAATAGTTTCTGCACAGTTTTCATATAAATTTAGTAGAATTGCTTAATTTCATTGCCCATCGATGTATCAAAAACTGTAATTTTTGGACTGACAGTTGTTATATAATTTATAAACTAAAAAAAGCGTAATTAAGTGCATGTCACGCTCATTGTTGTTAAGGTGGAGGGTATTCAAGATTTGGCCTTAACCAAATTTACTTTTTATTTTTTTACTTGCTTTTTTGTTGTTGTTGTTGTTGTTACAGTTGTTTTTCTCCCATTTTTGTCACTGCTAGTTAATTATTGTTGGTATTATATTTGTTGTTGTTGCCCTTAGTGCCTTCAATATTAATTAAAAAGCAGTAGCTTCCTATCTTAAGTTTGTCTTTCGATTTGGCACAATCACAAGGAAACTTTAAAGAGCTCTTGTTGAATATATATACTATATTTATTCTATCTATTTTTAACCATGCATGATAATCCAAATCGATTTAGCTATGTCCCGGTGTCCATACATAAGGTTTGTCTTTGTCTTTGGTTGTTGGCACAGGCTCGCAAATATAGAACATTAAAATATTTGGTACCGCTTTCGTATAGTACAATATACTAAAATTGACAGCCACGCCCATAATTACCGAACATTACAAAATTGCAATTACGCACTTTTTTACTGGAGGTGTCCAAAATTAGTCCATAATAGACGAAATGAAAAAACAGACAAGCCAACAGTGTGATGGTCTAACGTAAAGTTAGACAAAAATCGTAATAAAAGTAAATAACCAAATATGTACATATGAATAGATAGATAGTTAGAAAACGTGCATGAGCACAACAAGTAAGTGACTGCAATATTTTTAAGGCTAAAGCTTACGAACAAAAACAAAAGCAATAAAAAAACACACCTTCACACATGTAAACAACATAAAATAAAAATAAATTCATCCATAGTGTTTTGTTTTGTATTCGACACACTGTTATAAATGTACATGTGTATGTGTGTATGGGTACAAAATTTGAATATTAATTATAAGCGAAAAATGCACACACACACTCACTAAACATATCCTATTGTTGGACTATTGAGAGCCGTATACTTGAATAGAAAAAACAATAACACAATAACAATAACAATAATAATAATAACAACAGTATTACAAAAACTAATGGTTCGGGATAATAATAATAATAACTAATGTTGAGAGATATACAGAAGAAAAAAAAACAGTTATGAAACGGAACCAAACCAAAGCGAACTGAACTGAAGAGAGCTATGCTGTGCTCTTAGCAGGCACAGAATAAGCAAAACATTGAAATATGATGAAATAACATCAAAACTCATCATTCAGCACAACAACCATAAAGACATCATCTCTACACCAACGAACAAACTCTCAGATGGCAAAACATCAGATCGAGCATATTTGTATACATGTGGTACAATATGTGTGTGAGTAATAATAATGGGCATAATATAGTGAACAAATAAGTAACGCTTTTCATGTAACACACATACCCAAGTATAAGAATACTTTAGTGTGTGTAAGTGATAAATTTATATATACCGTCATATGGGTACGTATATGTTCAGTTAACAACAGCAATAACATTTCCATTTATCATTTTGTGCAAACTATCTGAGAGTGGAGAGGTGGCAGTAAAGAGAAAGTTTTGTTCGCTTACTTTTTTATTACTTTTGTTGTATTTTCGGTTCACCTTTTGTTTTTGTTTTTTATCTTTCATTTATAAGGATCCGTGTATGTGTAGTATGTGGTGTCCTTTGGGTTTATTTGGTTCGTTTCATTATTGCTTACGTTACTTTGGATAGTAACTGATGGCGGTGTTGGTGGGGTTTGTAGATTCACATATAAGCAGTTGACTATTATTATTGTTATAATAGTTATTGCTATATAACAATGCTGCTGTTATATATATATTGTCATTAGAAAAATATTTGTGTGTGTATATGTGTGTTTGTTTTAGAATTTTCCAATAACATATAAAAATGGTGAAAAAAACCTTTCAAAGTTTAGCGAAAATTGTAACAACTGCAGGGTTCATATAAGAAAATATTTTAAATGGTCAAAAACCGACCGTGTCATACTCTACTGTGCACTCCACTAAGTAAGATATATAATATATAATATGAGTATCAAATAAATGGGTATCTTGTTGGAAATTTTTTTGTCGCCTCAACTACGTCAACTGAAATTATTCTCTCCTCCATTCTAAGGCCAGACTTTTTGCACTTTATTACTATTTGGACAAATGTTAAGGCCACCAAACAAACTGTTACCTAAAATAACTAAAAAGTGAATTGTTAAACTCTTAAACTAATTGCTGCACCAACAAAAAACAATACTTTAGTTGGTGTTTTTTGACATTAAAATGAAAATGTATTCAAATCGTTCAGGTTACAAAGAAATGGTATCACTTACCACAACAGGTATGACACAATAAACGCAAGGATGCCCAACAGTAGCAGCACCAGCGGGGGCAGCAGCAACAGCGGGCAAACCGTATGCGTTTAAACACAAATGATCCGTTTTAAAAATTTTCGTTGGTGGTGGCTGAGCAATCAAAGATGACGATGCCGAAGTGCAAGTATAAAACACCGGCTGTGGTACAGCAGCAGCAGCAGCAACAATTGAGTTATTGGAGGCCGTTGTTATGGTTGTGCAACTATCTGCTAACGAATAAGAACGTATGGCAGATAAATTTCTACCAACAACTGAACTTTTAAGTTTTTCTCTTATAAGTGGTGATGACAAGTGGTTGATTGTAGCGGTTGTGGCGATGGCGGTGGTGGTCGTACTGATAGTAGTAGTGTTGAGGATGTCGGTGGTCGAATTTATGTTGGTTGCGTTTGAGATGGTGTTATCGTTATCGTTGTTATTGTAATTATTATTATTATTATTATTTATATGATTTATGGTTAAAGACGCTGTGATACTCGTCGTTGTCGTTGTTATTGTTGTTGTTGTTATTATTTCTGTTGTTGTGCTTGTAGCAACACTTAATAGCGATGTACTGGTTATCGTTGGTATCGTTGTTGTTATTGTTGCTGTTACCAAATTATTATCAATTTTTTTTGCTGATATTGAGCTTACACAAATATTATTGTTGCCGTTATTGTTGTTGCTAATAGAAGCTTTACAACAATTTCCTACAGAACTGATGATGTTTGCTGCACCGCTGTTGCTATTTACTGCAAGCACTATCGATGATGTTGTAACAACTGGAGTGGTTGTTGTTGTTGTTGTTGTTATTGTTGTTAATGGTAACAACAATTCACAAATTACAACCGGTGACGTTTTTACTGCTGTTTTTATTGCTAATGCTGTTGTTTCCTCAACAACGACGGCTGCTATTGTTGCTGTGGTGGGCGTTGTTGTATCAGCTGATGCTACTGTTGGGAGTGTGGTGGGTGATAATTTTCTTTTTATTGGCGCAATTGTAATATTTTTCTATAAACACTTATACACACATGAGAATCCGATTTAAAAAAAAAATCAAAGGATTTTTTGTTGTTGTTGCAGTTGTTTTGTAATTACTTGCTATTTAGAAGAAGAAGAACCAATCAGTAACACGACAATTATTTATTTTATGTTTATTTTTTACTATTTAATTATTTGATTTTTTTATTTTTAAAAGAAAAAAAGAATTAATTTTTAAAGAATTTTTCATTATTTCATGACACACATTTACACAAGGAAAATTATTCTATTTTTATAAATTATTTGTAGTTTTGCTAAAATTTTACAACAAAAGTTATATATTTTTTAATTTTATGTTAAAAAATATATTTTCTTTTTGTTAATTTTTTTTTTTTTTTTTTGGAAGCAGATGATTTGTTTGTTTGTTTATATTTATAGAATTTTAAATATTTTTGAAGGATTTGTTTGCTTTTAGTCTAATTTAGTTGTAATATTATGTAATGAAGCTATTCACATATATAGTCGTACCATGCATATTTTTTATAACTTTTAAATGTAGATTTGATTTTTTATTTTTTTATTAATTTTCAATAATTAACTCTTAATTTTTTGTTTTTTCGTTTTCGTTAATAAATTAATTTATTTTGTTTTTCAACAATTCTTTTTTATTAAATTATCCATTCTTTCTTTTTTATATGTTCTTTTTTTTAAATATTTTTTATATTTTTTATTTTAATTTTTTTCTTATATTTTTAGTTTATTTTCTATTTGTTCATTTATTTATACATATATATATATCATTTTAATAGAGTGCATTTATTAATTTTTAATTTTATTTATCAGTGTTTTAAAATTTTATAATATTTTAAAAATAATGTTTTATTGTTTGTTTTACTTTCAATAATATTTTTTTTTAATTCTTTACACAACACTTTTAATATATTTTTTAATTTTTTAATTGATTATTTTTTATGTTGCGTTTAAAAATCCTTTTTGGTCAACTTTGTTCTATTTTTTTTTTTTAATTTCTCACAAATTTTTATTTATTTATTTATTTTTTATTGTAAGGAATTTCTTGTGTTTTTAATTATTTTTTCAACAAACCATTTATGAGCAATGAATACACTTTCCACCAAAAAAAAAAAATTGCCAACATACCAACATTTAATTTAAGCAATTTTTTTTTTTTTTTACACTTACACTTTCGTTAAAATCTATATTTTATGCATATATGTGGAAAATTCTCAATACTTTGCTTTCTTTATAGTTGTGGATTGTTTGTTCCTTTCTACGAAATAAAAACAAATGACGGATTATCCTGTGGACAGTTTTTATAGACTACACTATTACATACGCATTGAGTTTAAAAATCTTTGAAATCTTTACAATTTACTCACTTAACAATGAAATGTTTTTGTTAAGTTTTTTTTTTTAAGTCAACAGACACGCTTTTCATTGGAATCAGACAGTCAACGATAATGCGATATTATAAAATCCATCTGGTTGTATACATATAATCAGTATAAGTATTCACGCTTCGCACAAACACACGCACGTTATTTGGTTAAGAGCATGACTGTTTATTTCCGTTTCGATAGCAGACAACACGATACGAATGTCGGTGCCTTACTGTTATTTTGCTTTTTGCCCTAAACGCACTATAGAACCCTTAACTTTATTTCACTCCGTTTTTTCTTATTTGTACATGTTTTTATATATACAACATATTTATGTAGGTAGTTGTATTTCAACACAATAGAACTTTAATTTTAAATTCAAGCACACGTTCTGCTCTTGGTTGAATCCGTTATACGTGGGGGTATGTTCAGTTTGGCTGACTCGCTGGCTGGCTGGCTGGCGTGGTTGTTTTGTAGATTGTTTGGTGTTGCTGCTAATATGACTAACGACTAATAACTATCAGGGAACGACTGTTGAAGTTTGCTGGTTATTATTGTTTGTTACACTGTGTAGTGCTGTATAATGAACAAATATATGTAAAAAAAGATACACGCGCGCGTCACACTCGTATACTTGTAGTAAAATTTGTGGTAGAGAGCAAAACGAGCAGACAAAGCTAGCTTGACTGAGTGACTGTTTGCTGCTGTTACTGTTCGGTCGTTCTTACGTTCGTAATTCGTTTTGTGATGCGTGTTCAACTCGTCTTGACTGACAATCGTTGGGCGAATAGTGTTTCAACTTTTGTATTGAGTAAGGTTTACCCGCCGCTAGAGTTAAAACAAACATAAGTAAAAACGTACGAAATATCGACGTCACCGTGTTTGGAGAGTTGCAGACAAATTCTCGTACATCCATTTAAACAATATGTACGAGAGACCTTACACTTGTTTATTGTTGTTGTTGTGTAAATAATCTCTATGCTTAAGTCAAGAGCAGCAGCAACAAGCCAGCAAACAAATGCAAGCTCACGTTATATTTTTGTCTTCAACTACGTGAAGCCGGTATTCTGTACTACATACATACATATAAATAGTGTTAATGTTGTTGTTGTTGTTGTTGCTGTTTAAAGCATTCGTTTTTTCAATATTGCGCAAGTCTTTATACTTGTGTTTCTTTTTTTTTGTTTCTTGTTCTTGTTGTTGTTGTTGTTGCATTGTGCAGACCTTTTAATAATAATTCTCTCATGTAGAGCACGCGCATGCATCAACAAACCGGAAGTTCTGGCTGCACAGTAATTTATAATGACAACAATAATAATAATAACAACAACAACAATTTTATACTACACACAAAAAAAAAAAAAAACTTTATTTAATCACTGGCTAATGCGTATACAACGTATAACCTTTTGTACCATTTTTACTGGATTTTCTTTTAGGATTCTTACAGTATAATAACAACAATAACAACAACATTATTAACAATCTTTTGCAGATAATTACTTAACTAAATGTATATAATTAAGCTGATTAAATATAATTAGCATGAAAACCATGTATTTAGATAAACGACATGTCCGTCGGTCTGTCTGCTATGCTATGCAGTAAGTTTATTAAATATTATTAAATGTTACATTATTATGAAATAGTTTTATCATTTTAACAAAAGTTTTGTTAATTCAATGGCTTTGCTTATTTATCACTATCAATATGTACCACACTTCAACTTACAACTCGAGTTCTTTATAAAGTTTTTTATACATTGTGGGCGTGTCTGTTCTTTGACCATACCCATTTTTGGATTACTTGGAAATATGCACACGGAATTTCAACTAAATAACGGAATTTTTGAGGCAGATAATTAGATTGTTGTTAATAGTAGGCGCGGCTTTTGACCGATTTTTCTCATTTCCTGTACAAAAATTTAGTTCAATATCTTAAAATTTATAATAATGAAAATGCCAACGAAAAGACGGACACACAGACATATATAATTAGATCGACTTAGATCTTGATTTATATACTTTAAAGTCTCCTTCTGAGTATTGCAGATGAATTGTCAAACTTTGTATACCCGCCATCTTCCTTAAAGTTTCTACCCTCCAGCTTTAAATTTTACTTAAACATACATGGACGGCTGTCAAATTATAACACAAGTCCCTGTATAAGCATTTAAGTATAGGTTGTTGTTTAAATAATAACCATATTTTAGAGGCCTATTGGAAATGCGCATTATAAGCGTGTGCGTATAATGACTGTCGTCTAATTGTATTGATGCTTGAGAAGCACGTAGGTGTGTATGTGTGTGGGTATATGATTTTATACGATTATTACCGCAATACCATGAATACATAACTGTTATACATCATGCGTTTGGCATTCCTAATGAATCTCAGTACCATTCAATACGACTCGTTTCGATACAGCTCCGTTCAGCCAAACAGCCAGCCAACGAGCCAGGCAGTCATTCAATGAGTCAATTGTAATTGTCCTTTTCATGGTTGTAAGTTTAATAAAAGAGTACGATGGGTAATGAAATCAAACCAAATGAAGAAAGGAGAAAGAGCAAGAGATGAAGAGAGGAGGAGAAAATGAATTGTCAAGTGAACGTTCGCATTAAAAATGTCATGTAAAATGTCAGCATTTTCAATTGTGGTTTATGATTTTTTTTTTTTATACCAATTTGAGTTATATGTGTTCTTATAACTACATTTTGTGGAATAAAAAAATATGTTTGATTAATAAAATCAACAAACAGTGGCGTGCTTAAGTAAATGTCACAGATTCCAATTAGCACTTAACACACTTTCATGTCCCATTAAAGTTTCTAGTGGAAGTGGAAATAGAATTTAAATTAAATACCCAAAAAAAACTTACAATTAAACGGTAAGAGCTTAACAAATCTTTGTTTTTGTTATTCTTCCTATTGTTTCGAAAAAAAAAAAAAAATACTAAATAACTGCCCACACACAGTTGGTTCTAAACAAGCAAGTTGTAGTTCAAAAGTGCTGCTGTTACTGCTGCCGTTGGCAAGCCATATTGTTGTTGGTCATATATCATAACAAACAAAACAACTAATAACTACTAATATAACAGCAATAACAATAACAACAATTAATAATAATTTAAGGCATAATTAAAACTTCCTACACGCTCAACAATGCACACATCCATACACCCACACAAAAATTATGCTTTATACTACATACAACTACTCCTTCTCACTCCCTTTCATTTCCTCTTTCGCTATTTTGCTGCCCATGATAGTTTAGTTAAGTTCCTTGAGTTTCTCAAGTACAACAATAAAAACAAGCAATGTGTGCTACACGTCATATTGATTTTTTTTAAATTTCATATTTTTACTCCTTCTCTCTCTCCCTCTCTCTATTATGTGTATGTTTACTTACGCATTTTTTTCCACTAACATAGCAAAGAAAATGGAATCCTTCAACACATACCAGCCTACGTGTTAAGTACTGTTATTGTATTTGTAGAGAAATATTACGCACGCACACTCTTTTACATACAAATGTAAAATATATGCATTATATATGGAGTGTGGTAATATTGTTTGGCTATTACATTATTAACGAAAAAATATGGAATAATTAAATTTTAACGAAAAATATAATAAAATATTCGTGCACACATGGGGGCAAAGACTTTTTAATATCCTGAAGCTTAGCGCAAGCACATTTTATGTATATGATTTGTAATAAAAATTTATAACGGATAATAGTTAGTTAGTGGATTGTTAGAGTGGTTGAGGTTAGATACTCAAAGCATTTCCGTTTATTCATAAAAAATGTTTAATATATTTGAAATTGTGTAAATTCTCTATCAACATTTCCTTTAACATTCGCTTCTTCTACATATAATAAAAATAAAGTAATATTTCATTTATTAAAAACTAGAAAGAGTTTAACTCGATCGGGCGAAGCCGGACGTACAGACATAATTAAATTGATTTAAAAATTTAATATAAACAAAAAATATATATTTTTTATACACAATATCTTTATGAAAAAAACTAATTTTAATATATTTATATCTATCTATGGAAGGATGTATAGACACTGTAGATCAAAATTTTCTTTTGTACAAAATTTAACATACAAAGAAGAAAAAATATATATACTTACATTATTCATAAAAAATATAGTTCGTGGTGGCTGTAGTATTGATGGGCGTATACCAGCATGCGGTATTATATGACTTATGGTTGCTGTTGCATTAAAATGTGTTGGATGCATCATTTTTATTGATTTTATTATAAATGAAATTGCTGAAAATTAATAATAAATTAATTAAATAATAAGCAAGTAAAAAAGAGCTATATTAGGTGCACACCAAATCTAGGACGCCATTGCCTATGTAGGCGTGAGAAAACACCCTAATTGAAAATTTTAAATTTTTTTATGCGCTTACGTTAACCCATCGCGTCCCGTTTTTCAGAAAGTAGTTACCGACGTTAGACCAAAAACAAATTAAAATCTATGTATACATAATAAACGTTTACACAGATCCAATATACCCCCATAAAAAGATGCATTACTATCACGTGGCTGCTAAAGAGAGGTCGCTACCTTTAACCATACTTACTTTAGCTATGAAAATTGTTCTCTGCTTAGCAGCGGCAAAGCCTCATTTAGGTGGGGAGAGTGTAACAGTATATTGTTTCATACAATTTTTTTTTGCTTAGCAATGAGTCGTTGGTTTGCTTATTATTTGTGAGTTAAATGTACAGTGATTTCTGTTTTTTTTTTTTTTTTTTTTTTTGTTATTATTTGTTATTTTTTAATGGTTTTATAAAAATATCAAATCTCAGCTTTCTAATTTCTTATTAACAGTATTTATAGGCCCGTAAACAAAGGGTTTTGCGCGATGATGAAAGAGCAATGGCAGCGATTATTTAAACTTATAATTAATTCTCAATTGAAAATCTGTTTAGTTATATTTGCTTTCCTTTTTATGATTTTAAACTTTATTTGTTACTTCTTCAATTCACCATTTTATATTGTAAAGCTTCACTTCACTGTTTTCTTTTCAAATCTTGCTTAATTATAATTAACTTATATGTCCTCGTTCTTCTATTTGAAGTACATACTGTAACAACACGCGTTTCCCATTTTATTATCAAAACAAAACAAAAACACAAATTATTTGTATGCACATATGTGTGTTTGTGTGTTCTAAACATATATCTGATGTTTACATAAGATAACTTGCTTATGCTTTGATTGCTATTGTTGTTGTTTGTGGTTGTCTGCCTATGTTTATTATAAAGCACTATTGCCGCTACTGCTGTTTCTTTTTCTTCCTCTTCCACAAAACATTTCTTTTCTTTTACAATTTGTTACTAAAAACGTGTAACATTTAGCAAAATTTCATCGTTTTCCTTCAAACACTTTGTTTACGTTACACTTAATACTTAATATGCTTATATTTCATTAAACAACTTTTAACATTTTGAAAAATTTGCAAATTGTAAAAAAATTACACAGAATTACACAAGAAACACTGTTGAAGAAACGGAAGCGACGAGGGAACGTAAAATGTGAACAGTGTTGTGAAGTGGATTTTGATTAAAAGAACTTGAACTTTATTTATTTATAGACATAATGTTCTCTTTTATGTAAGCAATCTCTCTTTCTCCCTCTCTCAGAGCTAAACTAAATATAAATCATTTAGTGAGAGTTTAACCTGAAAATGTTAAAAGACTTCTCTTTTTTAATAATATAGATAGTATTCTCTGTCCATTGAAATAACGGTTATTCTTCACTTAACTGGTCTACCTACGGCTCGGAATGGAACCTGAAAGCCCATATACGAGTATAAATAATTTTTGTGCATTTGATCATGTTGAAATTTTGCCTAGCGTTCATATATGATTCCAATAACATAGAATGCACTTGAAATATATTCAAAATGGCGCCTTCTTCAAAATGGCAGATTATTATTATTATGGGTGTCAAATGAAATTTAATCTAATACTAAATACTAAACAATATGGTGAATACTAAAATGGCGGTTTATCGATCTATTTGTTTTGGGTAGCGAATAAAAGGGTCAGACGAATAGAGTCCGATTAGCTATGTTTCATCAGCAGCCGCCACAAAATGGTCAATCTATTCGATATATGTGTCAAATGAAAGAGATTGACTAGTCGAATGCAATCAATTAAATTTTATCATTCTATAAAAGGAAGTAGTTCTTTCCCGTGTTTTTAAAGGGTATTTCTTTTTTTATATTATGCAATAAGTTGGAAAAGAATGCTTACTCTTGGCCTTTTAATACTGGCATAATAGGTGAGAATTTTGGTAATGTTCTGATATTGGAGCAATCTTACAAGGGATGGTACTCTCGCAATTTTCAGCAGAGAATTATTTCTTTATAAATCATGTTAAGACTGTTATAATCCACTGTTACTTACATTTGTTGTTATATCTTCGTTGAGATGGTGGTCGTACATGTGTTACATGTCTAGAACCTCTACCCGAGTTATAATCAATTGCCATTTGCAAAAACTAAGAACGTTGAATACTTACATTAGTAGAGAGCATACTGTTTTTTGCCTTTTTCTTATTTGAGTTATCTTTTAGATATGATTTTTCTAATACTTACCCTAAAATCACTTTAAATTCATGATTTTATTTTCTTTTCTTTCAATAAATAAGAGAAGAGTTGTAAGTGAAAAAAATTGAATCATGTTCAAAATGTTTACACAATTTTTTATTTTTATTCTCATTCATTTTTTAGCCATTTCTATTTCAAATAAATAATACAATAAACACACACTCGTTCTCATCGCTTAATATATGTATTCCTTGCTCGCATTTCTTTTGTGTTTTTCATATCTTGATTTTTAATTTTTTTTTTTTGTTAATTTTTTTTTTGCTGCTTTGTAAATCATGACTTGTGGGGGAGAGACCTTAAGTTATTACCTACATTTCATTGTCTTTACTTTTCATTACTTTTCATCCATTTTCGTTTTATTACTACTTCTACATTACAGACTACTTTATGTATGTTATATGTATGCATGTATGTTGTTGTTGCTGTTGTTTTCTTTTTTTTTTCTTTTTTCATTCGCTTCATTTTTGGAAAATTTTACAAAAATAGTTCAATACAGAGCTTATATAGAAAATGGAAAAAATATATATAATAATCATAGTGTATATAATAATCTACAATTTTTGTTTCCTTTTTTTTTTTTTATGGAATTCCAACTACGTTAGAACAAAAAAACAAGTAAGAAAATATTGGCTTTGTAAAGAAATACAGTCAGAGACAGAGACAGAGAGAGAGAGAGAGAGAGAGAAAGAAAAATTTTTCTCAAAAAATTCTTTTTTAACTGTAACACTGTGTTTACATTTTGTTGCTTTTGTTGTGTTTATTTCGTTTTATTTAATTTTTGTGTTTTTCATGTATTTATGTTAAGTTGTGGCTTAGTGATCGTTATATAAAAAATTCAGATCATCTTACATATGTATAATCTACGACGACAAGGCCATCTACAATATTTTTTTTTTTGTTTATTGTGTTTTTTTTTTGTGATGCCGTTAGCAATACAAAAAGTTTTTAGGTATAGCTTTTTATTCTTCTTCTTCTTCTTGTTGTTGTTGTTGTTGTTGATTATATTGTTTCTCTGTTGTTTTAAACATCTTTCGATTGTCTCTTCTCTTCGTTCCAATAGTTTGAAACAACATTAACAACAACAACACAATTATCATTAGTATTTGCTTTTAAGATGCATACAAAAGGCAGGCCCGACATCATCATTATTAGCAGCAGCAGCATCAGCAGCATCAGCAGTACCAGCGGTAGCGATAGCAGCAGCACGTCTTTTGTGTAACACTTAAACACATTTTACACACAAGAACGTTAAACACATATGCAGTAGAAAAGTTGTACAAAAATATAAATAAACAAAACAAACAAAAAAAAAATTCATTCTCTGTTTTATAGCAGTTTAATCATTTGCATTTGATTGTGTGTTTTTGTTCTTGTTGTTGTCGTTCTTCATGTTATTATTAACACGAAAACATAAGAGTTGTTCATAATTCATTGCACGAAGACTCACGAGGAGAAGAGAACAGACACTGAAAATCAGAAAAAAAAGAAACGACAAGAGAAAGAGCAAAACTTTATTAGAAGTTTAAAAATATAGATATTTAAAAAACAAGTAAGAAAAGTAAATTTGGCTTAGGCCAAATCTTAAATACCCTCCACAACTACCCGCCATCTTAAGTGGAGGGTATAATAATCAAATTCATGAACAAACAACGAAAAGCGTTTTAAATATCTACACATGTCCCTTAAATGGACGTACGGACATTATTGTAATTTTCAAAATCTTCACCCAGTACCTGAGCAGTACATGTTTATTAGCCATTTTGTGCATTTTTAAAACTAACAAAACCTAATTAATTTAAGTCACAAATGCATGGTCTGGGCATCCTTGCACTCACATGGAACTGATTAATAAGAAGAAAACGAAATATAGAAATATAAAACACTTACCTAAATTTGCAAAAGGCGCAGAATTTATTTATGAGCCAAAGGATGTAAAAATTGCGTATAAGCATTTCCATTTGGCGAGGCTGCAGTACTTAAACTTTGATCTGCGGTGTCACCTAGTGGTATAGTAGGTATAATGGGTGCTGCCGGAGCATAATACGGATATGTGGGGCTAATATACTATGAAATAAAAAATTTAACGAATATACAAAAAATATGCGGAAGAAAAATCACACCACATTGAGAGAGAGAGAGAGAGTCATAATATGAATGAGAACTTTCCTCCCTTCCAAAACAAACTAGAATGAAAGAGACAGAGACTGAAGATTATACCTGTAAAGGACCCATGGGTGGGAACATGGCACCATATGGCATTACCGGTTCTGTACCATTTAAATAGAAATTTTGTGCTTGCAAAGGATTTACCATTTCTGTGGGCTTATACGGTGACACACTCAAATGCTGGGGCGATGAAGCCAACTGTAAATACTTGGTATAAAAAATAATACAAATTTTATACCCATTTTATATATGTATATATGACGCAGAGGGAGTGACAACTCAAGAAAAAAAGAAAAGAAAAAGAAAACAAATACCTGATTTTCAAAGCCTGTTGTAGTCGGCTGAGTAGTCGTCATCATATAGCCTGGTATCCAGGGTGAGCTGGCCAACGGGTAGCTACCTAATTGGGGTGTACCAAATCGTGTATATGGAGTAGTAGTAGTGGAACCATTTTGTTGTGATCCCGTCGGATCAGGTGTAACCGCTATACTTTCCATACCTGTAGCCGTGGATATATCCAACCGTGAACGGGCATTCGGATCGCGTGACTTCAACAAATTCTTTTTAGCCGATGAACAACTATCCGCGAATTTCACCGCCAGCGGCTCATTAGCTCCCGGTATTGTGGTACCATGCAAAATTTGTATAATCTGTTCACATTTCTCACGGCTTTCCATGCGTGCAAAACCCACACCTTTTGGGTTAAAAAGGACACTTCAATTTGCTTTTCTTTCGCCAAAAAACAAAAACCAAAAATATATATAGATTTTATCTAAATACCTCTAGAATTCATTTGAGCATCCACTAAAATTTTCGTAGACACCACATGTCCGTACTTCGATAACATTTTCTCTAAATCAGTCTCTTTAAAATATGGTGGCAAATTTGTAATATACAAATTTGTGGGATCCTGCTCTTGTTGCTGAGTAATTGATTCCAAACAAAAAATTTAAAAGTATACCATTAACATTTAAATTTGAACATTTCAATAGTTAATCTATCTAATAATATGAGTTAAATATACAACTCCGAACAAGTACATACTACACTTGATGGTACAACTATTGCTTTAAATATATTGTACTGTAAAATATAATTTGGTAAAGGCCGGTCCATAGTTATCGTTATATATTCAAAAACTATACTGGAAACTAAACTACGTTCGCATTTCATTTTATGCTATGAAACAAAGTACTAAGCTATCATTTAAGGGGACTATTATCAAATGATTCAAAATATCATATTGTACAAAATAGGTTTTCTTCTAAGCTTGGTGTAAAATCTACAACTTTCTAGTAATATATTAAATGTTTATATTGATAAGAAATCATACGCTAGATAACTACATTAGATAATAAAAACATGTGAAAATGTTGTAGTCGATTAAGCCGACAATTTATACTACTTAGTTTCACAAATTAGTCTAAACTTAATTTAGTTGTAAGGCACTGTCTTGTAAGTCGCTTCGTGTTATATGATTATATGGAAAGGATTTTAAAAATTGCGCAATTTTCATTAGGTTCTCCTCGAAGTAAAAATATGTGCTAAACATGTACTAAAGTTAATCGAAAAGTCACCAAGAATACAACCTATAGCCAGTGCACAAATTTACATTGACCCGCCTTGAGAGGGACAAGGTATAAGATTGGTATAATTGTAAGATGTATTTGGCATAAAGCAAAAGATTTTTAAAAATCGATTTATAAAAGATTCTAATACTTCAGAAGATGATACATGATTCACGATTCTGATAGTTACTGTTAAATAATACATTTTTCAATTAAATCATTTTCAATTCTAACAATTATTAATAAAAAGTTTATAAAAGTTATAAAAATTCAAATACATTTCACCAAACTACTTATTTTTTTGTTAAAAAAATCAATATCTTCAAAAAAAAAATTATCACCAGCCTCATTCTAAAAATCGTCGCCATAGTCTGTAATCGCTTGACGCCTCTTCAATACCGTTTGCTGTTGTCAAATTTTATCAAAAATTCGGTAGGAATAGTGAGAAATTCGGTAGTGCAGCAAAAAGTATTGAAGACGACGGCTGAATATCTAATATTTACATTTCAATTTTCAGATGAGAACTGAGCCTTACCTAATCTATTGAATTGTATAAATTTATTATTAATGAATTTCTCTCTTAATTATTCAATAAAAATATCAAACTAATAAAGACTATAAAAGATTTATTATTATTGTATTTACAGAAAAAGGTTTTTAACTAATTAGATTGAATTTATTCTACACAAAATAGTTAACAATCATTTTTTAAAAGCTATAACTTAAAACTTTAGCGCTAAATTTCCTTACAAAAGATCTAATAGGTTCCTGACGATTTTGTAAAAGTTGTCGTAATAATAGTTTAAGGCTTTTCTTTAGTTTTATCTAAATGGAACCAAGACATTGTTTTAAAACTTGAATGATCATTTAGAACAGGTGCGGGGACCTGATATCATTTATTTGCTTAAAAATAGGACACGATCTGATCATTTTATGTTTATGATATTCATGGTTTTTGTTAAGAATGAGATTTCTTTCTAAATATTAATTGTAACTAGACCCGATAAACACTTTAGACCTTTCTACCTCAAAAAGTGTTATTCTGACTTGAATAAATTAATTTCGAACTAGTACGTGATTAAATAAGTTGCATTATATGTCACAAATATAATATTATTACTACTATTTTATCCAGTTAAATGTTTAAGAAAAAACTACAATTTCTTTAAACTATTTATAGTATAAGAATAAGCGTATGTACAAAGGCCGTTGGAATATATAAATATTTTTTAAAGGAATTCTATTTATAACTTCCATCTTAGTGAAGGAAGCTGTCCTAAAGGAACCCTTAAACAGACTTTAAAATATATTTCATTTATATATAAAAACATTAAGACAATCTATTCATGTCTAGATGTCCAGTTGTCCAATTGTTGTTAAACATTTTTCAGTGTCAAAATTTAGAACAATGAGTAGAAATTTTCTGCAGAAAATATTTCGCAATGAGTTTTACTAAGAGGAAGTTCTTTCTCTTTTAATTATTTTCAATAGAAAAAAGTCAATCGAGGATAATTATCTCTAACTACAAATACAAATAATTTTATTTGGAGAATATTAAAAAAAAAAAAAACTACATTTCCAAAAATAAAAAAAAAATTCTTCAGTTATACCTGTAGCCTCCTCACAAAAAAAGAACAAGAATACATATATATTTTTTTTTTTTAAAGGACAAGACTGTAAGGGAGAGAGAAGAAGAAGGCGTCTAAAGCAGATAATTTCTTTTTTGCGCCTTAGTTGTTAAATCCTTTGCGGTTTTTTTTTTTTTTATGTGAATGAGTAATTGAATGAATGAATGAATGAATGAATGAATGAATGAATGAATGAATGAATGATTATGGACGATTAGTTCACTTATTTAAATACAATTAAGTTTGTACTTGCATGCACAACTGAAAAACTCAAAACGTACAATGGCCGGCCTTAGCAGAACCCAAACACCCACTTTTGCCATTTGTGCTTTAATGCCTTTAGCCTGTAAAGCTTTTACAGCATTGTCAGCGTATGCTGGTGATTCAAAATCTACAAAACCATAGCCTGCAATACACATAGAGAACATAAAGAAAACAAGAAAACGGCGTTAGTGAATGCAATGGATGCAGAGAGTTGTAAAAATGAATAAATTTTTTTTTTTTAATTTTTTCTATTATATTCATAGAAAAATGTTTAGGTTGAAATGTACATTATAGTGATTTACTTACCTTTACACTTTTTTGTGGTTTTGTCAAATATAGCTTTGGCCGATACTATAGTACCATACCTGTATGAACGATATTTTGGAAATTTGAAAATTTGAAAATTTGAAAATTTGAAAATTTCATTTTAATAGAAAAAATGTAAGTAGAGACAAATGAGTGAAACAATGTAAAAGGTCGTGGTGATCAATAGATTTTCACAATTATCAAGAGATTACTTTTACAATCTATCGACCGAGGGCATTCAACAACCAATAGATGGGCCAATGGGCACAATGTACCTCTTAACACATCCACTTCACTGGCCCTTTACACCCTTTAACTCCTAACACTATAAACAAAAATACGTCTACATGATTGTCTGACTTACTCTGAGCATAATATAACTAAATCCTTATCGGTGGTGCCCTCCGGTAAGCCACGTATATAAACATTCGTTTTTGATAATTGCTCTGAACCCATATTTTGTTGATGTTGATGCTGTTGCTGCTGCTGCTGCTGTTGATGATTATGATGATCAACAATTTGTTGATGTTGCTGCAACTGATGTTGTTGTAGCGGTTGCTGTTGTTGTTGCTGTTGCTGTTGACTTTGTTGTTGCATCTGTGACTGTTGTTGTGGCAATTGTTGTTGCAATACCGGTTGTTGAGTGCCACCATTCATGGTGGTCGGGCCCATAGTGTTGTTGTGGTGATGCTGTGCAACACTTGTTGACGATGAAATATTGCTATAATTTTGATGGCCAAGACTAGTAGCTGACGATACCGTATTCAAAATATTATTTGATGTTTGACTATTGTTATGATTATAACTGATCTTGTTCAAATTATTAGTAGACTGCTGCTGTTGCTGTTGCTGTTGCTGCTGCTGCTGCTGCTGTTGATGATGATGACTATTGTTGCTATATAATAATGGAGCATTGGTTGAAGGATTTAAAAATGGAGAACGCTGCAATTAAAAAGATTAAGAAGAACTATGATAATAATTCTGGTAAACTCTATTAATTTTTAAATTCATCTTTTTGCCTGTCTGTCTGTCTTTTTCAGAATTGTTACAATTTCATTTGCTTTAAAGTTTCCTTTCATTTATTCATGTTCTATAAATTGATTTCATGAATTTCTTTACATTTCTTTCTTTCATTTACTTTACATTCTATTTTCGATTCGTTGAAATCCATGCTTGAGCTACCTACTGCTTATAGACTGAGTTGAATACATTCGAGTGATATTTCTCTATTATTTCTTTTAATATAATTTACTCCCTTATGGTTTTTTTTTTTCATATTTCACTTATATACACATTATATGTACTTTAGAGGCATAAAACTGGGTAAAAATTTTCTTTTGAAAATTAATGATAAAATAAAAATCGGTGATAACGGTTTTTCTCCCAGGCACCGATCTCTGAAAAGGTAACAAATCACCGAATATTTTCCTGTTATTACCTTAAGCATATGCCTGTCTGTCTGTCCATGTTTAATACTTTGTAAATATTATACACAAAACCCGGTTGTTTTTTTGACAGACGTACGGACAAAAACTAACTCTTTCGTGTACATACAGAAAATGATCTTGAACCGATTTGTATAATGAGAGATGGGTGTGGCATTTGCTTTATTTTTATTTTATTTTTTAAAAAAGACAAACATGCGCACAAACTTAATGCACCCTTTATCGCAAGTGATGCATGAGGGTGCATGATCTTTATATTAAAAAAGTTAACATTTTTCTTCTACCTTTTCACATTAATTCATTGTGAACTTGTATCACTCTCCACCGGCCAAGTAGGGAATCTGAATTTTTTTTGAGCATAAATTCTTTACTTATCAATTGGTATCAGTATCTTAATGTTTTTGGAATATAGGACTTGAAGCACTTTTTAACTGACAGGGACAGCCAAACACAAGTACGTACGGTACATAAAATGCTTATAAGTGGTAGTCAGTTTAGCGGTTAAGCTTCAAATATACTCTCAAGGTATTCTCTCTTTTGTTTATACCAGATTTTTTTTACTTCACCAATACATCTACACGCTAACACGTAGACACGCTGTCGATTTCTAAAACGAAATACTTGTAACATAAATACATTAACGTTTGTAGTAGAGCCTCCATTGTAAATATTCATGAATAGCATTTTGTGCACTCTATCATGCATACATATTTTATATGTGCAAATGTATGTGTAAGTGAAGTATTTGTAATTTGAGTAATTTTTTTTCCTTTCTCAAGAGCACTTGTTTACGTTTTTTTTTTTTTTTTTTTTTTTTTTTTTGTATTCTGATACGTTCAGTAGTTGCTTTACAAACATTTTTTTCACATTGTCCTCAGTGATGGTGATCTTTTTTTTTTTTTTTTTTTTTTTTCTTGTATGCTTTCTTTTACATCAGTTCTTACTGACATCAGTGCATTTTCATTTATTTACAACGGTCCTTATTTGTTATTGTTATTATTGTTGTTGTTATTGCTGCAATTGTTTATTGGAGCGTTCTATTTACATACCAAGGTTGTCTGCCATCTTCTGCCTTTCATTTTATCTCGGTTTCTGTTTATGCATATTTCATAGGCGTCTCCCTCCTCCACCTGAATACGAGTATGTGCATATGTAAGCTACTTGAAATTGACGTAATCCTGCTTTCAGTGCGAATTTCTATTAACATTTTATATTTTTTAGTTAGATTATCTTGAACAAGTTGGACTTACGCCAACAGAGTTCACATTTATAAATTGTAGGCGAATCTGTTGACTCAATTCGCCTATTTTGGCACTTACAAATATTCAAATTTGGCATTTGATGCAATTTAAATAGAAAAAACTAAACAGGTTTACGCGAAAACTGTCTATTTTGTTATTTAATTACAGCTATAAGAAGGCGCCCACACTTATAATTAAAAGCAATATTCTGAATCTGTAGAGAGTACTTCATTTTTTCTACCTTGTATAGTTTTCATGATATGCTATTTTGTACACCAACACCTGGGAAATGATGGATTCAAGGAGTGTTAAATTTTACGTTAATATCTACACTTGAAGTTTTTTTTTTTTTCGGGGTCTAACCAATATAAGATTTTTGCCCCCTATACGATGGTTTTAAAAATGATTAAAAATTATTTCTTGTTCTTCTTTAGGCCAACTAATCTTGACACAAACTCCATATATAATACTTAACACAAAAATGTTTATGATTAAATACAGTACCTAGTAAAAAAATTAATTAATTTTTAAATTTTTTTACATATCATTTTAAGTGTTAGTATTAAACATGAATTGTATAAAAACTCCACAATATCACATTTTATGTATAAAAAAAAAAAAATTATATTAATCAGCCGCAAAATAACATTTTAGTGGTAACACCAACTTTGCCACATTGATGAGGTATTTTTTTCTATTTTTTTTTTTTTTTTTTTTCATTATTTATATATTAAAATTATGTATGGTTAATCTTTTTTTCATTAAAATTGTAAATTATTATAAAAATGTATTGAGCTTTATATAACAGATTAATGCTACGATAATCTATCATTAAATTGTTACAAATATAAAAATATTTTCATTATTTTAATCGAACGGAAAATGCTTTTAATGAAAACATTAAATAGTAGAATAAATTGAAATGAAATTATTTCAAAAAAGAAAAAATTATTATATGAAAAAAAAAACTGAAATGTTTTAATTAATTTAAAATGAGCAACAATCAATCTCCGGTTAATATGAAAAAAAGTTATAAATTTTAATTGCTATGAAAAATATACCAAATCCGATTAATGGGCTAATTTTAAATCGCACACAAACTGATAAAGAAACAAAATATAAACCAAAATGTAGTTAATTAATTCAAATTAGTTAATTGAATACCGAGAATAAAGTGATGCTTCCTACGTACAAAGACTTTGGCTACCAAAATATTTCTTTAGATGACAAGAAACTTATCATTTATGGGTTTTATATACATGGAATGGACAAAATAATATGAACATCATGCATTATAGTAAATCTTATTGCATGTTGGCAACACTGCATTCGTGTAAATAATGCAACGAGATGTTCATATTATTTTAACCATCCTCTGTATTTACCTTACAGATTTGAGCTTTCTATCACAACTTATACAAAATGTGGGCATGGCTGTTAGTGCGATAACCAAGATTTAGTCCAAGACAAACAACAAACATAGGTTTTCTTACTATAACAAAGTGAATCTTTACGTATTCATCACACACTGCAAGTTTGAAGGTCATTAAAAGGTTACAAGTAGCATAATATATATCAACCCTGCGCTGTCTACAGGACGTATGTGAAATACCTCCGTTTTGCATAATTTACTAACTTTACATATTTAAATTATAAATCTTGTATCCTTTTCAATCCTAGGCAGCTTTTAAATAAATTAAAGAAAAAGAAAACAATTCAGAAATATTACTTTGTTCGCAAACAAATAGTTAAACTGTTTACATAGAGTACACATTAAACATATATATAACAACAATAATAACAACAATAACAAATTAGCAAACTCATTCATTGAACTGAAACGAAATGAAGCTTTAATGCACACACCCAACCACCCAGCCATACACTAGAGCAAGCATATATAACAGTAATAGCACAACAAACAAAATAATAACAACAACAGACAAGTACGTTGCCGACTATGTTAGTAGCTTTACATTACTCTACATTAGTACGCTCCTCTCTATACTATAAAACTCTCTGTACAACAAAATAGAAAAAAATTTTAGGGCGTCACACACAACAACAGAGCCATGCAAAACTTTACTCCGAAAAACTGACTGTAGACTGTAGACCAGACATGCAAAACAAATAATTATACAAACATACTATAATACCAACAATAACAACATCATTTATATATACAAAACAGTATTGTATTCACATATATGTATAGTGTGAATATTTTTTAAAAAGAGTATGGAAAAACAACAACAATTTTACAAGCTACAGCCTAAAAACAAATTAATGAATAACAAAAAAAAAAAATGAAAACTTTAAAAACTGGCCCCAACATATGGTAGTTATTGACTAAAAATAAATTTCACTGCTACGTTTGGCGTTAGAGAGACAGAGAGAAATAATGAGAGAGATTGAATGTAGTGTGTGGCTGGCATGTGCGATTTTCATTTAAATACATATTTTTTCTTGTTTTTTTTTTAATAGAAATCAGATAAACAAATGCCGACACATTATAGGGCAGACGGGTAGACAATACAAAAACAACAACAATTACAATAACGACTCTAAGACTGATAACAACAAAATTAGGTATACAGACCTGGTGTTTAAGGGGTATTATCCAAAAATTAGTTATTTTCTCTGCTTTTCAGCTCTTCTTCTGCTTTTTCTTTCACTTCTAACGCTTTTTATTTCTTCTCTTTACGTTTTTTTCTTTCTATTTAAACGATGTTAATTAATTTTATGTTTATTTTTTATATAAATTTTTCACTGCCTTATGGCATCAATTTAGACGTCAAACTTTCTTCTTTTAGAAGTATTTTCATATTTTAACAAATTTTTTATTAACAAAATCATTTATAAGGTATTGAATTTATTTTGTTAGCACCAATATTCTTGTATGTTATAAAATTTTTTTTAAAATATTTTTCACTGAAATTTTTTCGTTTCTTTTTTCTTTTTTTTTTTTTTTATTATAAATTATTTTCCAGTCTCTGCTTAAAGAAGTCAGCCACCATTAGACATGTTATTTTTGCAATATTGAGTGCATGTTACCGACATGCCATGCCATACGGTATGTATTGCATTTGTATGATGAGTGGTGAGTAAAATGTCTCTATCTGTTTCGTTGTGTGCATGTGTAAGTGGTGGTGGTGCATGTGTATTAAAGAAGAAACATAAAAACAGCCATTCTCTGCCTTTGCTGTCTGTTCCTTCTTCTTCAGTCTTTCATTTCTTTCACCTTTCACTCGTACAAAACGAAATCTTTTCGAAAAACGTTTATTTTCTGCTAATTTTTATCTATACTATGCGGTGCTTATTATTGTTATTTTTATTAATGAATTAATAAATAATCGCTAATAATTAAATTATAAGCGCAATAGAGCACTTTAAACTTGTAATGAAAATACGCGTCTGTCTGACGCTAACAACTCTGTGAATGTGTTATACTCACAAAAAGATGATGTCGGTAATATGCATGAATTGACTTCAAGCACACAGTATAATAATATGTATGTGTTTACATATATATATATGCATATATATATGTTATATATATATGTATTCTTATGAGAGTTAAACATAGTGCTCTAAGCTTAGAGAAATATCAATAACACGTACAACAGCAGCAACAACAGTGATATTAACACAAGCCACAACATTTTATTTTCACATTGTCAGCCAAAAAGTAAAAAAAAAACAGAAACAAAAATTAACAGTAATGCTCCTTGGCATTGTAGTAGCAGTAAGAGCCAAATTATTTTTATTTTAAATATGCACTGTCACACCAACAGTATCATAAAAAGTATAAGATGTCTGTCTGTCCACATATATTTTTTCTTTAATACTGGATGAAATTTTTAAGATATTGCGATAAAATTCCCTACAAGACCATTTGTGATCTTTAACACCCTTTTAACAGAAGAAACACCAGAATAGAATTAATTTTTTACACACCTTCCTTTTAATTGATTCTTTTTAAAATATGTTTTTATGGGACCAAGATTCTTTATTAAAAATTCGAAAAGATAAGCTGTTTAAAATAATAATTATTAACAATTTTTCTAAATTAGTTTAATCTTTACAAAACAAATGAAAGTTTGTTACTTTTTCTATCTCAACCGATTTTTCCCTATTTTTTTAGAAACCTTTGTAGATTAAAAAAAGATTTTAAAATGTTTTAACTTTACCTGTTTCAATTTAAAGTAGAGTATTATGTGATCGACCTTTAAATGCATCTATACTAATTGCACTTGTTTATCTATGTAAAACTTTCTCTTTATTATTATTTAAACGCTAAGCTACTGTTATCTGTACAGAGATAACATAGCTGGTTGTTACATTGAATAGAATAATAAGCAGTAACATTATTTAGCAGGAGAGTAACAGCGTCAACAACAGCAGAGAAAATCTAACAGTATTACTATAAGAAAAAATTGCCCAACAATTTGTAACTGTGAAGCTATGGCGCAAACTCTATTGATTTTTTTTTTACTAAAGTAAATTGTTCTTCTTCTTTCTTTTCTTTTTCATTTCTCAGGTTACCACACAAAGTAACGCTTTTTCTCTTAAACCATCCACTCTAACAAGTTGGGGATGTTTTCTTAAAATTTTGCTTTCGTTGTCGTTCGCTTTCTTAGAATGCCGGTTTTACTTTGTTTTATGCTTCTTCTTTAACGTATCTCTCTCTTATTACGTTCGTTTGCAGCTGTTAATTTACCTATATATGGATATCTAACTGTAAAACGATGTTTCATAGACAAGCCAGGCAAGAGAGTTTATTTGGTTTTGTATTTTTATTGCCTTTATCCGGTTCACATTTATACGTTTTGTTTTTATCATAAGGTACTCATATAAACTTTGATATTTATTTTTAAAGTTTTTAATTATTAATCATCTCATAGTTTGGCCACATTTTTATAAATGTACAATCTGGGTGCAATTTTTTATACTTTCTTTAATAATATAGCAAAAAACAAGTCGAAATAATTTAAATTTAAATTTCTTTCACATCTATATACAAACTGTGGGTAAGGCAGGCACTTCGTTACCTTTTTAACCATGAATTTAATATGAATTATCATACACATAGGATTTAGAACAAAAAACCTTCTTTGTAAATTTTAGGTGTGGCTGTTATTCGATCACGTTCAAATGCTTAGAAAATGTCCGTACGGCCGTCTTCATAATTATTGTTACACACACATGATAGAATTTGTAATTCTTTATTTATTTTTTAAACCCTCCACATAAAATGGGGTCACAAAAATTGACCTATAAACTTGAAATGTTATGTGCGTATCTAAAGTTTTTCTTAATTAACGTAGGTACGTCTGTCCGTACACTTCTTATAATAAACTATAAAAAAAAAAATCTTTACATCGATTCTTCTTCATATCATCCCCGACTTTTATTGATTTTATAAAAACAATAAGGTCCGTACGCCTGTTTCTATGGTTCTTGTAAAATCGTAAAAATTGTCCATACATCTGTCTTCAAAATTCTTGTAAAACTATTGAAAATGTTTTGTCATGGTTCTATGATTTTTTTTTATGAATTTTATTTCATCTTTAATTATGATTTTTCACCAGACATGTTTCCATTTAAAATAAATAAATATATATTCCCTTGGGTATGTGTGAGGGGGATATTTTAAAATAAATTAAATTAATTGAAAAATAATTATAAATACTGAGTAGGGAAGAAGCATACAAAACTGAAAACAAATATTCATTTACTATCAACAATAATAATAATAATAATAACAACAACAACAACAACATCATCATCATCATCATCAGGAGAATTGTATTCATATTTTATTGCCATATAATCAAACACATTAAAAATAAAATGAAAATAAAATGAATAAGAAATTTTTGTTTACAAATGTGAAAACTGTTACCAAGAACTTATCAACAGAAAATATACTTCAAATAACAATATATGTGTGTAAACTTGTATTTGTTTATTTATTTTCAAAAAAGCAGCAACTGCAGCAGCATCCGTTATAATAGTAACAACAGTGGTTGCCAGTTGTAGTTGGAAAAAGAAAAACGTACCCAATAATAAGCCCTGAGGACTTCCAAAAAGCGTTGAAACGTAACGTTAGTATGTGTACTTTTCCTTTTGTAGTTAAGTGTATATATTGTATAAATATTTAGTTGTACTCATATTTGTATATACATTCACATAGAAGTGTGTGTGTGCGTAAGCATACAAAGTTCAGTTTAGTGCACAGTTGAGTTAGTGTCAAAGTTTGTTATGAGGTTTTGAGTGGTAGAACAAGAGAGTTTTGCAACAAAATATTTTAATTTTTCTTTCTGGCTAAAGACTTTTCTTCTTCGTTTTCTTCTTCTTATACTTTTAATTTTTTCCCTTTTACAAAAATCTATACCCTACTTGGGTTTCTATTTAGTTAGAAAAGTAAATGCCTCAGACACACATTTATGCTAGCAGCTAGCACTATGTGTGCTCTAACATGTGGCTAAAAATTGAAAATGAAATATTTTTTTTTTTTTGTGTTATAAAAGTTATGGCACATCAAGTAGATCTCAAAAATATTGCATGTGCAAATTTGGTTTAGAGCAAATCTTAAATACCCTTTTTAATCGCTTTTTCCCAATTTTAATAGCGATCTGCGTGCAGAAACTAAAAGTTTATGTACAAAATTTTAGCCCAATTTCACAAAACTTTACGATCGTGAGAGTATGAACAGGCGGACACACGAACACACAGGTCTAAATCGACTCAGTTTTTAATGTTAATCAAGAATATATATTCTTTGAAGAGTCTGTGACACCAAATTCTCGGTGTTGCTAACTGGAATAACAAATTTTACTGTACTGTGTGGTACGATTATAAAAAAACTGTTATAAAGGCAGGATTTTACAAAAAGATCTATGAGGTCCATTCTTATAATAGAAAAAGTACTTATATAAACCCTTAATCTCCTAATATCCTAACCATATAACATAGCATAGAATGGTCTTCCAATATATAAAACCATTTTATATTTGGCACGCCCATTCCAGACACAAATAAGGATAAGGTGGTTTACAACTTTTTTGTGTAAATTGGCGGAATTTGTTATTGTAATAAAGTCTGGCAGGATGTGATATATTTTTATGAAACCCATGCGGTATTAAGTCGAATTTTGCGTCTACAGTTTTTTTTAGAAATTGAAAGCGCGTCTTTTATTTTCAAAAACGCCCATTTTCGACACATCAGCGAAGCGCGGAAAGCTCTATTTCTAGTTGAGGTTTTTATCAATTTTAGGCGTGGCTCTTAACCAATTTTGCCCCTTCCTGCATCGGATAAGAATATCTGTTACATAAGCAAATCGTTACATATTTCGATACTGATCAAGAAGTAGAGGGCCTCTGAAAGTGTTTAAGTGTCTTCATCGAGGAGCATATAATATAAGTAAGTTCATCAAACTTTTCGACTTTCATGCATATGCATAAAAATTATATTATATATAAAGAGGCTGAGGGAGAAAGTACAAAAAATTATACGCATAATAAAAATTAATGCTCATGCTGGGCATTTAATGTTGATGTTGATGGCGACAGTTATGACTTTAAGAACAATTTACACGGATATGTAGAAATAAGTTTAAATTTTTATCTTAAATAACTTTAGGACAATATTTCTCTCTAGCGTTTAGAGACTAAAAAATAAGCAGAGTGTGGGTGGGCCTCTGTGAGGCTCCGTGTATCTGTAGAGGTAAGTGTTTGCTTTCGTTTTGTATATGCACCACTCGTAAGTTTTCAAGTAATTGTTAAATACTTGAAATACTTGTTGTCGTTTTTTTTAGCATATACCTACAAACATGTACAAACATGTACGCACGCCTGTCAGTGATGAATTTGATGAAGAAAAGTTGATTTTAGTGTTAAGTCCATAAATAGGGACAGACGTACATATATAATAAAACATATGAATGTAGCGTGTATAACCAACTATTGTTTTTCTCTGTCTGTCTGTGCTTGGTGGGTGAGTGAAAGAAAGAAAGAATAAAAATGCATTAAACTTTAGATACCACTTGGGGATGCAGAAAACTTATAACACAGCGTGTACATATAATCTTGGGTAGGCGGCCAGTGTTGTAGCAGCTGTTATTATTATTGTTGTTTTTATATGTTTCATGCTATCCATCTAAGCCAGTTAGTAGCAAACATTACATCCGCATTCAAGAGCAACTCCTCCAGCTGACTTATCTGTATGTTACAAGGAAAGACTTTTGCGTAAGGGTAAGGCTTCTCCTACCATCTTACTTGCTAGCAAATGATGGCAGTATTCACATAACACAATATTAAATATTCCATGGAGCTTTTTAGTTAATCATTTCTCTATATAACTCGCAAAGAAACTTAGTAACCAACTAACTAACTAACTAACTTATAACTTAACTTATAAATATGCTGTAAATAGTGTGTAAACGATGGTGGATGGGTGGATGGATGGATGGTTATATAAAGAGTGAAAATTAAACTGAAGAAGCAACGAGAAATTTTAATTGAAAAAATATGTATTTTTGTTATTTGATTATTGGGTCGTCAAGTATGAAATTTGAATATGAAATTTTCTATTGGATTCGTAACATCCAATATTCTACAAAATGTGTATATTTTTAAGAAGCTTCTAAATCTGCATCTTTCAAATATGCATCCGGGTGTACGAGCAGACATGATTCGGTATTCAGTAGATCTGCTCTCCGATTTGCCTTTTTTGCTCCTTTTTTTTATATAGATTTCTGCGCGCAATCAACAAAACGAAACGTTCACCATTGAAAAAGAGACGGTACTAGATCAAATTTATGCATATATAAACATTTACATGTCAGTAAATTGACTTTCAACGTAACATTTTATTTTTTATTAATTATTATATAACTTGTTGAAATGTTTAATTTAAACTGGAAGCGAATTCCTTCAGAGATCTTCTTTTTCTTTCTTGTTTTCATAAATTCATTACCAATTACATTTTCTTCAATTTAATTTTAACTACCAACGGTTGTAAAGCAAAATTATATCTGAGCGATGGAATCCAGTTTTTTTTTTGTTTTTTGCTTTATTTGTTTCTTTAATTAATTTTTATCATTTACATTAATTTTATTTAGTTAGAAATGTTGTTGGATAAAAAGCTAACCAAGTTTTGGTAAAAGTTTTTTGCCATGGCATATAACAACGAGGTAAATAAGACACAGCATCGTTGAAAGAAAGACAGCTAGCAGTAAAACTTAGTTTATAATCGCGTAGATTTTATTAATATTTAACTTGTCCTTTGCCCAATAGAGGAATATATAGCAGCAGTTGGATATGGTTAAAATTCAACAAAGATTGTAAAATTAATTACACATTATAGCACAATTGGCGAACTTTCACCCAGTTATTCATTGAGGTTGCAACACCTAGAAGCAGGACCCTAGAAAGTATATATATTTTTGATTAGAATCAAAAAATTTGTCAGTCTAGATATGGAAGACCGTATGTCCGTGTGCCCGTCTATTGTTGGCATTCTTACGGACATAAGTTATGACATATTGTGCTAAAATTTTTGTATAGACATAGTTTTTGTATGCAAGATCGCTATTAAAAATGGACAAAAATGGTCAAGAGTCACGCCCACAATCGACAAAAATCTATTTATCAACCACAAAAGTTGACCTATGAACTTGAAATTTTATATTCATATCTATAATTATACTATCTACCAATATGCCAAAAAAATGGGCGTGTTCGGATTTCAAATACGCCCACAATTTACAAAAAAACCATACTTCGAGTAAAACTTGACTTGCAAGCTGAAATGTAAGGCAGACACTATTAGAGGTTGTAATCATATACATACCTGCCACGCCTACTATTTGTAAGGGATATGGAGGGTATTTAAAATTTGGCCTTTCCTTCTTAGTTTTCTTACTTGCTCTGCTACTCTACAGGTGTTAATATGTTGAACAAAAAAACAATTTATTTAAATGTTAAAATTACTTGAACATCAGCTTTATTGACGGCAACAATGGAATTTATAAAAAAGGACTTGGAATAATGATTAGCAATGTAAATGAACACTGCTGCACTTTATTACACAATAACTGTAAAAAAATAAAAAAATTGACGCTTAATTTACGTCATAAAAATTTATAAAAGAAAAACATTTTGTTCCTGTCATTACATGGCCAAACACATATACACAATAAGTAGCTTTATATAAAATGGTTCTCAAAAAAAAGAAAAAAAAAAAAACAACAACTTGCCAAGATCTACAGTATAGTTAAGTACGAGTAACTGCAAAGCTGTGACATTAATTTTCATTTTTTCCAGTAAACAATCCTAGCAATTAACTAAAGTGTAATACAGACACCCCAATATTATGTATAGTGTACAGTAAGTGTTGTAGAAGTTTAATTAACTTTTAATTTAATCCTAAAAGTTTTTTTGCTTCTACTTTTTTAATCAAATAATTTAAGTATAATTTTTGTTTAAGGTTGTAAAGTTTCGTTGCCATTGTTTACATATTTTGTATAAAAATTTCTGTACATTTTTATTTTATTCTTTAGTGGATGTCTCCTCTACGTAAAACGCTTTATTCCATCATGCAACATTGTGTTGTGCTTTTAATCCGCTTTTGTGTATTTAGAGAAGAAAGAACACAAACGCACATATTTACGATTTGACAGGAAAACTGGCGAATAGACGGACGGACGGACGTACGGACTGACTGAATGACTAACTACCTGCCGGATTCTTAGTAGTAACAACCTTTCTTTATTATATAGCAAGTATTCAAGTGTATGAATATTTTCTATTTTAATGTTCTTTTTTGTTGTTGTTATTGTTGTTATCTTTTCTTATATACTCTTAATTTTCAGCGCTATACTGTGCTGTAGTAGAGACAAAGTTTAAGTACCTCTTAACTGTTGTTATTGATGCTGTCATCGTAGGTTTTTTTTTTTTTTTTTTTCAGTTTTAGTTTTATTCACCATTCTTTTTATTGTTGTTGTTATCGTGTTATTTATTATTTAATACAATCAAAAATTTCTTAAACATAAACAAGTAAAAAAATTAAATTTGGTTTAAGCCAAATCTTAAATATCTTTTACATCTACGTACGGATAATAGGCGTGGCAAGTATATGATTACGCCCTCTTCTAAATTTATTACATATCAGCTTGCAATTTCAATTTTACTCGGAATATGGTTTTTTGTAAATTGTGGGCGTATTTGAAATCCGAACACGCCCATTTTTGGCATATCGGTAGATAGGATAATTGTAGATATATATATATAAAATTTCAAGTTCATAGATCAATTTTTGTGGTTGATAAAGAGATTTTTGTCGATTGTGGGCGTGGTTCTTTGCCATTTTTTTCCATTCTGAATAGCGATCTGCATTAAAAACTCTGTCTATATAAAATTTCAGCTTAATATCTCAATATTTACGTGAGAATGCCAACAATAGACAGACACAGGGGCATATATATTTAGATCGACTCAGTTTTATGTGTATGATTGATTGATTGTTGTATTGTTATATATGCTTTATAGGGTCTCTAGTGCCTCCTTTTGGTTGAATGACAAACATAGTATGCGTACAAATAAGTCAAGTAAATATAGTCATGTATTCACTTATTATGGACAATATATGTATGAGCTGCTTAGTCTGAAAGTGGTTCAAGCCAATATTCCAAAGAAATTGAAATAATAATGGTTCAACTCCTTTGGGTATAAAAAAGCTGTTCTTTTTTTTTTTTTTTCAAGCGTCAAGTCCTTTCATTTGATATCTACATTACATTTACCAGCAAGAAGCAAATAATCGACTATTTTTGGAGCGATTTATTATGAATTGACGTTGAATTTACAACTATGCTCTGACTAGAATCAAAGATTTATTACAAATTTGAACAGAATGGAAAATACAAAAGTACTTGATGGATATATCGGTATTTTAGGATCTTTTCGTGTTCAGTGTCGTAAATTGAATTTTAGTATGATGCCTCTGTGCACAATCTAAGCCTATTTATTCTTATTATATAGATTGTAGATATATGGGAAAATATCCTTTTTGGCGACCGACATTTTCATAATACTGCAACCTGAAGATCTAACATACAAAAAATAAAATTAAATAAAAATCTCTATTACATATCGGCCACGCCCACAAATTATTTTCGAATGTTTAATTTTAATCGCTTGAGGCAATTTTAAAAATTCTTTTCTTTTTTTTAATAAATCAAATTTATAAAAATAAAATAGAAAAAAATCCAAACACAAAAAAATACTTGCATTACAATCGCATTCTATTACTTGCCGTTCAGTCATAATTTTCAACCTTTGATACTGTTGCTGATAAAGTTTATTGTTGCTGCTGCTGTTGTTGTTGTTATTTTTGTTGTTGTAAGCTATAGTGATGCTATTATTCATACTGCTGTGGCTGCTATTGTTGTTGGTGTCATAACCACTTATATGTTATGTGTGGCATCTTAGCCAATTTAAAAGGGCTCAAGTGTTACGGTATACACCTGTATTAAGCAAATTTTCAGGCTAAAACATCGAGGGTAGAATAAGAAGCAGCAAGGAAAAAATATTTTAAAGACGCACAGACACCCACAACAGAGAGAGCAACCATAAGAGCTCTCTAGTAGTAACAACAGCAGGAGGTTGGGCAAAAATACAAGGGAATGCAATGTGAGAAAATAACAGGTAAGAAAACTAAATTTGGCTCAAACCAAATCTTAAATACCCGATTGTGGGAGTGGCACTTACCAATTTTGCCCATTTTAAATAGCGATCTATGTGTCATACAAAATTTCAGCTAAATGTATCAAAATTTACGACCACGAGAATGCCAACAAGAGACAGATACACGGACACACACGTGAAGGATTTAACATGTAAAAAATCATCATGTGACTGAAGCCAAATCTTGAATATCCACCAACGGTGCACCAAAGTTTGCCGAGGAGTGTATATGCCAATATATTATCTGTACTTTATAAGTGATTCCGAAAATGTATTTAAAAAATTACTAATTTTTAGTATTTGTTGCATTGTAGGCGTGTCGTTTTACCGAGTTGGCCCAACTGTCATACCAACCAGCGTATCCAAACTAACAACACTTCTGCCACGTTTAGTATAAATACGAAAATAGTCGCACAGACAACAGGCAGACATGACTAAATCGACTCAGTAGTCCTTTTAAATATATAGGCTATGTGGGATCCCGAGACCATCTTTACAAACGTTACAAACGTTTTGATAAAGTCATGTGGGTGCAGAAAAGAATAAAGAAGAAGAAGAAGAAGAAGAAGAAGATGTGAAAAACATAAAACATACGCAACAAACGGGGTGTTTAAACCGCATGTTAAACAACTAGAATAACAACAGCTACAGCGACAGCGACAGCAACAACGACTACGACAACGCCAAAAGTTGAAATAAAAGCAAAAAATTTAATAAAGCCCTTAGCTGTTTATACATCTGTGTGTGCGTGTGTGCGTGTGTGTGTATGATTCTGTAAACCTGGCAGAAGTCTCCTTAGAGTAGTAATCGTAGTTTGTGCCATGAAATATTAACCAGCTTGAGTAAAACGGTAAAATGCAATTTCTCTGCCCTTCTCTCTCTCACTCTCACACTCTCTTACTCCCCCTCCACCTTTGCCAGAATTCTGTAATATTATTTAAAGTTGTGTGTTGGGTAGATGTATGGTTTTATTGTATAAGAATTACTACACCTTGTTAACTAGCTGAAGAGTACAATTTAAACCTCAGATAACTGTGAAAAGACAGCAGGAGCTGTGCTGTTGATGTTGCTGTTACGTTTTTATTAAATGAAGCTTTTTTAAAGTAATCTTGTGAGGAAGATTTTTCCAACTACCTGGCATTAAATAATTACCAGCAACCACTTTTTGCACTTCAAAGCTTTAAGTTGTTAAATGTGTGATTTTTTTTTTTATACAAATGTAAAGGAAGTAAGGCATCATGCAAAAGAAAAAATTGTAAATAATTCCATTTTGCATTTAGAATTTTTATCCTTTCCACATAAATTGAGAGGTGTACTAAGTGGGCTATTCCGTTTGCCACCCCCTTTTTCCGTTCAAACTTAATTCTCTTAACATATATGTTGTATGGTATATAGAGGGGCGCTCATAAATGTATACCATGCTCACAGTTCATGTGGAATCGAGCCAAAACCTTGCCAAAGCCAAAACCGCCTTTGTTTTATACTGAAAATCTAGGCGCACTGATTCATGGTTTCATAATGTAACAGGTGGTGGGTAACGAAAAAATCTTTTAAAACATTTATATCCTGTTAACCTATTGACTATTAATTTGATCTTGCAACAATGTTTACTGTTTTTTCTCGCAACTTTCTCTCTCTATGTTCAATTAAAATTTTTTTTATAATTTTTTTTTTTTTATCGTAACAACTAACCCCTTAATAGCTTGTGCATGAAATTGTTTTTGCTTTTTTTTTTTATTCTTTGCCTACATTTGTTGTCCATTTTGTGATACGTGATACTTGACACAAGACTGTAACCTTTTCGTTTGTTACGATGTTGTAATCAAATCTGTGAGGGTATGACAACAATAACAGAAAACAAACAAACAGATAGAAAGAACAGAAACAATAATAATAATAACTGTTGTGTTCGGTTAGCGTAGAAATGCTTTGAAATTGATACGCATTGATTATGTTGACCATTTGTTGTATTTTCAATGATGCAACTTTATACGCAACAACAAAAACCCAATGGTCGTATTGTATGTAGAAACAAAACCAAATGATTTTATAGGGAGTCTACACTGTTAAGAGAGAGAGAGAGGAAAGTAGTAAGGAAGAAATGATATTCATTTCAGTTTACAACAAAAAACACAAAATGAAAGCATTGAAATGTGTGCGACATCACACACACACATCACATGCAAGCACATCTACCCTAACATGGCGCAGGTGATGTTGTTGTTGTCTTGTCATATTCGTTGTTGTAACAGTATTCTTCCTTCTTTATTTCACACTGTACATATGTATGTGTGTGTGTGTGTGCGTGCATGTGTCCTTCTTTCATGTCATTATATTTATTTTCTATTTTTGTTACGTTTGTTGAAGTCAAAGCATTATTTGTATGCCGCCCACCCTCCGCCCCCTCTGATAATTCAAAAATGCATGTTCATAGTGAGAGAATACTACCATCTTATCAATACGGTGTAATTTGTGTAATTCGTACATACACATACGCCCCCAAGTACAACTGCATACTAACTTTACACTCGAGATGGATGATAAAGCTCATCTAGCTTAGCGTAGAAGATTTTAAAAATAAAACAACAAATTCTTTATTCAGTTGCATACACAAGTTCATGTGTGTTGCAGTATGGGGCCACCAGTATGTCTATATACTTGCAGGAATTTGCATTTAGCCAACATACATCGATTTAACGGATGTGAAGGCTTTGTAGCGAAGTATACAAAGAAAAAAAAGAGATTTTATATAAATAATATTGAAAAAAAATATATAAAACGAATTAAAATAAAATAAGAAAAACACAGTGGAAAATGTCAACGCGACGAGCTGGAATTTCGATTAAGTTGGCATCAGTTCGTGTGCCAACTGGCAGATTCCTGGCAGCCTTTCATTCTAACAAACACGGCATGTTCGACATAAACTGGCTCTGGCAACACACACACACACACACTCATATAATAGCCTGAGAAAAGTAAAATCGACAAATATTTGCGTCTTCTGTTAACCCACCCCTCACTCTCCCTCACTCTCTCACTCACACTCTTTCTCTATCACCAACGCAAAGCTTTATTCTTTTTCCATTCCTTCAACTCATTCAAACAATGAAAACTGCAAAATAAATAAAATTGATGTTAAAAATTTTCCCATGTGTTTTGGGATAAAGAAAAAAAAACAAAAAGACGAACAAGAAAAATTGCCATATGCAATGATTTTGATTAGATTTCAATAAGAAACAAATAACAAGTAAAATGAAATTTGCATTTGGCTTAAATCAAATGAGGTTTTAGCCTGACATTTTCAAATTCATAGATTTTCGATTTCATAATTAAAAGAATTTGTTCTTTATGGTAGGCGTGGCTGTCAAATAAAATGCTTCCTGTACGACAGAGTTGCGCATATAAGTGCATATAAAAAGGAAGTTCATGTTCCTATTGTTTAATTGATAATATTCGAATAATGAACAGGAACAGAGCGTACAATTATAGAGTGAATAATATACTCTTTTTATACCTTAGTTTATATGGAATACAAGTGAATGAATAGACAAATACAGAAACGTAAGGACGTACAGACAACTAGATATAAATACAAACAAAGATATAAAGGATTCGTTGCACAGGCAGATTAACATAAGTACAAACAGACAAAAGGATGTTAAAAAGTATAAAAGTGTAGAAAAATGATCACAAGTACAGAAGGTCGAACGGACAAGTAGAGTTAAAGACACGTTGACGTGCGCATGAATCAATGGACCGACGGAATAAAATAAGCTCAAAAGCACAAAATATACACAGAAGGCCTTCTTTTAACAGCTTAGCATGTTTTTACATCAAACTGGAGAAAAGCATTTGTAAAAGGAATTTAATCCCCTATTATTTCCTACGTTTATTATTTCGTAATTATAAAGTTATTGATTAAATTGGCTAATAACTTATATTGATATTCTTTATTTATATGAAAATTCCATTACTAAGCTACTAATAATATGCAATAATGCTCATAAGCCATAATAATAATCAATGGCTATGATTTTGTGCTGAATAAATCTATAAACTTAAGCAATAAACTTTGCCAAGAAAGGACAATCTCTTGTAATAATAAATGATTAATAAAGCTTCTCCCTCCTCATACTACCTCTAATCGAATTCCACATTTTATTCATCATCATGCACGTAATTTACACTTGAAGGCATTTTAGTAATAATTAGAAACTAATCATTTGTAGCAAAGCTAAGAGAATAAGAGAATAAAGGAATAGTTGCTTATTTGCATGCTTATATAATAATAATAATATTGCTTGAACACATATATTTTAAGTATTGTGGAGGTAAAGTGAACTCTCTAAATATTATATTTTGAGATTAGATGATTTATGCAATTGGATTTATTTCAGCTTTTACAAGTCATTAGTTTTTAGTTTAGTTTCATAACACATTTAATATTTTATTGATATGGAATGTAGAGTGTGTGTGTGTGTGTGGTCTGTGATTTTAAGTGAAGCTGTGAAAATCAATTTGTGCCATACTGTGCTTGTAAAAACTATTAAACATCAATCACCCGCAGATACGTTCATCCATTCATTCATACTTTACAGCCATCATTCAATCTCATTCATTTATTCAATAGATTCTAGATAGATAGATATGCTCTTGATGTTGGGGCTGTCATTAAAAAAAAAAAAAAACCAAATAGAAAATCACAAGAAGCACGTTGTTAAAGACGACACCATCGTTATCATCGTTCTATAAAATGCAGCAAGAAAGCAAGCAAAAGTATCACAATCATCGCCATCATCAAAACTATACAAAATCGGAGGCTGCTCGTTTATTTTGCTCATTGTTAGAAGCTTTCAACGACAACTCTGTACTTATATGTTAGGTAGACAAGTATAGTTGGTTAGTACAGCAAATGCCATTAAAAAAAGAATGCCGTTTTTATTGGACTCTTGTTGAAACTGGAAGATGGATTTGTAGCTAATGCTGATTATTAGCCGTGCAGCAACCAACAGCTACTAATATAAACAATTGAAATATAATCGCTCTTCTAAATCATTTAATCTTGTTTAAGTTTGACTATAACTTGAATACAAACAATACAGTCTATACCATAATTTGCTTAACATTCTGGATCGTATAAAAAATCAACACCTTTTGAAAAGTGAAACGAACTTACATTTAAAATTTTTCAAAATTCAATGCAAAGAAGAAGAAAGATAATATTTTTCCTTCCTTCTCTGTAACTCTTTAAATATTCTAAGCATGCTTAACTCTTTCCTAGAGACAATTATTTAATTAGTTTTTCTATGACGGAGCATGTTTAGTGCTAACCACTAGGTGGGGTAATACTAATCTGTACAAATACACCTAATCCTCTTTTTGCACGAATTTGATTTAACACGAGTTTAAGTAAAAGTATAAAATATATAAATTATTTATATCCTTAGATGTATAAGGCGAGATCAGTATGAAAGCTTTATTGCCCAATTTCACAATTTCTCATATAAATTAAAGCATTTGTTTTTATAAATGTACGCATCTACATATCCATCTACGGGGGGTTGTTACGTATAAGTGGTCGTTATTAAGTGCTGGGTGCTGCATCTATTTGAAAACTTACACCAACCATACATACATATATATATATATTTGTGAACATGTACGAAACACATCCATTTGATGGTTAGTTTGTGGGTAGTTTTGTTGACCTTTGCCCTTATTTCTCATATATTCATTTTGAATATTTTTTTTTTTTTTAATTTCATTTTATACTATGGTTCACTGAAAGCGTTCAAGAGACATCCACACAAATGGTTAAAAAGCAAACATACTTATACATATTTATACAAATTTGTATATATACGAATAAAGTGTGTGGCTTTGAGGCATTGATGCATGAGATGTTGTATAATTTATATGAAAATTGGTTGCATGCATAAATGCTAAAAAGATACGATGTATGTGTAACAACTATGCAAGTTTTTATATATTTTAGTAACTAATATGAACTCATATTGAAATGAAATAATTAATGAAAGTGAATGATTTAAAAAAATTTTTTAGTAGCCGAGTTGGTTAAAATTTTGTATTAGCAAAAGTTTTCAACTGTAGGACCAGCTAAGAAACAAATCGAAAACTCTTTTTCAGCTGTAACTGGAATTCGCCTGTCGCCTGATGCTGGATTACCAACGAAAGTTATAAATTTTATTATGAAATTCAAGGTTGATTCGACAGGCAACTATTTTATAACCAAACTCCGTTTTTTTATAATTTTTTTCACTATTTTTTCATTATTAATTTTATTTTTTATAAAATTTACATGTTATGGATATTTTGTTGTTATAATACTCTGCAGTGTAACATTGGGTATAATAAGTTTGTGAAGATGTTTGCAACTTCTAAACGGCAAATGCCACACCCACCTTCAAATATACCGATATCGATTTAACCATGTCCGTCTGTCCGTCTATGCGTCCATGCATATTTGTGCTCAAGCTACGGGTCACATTTTTGAGATATTTTTATAAAATTTAGGTACAAAGCCATATTTTTGGTCAAACTTGAAGGCTATTGATAAAGGATCGAATTTGACCATTTTTATATCCTCTCTCCATATAAGATCTTATTATAAAGGATATCATTATATGGCGAAAATTCACAATTTTTAAGACATTTTGACAACATCTGCTTGAGAATTGGCTTAACAATTGACAATGCCAAATGTGGACCCGATCGGGCAATGTTTCGAACCACTTTCCATATAACAATGAGAATGCCTCGCGTTTACTGATTACAATTAAAGTAATTATAATATAATATGTGCCACTAAATGGTGTAGGGTATTAAATATTTGAATATAACCGGTATATAACATTTTCTCTTATTTTTCTTTTTGTAATATTCCTTCTTTCTGTTACAAGGTTGTGTAATGTCTCACAGCAATTATACCTTGTATGATACATGTTGAAAAGCTATAATAGGCTTTTAATAATATTAAATATTCATAATGATAATTGCTATTTATTTGCATGCATATTTATGCAATACTTTTCAATAGCTTCACTAAAGTAATAATAATTTCATGGTGTACAGGTGGAATACGGCACGTATGAGTGATAATTAATTAAATTTCATTAAACGCATTCCATCAAGTACATGATATTATAGAGTCGTATTATTATAACGGTTTTTAATAGAAAACCTTCAAAGGGTGTCTTATCAATTATCAGAATCGATTGAATAACGTTAAATAAGTCCGTATGTCCGAGAAGATATAAAAAAATATTCTAAAAATTACAACAAATTTAACAGCTCGTCGTTTATATTATTAAAAAAATTAATTTTAAATCTCTTACATGAGGAGAATATATATATTGGCCACTTACCTTGCCCTTAATTGGTGTAGCAGTGTTGGTATTATTGGCGGTCATTACATTGTTCGGTATAAAACCCACGCTGGCAAGTGTAACGCCGACCGCATTAGTATTACCAGCAGTAGCAGCACCAGGAGCACCAAGAGTAGTTGCTGAACATGTGGTACCGTTGCTGCCTGCAGCAGCAGCAGCAAACCAGTGAGGTTGTTGATGCAAGGCTAAAGGAGGACCGCTAAAGCGAAAAGGTGGCTGAGTTGTCGGACCCAAAAATGGGGCAGTTTGCAAATTCATATTGTTGTTGTTGTTGTTGTTGTTGCTTGCTTGGTAGGTGGAAGACGTGTTGCACACACACAAATTTGTATACTTATATGTATATATACTCAAACACACATACGTTGAAAAAGATTTCAAGAGGAGACTTATGCGTCCAATAAAGCCATAAAAGGCCAAAAGAGCGCAATGTTGAAAAGAAAGTTAATTATGTAAACTGCAAAGATGGTAGAAGAATAAAAAGAAGAAGAAAAAGTAAGTGACACGAATACAATTTTCAAATATTAACAAAATTAATTGCCAAAAAGGAGCCAACAAAAGAAAAAGATTAAAAAACAGAAACTTTTTTAAACTCACAGTAAATTATTTGTTACAATCATTGTATGCTCGCCATTGCTTTAGCATACAATACGATTACGGAATAATATAAAAAAAAAATCTTGAACCTTAACAGTTGCTTCAATATGCCAGGCACGTGCACCCAACACATTTATAAAAATTGTAAAAATTATAATATTAACCATGAACTCGACTTTGAAAGATAAGAAAAAGAAATTGGACACAAATTATGCAATTTAGCCACAATCCAGGTAATCGTTTATATTAAAACTGAACTTTATCACAAGTTTTATAAAAATTTTTGCAAAAGTTGCAAAAATAATTGAAATTATTTAACACGGACCGACAGATATTTCGTTTTATACGTGCCCAAATAATTTTATTAATTTCACACAATTCCGCATAAAGGGAACAGACTTTTGTAATTCAACTGCTATGCATACATGGGCTAAATCTAAATCGATTTAATCATGTCCGTCTGTCCCTTTTGGTAATTAATCTACAGGTCACAATTTTTTATAATTATTAATACATAAAATGTACTACACTGTACCGTCTTTTGGTTGAAGAACGAACACAATTGAAACTGAATCCCACCATTAATAAAAAAAAATCCTAAAATTGGGCGAAAAAAATTGTGCAGCTCAGACGTCTACAATTAATTTAATTTATTGTTCCCCAATTAAAACTAAAAATTTAGTTAAATAACCCGCAGACACGTATTATCCAAAATACCACACAAAACCCCAAAGGTTCTGCACTACAAAAATTTAAAAAAATTAATTTAAAGCATTTATGCTGATAACGGTAATCCATACGAATGCTTTATCCTACGCCTAGACATATTTACCCTAACTGCCCCAAAATGCTGCTTATTATTAAGTACATATTAAATGGAAATACCAGCCATTTCATATCTGTTCATAATAATGATTATGTGTACGTATGTGCGAACATCATATGGATGGATATTATATAACTGTTATGGAGAGAACAGGTGTTGCAATCAATTGTTTCACTGCACTTCGCAAACACTCAACACACATACATACAACACATACACAACAATTTAAAGCAAATATTAAGAATCATAAGCTGCATCTAATGCCATCTCTTTTAATCTCTCTCTCTCTCTCTCCCTTTATTTATGTATGTATGGATATAAATCCATCCGTATAATGTTAGATTGCCAGGATAATCATTTCATTTTATATACTACCCTACAACGATTAATGGCTTTGAAATAAGAATCGTTGTGTGTCGCTCCAGTGCATGAATGATTTTAGTAAATTGTTCATACATCTCTTTCTAACATTACTCTGCACCATTTTCCTTATAATATAGTCAATTAATTTGCTCAACAATACCTGTTATTATGTTAAGCAGTGTGTATGAGATTTACTAGCAAACAATTCAATTCAATTGAATTGAATCGATTTTCGATTCATATTCAAATTTACTATTATACTCATATTAGGGAGAAACATGGACAAACGTATATATGTCCTGTGCAAGTAAGAATTCAATTTCCATTCATAATACAATTTAATTTTATTTCATATAATATTTTTTCCATTTTTGTTGTGTTTGATTTTGTTTTGTTTTGTTTCATTTTTATTATTACTAAACATGCACTTAACTTAATGATGATTGTTTGTATCTATATGTGGAGTATGAAGTAAATGTTTCAATGTAATCATTTTAATTGATTTCTCTCTACCAAAATATAAAAAAAAGAGAAAGAGCGAGACAAGTAATTATTGTTTAACTGTAATAGTTATTGTCTAATAATATTTATGGGAAAATTCCCAATTATTTATTCATTTGAATTCATTTGAGTGATATGGTAAAAACAATACTAAAGGTATCTAATAATGTGTAAGTGTGTGTATATATATATATAGTGGACCGTTTCTATTCATTTATACAATAGATGATTGTTTGTAATTAGTAATATAATCACCAGGGAGATCTAATATAAGTTTCTGTAATTTTCAATCACATTATGGCGATTATACATAATTTTGTTTATGCACAATATATATATATACGTGTATACACGTAAATAAAGTAAAGTTATAAATAATGAAAATTAAGTTTAGTTTAAAGTTTGTATTTGAGTAAATTTGTCCATTTTTACTACCTTCCCCTCTCTATTCTCACAAATATTTGGATTAAATTTTCTATTAAAACAAGTGAACATTTTATTGTTGTGGTTATATCCGATCATTTAATACTCTACTACACTACTTAGTGGCACAAATTATAGTAAAATTACTTTATCTGGAATCAGTAAATGCGAGGAGCTCTCATGGTTATATATCGTTGTATGGAAAGTCGTTCTAAACATTGTTTAATGGGGTCCACATTTGGCATTGCCAATTATTTAACTAATTCTCATACTCTCAAGCAAATGTTATCAAAAAATATTAAAAATTGGGAATTTTCATCATATAAAGAGGTCCAAGTATGTACTGGCGAAACCGTCTTTAAGAATCCCTGTCTTAGTTTAACAACATCTTAATATTATCTGATTACGTTTTTATATTGTAATGAAATCAAAATAAATGAAATAAAAATTTTAGTTATAGATGCCATAAGAATTAATATTGAAGCAAGCCTATTTTGCTATCCAAAAAACAGATGGATTAACGTACACTATTACTTACTCATAGCGACACCCAACCCCATCCCCTACCACCCCACCGCCATTCAAAAGTAAATGTGAGGCTTGAAAGTTTCCCGTTATAACAATAAAACCATTAATCTGTAATAAACTAAAAAAAAAGGAAAAATAATAAAAGGAAATATAATAAGAACAAGAATAAGAATAGGAAAAAGTATTGCCTTGTAAAGCCTTAAAAACAGACACATTGACATATTAGACAATAAGGAAATGCCAGTAAAAAAAAAAAAAATGACAATAACCAGCAACCGTTACCACCACAAGTCGAGAGCCAAAGCCAGCCAAAGACAATCTCTCTCACTAGTTTAGAGTGAAAAGAAACCACAATCCATGGCTATAAAGAGTTTTTCCTTAAAAACTTGTTTTGTTGTTGCACAGCACAAGGATTACGCAAATGGTGTATGGCGGTGGGCAAATAGAAAAATTATTAGAAAACAAGAAGAATTAGTAGAACAAGAAAAACATTAAGCACACTTGGCTCCTGCGTCTAACACACTACACGGGTGGATATGACTTCTTTCTTTCTTTCTCTCTCTCTCTCTCTCTTTGTGTTTTTAATTCTCTCTCTTGCCTCTTTCTAACCAATTGTATGTGTGTGTACATCATTCTGGTCATAATTTAAAGCCAACCATACTTAATAGTATAGAGACGCCAAGTCGAGAAATAGTTTTGAAGTTGTGTGAAAACTATAAGAACAACTACATAGTAGAATAGAGGATAAGGATGTGGCAATAGGAAGATGGCATTAGAAAATAAAAAAAAATTGGAAAATTTAATTAACGCACATACCAGTGTCGATTGTCGTTGTCATTTGTTCAGTGCGTTTGGTGTTTGTATGTACATTCACCGCTGTCGATTTTTAAACGTAAGTAGAGGAAGAAAAAAAAAAGTTTTCTTGTTCTTGTTCAATATTTTCTTTGCCAGTTTTATATAAACCGCGATGTGCACCAATGCAAAACAAAGACGATAGCAGATAAACTTCAAGTCAGCCTTCAGTTTGGTTATGGAATTTATGAAGAATTGGTATTAAAGTGTTGAAAAGTTTTTTATTTTTTTTTGCGACATTTTATGTGTGATTCATTTTTCTATAATAAATAAAACTACCTCATACTCTAGCTTATATGAAAGTACATTATTCACTAGTAAGTGAGAATTTTTTCAATTTGAAATGATATCTTTCAACATTAATGTTTATAAAAAAAAAAAATTTTTTTTTAAAGAGTAAAAAGGATTTTTCTTATTATAAATAAATTTTTAGAAAATTCCGGAAAAAATATTTTTTTTTTTTTCATTTCATAACTATATTATTTATGATTAAGCAACACCTATATATGGCGATTATTGAGATTTACTTGTAATTTCATTTTGAATTGAATAAAAGAACAGTAAGAGTTATAAACAAATATCCCCCTCATGCCAGTTGTATGAAGGGTTTGGTTTTGAAAGGGTTGGATTATAATAACTTTTTTGTACCCTACACCTGTAGTAATTATATTGTATCGATGGATTCATAATTACTTTCAGAAAGTCATTGAATTAAGTGTGTCCCTCCGTCTGTCTAAATTTTTGCTGCAAGCTACAAAGTTCAGGGATAATAATTGATGTGTATTGAAGAACTTTATTGAAAATGTATCGAATTGAAGCATTTTTTGAAGGCCATTCTATTTAACGGTATTTAACAAAATGACTTATATGACTCATGTGCCTATAATAGCTCGCATGGAAATCAGCAATGTAAGGTATTATATAATCGAGCATTACCGACTTGTTTTAGAAGTTCAATAGTCAAAAATCATAAATAAAAATCAAAATAATTTTTATAATTATATATAATTTACACGATTTCACACTTTTCCACTATTAAGTTGAAGTAAAATAATTGAATTTGCATTTAATACGACGCTACTCACTTTTCACAACTTTTCTCCCTATTTTTCCATTATTTATTTATTTTATTCATGACTGTATGAAAATTTATATTTCTTTTGTCTTTCGTGGTTATTTGCATGGCTAAGTAAAATGTTCTATTTTCCCGACAACTCTAGAAAATGTTTTGCTCCTTTTTTTTTTTTTTTTTTTTTTACAAAATATTTCAATTGTCATAAACATACTCTTTTTATTTGTCATAATAGAAAAGAATTATATAGAATGCTACATTCTTAGCTACACTACTACTACGCTGTTATGATTATAATAAAGCAAAGGGTCTCACTACAGCACTGCCTTGTATGAGGAAAACTGAACAAGCCAACCAAGTCATGGCTTGTGAAAAAGTGCACTTTATCACAATCAACACATCATTTGCAATAATATTACTTCGCTGATGAATTGCAAAAATAAAATGAATGAACGATCAGAGAAAAAATAGAATGGTAAACTATAATTGAATTGAAAGTGGAAACGCCACTATAAGAAACCCAGCCACCGGATAAGACAAAATGTAACGCACTCCAGATAAAACGGGAAATATTGTAAAAAGAAGGCTTTCTACAAATTGCATCAAATTTCATCAAAAACTATAACTTGTATATAAATTGTAATACATGGTCAGATGGATGGACGGACAAGTGACAAGTGACAGACACTGTTTTAAACCTTTCCGCCATTAATAATAAGATCATTAAGCCACTATATACAATAACTGATGCGCCATCGCGAAAAATTAAATGAAATGAAATTACATCCAACCGCATAGAGAAGTTGCAACTTCGTACAATAATTGATAATTATTATGTTTTTATTTTTAATAATAATTTATATTTTTATAACTTTTATTTTCTCTTGCTTGCAAGGCATATAATAATAATACATTGTAGCTGCTGTCGTGACAACAGCAACTGCAATGAATGATACTAGATACGTACGTATTGAATAAAACCATCTTCCACTCTCCATCCTCCTCATAAAATGAAACAATTCAACCGTAATAATAGTGCAAGCACAACAAATACAATGCAATCCAATCAAGACTGGTAGTAGTAGTATTAGAAAATATATTTGTTATAATAAATTTCGTTTTATAAATATTATTTTAAGAAATTCATTTAATTTAGAAAAACTTTTTTTTGATTCAATACTTATTTTAAAGTGATTACGCTTAGCTTAGCGTGTATTATCATTATTATTATCATTTGATAATAATAGTGGAAGGCCTTTTTCAAGCTTAAATGCTTATTCACCTGTTGAACAGACTCGACATGGGACTATTTTTAACTGTCGGTGGATTACCAATCCAATGCGACACTTAAATTCAAATTCCTGCTGAAAAAGCTTAGCCCACTCAGCTTCATTTCAAACCCATTATTTCATGGCAGTCGCCATTTTACATTTATTTGGCTTAACTAAGAAGTGGTAACGAAGTAGTTAATGCGCTTTTTTCTTGTAGCCGCCATGTTAGATTTGTTAGATTTACTACAATTTCAGTTAGTTTATTGCCCGCTACTCATTCAGCCTTTTTATTTAGTACCTGTCTCAAATAAATTGCTAAAACATGGATTAACCGTTATTTTAGATTTCATATGACTTATTACGATCTAATCATCATTATCTTTTATTTGATTACCATATCAATCCACCATTTTGGCTTTAAAATAACAATTGATTGACTAAATCACTTTACTTGTCAAGTCCTTTCATATGATGTCCATATTAAATGGACTCTAAAATATATGATTTTGAGGCGATCGCCATTTTGAATACTTTACAATTTTGCAAAGTTCCGCCTTAGCGGAAGTGATAGAAATATCAATAATCAGAATTCTACATCAAGAAACACTTTAGTTAATTATAAGCATTTAAACAGTCATGCACTGACAGAAATACACAAACGCTTAAAATTATTATAAATAACCATTTTAATCGTATGACATTTAACAGCAATAAACAATTTGTTATTACAATTACTATTATTATGATGGTTGTTTTCGGGGAGGTGTTAAAAAACTCTTTCAAACAATTAACAATACTTTCAAAACACCACTACAATGGCAATAGTATTTGTATAATGGCGTAGTATTGTATAACAAAGGATATTAAGAGGTACTTAAACAAAAAAACAAAAAAACAAAAAAAAAAAAACTTCATGACATTTTAACACGAACACGCATATGTTTACAGAAAAACATATGCACACACACAAACACATGTCGCTTTATAAGTTATAAAAAAGGCAACGAGTGTTATTATGTACAAGTGGGGGGTGGGAGAGCGGAAAAACAACGTGATACCTGAACAGCAAAAACAAAAAAACTTTAACAAAAAGCAAACATTGAAAAATGAATTATAAATCTGTCAGTTCTAGGACATCTCTGTTCAGTCATCTATATACGAGTACATCAGTGTGTATATTGAAGTAAACAAATAAGCTAGTTCAAGTTGGAAACGCATTGTCGTTCTTTGTCATTTTTTCTTTACGTTTTTTTTTTTATTCGGTGTAAGGTTAACGCATAACATAACAATCGGTCAATCATTTCCTTTATAAGCCACCCTAAGGGCAAGATCTATGACAATAATTCTATCCATATCCATATGACAATGTCCTATGTTTCAGTAATTGTGGCATAGGTTGGAAAAAAAATACATTTTTATTCTACTAATCATCGACTCCGAATCTTACATGCTCTCCTCTTTAATATACAAACAGTGGGCGTGATACTTAGCTGATTACGTTTTGTACACGTTGGATTATACACCGAAAAGGTTTTGTTGTAAATTGTTAGGTGACCACGCGTATATTTGGTGCATCCCTAGATACCTTAATTCCTAATCCAACTTCATAGAAACATTTTGTGGCGTTGAGAGATTATTGTTGATATTGGGCGTGGTAGTACGTACTACGTACAATTAAACACCTTTTTGTACAACTCAATATTCCAAAATTTACAGCCCATAGAGTGTCAACAACAATTGCGCACACGGACGAACAGGTATAGAGAAAAGCCAAGCAGTGTAGGGTATTCAACAGTCGCACTTGATTATTTATAATATTTTCACTTGCTTTTTGCTTATTTACTTCTTTTTTTTTTTTTCAACCAAATGAATGAACGAGCTGTCATATTAATGGGAAAACTTTTGCTTTTATCAATCTTTAAACATACACTTAAATAATGTAGTTAAACACGCACATACATTAATAACAATTTATTACATTAATTGCGGACAAACTTTTACACCGAGCCTCAACTTATTTACATTTTGAGTGCTTTTCATATATGTAACCTAAAAAAATAAAATAAATTAAATAACCAAAAACAATAGTCATCAACATAATTACATGGCTGCAAGCCATACGCACAAAAAATATAACAAATTATACTAAAGCTGAAACTTAAACAAAAACAAAGAAAAAATAATAATTATTTTGTTATAAATTTCATTTACATCAAATATGTAAAAACAAAGCTATTTATTTAAAGCATAAACATAAAATACATAATTAAAATGAATTTGTAGTAATTAAAAATGCATTTGTGTGAGTGAGTGTTTTTTGGTAAGTTTTGGTTAAAAAAAACAAAAAAAACTGCATAAAAATTATGTTAAAACGATTGTTAGTTTATTTGTATATTAAAGCACATGACAGAACACAAATGAATAAAAATTCAAATCACACGATATAAAATTTTACTTAGAATACTTAGATCTTACTTACTTACGATCTCTCATGATCGTTGAAATTTAAAAATTAAAATAAAAACACTTTGTAATTATATTGATTATTATCATACACCTGCAAACACCCATTAGTTACACCCCCTGCCCGTGCGTAATTAAATTTTACAACACACTAATGTTTTATTAAGTTAATGAAGGTGTAAACAGAAACAATGGCAGCAGCCGCAGCATCAGAAACAGTAGGTAATGGGAGCGAAAGTGTTAACAAAAGAAATTAATTATTTTCAAAGAGTCGTATATACGTCAATTATTGTTAACTCTTAAGTGTAATTATTATATTAAAACTGTTATCACTCATACGCTTCGTGGGACATTTTTACAGTTTTGTCTCTTTCAACTGAAATTAAATAAAACAAATTAGATTTGTGCGGATGTTTGTAACTTTTAAGCGAAAAATGCCACAAATACCTTTAATTATTCTTAATTTTCATAAAAACTTTTTTCGTCGTCTTAACCATATACGTCCATCCGTCCGTATGTCCATGCAAATTTGTTCGCAAGCTACAAATCAAATTTCATTAAATATGAAACGAATTGCTACATTTTTAAGATTCTCTGAAAGCAGTCTCAATAGAGCAAAAATTGACATTTGTGGATCTTGTTTTTATATTATTCGAGACATCATTTATAACTGACTAGTCTTGCAATTCATTATGTTAGGGCCGGGAGCAAGTCCGTCACCCTTTTATGTTTACATATTATGTAACACGTTATATAAGTAGCATGAAGTTGTTTAACCATTCTGCTATTAAAATAATACAATATAGTTTTAAGTACTCTTACATCATGCTTCAATTTGTTATTTTTCTTCTCTAATGTTTTTAAAAAAAAAAAAAAAGTCTCAATAAACTTAAACTTAACTTAACTGACTAGATTATTATTTCTCATCTTTTACTTTGCAGACCTTCTTTCAAAGTAGCACTTATGTTACATGACGAACCTATAACATTTTAATTTTAATTATCATTCAGTTGATTTATGCGAAAATTTCAGTTTTCGATAATTGTCTAACATTCTACACGTTTCATACCTAAACTATTAAATCACGGTAAGTTTTATTTTAAAATTATAGGGAGGAGATCACCATCAAGAGAAAATGCTCAATTTTACTTTAAAGCACACCTAGTATGCCTAAAAAAATGTGTAAACTTTGCAACATTTCTTTGAAAAAATATGCCAAACACGTTTCATGTACTTAGCATTTAAAATATGTATATAGCGAAGAGGTTTTTTTCTTAAATGGTGCCCCCTGTTCTTCCTTATTTTTTTTTTTTTTTATTCTTCAGTAGAGCTTACTTGAAGAGATTCTTAAAAAAACAATGTTGAAGTATCAAGTTTTTCTTTTTTTTTACACTTTTGCCAGACCAAAGAAGCTGAAAAAACTGAAGAAGAAGAAGAAGAAGAAGAATATTGACAAAAACAAACCATAAAAGCCAATAACACACGTGCTCATCAGGTTGACGTGCTGCTGATTTTGCTGCTGCCTATGATGGCAGTCTGATTGGTAGTCTGGTGTAAAATGTGTGCAAGTTTGATGCTACAAATGTTTGATGATGCTTTCATTGTGAACATTACAGCCATAGCCATTTGCTTATGGCCAGAGCCACGTTTTACAGCTTGTTATCGGAGAAAAGGTGAAGTTTGCCAGCACAAGTTACCTGCTCGTGATTTCACTGTTTATATATGCATGAGCAGCGCTTTTTATTCCACAGATAACATGGTAATAATGTTTTTTTTTTGCTTCGCCCCATATCCGCTCGATAATGATAATGGCCGATAATACAATTGTATTCTAAATCTTTAGAGATTTTTGTAGTCATGTCTAGAGATTTGCTTTACATGAACAAAATTATAATGTCCGTCTCTCCATTTAATCTATTTATGTAAAGCATTAAGCCACAGTTAAGTATTTAGGCTCTCACTTAACTTAAGATTAAACTTAGGACAAAACGGAAAATAAAAATGGGATACCTTCTCTTCTGTTCTACACACTATACAGCCATCTTTTAAAAATATCATAAGTATAATACTCATAAAGAAAATGTTTTCCTAACAAAAAAAGACAAGAAGTTTCTCCGAAAAAAAAAAAATATGCTGTAAATTATGATGTCAACAGAAAATGTCGATTTGAATATGTTTGTGTATGCGTATGTTTAGGTAATGATGGTACATGATGATAATAATCATCGTCATCATCATCATCATCACCATAACTGTGATGGTGATGGCTTTACAGGAATATATTAAAAAGATTGTTTAATGCCTTACAAATATTGTACGTGTCAATTTTTTTAATGATTATGCCAACAAATTACAAAATGTTTGAATAGTTAATAAACAAAAAGAAATAGCAAATTCATAAAAAATGTAAGAAGAAGAGAAAAGAAAGGATAAAAGACGCTTAAAGAAGCAATAGACATTAGTATACCTTTAAGGCTGTAAGAACTTTTTAAAGCATTTTTAAAATGAGGCTGTGCATATAAAAATATGATGAAATATATTCAGAGGTTTACGTATAATTTACAAGTAAACAAGAACGTTTTCAATGGACCAATGAAGTCCCAAATTCAAGAAGAATATTAAACGTTTTGATGTGTGAAGACAAAAATTTCATTGTTCATATGTCATCTCGTGAAATTTATGGGTCTTTCTTTGGGTTCTCTCTTCAAAGGTCCATAATAATGGTTCTTGTTCTTGCTAGGCGATAAGTCTAAAGGCAATACTTATAGAGTCTATCATATAAGAAAAGCTGAATGAGATCATATTAATACACGTGAAAGCTCCGCTTAGGTTAGTTCTTGGCGTACACCCACCAAAAGGTCGTAATGTTAAGACCGTTCTATCTAAAGAATGATATAACTCGTTTGAGATTGAAAATCCTCCTTCGGTGATTTTGATTCCAAGTGTTTTGTATCATATTCCCTGTTAAACCTGGTGCTCCCCAATTTCAACCTTTTTTTTATCCCTACATCTTCTGCAGAAGTCATTGCAAAAGAATCATACCTGCTGGCTATATGGCCTATGAAACGGTGTTCTGTAAGGACTCCAACGACTGCAGAGATCTATTTCGTGTTAAGTCTTAATAGATCGAGATAGACAACGACTCGATAAAGTACTCTGCCTGCTATTTGTCCAACTCACCACCTTTTTATTCAGTCGACTGTTCAATTTGCGAAGGGGCCACAGGCACCTCCACTCTCCCGCGCGAGGAAAAGTGTATGGGTCCACATAACACTCTTATCTAAGACGTACCTGCTTTAATTTAAGTAAACCTTACTCCAGCTAAAATAGCCTTTACCTAATCTAAGCTAAATTACTTCAACCTTACTCTTATCTAAGATAATTTCCCCCAAAACTAAGTTAATCTAATTCTACCCTAAGCTTACTTTACAAGGTGGAAGTCTAAGTAAACGCTGCTTTAATCTATACTTACCCCAGCTCAAGCTATTCTAACCTGTGATTCTTTAAAATAAATTTTTCAAATCAGTTTCTTTTAATTAATCGTCAATCATCTGTTTTACAAAACCAACAACTATAACTACAACAACAATAACAAGCAATAAACTTTAATTGCTTTTTTGATTGAATTCTATTCTATTTCCGATGGAAGTTTTTTTTGTTTTTTTTTTGTTTTTGTGTCACTTATCTCTGGCATGTATTATTTGTTTAACGCATTTAACTACATTAGCATTTATGTTTCTTGGTTTCACTATTAAAGCAATAATAACAATAGTAATAATAATAATAATAATAATAATAACAACAACAAGACTTTAAATCAATAGTCAAACAAATCTCAAATTAACATAAAGCACCAACAGATGTTTAGATATAAGGCTGAATGCTATATACAAACACATACATATACATATATCTGTGTTTATATGAGTTGGCGAGTTTTGAAATATTTTTAATACACATACACATACACATATTATATCGTAATGCTTAGTCAAGCATAGAAAACTCAATGTTGTTTGGTGGCTGTTGCTGTTGCTGTTGCTGTTATATATATGTGGCTGTATGTGTGTTATGGTACTAGTGACCGCAATTTACACAGCGATAAACATACAAATACACATGCAATACAACATAACTCCTACATATACGCACTATCATCATTATCACCACCAACACCACCAACAACAGCAGCAGCAGCAGCAGCAGCAGCAACAGTAGTAAAAGCAAAAGCATCATTATTGCTTTCAATTCTACCAGAATATCAGAATACCGTTCTGTAAGCGTGTGTATGTTGTGTGTGGTGTAGGTAGGAAATGCTATAAAGCAAACAATACCAGAAATCATTTTACAAACATTATTCATTTTTATGAGTCTCATGTGTTGGCACATAAATTCAATTTCAATTTACAGATAAAACTGCCAAAATATTTATCTATTTTATATGTATGTATACGTATACGTTCGCATACACTTTCGCATATATTGTGTATAAACTTATATATAAAATGTTTTTATGCTTACGCACACACACACACACGTCGATTTGCCGACTTTGTGAATGTGGTAGAATAACGAAACATTTTAGAAGATATTCAAAAGCAAATATTGTAATATATCACACATACATTCACATTTAAACTTAAGCATGTATGTGTGTATATGCTTTTATATATATAAAGTAAATATTTAAGTAAACATTTTATGCCTAATAAAGATCTAAAATCAAATATCAATAAAAAGAAAAAACAAGTAAGAAAACCAATGGCTTAGGTCAAATCTTATACACCCCCCAGATCTACATACAAACACTAGGTGTGGCAGGTATATGATTACGCCCTATGTAGGTGTTTCTTTAGTTAAGTGTAGTTTTTTGTAAATTGTAGGCGTATTGTTTACCTAACTATGCCCATTTCTGGCTTATCGATGGATATGTTAAATACAGATTTGCATTAAATTACAAGTCATATAAGTCAATTTTTGTGACAGATATAGATTTTTGTCAATTGTGCGCGCAGCTGTTATCCAACATGGGTGTATAGATGGACGAAGTAATTGCAACTATATAGACCAAATTTCAACTTAAGAGCCCAATTTTTGTAGCAGATAAATAGGCTTTTGTTTATTGTAGGCGTGGCTCTTGGTAATTTTATATAGAAAAATTGGAAATGTCTGTAAGAAATTCAGCTTAATATCTTAAAATTTACGACCGTCAGACTACAGACGGACACACACACTTGCGGACACACAAATTGACTCAATTTTTTATGCTGATCAAGAATATAATTACTTTGTACGGCCTGTAACGGCTCCTTCTGGGTGTTGCGAACGGAATGACAAGCCTAGTATATCCCCCAGTCTTCTTCTTTATACTCTCCATATAAGTTGGAGTATCTACTAAGTTTATAATTATAATAATATTTAGCTATTTAAATTTTTCATTTGTATTAAACCATTTAAAGAATTTCTCTTAATCTTCTGCTTCTTTTTCTTCTTCTTGTAATCATTATCATTTCAACTAAGTTCAACACACAGCTAAGTATGTTATAAAATTATTTCTACATGTTTTTCTTTATATTATAACCGAAAAATATTTAAATTGTTTGTTTTGGTGGATGTTGCTTAATAAAGCGTTTTATCACCCAAAAAAAAATTATACAAAAACAAATGCTTTGTATATAAACGAATGCTATACTCGTCATGGTGATGGTTGTTGTTGCTACAGTTTTTAGCTGTTATTATATTGTGTTCGCACACAAAAAAAAGAAACCGTAATAACAGCACCAACACTACATAGAAGAGTTGAAAATAATTTTAGAACAATAACAACAACAACAATAACAACAACAACAATAACAACAGAACGATAGCATCAAAGTTTATCCTCTTGAACATTTTATGGTGGATGATATTTTTTGGGTGTTGTGTATATTGTTGCTACTAGATGTTGTAGCTGCCATTTGGCATTTAGCTTCCATTCAATTTAAACTCCCTAGCGAGAGGAAAAGAAAAAGCGGGACACACACAATGACATGTGGAGACAAAGTAGAAAAAAAAAAACATTCTGCATGATAGCAAAATATCGTTAAATTATTAAAACTTATACTGGGTACACACACCGAGTGAGTATCGAAGGCAAACGGACAGTTGAGCAGACAGGCACACAGTCAGACAAATTTTCATATAATAACATGAATGGATCTGTGTTTGCAGCAAAACACAAAGTGCTAAATGCATTTAACAAAAGCTACCAAAACTTTACACTAACATACTACCCATGCCATACAGCCATACTTATACAGGGAATAGCAACTTGGTTTTTTTTTTTTTTTTTATTCTTGTTTTGATCTATTTTGTGTTCACATACTCAACGCCTTTTGATGTTCATGTTCATGTTCATGTGTGATATTTGTTAGCTAAAAGGTTAGATGTGTTTGTGTGTGATGCGTAAGTGTGTGAAACGAAAATAGAGTTTTGTTGTTATTGTTTTTCTACTTAACATGCTTAACTTTATTTTTCAATACAAAAGCAAAAATTGAAAATTTCCGGCAGGTCATCCTTTTGCTTACATAATAATAACTGTTTAAGGAAAAGGGATACCACATGCTTATGCACAGCAGTATATATTGTTAGTTATTATACTTGCTTAGGCTAATTTTCAATTTAGGCTCATATGTCAACGATCCAAAAAAAAAAATTTGATAAAGAATCATATGTCCATCCGTCCAGTATATTATGAATATTAAATTTTCTATTTTTCTATATTGTAGTCCTATGTCAAGGACATTTTCTATTGAAAAGGAATTAAATTTGTAAAAATAAAATCAATTTATAATTCAAAACACAAACATAAGCTATGAAATTACTTAAACTTCATCATTTAATAATAAATACATCTGAAGAACGAAAGGTAATGAAATGGATAAATAAATAAATTCTTTTGTTTACATTTTTAATATGAAAAGTTTTCGGTTTCAACCTTCGTTAAATGTTTACACAAGAACGCTTACATTTAACTTTACAATATATATTCAAATAAACACAATGTGGTATGCATACGTAACTATACATACACATACACAAACAAAGTTTTGTTTTTGTGGTTGTTACACATATGCTCCGTTTATTTTTCCATTAATTAATTTTAGCTTCTTATTATATTTTTTTCTTTTTTTTTTTTTTCATTTGTATTATTGTTCTTATTAATGTAGGATTAATTTTACGTGTATTGTGGTTGGTTTGTAGGCGTGAAATGAATTAAAATCAAAACTAACTCGACTTTAATTTAAATATAAATCTTCCCTCAGGCGTTAGTTTAAAGCACAATTTACATTAATTACTATAAAGGTTGTAATGATTGCCAATAATTTTTTAGACGATTTCACTCCAAAATTATTCTAATTGTGATTTTAAAATTTTTTCACTTCACACTCACTTTTCGTGTCAAAATTCAGTTGTTCGCGTAAAACGTGTTCGTAAAACCCGTTCATTCTCTTTGTTATCTAGAAACATTCTCTGTAATCCCTAAAAGGATATTTTCGAACATATAAAGATGTTGAGTTGTCCTCAACTTTTACATTTTTTAATTGAAAATATGAAAATATATCATTTAAGGGCGTGCAAACTACCAAACTATCTGACTATCTACCTATTTCTCTTAAATATCGTTGTCCGTTGGTCTGTTGTAAAAGAAATTCTATAATGCTGCGAGAGATATAAGATATACCTTGACTGTCAATCCGTCTTTATAAAAGCATTAAAAATTAAATAAGTCAAAACTTTTCTGTACTTCTGTTCAGTAAAAATCTTTGTCTGTTGGTCCATCCCTAAAAACACATCCTAAGACTCAAAATTATATAAAAGCCCTTAAAGCAAACTTTGTCTTCTCTTTAATTAGACTTTATGGTAAATAGTATTTTGAGTCATTTCAAATTCAAATTTCTACTTTTTTAATGATAAAATAATTAAAGGACAAAAGGACACCAGCTGGTACCTTTTCATACACATTGACATTTTATTTATTTTACAAAAAAAAAAAAAGGAAAAATCATGCGCAAAAAAGTCTCCATTTTACCTGCAGAATACGACAAAGAGAGAGAGAGAGAGAGAGAGAGTCTACAAAATGATTTTTGCAGATTTTTTCAGTTCTGCGCACTTCTCATATAGCAAAGCGTGGCATTACAAAAATATTCAAAAAAAAAAGAAGGAATTAAATCCAATATAATAAAATGGTGATGGAATCAGCATATGTTAAGTCAGCTAATTGAAACAAACTTGTCCATGAGTTTTTTACAATTTTTTTCAATGATTATAAACTAAAGAAAATATTTTATGCATCTTGTATATTATTCGTTTTTTTTTTTTATTTTTTTATTTTTTTATTTTTTTATTTTTTTATTTTTTTTATTTTATTTTTTTATTTTTTATTTTTGATTTTCGTGCTTCCTAGAGAGTATTTATTTTCTTTACTTGAGTTTATGTCAAGTTTTAATTACTTGTCGCCAGGTTGTGGCTCTGCACTTGTTGCAATATGTTATTGTTGTTGCTGTTTATATATATATATACCTTCCTTTTGCTTAATTGTATTTTGTATAGCACAGGCTAAAAACTAAAAAATAAAAAGTAAAAAGTTTTTTTTTTTTTATTTTTCCTTTTACGGTTTATATGGTTTGAATTTTAAATTAACTGGCAAATGCCAAGACTTTCTTATATGTGTTGAACGCAAGTTTTACTTCTTTTAACGTGGTTTTTAATGAACTCTTCAAAACCGGTTCGTGCGGTTTTCTTTTTAGTTCATTAAGTTGCTATTTTTTATACCCTCCACCATCTTATGTTTGTGTATGTATAGGAAATGTAAAAAAAACTAACAAACTTTGTCATTCTGCTTGCAACATTCAAAAAGGGTGTTAGAGCCCCGCCCATAATCGACAAAAATCTATTTGTATTCCACAAAAATTGAGCTATGAAATTGAAATTTGATATACACATTTATAATTATTCCATTCATCAAAGTGTCAAAAATGGGCGTGGTCAAAAAACCGACACGCCCATAACTAAGGAAAATCTATATATCTGCCACAGAAACTTACCTATGAACTTGAAATTTGGTATGCATTTCTATAATTATCCAATCCATCGATGTGTTAAAAATAGGTGTGGCACGCCCACATTTTACAAAAAACCATACTCAACTAAAAAACTCGACTTGCCTGATGATATGTAATACATACACTATTAGAGGGCGCAATATATATACATTCGCCACGCCCACCATTGTAAATGTGGAGAATATTTAAGATTTGACCAAAGCTAAATTTAGTTTTCTTACTCGTTGTACATAGATTCTCGTAGAGTACCAATAAAAATTTTCATTAACAACGGACATTAAGACAACTTGTGAAATTTACGAGTTCTTATCGGAAATGTTTACTTTAACGAATATATGAAAAAAGATTTTTAAAATAAATATGTTTCTGCGGAGATTTGCACTTTAATCCTTTGAAAAACGGACCAGTACTTAAAGCAAACATTAAACAGTCTGGCAAACCAGAAACACAATCTTAAGTTTTATCATAGATTTCCTTGTTCAACTTGTTAACAATATGACTGCTGATGCTTGATACCTTTTGGTGGTGGTCTTGACATTCTTGTCAGTTTACCTATTAATTAATAGTTATGAAAAAAAAAAAAACAACAGATCACTTTGCTTTGTCATTTAATTATTTTCTCTCTTTCTCTCTACCCGACTCAAAATAAAAAGCATCCAAACAAACACAACAATTGATGACAATTTTTTAATTGTGTGTGCTTTCCTCTTCGGGTTTCATCTTTGCTTCACACTTTTTACTTTTCCTATTTTACAATACAAAGCGGTATTTGTTGCGCGTTCGCTAGATATTATCATGGGCAAATCATATTCTGTCCTCGAGAAATGTACTTTCCAGTTAACAATTATACGGAATACAATAGAACATGAATCAAGTTTCATTTTAAAGGCAAAATGTTTGAATTGGTTTTTCGTAAGGTTTTCATACATCTACATACTCTAACCCAGGGAGAGACAGGCAACCGTAGCTGTAGTATTACAATTTAGATGGTCATCATTAGACATTAATAAACTTGTCATGACTTCCTCATTAAATTCTATTAGAAGTACGTCTGTGGTTTTGCTTCTTTCCAACAATAGCCCTTTTTTTATTAATGGAATGAAGAAATAGAAACACGAAATAGTAAACGTGATATATTTTCTTTAACAAATTGTGGGTTATCAATAAAATTAATCTGTCCGTCGATCTATCCTTGTAACTTTTCCATCAAAAGCATTACACTAGCGGTCAAACAATCTAAAAAGATGGAACTACAATAATTTTTGAAGTTAAACAATACAAAATAGCAAACTTGACACAACTCATTCATTAAGATATAGCTTGAGAATGAGAATAGTCTGTCGGTGCGTTTTTCTTTTCCTATAAGTTAGGGTAGAACATTAATAAAAAATAAGAATTGTTGTTGTATTGTGATTTTGTTGAATATTACTTAACAAAAACAACAACAAAACAATATGTAACCAAATAGTGTATAAGTGCTGGTAACGAATCATTTCATTTTCATTTCATTTTATAATTTCTACAAAAATTAATGAATTTTTATTACATTTTTTTTTTCTTTTTATACTCTTCACATAAGGTGAGGGAGGTTTACTAAGTTTGTCATTTCATTTGCAACATTTAGAAGAGGCCTACAGCTTCAAAAACTGAGTCGCTGTAGATATAAATGTCCGTATGTCCGTGAATTTGAAGCTGAATTTTTCTACAGAAACTTCCAGTTTCTGTACGCAGATCACTATTTAAATTGAACAAAAAAAACCCACGCCCACAACCGATATAATTATACGTATCTGCTACAAAAATTGATGTATTATATATGTCCATAATTTACAAAAAACCTTTCTCAGCGTAAAACTTGACTTTTACGTGATACATACAATATTAGAGGACGTAATAATCACGCCTACTGTTTATATGTAGGTCTGGACAGTATTCAAAATAAGCAAAATTTAGTTTCTTTCCTGTTTTGGTTTCATTTTGATTACTTACAATTTCTCGGGAAATTGATTCTTTTCTTTTCGTTTGTGAAACACAACGACAAAGATAATTAAATTAGTATGATTTGCAGTGAAATTCCGAACTCAGGTTATACATTTACAAGAAATATGATACAAGTGGGAGTTTGCTACGCTTTGTTCTTCTGTTCGTTCGTTTTTTGAGAAGATAATAGAAAAAATTTTACCACAACATGTATTTTTTATAAAAAAAAAAAATCTAAGAAATATTTAAATAAAAGGAAAACTTTGCTAATTTATAACGCTTAAAAAAATACCAAAAATAAAAATAAATACTTTGCCATCCAATCTTAACGAAAATAATGAAATGTAACATAAACAAAAAAAAAAAAAAAAACATCACGCTTCCCTTCCACTCATTATTTACTATGATGTAAGGAAGGAATGGGAAGATGTTTTGTTTGTTTTTTTTTTTTTAGGGAATATTACAACTTTTAGTGGAAAGATATATTTTCCTAAACTATCTCTTTCTCTCTTTGTATTTCCATTCACTATTTTATCTACCTTAACAGCTTGTGTCGGTAGTTCTTATATTTTCCTGTTACCGCTGCCATGGTTGCTACCGTAAAACTGCTACAAAACTATTTGCAAGTAACAAGTTTTGTTGGCATATACACCCACCCGCAATATACAGATAAAGAGCAAGTGGCTCTGCTGGCAACAAACAACCAAAAGCGAGTCATATATCAAAAGATAGGTTAAAAAGATATTAGAGTTTGTGGAGAGAGTAGTTTGGGAAAAGGCCTTGGTGTAAGCACAACCACCCAACAACACCCAGTCACACACACACACTTTTCTTGCGGTCCGTTTGTAGGTCTGGCAAACATTTAACATTGATAATTAGCTTTATAAATATTGGTGGGTATGTAAGTATTTATAAGTAAAGTTCATAAATAAATTTTCATCTAAACATTGTAATTTGCAATGAAGTGGTAATTTTACAAAAATAAATAACACTCAACTCGGTTTGGAGAGGTATGTTTAGAAGGTCTTCATTACAACTACAATCTCAGATAACAATTGAATTATACGTTATACAGAAAGCCAGAGAAATTGTTACGAGTTTATAGAAACCGATCATTTATCACCCTATAGCATCATCGGCTCAATTTTTTATTGTGATCAAGAGTACATTCGTTTTGAAGGATTTCTGATTTGAAACTTTAAGTAGAAAAAGTTTCAAATGGTGTAACAAACTTAATATACCCGCCATCTTAAGTAGAGAATATAATGACAATGACAGTAACAAAAATGACGACAACAACAATAATAATAATAAACCTAACAATGAGTTGAGCCATACTACTATTGGACGTACAGACATTTGCGTCAATATCAATTTAAATAATTACTGAATTGATTAATAAAAAATGAAAAAAAATAGTACAAGTAGTTAAGCGGAAAGTCAATAAATAAAATCAGACAACTATATTAATGTTGTATAAATATATATGTGCGCTATGTGTAAGTATATATATACAAAATTACTTATATATTTATATGTATAACTATAACTACTCCATACATTTTTTATAGGGAAATAATATATTTTATTATTATGCGTGTTGTATGGAACTGAAAGAAAATTGTTGAAAAATAGAAACATTCCATATATGATATAAATCGTACCAACAATGAAGTAATATTTTAATATAACTTTTTTCTTTTATATGACGCTGTCGCTGCTATTATTGTTGCTGCTACTGTTCTCTTACTAACTGAAAGCTTTTACATGTTTGGCATAAAATAACAGTTACAATAAAATAAAAAAAAAAAAACCAAAACTTTATCCGCAACTTATCATATGTAATGTCAAGAAAATGCATCAATACAAAGAGGAGGAAAAAGAGAGCGAGAACATTATGCAAAAATATATACATACGAGTATAAAAACAAAAACGCATACATATACATTAGTTTTCGTATATATTCAAATCAAAGTGTTTTTTTTTTTTTTTTTTATAAAAAGAAAAAACAAAAAGTGTGACAAACTAAGGAAAACAAAAAAGGAAAAGATTTCGTCTACATATGTGAAGGAAACAAATAAGAAATGTGTCAAAATTTACACACAACCAAATGCAGGCATATTGCATTCTTGTCAAATTACAGAAAACTTGCATGCATGTGAGAGAAAAACAGAGAAAAAGCAGAAAATATTCTTAATCCGGAAAATAGGTGGAATATTGTTAGATTGAGATATTGCGTGTGGGAGTGTGAGTGTATTATTGAAAACTAGATAAGTTGGTTTTGTGACGTGACATACTGTGATGTGACTTGATGCATCCTAATCACTATAGTTCAACGGATTGTTTGCAGTCAAACTGAACAATAAACTGATCACTTGATTTTCAACCATCACCAATCATCAAGTAAAACTTCTTAGCAGTTTTCCTTCTACTCTTTTCTACAAGACGCCAGTACAATCTATGCCATGTGAATAAATTGAACAAACTCTCTACATAACAATCATACGCAATGATATCTAAATACGAATACATATAAATAATGCATCTGTGAATGCAAAATTTGCACGACCTTCGGTTAAACTTTTTATATGATTTCGATAATTTATTATATTTAATTTGAAAATCGAAAATAATTGACAAATATTTCTCAAAAAAGAAACAAACAAAACAAAAAAAACAAATTATTTTCATCCATTTATATACCGGCCACTAAATGAACTCCCTAGTGAATTAGCCAAATATTAAATAACAATAAAAATGTCCCTCAAAGTCAACACCATGGGAGACCAATTAATAAATCAAGCTATTTACACTAACATGCAACAAAACAATGCAAACGTTTTAATGATAATTCAATTATATGTATGCGATACACAATAAGATTTTATTTTGAAACACATGTGTGCGGACTATTTTTTTCCAGTTCCAGTTCTGAACTAGCTTTATTTAATGGTTATTAACATTACATACAATATATGCAAATAACGGGTGGAAAAACATAATAATTCATTATTCATCATAATATTACAATACAACAATAAAAAAAAAACATGTAAGAAAACTAAATTTGGGTTAAGCCAAATCTTAAATACCCTTTATCTCCACAGTGGGTGTGGCAGGTATATGGTAACGTTCTATAATAATGTATGCATTATGTACGAGCTTGTAAGTCAAGTTTTATGCTGAATATAATTTATTGTACATTGTGAGCGTGTCTCTTATCCGACCATCCGCCCATTTTAAGCACATCAGTAGATAGGATAACTTCCGATATATATATAAAATTTTAGACTCATAGGTCAATGTTTGTGGCAGATATATAGGTTTTTGTTGATTGTGGGCGTGGCTCTTGACCTACTAAACCTTAAAGTGTCTGAACACAATTTCAGCTCATTATCTTAAAATTTACTCCTGTGAGAATGCCAACATTAGACGGACGTACGGACATGTCTAAATGCTGATCAGAAATATATATACTTTGTAGGCCTTTTTCTAGATGTTGTAGCAAACTTAGTACTCGTATACTCTCCATCTTATGTGTAGAGTATAATAAAAAAATACAATAACACAATTTCCTGGCAAATAGAAAATGAAATTGTTGGAAAGCAAAAAAAGGGAAAAAATTATTAAATAATAGAATAAAAATAATTGACAATTAAATACAATATTTATTGTATAAAATGTAATTAATTGTTTGATATTATTACAACAAGAACATAAATATAAAAACGTTTAATCCTTGTTTATACAGCACACACATACAGTCCACAATATATGCGTATGTATAAAACACGTCTTTATAACACAATTCAAAATGAAATTTAAATCAATTGCAGCAATTTAAATAAAAAATATCACCATTAAAAAGTAAAAACATCAAATGATTTATGTGTACACACAAAACATCTCTACGATTGGTTTTTTTAAGGGGAAGAACTTCTTTTCTTTTTTTTTTTTTTTTAACTAAATAATTTTTTTTTTTAAAGTGAGGTATACTGGAGATATAGTTCACAAGTCAAGTGAATTTTCCGTACAGAACATAATTTGACATAAATATACGTTTTCGGTTATTCAAGTTTTGGCCTCATCTACATGTAGTTTTTTTTTGGTTATAATTTTTAATTTTTTATAAAACTAAAAACGTTTCGTTTTTATTAATAAATTAAATTTAATTAAATGAAAATTCCATATATTTCTTTTAACTGAAAACATTGCAGTCGCCATAGAGAGATATGCCAATAAAATGTCATATAATGACATCATGTTCTACTTGTGTCGTCTTCACTTGCTTCTGTGCCATCTTACACCTTTTTTTTTTTTTTTTTATCTACTTTATAGCGTTTCATTTCATGCACACGACACGACCCACACACACATATATATATACACATACGTATCATATATTACTAGTTAAATCTAGCGGTGATATTTAACGGATCCAGCACGTCTATCTAACTGTAACAATTGTTCGTTATACTAACATTTAGATAGATTTTCTTTTTACGTACTTACATCTTTATATACATACATATATGTGTATCTATATATGTATTTAAGATTTAAAAAAAAAAAAAGGAAAAAAAATCACACTTTGTATTAAAAAAATAATAATAAAAGAAATTTCACCAAAGACAGTGGAATGCTGTAATGATAAAAGCAGGAGTCAGAGAAGGGGTGACAGAGAGCCAGAGAGCCAGAGAAGCTATATGAAAGATAATGCCGTTACCCTTTCTAACTTTAGCTGACAGACAGACTTTAGATGCATGATGCTGCATGCATCTAAAATCTAATATATGTAAACACGTAACTTATGTTGATTTCGAAGAATATTTTGTTATTGTTGTCTTTGTTGTCGTTGTCGTTGTCGTTGTCGTTGTCGTTGTCGTTGTCGTTGTCGTTGTCGTTGTCGTTGTCGTTGTCTGCTGCTTTCTTTTGCCATAACTAAATTATTCTGAACACGTTACACATGTTATACCATAATATACACACACATATATACTGTGTTTGTATATATATGTTATGTCGGCTATTGCATGTGAATGATGGTAGTGAATAATGATAGAATTTATATTTGCTTTACGCTTCACTGTCACGTTTTGCATTTTATTTCAACTAATATTTTCATCTTAAATTAATACACATCCTCTGCTTTTTGGACTTTCACTACATAAAACATATATTTCAATATTTTTTTTTCTTTTTTCTTTCTTTTTTTTTCTATTTTTAGTAACATTAAGAGATTATAGGGATATTTCGAAATCTTGTAGATATTGTTATACATTGTATATTATAGGGTATACAAAGTTTGTTCGCTTAATAGAGAAAGAGACCCTTTAAAAAATATGCGTGTTTTTTATATTTTTTTGTAGTAGCGTTCACTACATTTGATTTAAAACGAAAGTACATAATTTATGACATTCTACTCGTCAAGCCCTTTCATTTCATACCCATATTGAATATATTGTGAATTTAACATTTTTGAACGATAACCATATTGGATTTAGTAAAATGTCACTTTGGTTATGGCGTTCTACTCCACGAATCCTTTTATTAAATACCCACATCATTTAGATCATCGCTCCAAGGGCATTATCGACTATAAAATTTTTCCAAACCGTTTATTGTTTAAGTAAAAGTTTTTTATACGTAAACAATAAAATATGCACTTAAGTAAAAGTGTGTAACAGACAGGGCACAACAGTGCATGATTATATAAATTTAAATCAACTTATAAACCCACAGCCTACTACACGCTAAATTATAATAATTATTAACGTATAATACACTTAACTTTTAAACAAAGAAAAAAAAATTAAAAGAAATTATGAAGAATGTTTGAGTGTTTAAGGCGTATAGGATATATATGTAAGTGTGTGGCTGGTTGTCGCATTAAAATGCAGCTTTCATTGTTTGCCAAGGACAATGGAACACGCAATGGAAAGCAAGAAAAAAATGGAAAATAATGGAAATTATGAAAAATTTTCTGTCAACCATAAAGCACTCTCTGTTAATATATTCAAAACGTGAAGAAATTCTTTGAAACACAATTTCATGTGATTAAAAGAAAAACAAGTAAGAAGACAATTAAGTACTCTCAACATCTGCAACGACCGGTAGGCGTGGCAGGTATATAATTATGCCTCCTAATAAGGTTTGTATTACGTATCAGCTTTCAAGTCGAGTTTTGCGTTAAGTATGTTTTTTTGTAAAATGTGGGCGTGTTTGTTACGAACTACGCCTTTTTTTTATCACATCGATGGATAGTATAACTATTCATATTAAATTTCAAGTTCAAGGGGCAATTTTTGTCCATTGTGGGCGTGGCACTTTACTAAATTTTGCCCATTTGAAATAGCGATCTGCCAGCAGAAACTAAAATTGTTTTTGTACAAAATTTCTTAATATTTCTAATACCAACAGACAGACACACGGACATTCTTATCTAAATCAACGCAGTTTTTGATTTTGATCAGAAATATATATACTTTGTGGGGTCTCTGGTGCCTTTTTCTAGTTTTTGCAAACGGAATGACAAACTTAGTATACTTTCCATCTTATGTGAAGGGTATAAAAAGGAAAAAACAAATATTATTAAAGCTTGTCCTCATATAACAAAAAAACATAACCCAAACTAATCACCAGATAAATATTATAAATCTGCACAAAAGAAAAATTGAATTAAATTTTGAAACTCATTCTTGGTTTGGAAGCAAAACAAAATAAATAACTTTTCATATATATTTTTCTTGCACCCACCCATTTACCCACATTAGGGGTCCTTAAGATATTTAATATATACTTGCTGCAGACGCTAAAGGGCAGCCATAATTTTACATGTAATCAAGGATTAAAGAAAACCAATAAAAGCCTTTAGCAGCTCAATACACCACAAAACTTTTACTTATACATATATATGGAATAGAGAATAGAGAGAAAAGGGTAACCACGAGAAAAAGGCAAATAAAATATTTTATTAGGTTGTTATTGATATTTGAAAACCCTACATGTTGCAATGAGTTATCATTCATTTTGAGCTAGATAAAAGCATACTTTGTCGGTACGTCCATCCGATATGATGGTAACCACTTTATTGTTTGCCTTTGGAATTCTTCATATCTATAAAGATTCTTGGTAAATTGTACGCGTGGCATTTTCTAAAAAAAACCGCCTTCTTTATATAGAAATGAAAATTTTTTATCTACAATTAACTTTTGTAACCAAGATTTAGTCTGACAAGTAGACACTATTAGGGAAATTATTAGCGAAATCATTTACCTTTCACGCCCACCATTTGATATGGAGGGTATTAAAGATGTGGCCTAAGCCAAATTTTGTTTTTTTCATTTGTTTTTATATTCTTTCGCTTGCACTAAGCAGTTACCCATGTTTTACAAGTTTTACTTGTTTTGGTAAAAAAAGAAAGAAATTTTGCTCTAAAACAGCAACCGCTACAAACATTTATAATAGACTGTGTACATATATAAATGGTCTATACTAGAGCTGTGGCAGCATCATTTAGGCGGCCAAGTAAACATGCACAATTTTCTCAATTGTGCTAGAAACATATTTACAGAGGCTGAATATTTTTCTTTTTCTACTTTGCTCTATTTCAAACGATTTGAACTGTTACCGTTACTGCTACTGCTCGTTGCCACCCATCTGACTTACTACCACTGCAAGTGGATGATGTTCAAGTTTAATGTATAAACACAAACTAATACATATGCATACTTCATGTGTAAATCGTATGTACGTAATGGTCATAATTTTCAATTGCAACTGTTTTTGTGTTGAGTTGTTTGTTTGTTTTTGTTTTTGTGGTCTCATGTTTCTTTCGTTTTTTCCCTTGAAAACTTCCTGCAGTATTATGCTTACAGCCAAATGAAACATATACGAGTACATACATATGGTACTTTGTATATATAAATGTGTGTAAGTGGTTGTGCCAGCATAAGTATATTTTGCTCCATTTAAACTTTACCGAAAACAGAAATCGAATCTCAGCATTATACACACGGTCGGTCCACACATATTTCATTTCATTTTACATGTATGCTGTTAACATTTTGTAGGAATTTATTTACGCTCAATTAGTGAAAAGGTCAAAGGTTTTCCATTACATCATATACAATACATTTCAACCATTGTACAATTTACTCAATCTGTGTAGATGATTATATCCGTTTATAATTATATGACCTTTGACATCAATATAAAATGTGTAATTAAAAAAGAAAATTTATAAAATTTGTGTTTTTGCTTGTAAATGCTTAAGAAATGTGTATCAGCGTTTACATGAAATGAAATTTTGTCTCATTTAGTGGAAAGAAATTTGAAATATTCTAAAAAATATAATTATATATACAAAATATGCCAAAAATATGCAAATTAACTGTGAAAAATTATGCAAAATATCAAAAAAGGGAATGAATGGTATTTCTAATCAATGTAAGCTTTAACAAAATAAGCATAAAGTATGCAATATATGCCAATTATACATGACGTATTCGAAAAATATGCAAAAATAAGATAAAACATTTAATATTAAGAAATATGCTAAAAATATGCAAACAAAATTTAACAAGATTGACTTAAGCTAAGTCTTAAATGTTCAAATAGTGGGCGTGGCATGTATACCATTACGTTCTTATTCATTTTTACAAAAGCCAATTTTTTTTGTGAGAAATTTTTTTGGATTTCAAGCGTTTTCCTCAACCGATTTTGTTCAGTTGAAATAACAATCTAAGTAAATAGAAATGTTTCTACAAAATTTCAGCTCAATTGTTCAATATCTTTAAATTTCGAACAATAGATGGACAAACGGACGGACATGTCCAAATCGACTCAACGTACTGCCTCATTCTGCCAACGGAACGGTAAACTCAATTTATCTTCATTACCATGGCGGAGAGCGTAAAAAAAATGTTCACTTTATTGTTTCTTCACATTTGGCAACATATGGTGAAATTCTTCCGTATACACATTTCATAGCAATTTTGTTATATTTTCATCATAAATTGTCCAATAATTGAATTGAAATTTCAACTTTAACTGAATACACAAGAGCATGCAGTGCACGTAGAAGAGAGAGCACAGCATGACTGAGAGGTAACACATGAAAGGTTAAAATAAAGCACAAAAAAAGAAGCCGCACCGGATTTTGGATTAAGAACTAGAAAGTTTGCCAAAATAAAGCCATTAAAGTATAAAAAGCATAAACAACAACACTAACAATTTACTTTAAGAAAAGAATTTTTTTATTAAAATTTACAATTGAGACGAAATTTTTTTTTATTTACATTTCCAGTTTAAATTGAAAATAAAAATTGAAATAAATCAATTTTTTAAATATTGAAAAAATAAACAATTTGAATTGAAAATAATGTGCAAGAATTTGATTAAAAAAAAAGAAAAAAGAAACAAAAAAACTTAATTGAATTACTCCAATCAATTGTTATGATCAATTGGTCGCAAAATCATCTCTTTTTGAAAAATTCTATTTAACTTTATTCATCTGGTTTATAGCGTATTTGCAATTGGATTAAAATTGTTATTATCTACCTGCCAAAAAAAACCAACAATAATAAAATTTTATTAAAACATAACATAAAACGAAACGGACAGACATGCAGCACAAAACAAATAAAGGTTAAATAGAATTTGTCTCCATTTTTATTCGATTATTGATGGGTGTGTGTCATATACACAAAACTGAAAACAATAAAAAAACCAAGGTGATGGCAGCCAAAAGAAAAATTGATATTAGAATTATGCATGCATATAAATACGTGGTACATACATCCGCACAAGGACTCAACACATGCCCATGCACTCCTGTGCTTCTATTTTTATAGTGTTGATGTTTAAATATTATTATTGTTGTTGTTTCACTTTTCATGCTGTATGTGTTCAAAATAATAAAAATGTGTTTTTTTTTTGTCATGTTACATTCTAATGAAAAATTTAATAGTATTTTGTTTCCAACTTGTTGGCTTTATATTAAGATAAAATTTTTATGTTTTTTATATCGTTTGCATTAAATAAATAGACTAAGCATGCCTTTCCGTTTGCAATATCCACAAGGAGGCGTCTGAGAGCAAAAGTATATCCAATTTTGATCAGCACCTAAAACTGAGTCGATCTATTTGTGAATGTCCGGGTGTCTGTCTATTGATGGCATCCTCACGGGCGTAATTTTGAAATATTGAGCTGAAATTTCGTTCAGACACTTTTGGTTTTTGCAGGCAGATCTCTATTAAAAATGTGAAAAATCTATCAAGAGCCACGCTTGGCAAAAATGGGCATGGCCAGATAACAAACACGCCTCTAATAAACAAAAATCTTTATAACTGCCACAAAAATTGACCTATGAACTTGAATCCCCTCCGTCGATGTGCCAGAAATGGCCGTGATCGAATAATAGATGCGGTCACATTTCACAAAAAACCATACTCAACTAAAAAACTTGCCTTGCCTGATGATACGTAATACATACACTATTAGAGGGCGCAATATTTATATATACTTACCACGCCCCGGTTGTGGATACGGAAAGTATTTAAGTTTTGGTTTAAGCCAAATTTAGTTATCTTAGTTGTTTGTTTTGTTTTATTTATTTTGGTTGATTAAAAAAAACACTTATACGCCTACGTATACTTTTAATCCAATTAGTTAAGTTTTTGTTATCAAGTATAATTAATTTAAAACATTACATTTTTATAATCTCTACATTAAACGGAAAATGTTTTGCAACTATGAGAAGAGGGTCTTATTTAGATTTCATTTAGTATTTTTATTCTTAATCAGCCACTATTGTGAGTGTGTGTTGATGTCCTTTTGGTAGAAATAACGCGCTTGAAAAATTTAGATATCAAATTAAAATTTGATATTCTTAGTTTATGCCATTGCTTTTCTATGGGTTGGATGCGCCTCCTAAAGTCAAAGCTGCCAAGTTACTCATTCATAATTATCTCATGATCGTTGTGATCGTTGTGACGGGGGTCAAATATTAGGCACGCTCTTAATTTACAAAGTAAGTAAACAATGTAGGGTATTAAATGGTTTATGACATTTTCATTTCTTTTATTTTATCTTATATGGTTATTGGTCTGTACGTCCGTGTTACTGTTACTGTTGTCCGTACGTCCATACACATGTATATTTATTATTAAGAAAATTTCATTCAAGCATGACGTACAACTGCTTTAAGTTCATTTGAAACTATATTATAAACATCGTTCACAATTGTTTAGATTTTTACTTGATTTTTATTTTTATTTTTTTTTTTTTAATATTTTTTTTTTTTATTGTTATACATGTTTATAATTTTTTATTTTTATACTTTAGATGTTAAATAATAATAAATTTAATTTTTTTAATTTTAATTTTAGAGTTTTCAATTTTTTTATTACATTTTTTAAAGTTTTCTTTATCATTTGTTATGTCCATACGTCTGTCCTTTAGCTATTATTAAAAACCATTAATTATGTTTTACATTATGCATGTAAAATATAAAAAATATATTACGGAAAAGTTTGCCTTTTACTTATTTACATGCTGTCTCATTCACATTATGACTAATTAACCACGAAAAAAATATTATAAAAGAGAGTCAAGTCAGCTCGTAATGTGTTTCTTGGCGATAAAATCAAAAGGAAAACACAAAATCAACCTCTTAAATTATACCTATTAATATAATAAAGAAAAGGACAAACTGAGGCAGATGTGTATACAATATAATGAAAAGGAAAGAGAGAGAAATATCAAGTAAAGTCCATTAAAGTGTAATTAGGGTCAAATTATGACTACACTCGTAATTGTAAAAGCTTTGTTTCTTTCCCCAACACTACCTCTCGAGTCCTTTACACAAAAATTTCCTGCAACATACATTTTGTACATACACATAAATGTTTAAACAAATGAAAAGTGGCTTTTCATTTGTTTGTGTGTATGTAAGGAAAATGTCATAAATTTTATCTGATATATTGTATAGAAAAAGTTAATAAAAAAACCGGCATAATTGTGTTAATGGTGCTACACATAGATAACCAGCATTTAACACACACACATAAGTGTAGTATCATATGCACTCGTACACGTACACGTATACTACATAAAAAAAAGCCTGTCGTCACCTACCAAAGCATTAAAAAAGAACTTTTTTTATTATTTATTCCTATGTCGTGTACAACGAGTTAGCTCATTTTTTACATAGTTCATCGATTTGTTAAATAGTCAAGATGAAGCCGTCAGAAAAATACCATCGACGCTTGTACGTGTAAATCAATTACATGCTTGTCTGGTGTTGTTCTACATATATGTAGATGGATGTGTTTGCCCTTTTCATATAGCCTATATATCAAGTATAGTAAAATTTGATGCTACTGCTGCTGCTGGCGTTTGTTGCTCAACTTCCGTCTTTACTAGAGAAATGTGAAAAAAAAATGTTTTTTTCCTTTTTCTACAATATAGTATAAATGTTATAGCATGAGAGGTATATTTTTACATGCTTTTATATATATATATACATAAAAAGAAGGATATATTGTATATAACACCAAATTGATTTATGACAAATCTATAGAAGAAAACTTTGCACTAAAATAATATTTTTTTGTTTTATTGTTGTTGTATAAAATTTAAGATTTTTTGTTACCGCTTATGCTTACTTTTGTATATTGGCAGTGATCCATATAAAAAAATGATTACAATAGAGAAACGATTATATGGACGCATGGACAAATGGAGTATGTTAGTATGAATACACAAATAAATAGTCTACAAGTAAGAAAATGGAATGTTTGTAACAAATTTTATACATAAAATTTCAAATATTTTGATTGTAAATATTTTAAAAATCATATGGACGTAAGGACAAATCAAGTGTAATGATATGACATTATAGCCAAATGGAATACAAGTACGTATAAATGAAGTTAGGGTCAAACAAATGTATAGTTATTGAAGGAAATTTTCATAAAAAGGAATTAATTTTAAATTACGTTAAACATGCGGATAAATGAACAATGGCATTACAATGATACGGACGTACAGACAATGATTTAAGGTAATGTATGTGATAAGAAAAAACTAAATTGGACATAGATTAAATCTTTAATACTCTTCACATATAGTCAAACTAGAGGCATAACATATACCTGATTAGGCCTTCTAAGCCACTACTGAATGTTCCTGGGTCAGTAAGACAATGCATTGATGGAAGTAGAGAAAATATTGCAGCCGTTCACGAGAATTGAGAATCTCTTAAATCACATTTGTGGCAAATATTAGGTTGACTTACTTCCTTAGAAGATCAAATTAACTTCAAAACTGAAGCCTCTTGATTATTTGAAACGCCGCAACTTACGTTATGTCCTTATTGAAAAGCCTTTTATTTGTGTGTAAACAAGTAATCGGTGCTCATTTTTTCAAATCAAATCAAAGTTTTTCAATAAAAATAAAAACAAAACAAAATAATGTAATGTCCTTTTTACCACCACTACACATATTCATACATATTTATAAAACACATAGACGGACAATTAAATTTCTTTGCTTATAAATAAAAGCCCCAGCGTCAGTTTAATGTTGAACACAAAGACACATAACTCTGTGATATGTATTCTCTAGGCGTACAAAAATAAAAAGCAACAACAGCAACAACATACCAACGAGAAGAACACGTTTAAAGCAAAAGTCAAACTTCCATAAACCTGATGACCAATCAGTTTGTAAGGTTTTCTGTACTTTGATATTTTATGTGCGTGTGAGTGTGTGTGTATACTGTTACGTATTATATTGTATTGTATTGTTTTGTACTATGCTTTGTCAGATTGTGTATGCATAGGGGAATTTCTATTGTTGTACAAATATTTATTATATACGAGTACACATCAGATAATCAGTTGTCCTCTCTCTCTCTCTCTCCATCAGAATGATGATTTTTGTTGGTTGGTAAAATACATACTTTATCAGCAGCAGCAGCAAAAAAATCTGGAATGCCAACATTTTTATCTGTCTCTATGTTTGTATGTGTGTATGTATGTGTATGGAAATTATGTGACTACCCAAACATTTGTGGGCAAGTATTAGTTAGTTGCTCTTCAGGCTTGTCTGCCTGTTGAACTGATAAAATGTCATCGCTTACAAAGCATGCATAAATGTTAGAAAATAGTTTTTCTTTCTTTATATTTCCCTTTTATTTTTTCTTTTTTCTTTTTTTTTTAATTTAGGTCAAGAGTAAAGGATTGTCTCCCTGTTTAGTTGTTCTATCATAAATTGGATTTCGGAATTTGCATTTATGCTCGTTAATATTGTTTCTTGCCTCTTCTCTCTCTTTCTTTCTTTCATTCTTTTTAATTCTATTCCCTTAACAACATTAGCAGCCACATCAGATGATGTCAATAAATCATTTTTAACGAGATTTTTCTCAACTATTCCGAGAGAATTTTTTTCAATTTCTCCTCTTTCTTTATATTGTTCTGCTTCGTCTTCTTCTTTTTCTTTTAGATTTTTTTTTTTTTATTATTCTTATTTTCCAGTGTCATTCATATCATATAAGTGCAAACGCATGATATATAACAGGGGTTCTCAAACTTTTTTGAGCTGCTTAAACCTACAAATAACTTACACGGAACCCTAAAGGTTTAGTTATGACGAAATGTGTATATGTGCCAATTGATGATATCAAACACCAAAGAGATTCACGGAGCACACTTTGTGAAATGCTGATATATATAATACTTGCTTGTACAGTGTATACAATATTATACAAGTGCAGTAAAATTATTTGTGCTGACGCCTTTTTATGGCTCTTTGTGGGTAACAAGACTGATCTTATATTCAAATGATTCAAATGATATGAGAGTGCATATGTGTGTGTGTGTGTTTGTGTGTGGAGTTTAAAAATGAAGCTTTTTATTTTATTTTTTTTCTTACAGTCATAGTGGCGTCTCTGAAGAACCCACACATTTCCCTCTAAATTCATGTAAAACTCATAGAAATTACTACAAAGTTTTACAAAAAAAACAAAAAACAAAATGAACCCAACGAATGAAGAAAATAGCTGCATGTGACCATTAGGGCAAATCTCGAATATCAATCTCTAAAACTCTTCGAGGAGTTTATTACAAAAACAATGTTTATTAATCTTCAACTTTGTTGACCTCTTCAGTTATTTTTTCATATTAAAGAAAAACAAGTGACAATTTAATACACTACACCAAGAAATTATCCTATAATTAGTTTGGTTGGGATTCTTTATGTAAGAAAAGATTCAAAAATAGTCTCATTGGATCCAAATTTGGTACAGAGAGCGTAGTGAAAACTGTGCATTTTCACTATATGAAGACTTCCTTTTTAATAAGACCTTATATAGGGTTCTTTGGACTAAAATAAGCCCTGGTACCAAACTCGGAATATCTGAAAAAATGCGGCCTTTGTTGCTTTGTAAACGAACCCATTGACTGATTTTATCCACCTTCATGCAAATATTATCAATACTTTTACCAAATAACTCAAAATTTAGAATCCCTTTAAATATATCAACAAACTGTGGGCGTGGCTAATGTCTGATAATGCTCTTTAACTCTATATTTATTGCGTAGCAACTTACAAGTCGAAATGTATTAGAAATTAGGTTTTTTTTGTAAAAATTGGGCGTGTTGGTAATACTATGCCGCCCTATTTTACTAAATTGATGGTCAAACATATCCAATTTCTATGTTGTGGTTAAGTTTTTGTGTCGTTTTAGAATTGTCAACGTTTGTGTGCGTGGTTTAGAAGTGCAAGAATAACAAATTCCAATTAAATATTTTAATATTAACTACCGTCAACATTTCATCACGGACGGACATGACTAGTTAGATTCCGATTTTATTCTTGATCAAATACTTAAAATATTGCGTAAGTATGGCGGTTGCAAATGGTATAAAAAATTTAGTATATTTTTCATTTTGTATGAACAGTTTAAAAATGTTTATTATACAAAATAATCTTAATAGATATTCTTCAACAACTTTTGACCTTGAAAATGTCTTTTTTTTTTACTTCTGCATAATAATAATAATAAAAAGATAAACACACGCCAAGACGATTTCCATACATGCAAAAACAAACAAAAAAAAAAACCGGAAAACTCATTTTAACATAAAAAAAAAATAAAGACGAAGCAGGTAGTTTTGATTAAATTTTCTGTGGAAGCCGAGACAAAAACAACAACAAAACACGTAACGTACACAAACGTAAACTAACTTTTGTTATTGTTATTGTTACTATTATTATTATTATTATTATATGAATATTAAAAGGCAACAACAACACAAGCACCTTTAAACTGAGCCCAAGCTCCAAAGCACAGAGAAGGGAAGCGAGAAGATATAATAGTCAAAAGAAGTGTAATTCACTTTATAATGCCAGCTGTGTGTACCTATCTACCTATTCTATTATAAGCTATAAGAGTACATAACCTCCGAAGTCATTTAACACGATCTCAGTTAAACTACTTAGAAGACCATCCGGGACGTGTACTCGATGCATGGCAAACTATGTACGTATGTTACACACAAGACTATAATGCAAAAAATGGTATTTAAAGTATGGAAAAATAGGGGAAAGGGGGAAAGTAGGGTCATAAAAAGGAAGAGAAAAAGAGATAGTCAAGCGTATGGTAAGGATGTGTTTAACGTTTGACTTGATTACCACCACCATCACTACGCCAGAACATAGTTAATATCAATCTATAGTAAAAAGACTATTTTGTACATGTGTGTGTGCTGTACTGTGAGTGAATGGGGTTTATGCCGAGTGTGTACTTGAACACTTGTGTGAATTCATAGAGATTTGGTAGAGTATGCGGGCACGCAATTTTCACATTTACTTAGATAAAACACATACACCAGCAGCAGCCCAGACAATGTTGAATACATGCAAGTAGTAGCATAGTAGTAGCATAGGAAGAAGCAAACAGAGAGTATGATGTGCAGAGAGACAGTCGCATGCAGAAGCTAGGAGACAAGCTGATACCTGCATTTAACTGCAGTACATATGTCTGCCAAAAAAAAGAGTAACAACGTCATGTACTTACAAATAGGGCTACACGCGCGTGTGTTTGTGTGTGTATGTTAAAAATCACTAGCAATAAAAATTGTAGCCATTTGCTAAACATCAATAGAGAGACATCGTGGCTGGTGAGACAATTTTTATATTACAATGCATTGCCCTCCCTTCTCGACGCAGCTCACATGCATGCACACATGCCTACATACCATCACCATATGTAGATGCCCGAATATCTGCATATAAACATGCATTGGTGAAGTGGCTTTAAAATGAGAAATTACCCTAGAGATGTACAAATAAAATATGAATGGCATGGAATGGAAAGCAAATACGAGAAATTGTAGCATAAATGAATATAAAGCTACTTAGGATACTTGTCGTCGTCGTCGTCGTCGTCGTCATCTTTGTGTGTGCATACACACACCATGTGTAAGTGCACTCATATAATATATTTGGCTCTTATGTTTTGTAAAATGTGCTTAGAGAGCATTTGTATAAAATAACGGAAATTAAAAATTCATGTTATCCGAAATTGGTTTTTATTTCTTTTTTTGCCTTAAGAAATGTTTTATTTTTTTTATATTTGTATATGATATCTAATGCCACGCTAAGTAATTTTACATTTGCTAAGCTGTTCATATCCTCTACGGGTGTCTTTATTTTTAGACTAAGTAAATGAAATTTAGCAAATGCTCATTAAAAATTCCAACTGTTTAAATTATGAAAATATAATAAATCAAAATAAATAGCATTTAATACCCTACAAATGGCAATCATGAAATTAATTCAAAAGGACTGGTATCAATTATAAGCAGAGTACGTGTAACTAATATTTTAATAAGATTATTTTGTAAACGTAAATAAATTACATACGCAGTTAATAAAACATATCAGCCCTTAATGTCTACCATATAAACTCATTTTAATTGAATTGAATTCTGAACAAAAACTATTATTATCACAACCATAATAATGATGAATGAAATTATATATCAATTAATAGTGAAGCAGGTATACAGTGCGTGTGGGTGATATATTTCGAACTTGTGCAATATTCATATGAATGCTGCATTTAAGTTTACTTTGGACATGATTCCTTTCCTTTTCTGGAATATTAATTTAATTCAATTAATTGAACCCCTCTGGGGTATATTTTCTCAATTATCATTAAAACATCTCTTTGAACTTTTTACTAAATTTGTCGTACTTTACTTGTGACAACACTTTAATTCTACTGCTTTCTGGAGTGCACGTAATGGTTCCGGTTTAATTTTTATGCAACAACAGACTTAAGACAATGACACGAAAAGAAACAGAACAAAACAAAACAAAAAACTTGAGAAAAATGTTTAAGAACAAGTAACAAAAGACGAGTGTGTAAATCCTTCACACATAATTATGAAAAGTGCAAGTTGTACAAGAATAATGTCTGAAGCGTCAGTGCAGTGGGGGTATAAACCCCCAGTAGGACTACATCGCATATGTGTTACATGTATTGCTAACACATACACATACACATGTAACGTGAAACGTAAATACTTAAGAAAAGGAAAAGAAGCTTTTTTTTGTTTTACAATTCATCACACATGCAGATAAATGGTGTACCTTGTATACGTATTCCGGCAGAAGAAATGCATTAAAAATATTATCATTCCGTCAGGCAGACATTCGCTATTGAATATATACCACATACAGTTATATAACGGTTCTTTTTACGTACTTATGTAAAACTTTATATGTATGCACTGACATTTCTATAAAATATCCCGAAATTGTATACCACACCAATGCAGTTAACAAACACAGACTCCATAGGTATTGGATGGTGTTTGTATTGTATGTAGGGATGTATGTAAGTTCTTCACCTTCAATTGATATTATCGCTCAATTGTGTAATAGCGTGTGAAAATCGGTAACTTTTACGTTTTATTAATAATGGTTTGATTTTGTTTGCAAGTAAGAGGAGTGGTAACGCTTTTTCGTTTTAGATTTATTTCAATAGATTTCCCCGCAAGTAATTTATAGAAAATATTTCAGTACAATGATTTCGGAGTTTCTCTTTTATGTTTAAGGGCACCCCATTAATATATAAATGTAATTTTTTTCTTTATAAAAAATCACAAATGAGGAAAAATGAAATCCCTAATACGCTAAAGTGTCTTGATTTATGTAATTTACAGCTAAACAGGGTTGCCATTCCTTTTTTGTACACATTATAATAATATATAAAAAGAAACCTTTTTAAGATTTTTTTTTTTTTCATTATTTGGAAATATAAAAATTTTATAAATTTATTGATATAAAAAATATTTACTCACCTATCACCCACTCACCAAGTGTAAAATATTCCCCCTTGAAAAAAGCTTTCAACTTTCCTCTTAACAGCCCTGTCCTAATAGCATAGACATTAGAAAAGCGTTTATCAACACTACGCTACGGTGCGACGAAAACGTTACTTGCTTAGCAGCAGATAACACACCACCACGGCGAATTAGTTTTGTTTACCTATTCTTATTACAATTTTTTATGTGGTTTTTGTTTTTGTTGCTTTGTTATGCACGAACGAACGTCTTTGCAATTGCAATTTTTTTCCTTTCTTTATGCAATTGCACACGATTTTATTATTATAAACCCTATGATTCATTCACTTATTGGGGATAATTAATTGTTCAACAAAAAACGATATCTTGTGATAAATGGTGAAAAAAGACGAATCAAAAACACATAACACACATAAATGCGCCGTTCGTTTATTTAATTATTAGTTTTTTTTCTTTGTTCCTTAATTAAAGCGGTTTTCGTTACTGTTGTTTGGTATTGTTTTTGTTGCTTTTGGGAAAAATCGACCGAAAATTATCTGGTATGATCTGTGGATTTTTCTTTTCTGGTGCACACAATTTGCCACACACACCTTCAATTGTTTTTACACTTAATATTCTTTGCTTAGCAAATTCAATTCAATATAAAATGTAATTCGTTTCAAAATACGCGCACGCATTGGTAAACGGAAAAATTAACAATAAATAATTATTAATAACAAAATAAAACCACAATATAATGACAAACCCGGAATGACTGTGGAAAAAGTTTTTTTTTTACTTATAAAAAATGCAATGGCACCAGATTACAGACAGAACAGGCGAATTTCCTTTTTATTGAAAAAAAAAAAAAGAAACAACAAAGGGCATGATAAAACAAAAACAATGGCAACAACACAAATAAATTGAAAGAGATGCCACTATGTTTTGTGATTATTTTTAACTAAATCCCCAAAATAAATATTTGAGATTATGTATGTAATTTCAATAATATAAGCAAATGATTTACATATTCGATGTTATCGCTTTTACCGTAATTCAAATAGTTACACATTTGGTTTGTTTGTTCGTTTTTTGCACTTTTTAATAGCAAATAGTGAATGTTTAAAAATAAAAACACAATTTTATAACTATTATGCAACAGGTGGCGCTTATTGTTATTCATATATTAAAGCTAACATTTAGAAAATTACGTTGATACACAAAAAAACTAATATCCACATTATTTGAAGGAAAACCAAAAACTTTTTATAAAAATTTTATAATAAAAATAATACAAAATTAATAATTATAATAAAAGAATAACTAGAGCGCACGCGCTGGGCATATAACAAGAGAGGGAAACATTTACTTCTACATTATTTGGCCATTTTTCGCGTACTCCCGGCTAACGGAAAAGTACTCTTTTTCGTTATTCAAGCTTATCGGGTAAAATGGAAAAAGTGGCGACTTTAAAAAATACTATCATTGTTCATTGGTCAAAATGTCTTTTTACTTTAAAAAAATTTACTTTTGTTTACTTCTTATATGCCAAAATAATTTTATTTATTTATTTTATAAATTTGTATAAACATTTCGATAAAACATTACTAAAAAAATTTCTTATTACATAAAATGTTTGTATAAAAATTGGTCCCTCTGAAAAGTATTGCTTAAGATTGTTTTTTTTCTTTCCTTTTTTTTTTTTTGCTTAATCGTGATGTTTCCTCATTTATCCTACCATGCCCATTTCGGTGTTACTTTATCAAAATTCCATTCATCAGGATGACCGGATGGTGTTTCCTCCGCCACTGATGACCATTTGAATGGTTGCGTTTTGTAACGTTGAAAAGCTATAGCACGCACATCATTACGTATGGAACGATGTTCACTGATAATCTCTAGTTCAGCCAAGCCGACAATATCCTCAATTTGCACAGTTAAGCGATCATCTCTGATGGACGATGGCGAACTTTGTGACTTTTCCGCATTATTATCATCAATTAGTTTAGCTGGTTGCATATGTTGCACATGCATGAATATGGGTCCAGCAAATGCCTGATAATCACTCATACCCAAACGTGCATTGTAGGCAAACAATTTTATATCGATGTTACCATAAGTTTTAACCTCATCGGCCCCCAATAAATCACCGCGAAAACCATGTGTACGCAAATATTTATCAATAGCTTCTAAATTGTATAAATTATCACTTTCAGCGGTGGTTAAAAATGGTGAAGAAGAGTCTATATTTAGAGCGCTGGCTTGGAGAATCTCTTCAAAATAGGGTGTCCCATTAGCGAACCACGTTATCGGGTGTCCAGTCAGCGCTACAAAATGTTCCGTAACATCTTTGGCGTGCATAAGACCCGGCAATTGTTCAGCTATCCAGATTAGATCTTTTACAACTTGATCTTCGACGGTTTCTTCTTTCAAATTCTTCAAACTGTTTGACTCTTTGTCATTCTCCTCCATTTGATTTAATTTTTCTACAGCATTTAATTTATTTAAATCTACTATCAGCCACTGTTTAGAACCTGTAAACGGTTGTCGTGACATGGCCTTCACCCATGTACGACGAAACTGAGCCACACGATTAGCTGCCATGACACGTGCGGACAACGGAATGATCTCCTCTACACTTATTATTTGCCACAAATGAATATTTTCATTTCGTATAGTCACACCCGCCACTATGGCCTGCAGTTGCCTACCTCGGATTATGTAGAAATCATCAGTGGATGCCAATACACCTGGATATCCGGTGAATGTTATGTCCACTCCAGGTATTGTGTTTGCTTTTTGGTCCGGAGTAAAATGATAATGAAACTTGTAGCGTTTCTGTACACGTAACATGGATGCATAGCTGCCCGCTGAACTGTGGCCGAACAACAATTGCCAAGTGTTGTGACCATTACTGCTAGGTAAAATTTTCGCTATCATTGTAGCACTGGGTAAGAGGAAATTTTTCGCTTCATTATCTTTATTGGCATGAGTCCCGTTTCCATTTGCCGGGGGGAGTACATAATTTTCATAGTACACCTTAAGATCTTGTATATCTGCTGCTGAATTCATTAGCAAAAAATCCGAGAATGATATCTCCTCCTCCAGATCAGAGCGTGCTCTCTTCGCACCCTGCCGATAACCCGTTTCCAAGCCTTGCAATTGTTCAAAATATAAATTCACTTGATGCCAATAGTGATCGTTGGCAGCACTTAAAGCAGCCTTGCGTTTAATCTTAACAAAATTATCGGTAATAAGATCGCGCAACCAAGTACAAAAATTTTGCGAGTTGTCATCCCGATCGCATGAAGATTGAATTGTACTGTAAAGAAAAAACAACTAAACCACTAAACGGAACAGAACATAACAGTATTTGTCTGGTGATTACTTGAACCATTGATTGTAAATTTGATACCAGGTTAAAGCACCTTCTATGACACCAGCTGCATACGCCTGCACCCAATCGGGGTAGACGCGTTGAGTTTCAATTTCTATTTGAGACCACCTGTTGATCAATTTCATTATAAAAATAAAAATACATAATATGTTGGGTAATAATTTTCGCACAACTTACCCATTTTCATATATAGAATCTTTATAACAGATACGTGCCACGCCTTTTGGAATGCTAAGAAGATCATTTTGTTCTTTCCAGTATTCGATATGGAAGCCATATTGTCTGCTCCAGAATGCTGTAGCACAATAGGTGCCATTGTAATTGGGTCGATCCATAAAACTGATAAAAAACGCTCCGATCACCAATAAACCAGCACCGATTAATATATAAGTACCAATCCGTGTCTTCTGCCATGATGCACCAACCACTTTTAATACAGTCCCTGCCGTTTTGAAGCCGAACGTTTTTTTTCACTCAAAATAATTTAAATCCGCTCGCCGAGCGAAATCACAATATTTAATTATTAAACGGCAATAATTGGTGGTGGTGGTGCAGTGTTGAGCATTTACAACCTTCTTCGAAACGACCTTAGTGGTCATTTAGAAGTATAATTAATTTATTTTGTACAATAAATTGGAACTTTTTTGTCAGTTAGTTTAGTTTGTGGAGAGGAAGTGAGGTAAACGAATGCGCGATTTCCGTTAAGGTGAACGTGGATTGGGAAGAATTTTGTTTTTCTTTCTTTTTGGTTTTAATTATTGTGTGTTGATTAAATGTATTGGAATTTTTCCCTATTGGTGAAAAAAAAAATGTGCAAAAATTTATCATTGAAGTGGATTCGAAATTATTGTTTTTTTAAAGGTATTTATGTGTCAAGCCATCGGTCTGTTTTTTGTACTCTGCACCACATGTAACAAATGGTATTTAATTGTTGCCTGACGCAGTTGGGTAAAGGTCAGAATTAAAATCTTAATCGATTTAACCATGTCCGTCCGTCTGTCCATGTAAATTTGTGCGCAAGCTACAAGACGCTCATTTAGAAATATTTCGGCCCAAAGAAAACTTGAGAGAATGAGACCATTTTCAGAACTCCAATTTATATAACGATTTTACCCAAAGTGACTTATAGAACAAAATGAATTGTTACATAATTTTTCACTTCTATCACTTACCATTTATAGTCCCGGGTTCAGGAGTTTAAAGAAATGCCACAAGTCACCCCATTGAACTACTCTATAAAAGGAAAAATTTTAAATTATTATCGTAAAAATTCATAAAAATTATTTTTCTACTTGTTGGTGTGTGTTTTTGTTTTCAAATATATAAAATTTCGTTTAAACAAAAAAAGAGAAACAAAGATAGAATTATTATCAGTATTATGTGTATTTATAAAAAAAGAAAATATTAAATTTCCGCAGACAGTAAACAAGTCTAAAGTCATAGCAGGTAAGATCATGCACTGGCCCCAGTCTAAGCTCTAGACTAAGTAGTAAGATATGTTTAAGGATGTTTTTGGTTTGGACTTCTCGGGTAAATGATTTATTGTTTATTTCATAAAACAGAAACGCCGTCTGATAATGCGCACGCGTAAAGTATTCATTGTCTGTTTATATTTTTTAAGAATAACTTGTAAAATTTCAATTTTAAAATGAGGGTTAAACGTTTGTAAAGTAAATGAATAGTTTGGGAAACGCGTAAGAAATGAAAAGCCTAGAGAAAGTTTACAATATGTCCTAAAAAATCAAACACCGCTTAAGTTTCTTAATTCCGCTAAGCATAACCTTTTCATTGGAAAAGTTTAGTTATACATACACCTTAGGTTAATATATGATCGCCTACTCTTCTCTCGCTTTCCGCGTCTCTAAAGATTAGTTTATCATTTTTCATTATGATCAAATGTTTCTGCCTCTGAAAGAATGTGTTTTTCAACAAAAAACGTCTGATGATCGTAAATTTCCTTCAAGTGTGAATTGCCTGCATATCTATCAATTTTTATTTTGCATAACAAATGAAAATGATTTAAGAAAATAAATAAGAATTTTAATGACTTTTCTTTTGTTCATTTTAAAAGCTATTGCGAAAGAATTTTTTTTTTTCATACATTTAAAGAAACATTTTTGCCAAATTTCGCCAAAATTGTTCAGTGTTTTTTTTTTTTTTTCTAATTCCACACGCGTGCATATGGTTTTAAATTAATTGATTTTTTTCATCGAATGTCAACTTCAATACATTTATGTTAAAAAATCCATCCGGTTTATCCACAAATTGAAAATTTTAATAACATAACTCTCTACAATAAAATCATCTCCGCATGGAGGGTTAAGGTCAGTAACATTTACAATTGGTGTGTACTTAAGCAATATTCGAAGCTATGGAATGGTACAATACTGCACTTTTCCACATTGTTTACCTTCTACTTAGAAAAATTATACCGGAAGTCTTAGCAGACAAGCCGTAGACTAACTTTACTTCCTTAGAACTCTTTTCTATAAATCTTATAACATCTCACATACGTAAGGTAGTCTCCTATGAAAAAGTATTTCCCCATCAACTCAAGTTTGGGAGTATATTGCTTTAAGGAAATAGAATAATATACGCTGACTTCAAAATAATATATAAGTTGGTTCAGATTTTGTCTTATAAATCTAAAAGTTCACATGAGACATTGCCTAATAATTTTACCAGAAAAATAAGTAAAAAAATTAAATTAAAGAACACACCACATCTACACACAAACTGTGGGCGTGACAGATGCGTAATTAAACCCTTTAATAATGTCGCAATTCCGGCAATTTCCGGAATGCCTGCGCTACAATAATGACTCGTCTTAAAATAGAGGAGCGTGCTCGTCAAAGATATAGGACAGAGACTATATTACGGACGATTCAAGCTTAAGCTCTGATGGCTCTCCCGACGTAATACTTAACGGTGGTCCCGGCTGAATAACCTTGTGTTGGAATCGAATAGTAAGACGCTTTGGCCATGTCTACCTAATCGCTTGAATTTTTATCTGTGGAAATCACTCTGCAGCTCATTCCATTTAAAAAATCAGTTTTAAACTTGACGTAGAAACAAGTTGACTTGAAATTGATTACAGAAGTGTCTGTCTAGTCGTTTTTAACCATTTCAATTATGAAACTACCTGAATGAACCAACATTTCGGCTTCTTATCTCAATTTCGCGCGGTAGGAGTTGCCCAGGACACTACTATATTGATTTAGTATTATTTTTAGTATTGAACAACTTTCCATAAATCAATTGTACATGTGTATAATTCTTTATAAAATACGTTCCACTTATTTCGTTGCTTGAGATCAAAATTGATTTTCTTTTCTTTCTTTTGCTTGAATTCCCTCTTTGATGTGCATTGTGGCGTTTTTTTTTTTTTTTTTTCTTTTATTTATGACATTAAATTGATTGTTTATATATATATATTACTTTTTGCGGTATGGAATGCTTGCGTACTTTGTATCTTGAAATTTATTGTATTAACTTGTACCGGGTGCCTACTTACATGCATACTTGAAATGCATTCTTCTATTAATTTATGTAGATTTTCATAATACGTCAACAATTTACAATTACTTCAAGCTTACATCTCATCATCATCTGTTCATTATCCTCGAAACCATGTGTTTGATGGGTGATGAATCAAAAACCTAATAATCATACAGAAAATATGTCAATGTTCAAGGTTGCAAGATATTTGGCGCAACATTTTTCATCAGAATAAGTTAAATATAACGGTTTTTATACTTTTCACATATGATGGGGGGCATACTAAGTTTGTTTTTCCTTTTGCAATACCCAGAAGGTGGCGTCAGATTTTTAAAAAATCATCAAAAACTAAGTTGATCTAGACATGTATGTCCGTAAGTCCGTGTGTCCGTCTGTCTGTCTGTCTATGGTTGGCATTCTCGTATGCGGTTATTTTGACATATTAAGCTGACATTTTTACAGGCATTGTTACTTTTTGCACGGAGATCAATATATCAGATATATAATGGGCGAAGGCCACTCCCACAATCAATAAAAATCTATATATCTGCCACAAAAATTGAAACACTATTAGAGGGCGTATTTCTTCTACTATTAAAAGGCTTATTAAACACAATAGTGTGATTTAGTTTTCATTCTTCCTTTATGTCAAGCCTTACAAACCCATTTCAGTATCAATTTTAACTTCAAATATCTCAAGCACTACAATTTCCAGTTTAAACAAAGAGCCCCATGTACGCTTGGCATTACACGCATCAATGGATTCTAAATCGTTTGAAATATGTTTGCTTGATCTTCCCTTACCCAAAAAGGAGTTACACAAGAGATGCCTATAAATCCTGCGCATTTCCTTATCAAGCTGATACACTTTTGCATTTGTTATCTTGCCATGTTCGGTTAAACCTTAAGCGCTCTCATTTTGCATTACTTTCACACCAAAAAAACTATTAACTTTTTATTTAAAAGCAAAATGAAAGTTATTTTTAAACTTCATTACAAAGCATTCTGCTAAAATTAACCACCAACAGTTAATTTTTTTTTTTTTCATTTTTTGCATATATTTTTATATCTTTTGCATAATATGCATAAAAATACGACAAATATATGCATAGCATATGAATATATTATAAAGGTAATAAAAAATATAACAAAAAAGAGAGGCAGAGTAACGATAAGTGCTTGATCTATATAGGAAATGTTTACACGTGTTCAAGATTTGTGGAATGTATTGAAAATCCGCTTAAAAGTCGATTACTTATATACATACGAATATATATAAATTCACGACACATCTATACATATTTTGATAAATGTTTTTTTGTATTACTTTTTTATATTTTTAAATAACTTTTTACGTTTTACCTCTTAAAACGAAAGAATTAGAAAATAAATTAAACCACGCACGCAAACGTTTATTCACTAAGAGAGCACCAAGTGAACTGATTCATAATGTTATCTATTTTGTGGAATTTACTACAAGCTTCTAGAGACCCTGTCACCATAAGAGAATCGTTGAATTTCTACAATCAATATGAAAATTAATTCAATTCAATTTAACATGAAACGTGTTTAATATGAAAGTAGAAAAAAGCATTTGGACTGAGCGTTGAAAAAAAAAATTATAAAAAATTTATACATTCTCTGCTGGAACAGACATTTTTTAAAGCAATATCAATTGAAATTCTTAAAGTAATCGTTAAGTTTACTAAATGGTTTCTTTATTACTGATCTATGGCATAGTTTTGTGTCAAAGTACAATAAAAATATCCTTTTGATCTAAGATGGACAGATGGACATATGTTGAACTCTTTGTTAAAAAAGTGTCTGAAAGAGTCAAACATTCTTCTAAACTTAATGTACTTTATAGCTAAAATATTTATTAATTCAATGTATCCGTGAGATGTTTTTCAATCGCTTTCTCTTCTTTCCTTCTCTCACACTGAACGAATTTTCTTTTAAACATATCTAACTCTACTTGATACGATTACACTGCACTGACAGTGGTGCTATATTCATGAAACAGCTGTGTTGATCAGCTTGTTGATTCTCTCGGAAATATTGTATAATACGATATCAAGGTGAACAAGGTTTTTTATTAACTTCACATACCATACAAGTTAAACTAAGTTTATTAGTGCGTATGCAACTAACAGAAGAAGGCTTCGGGGACAAAATACTTATATTTGTGATTATTATTCAATTTAGCTATGTCCGTATCTTTATATTTGTTTTTGAAACGCTAAAAGTCAAGACATTTTGTACACAGAGTTTTCTACTTAATTGATTAAAGCCACGCCTTTAATCCACATAGATCGACATAGCAGCAACAAAAATTAAGCTGTTTAGTGCACATTTTAAAAATTAGATGCATCTATTAATGCGCGGTCACGCCCACTATTTGCAAAAAAGGAATTATTCGGTTAAGAATCTAGAATCATCCCCCACCCACTCTTTATATACAAGGGTATTGAAGATTTGGTCTAAACTAAATCTGATTTGTTGACTCTGTTTACTTGTTAATAATAATTTAATTATATGTATTTATTTATAAAACATTTTTTTTTTAATTTTAACAAATTATCACACAACCGCTACATTAATACCCGCATTGATGTACGGGTCTACACATTAAATAAATGGGTTTACAAATATTATAGATGGATAAACAATATACATAGATGAAAAGAGATATTAATGTAAAAGGATGGATGTACACTAAAATATAGACCACATGGATAAATGGAAGAACGGAAAGATTTATAACTATACCTACATATAAAAAATGTAAGTGTACATGTTTATGCTGTAGTATCGATAGGCGTACGAACGTTTAAATAAATAGAATCCAAGATATATGGATGGAGGGATCTAAAAATATACAAAATCTCATATTATTGGACAGACGGAAATACGGAAATGCAATAATTTCTTTAACCAGACGCGAAAAATATCCATACCCCTACCTACCTTCTACAATTTTAGGATGATCTTAATAAATTGTACTGAAGTTTAACATATATTTAATATACGATAATAAATATAATGTTTGCAGGCAAATAATTCTGTTAGAGATCTTTTTTATACCCTTCACATAATATTTCCCATATTATATGACTAAGTTTGTCATTCCCTCTCAACATTCATATGGAGACGTCAAAGGCTTTACAAAATAAATTCATTTTATTTCAGCAACAAAATCTGAGTCGATTTAGACATGTCAGTCCGTACGTCCGTGTATAGCAGTCTCAAATCTTGAGATATTGAAGTGAAATTTTGTCTTTACTCGTCTAATTTAAATTGGATAAAATCGTTTAAAAGTCACGCCCACACAATCCATAGAAGTTTATTTATATGCCACAAAAATATAGGTATAAGGATGAAAATTACATTATACTCAGTTATCGTAGTACGAAAAGTGAGCTTAATCGAATAACAGACACGTCCCTCATTATAAAAAACCTTAAAAAGTTTAGTTTTTTGTTAAAATGTTGTTTTTTTTTTCGCGTAAATGTTCTCATATTCTACCGAGTCAATCCCAGACAATGTCTAGCCGCTAAATGTTGATTCAATTGAACGTGAACGAAAAGCGTGTGCCCAACTTCATCTTGTTATTATTTAAGCAGTTTTTATACAATTCTATAGCAGTCATGGCTTGTATAAAATATCAAATAACGAAAATAAATATAAGCAGAATAGTGTGTGTTTATACAACATGATATATAGTTATGTGGTACATGACATTTTGCAAGACCGATAAATGAATATAAACAATTTTCCATTAAGTTTTTATTGCTTCATTTGATCGTTTAAACATATTGCTATAATGCAATGAAATCAAAGATGACTACAAAGGCGGATAATTATATTATCCAAAAAACAGAATATACTTATATACTTATGAATGGACGTATGGACAATAATTGATCTTTCGGTCTCTGTTCATTACTAGAATAATTTACTTAAAATTCAGGTTATAACCAATTTCAGGCAAAAACATTACAAGTTTAAATCATTCATCTGTTTTCCTTTTCATAAAATTTATTATTACATACGACACTATAATTAACAGACCTCACAATTAACACATCAATCAATCAAATATTTCTTAATAATAAAAAAAATGATTCATTTGTTCAAACTGTCCATTATAAGTAGAAGATAATTACACAGCATTTGTTGAAATAGCTTTGAAGAGCTTTAAATAGAAAATTTCAATATAAATTTCAATTCATTAATTCACTGATTGTATGCTTAGTACTTAATTGCATGTAATAAATACTTAAAATGGTAAAAAAAAAAAACGTTTTGTTTAATTTTGAGAAAATTTCAAAGGAAGAAAATTATTTTTAGTGTAACTTTTATTGTTAACAGTTAAAATTGTTTTTTTTTTAACCCTATATAAGATGTATTATTATATAATTGAGTCATTTGTGTCCATACGTTCGAATACGAAAATTCATTTAAAAATTATGTAAAATTGCATCCTCTTGATTGATAACAAGAAATACATGGACTGGGTTAAAAGAAATTATAAATTTATTTTATTTTAAGACTAAAATGTTTACATTGAATGCAATTGTTTTTAATTCGTTTGTAAATATATAATCGTTTAACGTGAACAGAAGGGGAGAATTGGTTTATTTTTAATACCAATCTCACGATTTTCTTCCCATGAACTTGACCCCATCATTCGCTATAACATGAAAATCTAAACAGTCACGGCTAGTATTCTTATATTTATATTCTTGTATTTGTTATTAGAAAAAAAAACAACATTTTAAACTGACATACGTTTGTTTTTAGTTGTTCTCTCTACTTAGTTAAGTTTGTCATTCCATTTGCAACACCCAGAAGGAGGCGAAGAAGACGTTACAATGTATATATAAACATTGATTAATATCAAAAACTGAATGGATCTAGACTTGTATGACTGTATGTCCGTGTTTCTGTCTGTCACGAGGGTAAATTTTGAAATATTGAGCTGAAATTTTGTACAAACACTTTCTGCACCCAAATCATTATTTAAATCGTTCAAGAGCCACGCCCATAATCAACAAAATCCTATTCATATGCAACAAGAATTGACCTATGAAGTTGAAATTTATTTATTGGTAACCGCGTTTAATAAAGTGTCAAAAATGGGCATGGTCGAATAACATATATGCCCACAATTTACATTAAATTTGACTTGCAAGCTGATACGTATTGCAAAACACTGTAAGAAGGCGTAATTATGTACCTGCCACGCCTATTCCTTGTATGTACATGTGGAGGGTATTTAAGATTTGCTCTAAGCCAAATGTAGTTTTCTTCCTTGTTTTTTTTTCTCAATTCTCACTTTTAATCATTCTCGTTGATTGTTTTTCTATTATGCATGAATGCAATATACAATATTCTCCAGCGAGTAGCGAGTCTATCGTTGACAATCTTGGCATGACATGGAAAATTACATTTTAAACAAAAAAATATTTGAAATGAAACACTTTTTGACCATTTGATAACTTAAAAATTAGAACGGACAGACGGACGGAATGTAGCTAGAGATTGATGATTGGATCTCTAGGAGTAGCTAACTTATCTTGTATGTTACATCATAGACACATTAAAGAAAGTTAAATGAAGTTGTTGTTACTGTTATAAGTCCTATTGAAAGGTCTTTCCTAACAAACTGCTCTTGTTTTATATCATCATGATCATGATCATCAGCATCTTCGTTAAACCATAGTGTTGTATGTATGTATAAATGTACCTTTAATTGGTTAAATGCATACCAGCGTAAGAATGTTTCCACAAGACATTCTTTAGCTATGGAAATACATAAATACAAACACACATACACACAAACGTATCCAGGTTATTAAACTTAAAGTTCAACAAATGCCAGCCTGAGAATATGATCATTATTGTTTAGTATGAGTTCATTCAATAAGTCTGCAGTCAGTCAGTATGTGTGTGTATGAAGAAAAACAAGAACCTCAAGGATTTTGACCTCTTTTTTTCTACTTCGTTTTCTTCCTCTTCTTTTATTCTTGTACGTACTGCTAGCTAACCAACGGCAGTGGCGGTGTCTGGAGAATTTCTTTCAAGGTTATTTATAATATTTAAGTATCTGTGTTCATAAACATTACGTGTAATTTTACATTTATTACGTAAAATACAATATAGGGAATAATTTAAAGGAAAAGCTAATAATAAGTGTTAATCGAAAATAATAATTTTTTATAAAATCTTGTACAAAGTAAATTATAATTAATCAAATTTTTATTTTATTGAAGCTGATTAACTTTTAAACACTTCCTGCAACAATTTATGTACGTACGTCCGGTAATTTCTACATAATAGCTAGAAATAGAAAACAAACAAAAAAAAAATGGCGTATAGGCGTGACTGTATAATATATGACTTATTCAAAATGGCGTAACAACACAACACAATTTAAAATGGCTGCCGCCTTAAAGTGGCTGATTATCAACTTCTTTTTAATATAAGTATCGAATGAAAAGGATTGATGAGTATAATGAAATAAAATAACTGTCATTATACTAAATCTAATATGGCGGCTGTCACAAACTGGCGAATTACTCATTACTAGATATGGGTGTCAAATCGAAGGACTTGACGTGTAGAAGTCGATATAGTAAGAGCAAGTTTTATAATTTGGATAATATATTTCTGTGAATATGAAAAAGGTCAGCGTTGTTAACGAAATGGCGGATTTTAATTTGTATTAAAACTTCACCTACTTGAACATGCAATAAAATCGATTCACAATCTAAATCTGAATCGATTTAATAATGTCTTTCTGTCCGTCTGTCTGTCCATATAGATTTTTGCCCAAGCTACGGGTCACATTTATCGAGATTTTTTTTGATAAAATTTGGTACAAGGACATGAATTGGAACAAAGAGAATCTCTATTGAAAATGGATCAGATCAGACCATTTTTAGAACCCTTCATCACATAAGGTTCTATTATAATGGACATTTTTATATGGAAAATAATCTCACTTCTTGACAAAATTTTATAGAAAATAGTTAATTAGTTAATTCATATTTGGCTGGGCCAAATTTAAACCCGATCGGACCATTTTTAAAACCCCTTCCCATACAATTATATTTCACGAAGTAATTTCTCTCAAACATAACTAAACTAATTGTAGCATAATTTAAGGGGCTAAGTGATACAGGGTATTTAATGGTCGAATTTGACCAACTATAGTATTTTTTCTTGTTCATTTGATAACATTCTTACGATAAACTTGACAGAATCCAGATAGTTTTTACAAGTATTTGACTATCGCCAGAAGATAACGAAAGTATGTAAAAAAACTATTTCATTTTTTGTGTTTAAAGTTAGCTGTACGTGCATATAATGTAACCACAACAAAATCTTTTGGGGTCAGGTAGTAAAACCTCAATGTGTAAATTGTATAACGAGGAAAAATGTTTATTTCGCACGTGTTGTTGTAAATAAATTGTGAGAAAACAACAACATCAAACGGATTATCACACTAAACAACTTACTTTCTCAAATCCCGTGACTACACACCTACGTCAATTTTTATATAATTTCTGTTTTTTTTTTTTTTTATTTTATTTTGAAGCCTAAGGAGATTTAAAGATCACGTTAATTAAAACTTTTAAGGGCTACATTGGTGACACATAAAAATTTCTTATTTAAACGTGTCGCGTGACTTGTTAAAGCTTTCTCTTTTTTTTTATTACTGTATAATAAAAATAATTAACTTTTTGTTTCAAAAATCATTTAAAAAAATTTTCCATTAAATGTTGTTATCTTTCTCTCGTTATCTTTATTAATTTGTTTACAGTTTTATTGACCTTTTATCAAAATATATTTCTTTTCAGTTATTTCAAATGATTTCCGTCAACAATTTAATTTCTTTCAATTTTTACGCTAATCACTCTGTATTGTGAGCATGTGTACCCGAAACTTGTTATAACAATTATTTAAAGGTGAACAAAATATACGTTCACGATCGCCAATGACCAAAAATCAACTGCTGTGCTGTGCTGTGCTGTGCTGCTTTATTATTAATCATCCATTGTCTTCGGTTAGGATTCGCACTCTTTATATTTCAATGATCTTCCAAACGCAACAAAACTCAATTTTCAAGTTTCTCGTTTGAAATGTTTTGAGAAATTTTTTTTCTTTTGTAAGAATTATACTCAAGTAAATAAAGCTGTTAATAAAGCACAGTGGTGGATATATGGAAATTATTATTTGTAAAATTCTTCTTCTTCTAGAACATATATATAGAACAATAAAAACGATTCATTTACGGATGATTTCAAAGAATAGATTCATACCCTATAACAATGTAACAATGCAATAGAATTCGGAAACGAATTTCTTACATAATTTGCTGACATGTATTATGAAATGTCGGGACGGCGCGTACGCCATTCCCGGCTACCAAAAATTACACGCACGAGTTATTCGCATTAGGAATAATCGCGGAGGTCAACTCAGCCGATGGTGCAATGGCCAAGCCTCACTCCGGGGGAACCGCCTTCATGATCACGGTAACCCCTACGCCAGGTAAGTATGCTTTCTTCTGCTCTCGCTCATTTATTTCAACACTAAAAAACATAAAGCCAATGAGAATTTTATTACAATCTGGAGAGTTGTACAACACAACATAAATGTTGATAATGCCTCTTACACATACATTTCAATTAGTGCTTAGCCCGGTTTATTTTACAGTGCAGACGACATAATGTGGTGGTTGTTTACAATATTTCACACATATGCAAGAAAAGGGTCATATCTTATATGATATTGCAATTGAGATATGACTCTATTTCTTGCCTGCGAGCAATCAATGTACGAATGTGTGTATTCGGTTTGTATAATCATTGGGCATTGTATACAGATTGAATAGTATTTTTCTACTCTACATCATTTATGGTACAGAATACGTTTTGTCATATGAAAACGTCATCTTTTACCACATAAATAATTCTGCACATGTCCATCTGTCCATCTGTGACGACATGTTCATGTAAATTGACAGACATTTAACTGTTAAACCTGTTCAGTTGAAATTTAATACAAATATCTTTAACTAAACTTCTTTTTTTAATAGGGACCTGCTTTGAGCCAACAAATATTTACAAACTAAGTAGTGGAGGACAGGATTCTTGAATAAAAAGCTGTATTGCTTATGAGAATTTATGTGACAATTATGGCCGTTGTGGTGTTTTTTACTCTAAAGCAGTTTTTTTTCCAAAGAAGTTAGAATCTAACTGAAAAATATTAACAAACAATTTTACAGTTTTGAAATAATATAAACTATATTATTATGATTTAGAACCATATCGGAAAATGTTTTATTTCGATCGTTATAAAATATGGTTCCATAGTGTAGCGGTTATCACGTCTGCTTTACACGCAGAAGGTCTCCGGTTCGATCCCGGATGGAACCAGTTTGCTTTTTTATTTATATAAATATTATATAATTTTTTTTTTTTTTTTAGTATTTAAAAATGTTTTAAAAATTTATCCAAAGTTTTCTCAAAACTCAAGTCAATAGACTTCACAACATATTGAACTAAATAATTGTACCATGCTTTATATAAATTTGCAATGCCACTTTTTTTATCGTTGGTGAACACAATCATGGAGAGAAGTTTTGTACATACGTCTGTCTATCAAAAAAACCGTAGAATAAAGCCGAAAAATATAACTTCGGTACTTTATATAATGGGGTAATTTGTTAATTAGGAAGGTTTTACCAAAAGAAGACTTTATTAAACACTTTACACATGAAAATGTCATTTTTGTCTGTACATCCGTTATAAGAGAAGTCGGGGTGCTACTTAAAATATATGAGTGAGATCCATCTAATATTTAAGTAAAAATAATTATATAATCAATACACAGTCAGACTTCACAACAACACGGCATTGAAAAAACAATGTATTCTATTCTACACAAATCCCTGCTTACATTATTACAGAATTCCTGATTTCACTTCCTAGCCTTACGAACAACATACCACTTTTTTTAACCCACTCTCCTTTTCATTATTTATTAATCAATGTCGGGACGGCGCGTACGCCATTCCCGGCTACCAAAAATTACACGCACGAGTTATTCGCATTAGGAATAATCGCGGAGGTCAACTCAGCCGATGGTGCAATGGCCAAGCCTCACTCCGGGGGAACCGCCTTCATGATCACGGTAACCCCTACGCCAGGTAAGTATGCTTTCTTCCACTCTCATTCAATTATTTAACCACTTTGTTGTATAAACTGTTTAAGAATTATACGAATAAAAATGCTTAGAATGTGAAGAATGTATTTATACCAGAGGTAGCAAACTTAAAAAACAGCCAAGGGATCCGATTTGTATTCTTTCTTTTATTTAAAGTAAGTAATGGTCATAAAATTTAAATATTTTGCAAGAATTTTGAAGAAAATTCTTTCAATTTTATTATCAGAACAAAATATTTACCATTGCATTGTCATGAGCTGCTTGCGGGCCATGGCTTACCTGCTATTATTATTATGTTATTGCATTCGTACTGAAAGGGCAACAAAAGAATATTTTATGGATGGGTGAATATATGCAGTAAATGAAATAAACGAGAAAATCCCTCCCAGATGTTACGCGTACTACGAACGTACATTATGTAGAAAAATCATGTAAATTTTTTAAATGAAAATTTTATTAAATATATGGACAGGACCTCACTAAGGGACAAACGAAAATTGAGCGAATCTGCTAACAGACGAGCTTCAGAGAGTCATGTATCGGGCTGACATTGTGTGGACTGAACTGTAATAAAACGAGACTGGTCCTTAATTTGTTTTTATTTAATTTTCAGCTTAAATATTTATTTGCGCTTAACATAGAATATATAAGAAACATTTATTGCACTTAATTGAATAAAATAAAACAGGAACGAAACTAAAGCTTTCTTAATTATTAATGAGAATAAAAATATTTGCATTTAATATTATACGTAATACTTAAAATTCCGCATCCGTTTAGCAATGTCATTGATGTGCTGTAGTTAGCCAATGGAAGGAATAGTAGCTGAGGAATAAGAATAATATAAACCAAGCTTGTGTGCGTAGTACAGAGATAAAGAATGCTAGCGTTAGGTGATCATCATAAATTGTATTAGAATACTGTGGTGGACGATGAAAATCGTGCTGATGAAATGTTGACATATAGTCAGCATAGGTTCAATATCTTCGGGCTGTGGTAGGCCGAGGTACACCCGAAGTGCGTGGTCGGGCCGAAGCAATAGATGATTTCGTTTGCATTGGTTGTGCAACCGAGTCGGAATTATAGCTCAAATAAACATGAGAGAGATCCACAAAATCATTGGAATCCCTGGTATTAGCCTTCGGCTCGGTAATGTGTTTGCGCATATTGTTGCCGGTGTAGGCGACACATTTCAGTTGCCATTCACCAATATCCTCATTCCAGTGCGTGTACTGATTAATCATGGATTGATATTCTTTGGGTATATAGGAGTTAAGCACTAATTCACACAAAGCCAATTCACGTGAGAGCGAACGTATGTTCTCGTAGATGGCTTCCTTTTCCCGTTGATGTTCTTGCTGTTGATCGGCCAGTTCCGCCTTAACGCCCATTAACATTTGCATGACTCGATGGATTTTCTTCGTAATACCGGTGTTAGCTTCTTGCAATGACGAGTACCGTTCTTCGATATCGATGCGTTCGGTTTCTTTCTGTTGCAGAGTTTGCTGTAAAGCCTGTTCGGCCTTTTCACGTTCTTCCAACTCTTGCAGTGATTGATCGAGTAGTTTTTGTTGAGTTTGCGCCTTTTCTAGAAGATTTTCACCTCCCACCAATATTTTGCCCTCCAAAGATACCAACTTATTACGCAGCTGCTCCTGCTCGGACTTGGCATTCGCGATTTCATGTTGATGTTCCCGTTTGCGCCGTTCCAAGGCTTCCTTTTTGGCCAAACGTTTTTCTCGCTGCTCCTTTTTCTCTTTCAGCTGAGCTTCCGTTTGAGTCAAAACTTCAGCTTCAATTTCATCATCGTCATCTTCGTCATCATCTTCTTGCTCCTCCTCCTCACCCTCCCCATTGAGTAACTCCTCTTCATAACCCTCCTCCAATTGTTTGCGCAAACGTTCAATTTCTTCTTGAAAGTGACGCAAGAGTGCGTCTTTGGGCTCTTCATTAACATGCATACGATTTTGTATATTTTTAGCACGACTGGCATAACGTAACGTGGATATAGTCTCCATATAATTACTGTCAGCCGGTGATATTGTAGCACACATGACGGTCTTAGAGTTGCCCCCCAAGGAATCTTGTAGTAGACGTGTTAATTTGGAGTTGCGATAAGGTATGTGGGCACTCTTTCCATCCACCAAAGCACTTATCACATTACCCAGAACAGACAGAGATAAATTGATTTTGGTGGCCTCCTTTAATCTTTGACCCGTAGCTTGTGTTTTACTTTGCCTCTCCGAACCAGCCAAATCGACCAATTGTAATTTTCCCATGCGTACATGTTGCTGGCCACCTTCACCCAATTCACTACGTTCCACCGTTATGGAGAATATAGCATGCGAACGTGATGATTCTGAATTCATTTTGGTAGCTCCCACAGCACGATTCTTGTTACCCAAACGCATTATATTCTCCAAGTCATCGGCATTATGTACCACATAACCGCTTAAATCCTTAACGAAAACACCAATATCGGGCCGTTCTTTAACTTCTAAACTTTTTGTAACATCTTTACCCAATAAATCGCGTACCTCCTCATTGTATATTTCCATATAACTAACACGTACCAAGAATTTTTGATTTTCTTTTGCTTTAGCAATGTGACCAAAAATATGAGCAAACGTGTTGGGTATAATACCTTTGGTGTGTGGAGAGTCAGAATTGCCAGACATGGTATACGTTTTACCAGTACCAGTTTGCCCATAAGCTAGTATGGTACCATTATAACCCTCCAACACTTTCTCTACTATGGGACGTGCAGTATCCACATACAAATCCAATTGACTGGAATCACCATCAAACACATTATCAAAATAATAAGTTTTGGGTGGTTCATTAGCTGTGGCATTCGGTTTTAGAGCAGTAATCGATCGCTTTAGTTTGTCTACCTTGATGACGCTTAATGAGCCAGATAATAATTCATTACGATCCATTGGACGACCACGTACCACCACACGTACATTTTCCACTTCAGCTTCTTGTTCATTATTATCTTGAGTCATTTTTATATAAAAATTGAATTTTTTTATATTAATTTAACAAATTTTCTGTGAAAATATAATCAAGTAAAATATTTTCAATTATTATTGATTTTTAAACAGCTGATGTAATGTATTTATAATCTGATGCTGTTTATGAATCAACATTATTTGAACTAATCAGTCAAGTGAACATTAGAAATTAGATGAAACAATTGTGTTTTGTTATTACATTTGTTTGTTTGTTGTTTTGAAAACATATCAAAAATAAAAATGTGGGATAAAAATCTTATAGTTTTCTTTTTTCCTTAATTCCTAATAATAATATTGTTTCAATGCAGTATCAGTATTCAACATTCAGCGAAATGCATATAGCTCTACATATGAATACAAACACGTGTAAAATTGATAGATTTTCTAAGCATGTATGCTTTTCATCTGTTTACTGCTTTAATAATTTAATCATTTTTAAGCTTTTATAAAAACAAAATATAATTATTTACGAAATAAAGAGATTGTTAAGAATTTGTACATTAATAAAGTTCAATAATACAGGTAAAAATTAAATTATGCAAACATTTTATTAAAAAAAGCAAAAAGACTATCTACGTATTACAAAAATGTATGCATTTCTTACTTGATGTAGCAAAATATAAGTTGTGACGAATAAATGCTTTTAAAATACTTTAGTAGAACATCTAATAAATGTGAAATTTATTTATTCATCATTCGCTTAAGACATTATTGGAAAAATATGGAATGTGATATATTGCAACCACCACAAACAGTGAAATTAATGAAAGATTTAAAACGTGATGCTTTCCTTAAACACATTAGCGTACCACGTTTATGGGTGAATGCGGAAAAGTCTTATGTGGTTATGCCACTAATAAAAAAGTTGTTATTAAAAATGGCACATTTTAAACCCGTCAGACCCGTACAGGTAGAAGAAGAAGATAAAGAATTTAGAGAAATTCTGTTGCATCCATTGCCAGTAAAAGAATGGAATAATTTGCCGGTAGATTTACTTGAAGGAAATGGTATAGGAAAGGAGAGCTTTGGCTATACGCAAATCTGTTTGAATTATGAAAATTGGAGAGCTGATGAAATATTTAAAGCGGTATTACCCTCCGGAGAAGAAGGCTTAACATCTTATTCAATAATCGGTCATATAGTGCATTTAAATTTAAGAGATCATTTGATGCCTTTTAAAAATCTCATTGGTCAAGTGTTATTAGATAAGGTGGCCGGTTGTCGTACAGTTGTTAATAAAATTGCAAATATAGAGAATACCTATAGAAATTTCCAAATGGAACTGATTTGTGGTGAGGCCGATTATGAAGTAACTACTAAGGAGAATGGGGTCACTTTTCAATTTGATTTTTCCAAAGTATATTGGAATCCCCGTTTATCCACAGAACATGAAAGAATTGTTCACTTACTACAGCCGGGCGACGTTTTATATGATGTCTTTGCCGGTGTGGGTCCCTTTGCAGTGCCAGCTGCTCGTAAACAGTGCTTTGTTTTGGCTAATGATCTTAACCCGGATAGTTTTAAATGGCTACAAATCAATATGAAACGTAACAAGTGTTTGGCACAAACCAAGCTATTCAATAAGGATGGCCGCCAATTCATTGTTGAAGACTTGAAACAAGATCTGAAAGCTAGATGGCTGGAAAAGAGTGCAAATGGAGACAAAACATATGAAATACATATAACGATGAATTTACCCGCCATGGCTGTAGAATTTTTAAATGGTTTTCGTGGTTTATTTAAGGAAGAGCACGACACCCAAGAAATGGATTTCACTTTAATGAATTTATCGCCCATACCTTTAGTTCATGTTTATGCTTTTGGTAAAGGTTTGGATACAAAAAAAGCGGTTCTACAACAATTGCAGGAACACTTAGAAGTGACCCTTGATAAAATTTTAAAAAGTATACATTTTGTACGCAATGTTGCACCAAATAAAGATATGTACCGTTTGTGTTTTTATTTAACAAAAGAAATCTTAACGCAAAGTGTTGCAAAAGAATCAGAACGTAAACGGAAATCGGAAGTGCAATATGAAAGTGAAGATAACGCAGTGAAAAATACAAAAATTGTTTAACGTTTTGAAATTCTTGCAATATTTTTCATAACGAAAAATTCCATTCTTTTCAGTTATGGCTCGTAAATCAAAAAATAAATCATCGGCTGCTAATGCCGCTACGAAATCGAAAAAATTAAAAAATATATTTCAAGTGCCGGGACATAAACACAACAAGAAGCCCAAGGAAATACAAAGCAAATTAAAAAAGGTTGGTAATGATGCGATAAAAGTGTTCTGGGAACGCATTCTCTACTTTAAATTTGTGTGTTTGTATGTCTCATAAAATTTTGTATTTTTTAATTATATTGTTTTTTTTCTATAATTTCAGTTAAACGCTCAAGTTAATAGCAAACGAGAGAGGATAGATGCTAACTTTAAAGATTTACATCAGGCCATGGTTATGAAAAAGCCTCAACAGCAATCAAAACAATCCTTAAAAACTCCAAAAATACAGTTAGATGAAAGTAAAAAGGTTTCAAATCAATTGGAAAATTTCAAACTTTAGTTCTTAAATATTAATCGCAAAACAAAATAAATTGTTGTATATTTAAAACAAACATGTTTCCATAAACAAAATTTTTATTAATTAAATGTTCACCAATCAAATTGTTGCCTTATAAACATATCAAGTGCTTGAGTATCCACGCCGCTCCCTTCCAAAGCTATTTTAACTCTTTGAGCTTCGGGTGATGTGATAATACGCTCATAGGCTACTTTTACAGTTTTTAAACGTTGCCAGAATTGTGCGAAAACACCATTTTGTGATATTTTCAGATTAATGTGAGCTTTTAACAGATCTTGAGGATAATATAAAAGAAATTCTTCTACAAATCCTTGCCAGCCATGCACTGTTTCCAACCATGATTGAGCATTATTAAATATTTCCTTTAATTCACTAGACACTTCCATTGAGGATAAGTCATCGTGTGATAATAATAGCTGAGTACGCACCCAGGCCTTAAAAGCCAATACTTCAGGTTGTCTACGGAAATGTGCATAAGCGATGTAACTATCTCGGGATGTGACAATACGTACAATCTTTTGAAATTGTTCATCGTTAAACAAGTAACGTATTACTAAGCGAGCAAGAGTTTTTATTGGTATAATGTCGCGAATTTCTTCTAAATCTTCCAGCAAAGTGGTCTCAGAGGTTGTAGATAATTCTCCAGCCTTATTCAAATTGAATAGAGAGATTATACAAAGACCACTCAATAATAATATCGCGTAAAATTTCATTATTTACAACTGGAGTCAACTGTTTTCATCTATAAACTAAACTTTTACCTTAACAAGACCCAGTCTTTTATAACGGCTATCACATGGCGGTATCTACCTGTTATCTATTTGAAATTACAATCTTCTGTAATGATTTATTGAATCAGGTCAGGGTGATGTTTTAATTTTCTAGACATATATTCTTTATCTTAATGAAAGATAACGTAATTATATGAAATATACGCCTCAAAGTTTTGAATGTTTTTATTCATTTATAAATATTGTATGAAAGGTTTTTTATGTTATATGTAATATTAATATTTAAATAACAAAAACAAAACTTTAGTTGTGGAAAATGGGACTAAGGTTTGAAAAGGCTTTTAAAAATATAAAATTTTTATTATTTTCGTCGTCGTAGCCAGCTGGGTATGCATCGTACAATGGCTTCTCCCAGCTGGCGATATATCATAAGGCCTAAAATCGGTAAAACTAATCGGGCGTCTTTAAACAAATAGACGTAACAAGCTACTACAAAGAGTATAAAATCGGTGGAATAGTTTAGAGCAGAGCGTACATTTTCATGCGCCTCCAAAGTTAGTTCTTCAACTGTTTTTTCTTCTTCCTTTGTTGCTAGCTGCAACATATTGTGTTCATTGGTTTTTGTGGAGAAATCGGGAGGTGTTGAAGGTAAAGATTGCCGTCCTAGAGGACCGGGTGATTCGGATGCAGTGGTGGTGGAACGTTTCGTTCTTGATAGATCGTCTTGATGTGAAGGTAGCCTACTTAAGGACGCTTCTCGAGACTGTGATCTGGTGGGTATACGTTTTTTCAGAACCCTTTTAACTTTAACTAATCGAGGACGGCCCCTTGAATCAGGCCTTTCTTCTACAGTTTCACTAACAACCGTGCTACTAATTTCAACAGTTTCTTGTTCTGGTAAGGAGTTAGCAGGTGCTTTTTCTTCCACTTTTTGTTGTTGTATAGCATTAAGTTTGCTGGGTGTTTTCATCAACTTGATTTCCCACGCCGTATTACTTACAGTGGAACGTTTATTTGTTAATTGTGGCGTTTCTGAAATGGTAGACTTGGTGTTATTTGTTTCTTGCATTGTATTTGTTTTTATTTCTAGGCTTTCTTCTTTCTTCACCCCTTTCTTCTCTGTTGGTTCTTCTTTGGCGGCCTTTTCGTTAACCTTGTTCATTACTTCTTGATCCATATAAATAGGCGTGTGATATTTTTTTGTTGTACTCACTTGTCGCACTAGTTCACTGTAATGATCTGCAGCGGCGCGTGCTTCTTCCTTCATTATACGTTCCGCTTCCAATCGTTTACGTTGTTCCTCTTCTTCTTTTGCTTTACGTTTTCTAGCCATTTCCATTAACAGTGGATCACCATTGGCTTTCTCTTGCTGATTTGAAATGATTTCATTTTCTTCGGTAGTTCTGGCGGTAGTGGAGCGTTGTGTATCTCGTTTGAAAAATGACTTGATGCTCTTGGTGATATCCAACTTTTCATTGCTAGAGTGATTCGTTTTATTGGCACTAGTGGGACCCTCGTTATCACTTGATGCCGGACTTGTTATATTCTCATTAGAGCGTTTCTTTAAAATGGGTTTCGGTACAAAATCCGGGCTGGGTAGAGGTACAGGTCGTGTCAATACAAGGGCAGCTTCATCGGGCGTGGGGGCGCGATATGGTGTAAATGTACCCGCTGACATATTACGCGGATGGTAAGTTTCCAATTCACGTGAAGGGGGCGAGTGTGTTCTTGCCATTAATTCAATTTTGAATTTTTCAATAGAATCTTCATCAGATGACGCTGTACTTTCCGTATAGTCAGAACCCAATTCAAAACTGTCCTCTCGAGACGTACTACCTTTTCGCGCAAAATCTTCTTCCTGAAATTCTTCGTGACTCTCAAAGCTGCACTGTTCCGTGGTAGTTAATACCATGGCAGTGGTACGCGCTAAAGTTTTTGTATCGCCCACATTTTCCTTCGAAGTCCATCTCTTAATAGTTTGCATTATATTAGCCGATTGTCTTCTTAATTCACTGCGTTTTTCAAACGACAAACGCTCCGCCTCAGTTATAGAACCCAAACGCTTTCGCACAGATGCTGGTTGTATTGTTAGTTTATCTTGAGCCAACTTCAGTTTGCGTTCTTTCTCAGCTTCTTCTAATTTGACAGCTTCATAGAATCGAGCCATAGCTCGCTCATATAACAGTTCCGTAGAACTGACCGACCGTCTAATGGGGAAGTTGGGATGCAATGTGGTGTATTCTAATAAAGCCAAATCGGGAGCTGACATGGAAATTGGGGGAGACTGTATGGCATCTTCTAAATCCAATTCGAAGGAATCTTGTTCTGGAAAGACAATAAAATTATTAGTGGGAAAAAATAAATCACACCATGAATTCTATGGGGAAAAGTGAAAGCGAAAGTTCGGTATATTTGCGAGTCAACCACTTACTATCTTTATCCTTAACTTTTCGGTTCTTATCGAATACGACAACCATAAATTCATTGCTGGTATGCACTTCATCATGGTGATCGGTGTGAGATGGGTACGAACTTGGAATTGGCGGTAAAGTGCTGCTTGTGGATAAGGGAGTAGTTTCAAGGATTACTGGCATAACTGTTGAGAGAGTGGGTGTGCTGATTTCTATGGTCGGCAAACAGTTTTCTGTGCCATTACTATTAAAATTTCCGTTCGTTTTATTCGTTGCCGTGGTTTGTTCTGCAACTTCCGTAGACAAAGTCTCACCCAGTCTGCTGGTTGCTATAGCTATGCTCAAATTGGGCAACTTACACATCGAATTTAAAGTATTATTTGGGAAATGTTTAACTTGTTCATCATCAGACAATTTGAATGGTTCTGCACTACGCTCTAAAGCCAAAGTACTTCGCATATCTTCTAAAGTTGAACTCTTTGAAACATTGTTCATTTCATTTGCCCCAGTGTGATTTTTTAACTGTGTTGTTAGGGGTGGCGTTGTTTGTTTAGTGGCTATAGCAACTGTTTCCTTGCCTTTGAGTAAATTTTGCAAAAAGAATGCTTTTTTATTGTTATTCATGTTCGGAGATTGTAGTGGAGTTTTAGCTTCTTCTACAGATTTATTTATGTTATTATTTGGCAAAAGTTTGTTGTCCTTCGTTACCGTATCTAAGGGAATTTTCATTAAATCTCTTATAGGCGATCGTTGTGGTGACTTGTTTTCGTCTTTTCTCAATGGTTCAGGAGTTTTTAAAGTTTCTGTTTTCTGCTGTTGTCTTTGGTTCAGAAAAGGCGAAGGACTCTTGCGTTTATCCTGCTTAAGCACAATATCCGAAGTTCCATAGGACATTTCCCTGTGCAAAGCTTCTGTATCCAACAGCTGAGGTTTGTATTTGCGTGTGACTTTCGGTGAAAACCTTATAGCGGCTGTTTCCGTAGCAGCATCCGCTACTAAACGTGCCGGTGGCGAGAGGGTTTTTCTACGTGGCGATACCGGTTTTTCTTCTGATTTCAATTCAACTGATTTTGGTTTTATTATGCCTCTTCTGGGATCAGGTATAAATAAAACGTCCGATTCCTCACTGGGTTCACTTACGCCATATGGATTTTCTGCTTTAACACGAAACTTATATTCCGAACCTTCTATGAGATCGTTTAATGTGGTGTTAAGGGAACGCGTAGTGGCTGCCTTTAGCCATACATTCCATCCTACACGGAAATATTCCAGAATATAATTACCAATCTTGCAACCTCCGTCATCCAAGGGAGCAGTCCATGATAGGGTGGCTGATTTGCCAAAGGACATGATTAAACATACCTTGCCGGGAGGATTTGGTCGTGCTGTTATAGTTACCAGAAAGCTGGCAATATCTTCTCCCAAATTATTTCTAGCCTTTACACTATATTCACCTCGATCATCTCTTTGCACATTATCAATTTTTAACATTGAATTACGTTCAGAGGTTACAATTTCGAAACGACCACTTTGACTTATAATTTCATTTTCATGTAACCATGTTACCAGTGGTGGTGGTTGACCGGCTATACCAACTTTAAGACGTAATACCTCTTCAGCTTCTACAATTAGACCATCTTCATAAGTACGAGGCAAACGTATTTTTGGTGGAGCTTTAACTAGAAGTCGGGCCTTCGTTACCACATGACCAGCCCGATTTGTAGCCGTGCATTTAATCTCTCCCTCATCGGTAAGAGATACTTGATGTATGATTAAAACACTCGCTTCGTTATCGTTAACAATTTTCGTTCGTCTACTACTGAAAATTTCATAACCATCTTTGAACCAGTTGATTTCCGGGGGCGGATGTCCCAAAAAACGTACACGAAACTCAACACGTTCATCTTCGACAGCATGAAAATCCTGCAGTTCGGCTACAAATCGTGGTACACATATAGCATTGCGTTGTAAGGTGACAGTCAATATATCGGATAGATCACTAGGTGCGGAACGTCCTACAACGTTTTCGGCAAAAACACGAAATTGATAACGCCAACCCGGTTCAAGGCCACTTATACTAACTTCACATCTTGGTATGGAAGTAGGTGTGGCACGCACCCAATGCGGTGAGCCAACACGACGATGTTCCACCGTATAGCCGGTTATTGGAGAGCCGCCATCAAGTTTTGGTCGCTCCCATCGTAAACAAATAACATCGGGCTGCTGGTCAGGTAGTGCTATTAAAGCGGGTCGTCCCGGGGAAGCGGGACATTCTGTGAAATGAAAAAGAATAAATTTAAAAGATTTATTTCTTCATATAAAAATCTTGCCGGTTAGGGTTTGTTGACCTTAATTTTAATGTTTATTGATGAGGTAGTCATGAAAGAGCAGATAAACAAATAATACAAATAAAAACATTTATCTAATGGGACTCATTGACATTTTCTCCTTTCCGCATCTCTTGCAAATTTCTCTGGAAAGACACTACGCCACTCTTTTTGTTTATTTCAAATTTTCTCTATATATTTTTTTTAAAATTCTTATTAGCATTTTCTCTTAATAAGAATTTCTCTGTTCTGAGCAGCAAACTCTTTTAAAAAGAGTTTGCTGTAGTTTTCTGTTATTATTCTATTTTTTCTTATAGTCATTTATTGTAAATTATTTATATGGAACATTTTAGTGAAATTTTTATTTTAAATAAATAAATTTTATTTTATTAAATAAAATAATTTTAGGGAATGATTCTTCCGACACATTTCGTATATTTTGTAAGCTGTAACAAACATTGAACGAAGGGACGTATTGAAGGCGACCACTTGACCACTTGAGTGTGTTGAAAAACCACACAGTTCTAAAAATAACTAAATTTCTAGCGCTCCCACCAGACAGACATTTAGCTATTTATGTCTAATAGCACAATTTCAGCGTTTGAAAATTTCTTTTGACGTAATACAAAGTTCAGTAAGAACTTCCTTAATAAATATTTTTACTATATATGTGTATATACCTGCTGTCTTCCAGTGAACACTTTTCTTTGGGCCGCCACTTTGTTGATGGCGTTGTAATTTTCCCTGTTGATTGCCCATATAATATATTTAAAAAAATTAACTCAAAAATTGGGTTAAGATTAAAAAAAAAAAAGAAAATCTTTTCTTTCTATTTACAACATCAATAAAATGCACTTTAAGTTTAAACAAATATTTTTAATTAGAAGAAATATATATATATTTTTAATGTAATGGCTTCATTTTTACACTTTTTTCATTAATTTTCTTTGACCTCTATAATCTATAATGTTGAATAATCGCGTTCGATTTTTTAAAGAATTTTTTCTAAAAAACTTTTCATTTTTTATCCGCGATCACTCATACACCACCACGTCTGGGTGGGCTGTGATCACTCTCTTGCTTAAATTCTTACTCTTTGAAGAAAATTGAATAGTTTTCCTTTTAATAAATAACTTTTCTGTTATTTCATACTCTTTTATAGTATAGACAGCTGTTAATAAAATGGCGCATTAAATATTTATTTAAAATAAAGAGAGTTTATAAAGGTTTTATGTAAATTTTCCGAGTAAACTGTAAAGAAGAAGTCTTTTTGAATTGAAAAATATTGAAACGGAAATGTTAAGAAAAAAGGAAGTAAAAGAAAGTAAGAGTGACAAAAAATATGCAAAACAAAAGAGAAATACTTTGAGTACCTTCAGAGACTTCTAAATAAATAGAGACGAAATGTCTTGCTCTTAAATTTTTTGCACTTACAAATGGTGGTGGTGAGATTTCAGTCGATCAATCTTTAAATTCACGTATTTATTAATAAATACAATAATTTTATATGAAACTTACATATTTTGAAATCATGAACACCTTTATGGCAAATTTTATTGGAAAAAAATTATTGTACAAACCAAGACTTGCCACAAACGCAGACGAGCATACGAAAACCGGTAAAATTACAAACATTTAAGCACATGTTTAATAATTGAAAATTATAAACATTGATTAAATATTAAAATCATAACAACAACAAAAGCAACAATAACAACTTATATAAATATACAAACTCCACAGGTTACAACTGCAACTCACACCACATAGAAGATAGATTTAGTAGAACAATAATAATAATAATAAAAACAACAACAACAACAACCATCAGACATCAACATAAACAGCAAAGCTGCTGCTGTTGCTGTCACTATAGAAGCTTTTCATTAAAGTCAAACTTCAGTAGCGGTTATAAGGTGCGAGTGAATGGTCTCAACTGACGGTAAATATTGTAAAGTAAACGTGTTAACAATCGTACTGTTACGTTACGGCAGCATAAAATATTAAATAAAAAAGAAAAAAAAGGTGTAAAGATCAGATCGGGTAACCTTTTCAAATAAAATATGTGAAAAAAAACAACAAAAAAGCACGTGTTTTAAAACAACTATAAAATATATTTATAGAGATATTGTAAAAAATATATATAAAACGATTTCGAATAATATAATTTTTATGTAAAAATGAATAAGATTTATGTTGCATAAATTATTACCAACAAATACCAAAACGTGAAATATTTTAACACATAATAAAAAAGTTGCAATATTCAAATAAAATAAAATACATATATATGTATAATCTACTGCTTGGCTAATAATGATTGAAATAATAATTTAAAAAAATTATTTTTAAGTTTGAAAAATTTTTTAAAAATTATAAATATTTTTAGTAAAAATTTTCTATTTTTAATATTTTACTTTAAATTTAAAATTAATGAAATTCTTGCCAGGATATATACTTCAAATATAACTCATACACACATCCCTGATACACTTGTGTACATGGTGGAATGAAGGGCTGAATACATTCCATTCATAAGTGAGCAAAATAAAAAAAATTTTTATTGATGGACGTACTGACAAATAGTTTTATTTCTCTTTTACTTGGTTTTTGATTTTCTATAAATCTTGGTTGTAAATGAAAATGTTTTTAAGTCTGCTTAAGACACAATAAGTGTTTATCTAAGTAACTAAAGAGAAATTGTTATGCTGCTGATAGAAACGACAACTGCGCACAACTTAAGAAAACTTGCTTAAAACATCTAATATAAGATATTCTCCTATTAAGGTGTAAACCAGACATTCTTACATAAACAAGTATAAATATATATTATTATAAGTGTGTGTGTGTTATGTATAAGAGTGTTTGCATTAAAGAATAGTTACAAACAATTTGTTGCTGTGTGTGTCTCAAGATAAAAACCGCTAAGAATGCTGTTTCTTGTCATAAATTTCAGTTGTTTTATGTGACAAACCACAGCACAACCATCTCTCTCGGTAGATGGATCGGAAAGGTGAAGTTATTAATGTTGAAACTTTGATATCAAAACTTGTCATTGCTATAAATAATAGATGATGATGAATGATAAAAAACATTATATATACAATCTATCCTCATGTTGTTGTTGTGGTCTTACTAGTTAGTCTTTTTTCTTTTGTTAGTACCGTAGAGGTGGTAAAGGTATGTCATTACATTTGTTACCCAGAAGGAGGCTTCAAATACCCCAGTATATATATAATCAAGCGCATTAATGTGTGAATTGTTTTAACTAGATTGTCTATGTGTCTGCATCTAAATCGTTTATATGTGCAAAAAATTTAGATATTAAGCTGAAATTGGACTCGAAAATATAATATTTTCTCTATGTCGTTAGTTTTGTATATAAAATAACAGCCCCGCCTACAATTTACATAAATAACAACAACTAAATTTTATGCTTTAGTCGATTTTTTGAAGTGAAATTAAAATTTGTTAAAAGAAATGTAACGATATACCTGCCACGCCTTTTTTAGCTTTTTTTATGTATAACAAATATTGCTTTGTTTTTGTTATTGTTGTTTTTCATTCATTTCACTTAGTCAATTACATTGATTTTCTTTTCTTTTTATTTTTTTCTTTCCACCTGAACAACTGATTACTTAACCATTGCACCGCATCACGCGACAGTCATTATGTTTATCATTATAATTGTTATTGTTATTGTTATTGTTATAGTTAAACGCATCAGCATTACTAATAATTAAAGAAGTGTGAAGAATTATGCACACATACATAAATAACTAATTCCCGGTAGTTGCCATAAAATGACCTTCATGTGCACAAATGCAAAAATTTATGAAATTATAGAGAGAGATCATATTTCTTGAACGTTAAGACAAAGTTTCATCTTTAATTATTTTTTTGTTTTTTTTGTTTTTTTTCAAATCCTCTTTTGTGTGAGAGGTATTTTGTATTGTGTGTGAGGGTTTGTCTTTGATTTCATTCCATTTTATACACAATCATATGATTTTCTTTTTACATTTTATTATTTAAGTTTGGTAGCGTTCAGAAGAAGAGAACCTTACAAAGTATATCTTGATTGGCAGTGAAAATGTCATGTCTGTCCGTATGTCTATATGTTGCTAAAATTATTGATATATTAAGCGTGGACCAAAGAAGTTCAATCTCTTAGCCACTCATACAAGTGACAAAAATATATCCATTTTATTACAACTAAAAGTTGCTATTCGGTATTTATATTTATATTTAGTTCATTTTTCAAAATATAAAAAATGGGCGAGATTGGATAAAATATACGCCCACAGTTTACAAAACGTCTTACAATAATAGTGGAAACAATCAGGTACCTGCCACGCCCACGACTTGTAAATAAATATAGGGTATTTATGGTTTGGCCTAAAACACAATTATTTTCTTACTTATTTTCATATATTAAATTACCAGCACGTTTGAATCGACACCTGACTTAAGTCAGCGAATGTCAAAGATGTCTGTTGGGTATTATTAACCCAATACAAATGAAGACAAAAAGTACACATTTCAGAGGCAAACCGTTAATGTGTAACATTTAGCAAATGACCGAAATAGGAAAACGAGTAAAAGCTCTGGCAAAATAGATAAAATAGTTTGAAGTCAAACATTTATTACAAGTTGGGGGAGTGCTTTTGGTTACGTGCGAGCATAGGAATGCATTCAAAGGCATAAGGTGTACCCTGGTGATTTTTTTAATGAAATTTCGACAATAGTTATTAACTGCTTCTCTTTTTATACCCTACACTACATGTGAGAATGTTTGCAAGTCCTAAACGGCCATCTTAAATTATACCAAATGATACACAATTAAAATCTGACAGTGTCCGTCTGTATGTCCATGTAAATTTGTGCGCAAGCTATAGGTTGCATTTTTAAAGATATTTCGATGAAATCTGGTATGAAGACTTGTAAAACGGAATCTTATTGAAAATGGACCAAATCGAAACCTTTTGTAGAACCCCTCCCCTTGGAGGTCCTAAGTGTCTTTACATGACAAAAAATTGCAATTCTTAAAATTTTTTGACAAAAAGTAAAGGTAAAGGATAGTTAATGGGCTTAATATTTGGCTGTGCCAAATTTGGATCCGATCGAACCATTTTTAGAACCCCTTCCCATATAATGCTATTTAACAAAGTAATTTATAACAAAGTATTATTGGTCGCACTAAGTGGTGTAGGGTATTTTTATATAATTCAGTAAAACAAAAGATAATGAATTAACAATGAACAAAAAAAAAAATTGTAAATGGGGCCAACAGAACTTGTTTGCATTTATAAATAAAACATAAATTTAACATCTTGTGGTGTTTCAATTAATAAGAAGAAAAAGTAGAATAAGAAGAAACATTGTTTAGCGTTTCATCTCAACCAGAACCAAATATGGAAGAGGACGTTTTACAAGCATTACAAACTCACATCGTTTATTTACCGGGCACTTTTGATCGCCACGGTCGCATTATATTTATTATAACTATCAGTAATGATTTGCAGAATTGGCCAAGAAAATGTCTGGAATTATCTGTGACATATTTAAAACGTTCGCTTAGGTAAGTTAAATCAAATATGGAAAAATTTTAAAGAATTTTTGTAAAAACAAAAAGCAAAGAAAAAACTAAATATAAAAAATTACATTAATTATGTTTATTTTTAATGCTGCAGTGAAGTAATTTTATTGAAAGGCATTACGGTCATAGTGGATGCTCAAAAGAGTACAGCACGCATATCACGACAACATGCTCGCTTCATATATGGTTTGTTTAAGGATTTAAGTGTGAACCTGTTTCTAGTCAAGTCGGAAGGTTTCTGGGAGAAACATGTGGAAACTTGTACAAAGTCCAATACCAAGGAAGAGGTGAATGCTTAACCTATCATTTTCTCTTTACACTTTGAATTGAATTGAACTAAATTTTTTTAATCCTCGTTTTTTTATTCTACAGCCCATTGTTTTGTCTAAAGCTCGTTTAGCAAAATATTTCGATTTAACAAATTTGCCTAAAGAATTAGGTGGCGCATTGCAATTCAATTATGATTTATGGCTGCAACAACACAAGGTATGATGTAAAAATAAAAAGGCGATCACGAATGACTGTAGACGGACTACACTGACTGAACTACTAAATTTAATTAAAATAACAAAATTCTAACATTTGTTGTTGTTGTAATCATTTCTAGTCTATAGATGAATTTGAAAAGTTTTACAACAAAACTATAAAAGCCATGGACAATCTTCAGTCATTATTGCAGAATAGTACAAAATCATCTTTAAGATTTTCAGAAGCGGAAATTGAATTAAAAAAGTGCGCACAAATATATACCAACGTGCATGACAGCATTGAAACGGTTATAGATATGGGTAAGCAAAAATATATGAATGCACATACATACACATATATACAGAGTAAGTATAAAAGATGAAATTTTCAAAAAAAAAAAAAAAAAATAAACTTCGAATACCGAAATAGTTGAATTACTTTTAATTCAAAAAGTGTGGCTTTAAACTTGGTCACCTCTCTTCTAATACCGCAAATTTTGTATTTGAAGATTTTTTTTTTTTAAAAATATCATCCCAGATTTTTTTCTCATCCTGCGTCCTATATAAATTGTATTAATCCAGCCACTTTAAGATATTGGCTCTTACAATCAATGTAAGCAACTTTCAAGTTTGTTTCTTAAGTCTTTCTATTGTTACTTACTATCAGTGAATAGTTATGTACCAGAATTTAAGAGCCAATAAAAAAAGCTGTATTTAGTTCAGGCCGAATCTTACATACCCTCTGCATGGGTGATAATGTGGGCGTGGCATGGCAGATGTACTTTCATTTAATACCCACATTTTATAAAGAAAACATATTTGATGCATAAATCCACCGTTAAAATAAAATGTAAATAGTAAGCATGCCACGCCCATAATTTACATATGATAAAGAATATTCATAAATTTTTTGTACCAAGTCAAATATAGCGTTTTTATTCCTTTCTTCTTTATTAATATTAACAAATATTGTTGTTGTTGTAATTGAGTAGTTGTTGTCTTTGGAGGTTAACCACTATATATCAACAACAAATTCAAGCTGGAAACATACTTTTAACATACATATTTTTACATGCATAATAAATGTAAATTAAAAACTTGTAAGACTTCGTTGGTTGCATATATGTACGTATGTTTTTTTTTTTTGTTGTATACATAAGTAAATGTAATAAATTTTGGTCACTATATATTTAGTTTAAAAGTTCAACTTCATCATAGCTGGTTTTTCTTGAAGAAAATTTCTCCTTTTTGCATAGAAATATAAAAGCTATTAATTGGTAATAGAGTGTTCTTGTAATACCAATCACTTTGTGTTGTGTGTGAGAGTGTGTTAAGTTTAACATAGTGTTTGAAAAAAGCCTTCTAGCATTTCATTATAAATTATGTAAACAGCATTTCCTTAAAACAAAATATAGTAACCGATTGGCATAGAATTCTGAAAAAAAAAGTCCATACATCCAGGACATTATTGATTTAAAATTGATCAAAAAACAGTCTTAAGTATTGTACTTGGACCTCTATTGTTAGTGAATCAAGTGGACTGAAAGTTTTTATCTTAAAATAAACACAAAAATATTATTATAAATATGCTGAAGAAGCGTTTCTTCTACTTTCATACAATTCCAAAACTGGCGCCTAAACCTAATCAAACTGTTTATCTTTCATCCTACTTTTCTTTAATATCACAAACCAGTATTTTTTAACGAGTTATCAGTGGTGCAACTGATAGTAAATCACAGAGCTATTGATAATAAATTGGAAAAAAGTTTTATGCATGCAATCATTTTGGTGTTTATTTTCAGGTAATCACATCTTAACACGTTTCAATGAAATTTATGCATCACCAGTAGTAGTAACAGCAACATCTGCGGCAGCAGCCACCACAATCTCAACACCAGCTAATAGGGTTATAAATAATAGTGGAATCACAGACACAATAATCAATGCGAAGCCAACAACTGGTAGAGCTACTTGTTTGATGAAATGTAGTCTAATGAAGCGCCCTTTACCGCCCGATTTAAATTGTGAACGTACTCGCTTAGAATTAAGATTAAACGAAATAGAAAAACGTCAAACGAAATTGCGTAAAGTGTGGTTAGAGGTGATGCAAAGTGTGCGAGAGGCGCGCGAATTGGCTGCTTTAGAGGAGAAGGTAAACTTTGTAACCAATTGGATTTTGACGACGGGCGAGCAAATGCTAAATAATCAACAGACAATTGGTGGCGATGTTAAGGCTTGCGAACAGTTGCGAGCGCAACATAATGCTCTGGAATTGGAGTGTCGCGAGACGTACGGTTTCTATGGCGAGTTATTGTACAAAATTGAAAAATTTAATGGCAATCGCGACTGTTTGATGTATCGCGATTTAATCTCTCAGCAAGAATTCATGCAGTTTGTGTGCCGCGCTTTTGCCAATCGTTTGGAAAGGCGTCGCAACATACTCATCACCTCGTTAAGATTTTTTCGTTTGGTTAATGAATACTTTGAACGTACCAGCGAAATTTTCGAATCTCTAGTAATGAGCAATACAATGGAAGATTTTACAAAAGCGGTCAGTAATTTAAAAAAACTTAAAGACAGCCAGCAGAGTTTAGGTAAAAAGAAAGTTTAAATGTAACAAACAAACAAACAAAAAATTGTGAAAAGTATTTTTTTTCTTTTCCCTTTTCAACAATTCAACAACATCTTTGTATAGTTACGATGGAACATGAGCTAATAAAGGAGGGTGAGAAGCTAAGCGATATGTTGTCGATGCCGGTAAAGGATGCACTTGGCCGTGACCTACACATCGATTACAGCGATGATATCTGTAATGTGCGCGAATGTTTAGAGACAACATTGGCGCGCCGTAAAATTTTCAGTGATAGTGTAGAATTGCAAAAGCTCACCTTGGAACAGGTGACACACATTCAAACATATGAGGTGGACGCTCGCATGGCCATTAAGTGGTTGGATGATTTGTTTAATGTCATGATCAAGTGTCATGCACATGTTGGCTGTAATTCACATGAGATACAGGTGCAGAAGGATGAGTTGTTAACATTTCAAGCGACTGGCAAGGTGAGTTGGTATTATTGAAAGAGGTATTGGCGGGACGACTTTCTGGTTCGCCTCTTTCCTTTCTTTTGAATTTTTCTACTTCTTTTCCGTCATTTTCCTTTTAATCTCTTGTTGTTGTTTGGTTTGATAACATGTACACACAAACATGCCTATTGGTTGGGTAGTGTTTTAGTGGATTTTACTTAACAATGCAGTTATTCTGGTTACACCTGAATGATCATGTAAACGTATGCTGGGCATTGCATGTGTGTGTGTACGTTAGCAAGTGAATGAGTGGAAATAAAAAAAATGGGGAACCGCACCGCTATGTGTCCCTGTTTTTGTTCTTGTTGTTTGACAAGTTGATCAATCCAACAACAATAACAAATGTACAAAAATATTAACCGCAAAAAAAAATACATAAAATACAACAATAGTGAAACAATAATAATACAACAATAACAATAATCAGCACTAATGGAGAGCGTACTGATCATTTGTTGTTTGCTTGTTGTACTTGTTGTTACTTATCCGGTCAGCTGTAAAATTTCATTTAAGCTTTGTTTCTTTCTTCATTTATACACATACACATACACACTGTGTGTTTATTGATATTTTTCTTATCATTAAATTACAATCAAGATTTTATTGTTGTTTTTATTATTATTGGTATTGTTGTTCACCTTTTCTTTCATTAATAGTTTTGGCGGAATATTATTGCAATAGTGTATGTAATGTTTACAGTGCAAACCTGTCGCTATTAGTGTGCCTGCAATTAATTCTGTGATTTTAATTTACAGTTATTTTAATGATGATTGTCGTCATCATGATTGTCATAATAAGTTTACATTTGTATAAAATCTGATACAGTGAGATGGGTTTCAGGCAGGGAGAGAAAGCAAGAGAGAAAGAAAGAGAATTTTCAATTGGTTGCACTGCCTGTTAGTGTGAACGGAAACTATTGTGTTGTAAAAGCATTATTATCACATAACCGGCGTTTATAAAAAAATGACGCAAGATTTTAATAGAAAATGGAAAAGTGCAAAAATCTCTTTTTAACAAAAAATTTCATCTTTCCTTCCATTTGAAATTATTGATAATACTTGATATTATTGCATTTTAGAGCATCTACAACTATGGCTGTCAATTGTTAGAGGCCTCTCAAGCTCTGCGCAACACCTGCAAACTAAGTGTGACTGAAGTGCAACACATGCAACAACAATTACAACGTATATGGTATAGTCTACAAGCCATCAGTCAAGAACATATGACCCGTTTACGCGTCTCGGCTGTATTTCATCGCAGTGTAGAAGATTATTGCCGGCAATTAAGGGAACTGAAGAATGCATTGCTCAAATTTTGCGTGCAACGTCGCAAACATGTTCATAAACAACAACTTAAGAAACAATTGCCACAGCGCAGCAGTAGCAGTGGCATTAGCAGTGAATCTGATACGCAACCTTCGGTGGATGAGAATATATTGTTGCTGCCGGCAATAACAACAACAACAACCAACATCAATACCAATAATGAGAATTTGTTGATAAAATTGCGTAAATATTTGATAGAGCGGGAACAACTTTTACTGGAAGTAGGTCGTATGGTGCGTTTGGGCCGTTTATTAAAAACACGATTAAAGGAACCTTTCATTTTGGATGCCGCAACGGGAAAAAGGTTGGTATGAAATAAATATTACTGATGAGCGGTGTTCCACTAAATTTTTGTTAAAAAATATATATAACGCGTATAAATAAACGGACAAAGATTTATATAGTTTTCTAAGTTAAAAAGGAAATCTTGTTTCTAAAACGGAGAGACGGACAGCTGGATACCCTTAACAGTTATCATGTGCGTTATAGTTTTTTTTTTTCCACTCAGTTGATTAAAGTTTTTTCCTTTTTAATTTTTCGCTAATGAACGTTGATAGAAAGTGAAAATTTGTCATAATTAGCAACAATTTGAGAACACACCCAGATAACAACGTGTATACAAAGCGGCTTCAAGTTCTTTTTTTTTTTTTTTTTGTATCAGTTGTTTTGTTGTTGTTATTATTATTATTATTGCTGTTCATTAACATGATTTATAAAACAGTCACGAATTGTTATTGTTTTAGTGTAGCAAACATGTTTTTTTCTTATAACACACAACTCACGCATACGATTTCATTTATTTTTAAGCATATTGTTCTCCGGCAATATTTATGCATTATATATGCATATGTAAATGGTTGCGTTTATTCATAAAAAAAAAAAAAAAATAATTTGCATGTCTGCCGACAACTGACGTATTCATATAATTTATTTATTTTTTTTCTTGTGCGTGTATATGTTTACAACCAATCATCTCCATCATGATTTGCATATATTATAAAGACGTTTCCTTTGTAGCACCCATTCTTATATAGGGTTTTCTTTCTTAATTTTTTTCTTAAGCTATTCAAAGGCATGCCATTTAAGAAGGGCGTGTGTGTTTGTACATAATATGTAGGCGTCATTGAAAATAACTTCTTAAATAATCATAAATAATGTCTAAATAATGGAGAGATATTTAATGACAGAAAGAAAAAAAAAAAAAGACTCCAAACCATATACATGTAAATGTGTCACATGCGATAAATTAGTTGAACGTTAGTAGAAAGCATTTACTTTCATGTGCATGAACTGGAAGAACTAGAGTTGTAAAGCATCGTACATGATGCAAGCATTATCTTTATTTTTCATACATATTTGCATACATTTATATAAACATTCAAGTATGTATGTATATACCTATATAGATATATAATATATATTTTTTTAAGACTTTTCTTGGTATCTACTTAAAATACCCTTCATACACATCAACATGGATACGGTGAGATCAAGAGTTTTACTAAAATAAATCACACATGCACACAGAATACAACACAAAGCTATGTAGCTAAGTAGGTAGGTTTTTGGACTTGGGCCAAACTTTGGACACCTTTCATATTTGTGTAAAAGCTGTGGGCGTGGCATATACACACTGTTACTAAAGTTTGTGATAAATTACACCTTTGAGGTATTTAATTGTCGATTATGGGCGTGGCTTTTGACTGTGTTTTACCCAATTTATGTGAAAGCAAAATTGAAATAGTGTTTGTATCAAATTTCAATTTTATACCTCAATTTATGCGACCGTGTGACAATTACATCAACAAAAATTGTAGGGTTTCTGGAGTCATCTTATGGCTTTTGCTTACGGAATAAAAAATCATTCACATTGAATACAAAAAAATAATACAATTTTAAGGTTACAAACATTTTTGTAAACTTAATATATCCAAAAGAAATTAAGAATATATTTAAAAGAAAAACCATTCGTGAAAGTAAAAGCGCGCAAAGTGTAGTGAAGGGAATCTAACCGATGAATGTGGCGCATGAACAACAACAGCAACAACTTTTTTATTAAAGAAAAGAAAAACAACAACAAAACATTACAAACTTTTTACTGTAGGGACAGTGAGGAATGCTGCTCCCATTATATTAAAGACGACAACACACAATTTAGTCGTTATTAGCGAGCGGTCCAGTCTCGTTGTATTTAAAAATTGGGATCGCACGGGAATTATAAACATTTAAAATTGTTAGCAGGTTATAAACATGCTTTAGTTGTGTGTGTAAAATTGTGTCGCAAATAGTTTTCACTTAACAACAACAAAAATTAAATACCAAGTGTAGAAAGTTTTTGACATAATTGGAACAGATCGTGATACACAATAAAAATAAATAAAAAAAAGAGTGCGTGAACATTTTTTTAAATTAATATTAAAGAGGAGATAAATTTTGTGAAACAGAATGTTAAAAATGAACAAAATTTGATTGAAAAGGAAAACAAAAAACTTCGTCTTTGGCAATTTGCCCAATTTGTGGTTATAAGTTAAACACGTCAATTATTCAAGTTGATTGACTGGAAAATTATAATAAAAAAAAAAATAAAAGAATAAATTGTTTGTTGGTTTGTTGTTGTTGCTATTATTATTATTATTGCCAACATGTTTGCCCGATTTCGGCATTTGTTGTGGGGTAATGAAACAGCTTTAGAATCTTTAGCTGAAGTTGACAACGAATCACCGCCACCTGCTTTCTATGAAACAGAGATAGAAGAACTTCAACATCATTTTGAAAATGATGAAACAATTGAAAATCATTTCCAAGATGATTATAGTGCAATAGACGAAGTGTCATGTCCATCCATTACATTACATTCTCTAACGAAAGAAGCAGAACAACTTATGCAAGATCAAACAAGAATTAAAGCAAATTTCGAAAGATTTCAGCAAGAATTATGTAGTGAAGAAAAGCATAGAGAACTCGTAGAGAGAAGTTTCCAAAATGAAGAAGAAGAAGCAAAAAAAATAACAATTGAAAAAGATATAAAAAACTGCGAATTATTTGCAAAAGCATTGAATGAAAATGTCATGACAGAATCTTGGAAATCTGATGAATTGAATTCCAATCAAATATTTGCCACTTGTGCTGCTAAGAACTCATTTAATAATGAAGACAATTATAATAAAGAAAAGATACTTAAAAAAGAATTTAGTCCAAGTGTTGCTAATGAAAACCAAGCTTCTTTCGACACTTTTTCCCAACAACAACAAAATCAAACGCAACCATTTTTTATAGACTCTAATAAATATTCAAATCAATTTTGCGATAATAAATTATCCAACATGACAAACGATTACGAGATTGTAAAAACCTATAGGTAGGGTGTTATATTTTTTAACATTGCAGAAATAATAATTATAAACTAAGCATAAAAAGCAAAGAATATGCCTTTTAGTTATAATAAAAGACTCAAAGTATAATTTTGTAATGATTTGTCCAGCTGTCCGTCTTTTGTAACCCCAAAAACTTAAGACTTTCTATTTATTTTTAAGAAATTTGTTATAAACGTTTACCTTTTAAGGCATCACTCCATATATAAATGTTTTTGCATGTTTTTTCATTTAAAAAAATTACAATTTTTTACGTATTTTGAATTCATTTCAGTGTTATTGCTGAAGAGATACATTCGGAAATGAATACACCTAGTCCAACAGCGGAGAGCGTAACTACAACAATTACTACAACTGATAGCAATAGTAATTTTAGTAATATTAGCAACAATTCTCCACCATCTAGAGTAAACTTATCAAGCGATTCATCTAAAATTATTGTCAAACCAATACAAAATAATGCTTTAGCTTGTAATGCCATATCTATGAAATTAACAGAAATAGCTGAAGTAGCTGAATCATTGGATAGCGTCATACGTGATATACAAGATCATGCTCCATGCATGGAACTGGACTCTACGGAATTAGTGAATAATGATAAAAAACTGGCTACATCAGCGAGAAGTAATAGTAGTGAGGTGAGAGGAAGGAATTACATAAAAAACTCATTTAATGGTTTTATTTAATAATTGATTTTTTTTTAAGGACTGGCACTCTCGTTCCACCGAGGATGAATCGTTTGCAACCGCTTCTGAGGGTAATTTTACACCATTTTCACAATCATCATCTTCCTATCGCACTGCCTCTGGACGAACCACTTCCTCAATTGTTAGCTGTGACAAAAATAATTCATCTGATTTGGAAGATTCTATATTCCCCGAATTGGTATCACCTTTAAATACATCCTTTGAAGGTTCCGAACAGAGTTTTATAATTGGTCAAATCAAAGCAGAAGCAAACCATCTAAAATCGAATGCAATTGTCAGTAAAGGAGACACAATAACAAAACAATTTACTGATAATTGTTGTCAAACTGAAATGGATTTAATGGGAAGTGGTGGTGGTAGAAGCAACTCAAGATTAGAATGTAGTACCGCCGATATTGAAGAATTAATAACAAATGAACAAGATTCTACAACACCTATACCAGCCAATGATTTCATTGAATCTGATACCGAAATGGAAATCTCAAGTATAGCGAATGCTAATCCATCAACGGCTGTTATTACCGAAATACGTCGCATTGAATCGGTAACACCCGAGGTGAGCTTATGTTCGATACATTCGTCTGTTGTTGATGAACCCCATGTGCAAATCCAACAGCAACGCTTTCATAAAACAAACGCTAATTGGAGACATAGCAAATATTATGAAAATATAACTAAACAAACCATAAAAGGTTTTTTATAAGATTTCTAAAAATTTAAAAAAAAACCAACAACAACAATTAATAACTTTCGCTTAAAAAATAACTGCTGCTTGCTTCTTTCCTTTTCTGTTATTTAATGCTGTTATGTTTTAAATATAATTTTATTTAATTTATTATTATAGAAAATATTTCGTTTTTTTATTAATATTATAAATTAGAAACTATTAACAATACTGAGAATTTCAAATATTTTTCAAATAATATTAACTTGAATCATAGTAACTATGAATGAAGTCAATATTTGTAAAAAAAGATGGGGAAAGGAATTGAAATTAAAATTAAAAAAGTAAGTAAGTAAAATATATTATAAATAAAAGTCAAGGATCTTCAAAGATAGATAAAATGGAAGCTGACTTCGGTTTTGTCTTACTTCAGCTTTTGTTAGAAGAAAAGAGAGTAGAGTGAAGGAAGAAGGTTTTCCGAAAACTATATATGTTACCATAGAACACATGGACGGACAGACAGTATTTAAGGTATGGCCTCTAAGTCAAATTCAGTTTTCTTACTTGTTTTATTCTTAACATGGTAATGGCTGGGGGGTAGATCAACTTTGTTATTTTATATATAATTACTAAAAAGGAGTCTGCCCTTTTAATAAAATATATATCATTCCTAGAGTCGATATGAACATGTAAATCTGTCCGTCTGTCTGTGTATCTAATCTTGAAACGTTTGCAGTAGCAAAATTGTAACTGGATCTCTACCCAATGTCTGTTTATTATAAGATTATTTTCCATTTTAAATAACTAAAAGCGGTTACCTGCCCCATGCCTCCTAGGGACATTACTATTTTTGAGCCTAGGAGGCTATTGAAATTTGATACCCAATATTTAGATTTTGATTTTTTGCGTGTATTAAATTATTAGTTTTTTGCAGTGTATAAAGTTTTGTAAAAAGTACGCTCACAATTTATAAAAATACTCTTGAAAGGAGAAAAATCTACCGTTGAGTTAGAAAGTGACACAAATTTTACAGCGTACACAAGCCACGCCCACATTTTCGATACAAGTGTGGACATCTAGTGAAAGCAAAATATAACATTTTTACTTGTTTAAAAAGCTTGCAATCTATTTAACGTTTTTTACATTTGTGTTGCTATGACTTTTGTAAAGCAATACCATGTCATACTTTTAGGCTGACAATTTTTTAAACCAATTAATGAATATGAGGAGAAGAGCAAAACGTTATTGAGACAAAAATAATTTTCGCTTTAACATTCTGATTATCTGATCTAGACATTTTCGTCCGCATATTTAGGGTGTCTTTGAGGAGGTTCCTTTTTTTTTAAAACTCCCACGCCCATAATTGATGACTGTTTATTGTTCATAAAAACTTTTAAATCGTTGAAAATAATGCCATACATCCGTACTTCATACTTTATTAAAAGAGATCGCTAGTGTTTATATGACAGGCGGATAGTTTACATATATATATATAAAGTCCGGCTCTTTTTTGGTTTAGGTCGTAAATATTTTTAATTGTTATTTTTATACCTCCCATTATATGTAAATAAAATGTTTACAACGCTCAGAAGTTGGTGCATGGAATACCACGAAGAACTAGTTATGTATGTTGTGTACGTCTCTGTGTGTGTGTTCTATGATAATCATTCTCCTGATTGTAAAAATTGAGATATAGATTACAAATTTGTCAAAAATGTTGGTCGCAGATAAATATTGAAATGAGACATAGTGCAAAAAAACTGAAAAAGAAGCAATTTTTTAAAGAATTTTTTCCGAATAATGCATGGAAGATTTGGTACTTAGATGGATGCCTAATACGAATACACTTGTTCGCAATATTTTACAAAAAACAAAAAATACCTCAACATATATGTGAAAAGTACTGCAGTTGAGCTGGTATTTTTTGTCAGTTTTTTTTTTTTTTTTGCATTATTTTCAATTTGTTTGTTGCCTTAAGCGCCATGCGTTCATACGGTATGGTAAATCGCGTCAAAGTAATCGTGACTTATGTATTGAAGCGTGACGTCTACAAACAATCACCCATTATTTGGCATATAAGATAACATACATACATACACAAGATAAACAGATAAATATGAAATCATATTGTGAACAATTGAAAAGCATCAATAATCAAGTTTACACAAATATTCTCACACTCTTATACATGAATACAAACTTAACAACACTCACACTAAAATGTTCGTTTATGTTACATACAAGAAATCTGAAACTTTTTTTTTTAAAATACTTATAAAGAGTCTTTCGGGCTGACTGACTGACTGACTGACTGACACATAACCTCTCGTCTTTTAACAATGGGAATAAAAGCATTATGAAATCATTTTATCTTGTGGTGTGGATTTATGTGATTCATTATATAATCTCTAGACAAATGCGTGGTATTGTTGTTGTTGGGATTGTGTGCGTTTAAATTTATTATATTTGAAAAAATATAATTTGGAAATCCGAATGGATTTTTATTTTTATTTTTTTTAAACCAACAAACATATATTGTGTGTGTATGTGTTACACTTAAAAAGTAAGTGGTTGTGCGCCTTTATTTTTGTCATGTCAAAGCACAACCAAACCATTAATTTTAACACCAAAAATCCATCCTTTCAAACTCAATCTAACAAAAAAATGAAATTATGAAATAGAAGAGAGCAAGGAAAACATATCAACACCGCAGTCGGCAGTTCATTTTCTTAAGAGTTTTTATATATGAATTAGAAGTACATGGTGGTTGAACAACAACAATATATAAAAGTGTGCCACAACTTTCGCACAACAAAATCCACCCGAACTAAAAATCAAACTACGAATAGCTAGCCAGACAGTCAGCTAACCACTTAACCAGTCGCAATAACAGCAATAACAGCAGCAACCAAAAGGACAAGACTCCCCCGTCTCTTGCCATCCATTCTATTATTATCAATAAATATTTGATAGACTTGATGTTGGTATTGTTGTTGTCTTACCCTGTCTACAATCAATTTACCAAAAGCGTTGAATGATGATTTTTTGTATGCTTCCAGACTTAATTGCTAGCTAGACTTAATGGTTAGCTGTTTGATTTAAATCATACACACAACAGGCACTTAAACATATATACTCACGTACCATTGTAAACACATTTTATTGTAAATATGTGTATAACGTATTAATACATATATAAGTAAACGTATGTGGAACTATTTACTCCCATAGCACTACTGCTACTAAACACATGAATTGAGTAGTTGCATTGGATGTGTTGTTATTAAGATTATTTATGAATTGTTGTTGTTAGTGTTGTTGTTTGTTTCTTTTTAAAAAGCACCACGTTTTCGCATAAGTGCACGTATATACAGCATATACCACGTGTGAGTATTGTATTCTTCAGTTGACTTTTCGGTAATTTGCGTTAAAAAAAATGTTTTAAAGTTTGAATCTCCTAGGTGTTCCTCTTCATTATTTATGTATGTACGTATATATGACCATTTTTCTTAATGATAATCGTTTTTCGGTTGCGGTTGTGATAACATAACATTTGATAATGTGCCGGTTACATTAAATTGTTGTTATTGTTGTTGCTATATCATATAGAGATTTAGTTTTGCTAGAGAGATACAATTATCGCTTTCTCTGTTAAGTGCTGCTGTTATTACTATTGACTTTACAGCTCCTCTTTAGAAAATATTTTTATATTTTTATTTTTCAAAATTTACATTAATTAGATTCAAGCTTGAATACCCTTTACTTTAAAATAAAACTTTTAACTGTTGTGGGCGTGGCTTTGCAGCGTTTTTGTAGTGTATTTTTTTGACATTTGTAATTAATTGGTCACAGTTTATGTGCCCAAAAGAATATGTTCAATTTGGAATATGATTCTTATGAAACATACAGCTATTCCATGAATGTCGTCATTCAAACATATTTCTAAATTTATTTAGGTTTTTTTTATTTTGAACAAATCAATGATAAAAACAGCTACAAGTCACATAAACTTTTTCAAAATATATATAAGTTATGACATCAAAATCCATTAATGACATACATTTTTAAAATGTTTATATTATAGCAATAAAATGTAACAGAATAATATTTAAAAATTAACAGAATCTGTATAGGGAGAGAGTGAGAGAGAAACAAAATGTAAATACCGTAAAATCACTTGTTGTGATCACCTCTCCTTACTACATTTTTAGAGAAACTTTGTTAAAAAAGCGCCAAGCTCCCTACAGACATAAGTTGGAAACATTAACATAGAAAAGAGAGAGAGAGAATTGGATAAACACATACCATGCAGTACGTTTGTTGATTTTTTCTATATAATTTCTCACTTGTATTTATACCTGCCTTATGCGTATGCTTGAAGATAATTTTGCGCCTATAAGCGCATTTACTGTTATTATGGGAGAAACACAAGATAGAGATACAGATCCCACTAAAGTCAGACCCATAACGATCAATGTATTTGGGTTAGGTAGACGCAGTCTTTTTAAAACCAGCAGCACCACACACCAGTAAATATTACAAAGAACAACAACAACAACAACAACAACAACAACAATCAAATGGCGGTTTGATCTATAAGCTTAATGTGTGGTAGCCGCTAATGCAAAAAAGCAGGCGAACGAGCGCTATTTACGTTTAGTCTCGTCTGTGAAACGCGTGTGTAAGGTTTATTAAAAAAGCACAAGTCGCTAAAATCTTAAACAGAAAAAAAAAATAAAAAAACAAAAAATGTAAATTTCATATATTTTAAGAGAAATTATTTTTAAAGAAATAATGTGAAGAAATAAGGAAGGAGACTTGTATGAAAATTTGGTGATTGTTATAGCTAAATATATAATATAAAAATTTTCCCAAAAACCAAAAAAAAAAAAAACCGTTTTTGTTATTTAATTGTGTTTTTTCTAAAGCTATTGTGCGGAAAAAAATATAATAATCCCTCTCTGCTTTTTTTCATTTAGTCATAAAAAGTTATGATATGATATTATAGCACCTATTATACTTGAAAAAAAAAAAAACAGTTTAAAGGCCACACATGTGCTATAATATGATAACTAGAGACATACATACAACTCATCTATATTTACCCCGTAAACGTAACACTTTTATTTGCACAAGTATAAAAAAATACCTAAAATTACAACAACAATAACAACAACAAAATTAAATTATTCTAACGTGAATAATAATTAATTGTGTGAAATTGTTGTTGCGTCTTTTATTATTAGTGTGGGTTGTGTGCTGAGTTTATTAAACCGTTTGCAACCACGTTGAAAAATGATCAAATCCCATTTATATATTCTTACTTATCGTCGAAACCAGAGTCCTTCCAAGCATCCCATTTGTCACAGCGTTTGACTGTTATATCTATGATTATTACCGCTAAAAACAGTTGATTTCATTTACTTTTCTGTATTTTCAATAAAGTCAAGCCTATAATTAAAGGAAATCTGTGACGGACTCAATATGAGAGTTATGAGATTAAAATTGATCTCATCCATTTATTCCACGATTTGCTACTCTTAATAGCCACGCCCACAATTAATTAATTTAATTTTAATATCAATCAATTAATATCAATCTGCTTACAGCTGTTCTATACTCGATCTACCGAAAATGATTACAATAAAAAGACAGACGGATGGACGGATGCAGAGACAATATTGATTCATAATTTTTATTGTAAACAATGAATACATCTTCTAACAGCTTTAAAGCTTTTCATTATGATCAGTATAATAAACGACTTATTAAAGTGACTGTATTTACAAGGAGTAGTTGATTACACGTAATGATGTCATTACAAAGCTTCGTCAATAAACATTATATTCTATGTAGTGAAGCAAAGGTAGAAGATGTACAATTTACACACATTTACAATTTATCAATTAGTGCAAATTTATTAGAATATTGTTTATAAATAAATCGCTTATCGTTTATCTTATCGTAGCAATTTCCATGACAAGTTTTATTTAAGTAGGTACTTAAATAAAATTATTTATGTAGGTAAAGAGGTACTTATATTTTGATGATATACAAAGATTTTGCATGAAAACATTCATACCAACAAACCAAAAATTTTGCAACATCAATTCCTAAGACTTCATAATGGGCATTGAAACAGAAGCTTCTGCATTAAAGATTTCTCTCTCTTTTCATAATCATCGCATATTACCCAAAATGTGTTAATCACATAATGTACATAAAGGTTGTAATTTTATAACCCTACTCCGTTTTTTTTTTTTTCTTAGGCAAAACGATTCTTTGGAGTCGTACACATAACGATAGCAATCTGTTTAAATTTATGTGTGCCATCTCTTTATATTATGTATAGAGCTTTAGGTTAAATATGCCGCACGGTTCATGTAATTGCATAATTTGGCACATTTATTTTTGTTATTATTGCTGTTCTCTACTACACATAATATATATTATATGATACAATATGTAGAAAAACAGAACGCAATTAACATAATTGAGAAGAAATTGAGAATTTGTTCTTTTTTGATATAAACATAAAGTACATAAAAGAAACTGAATAAAAATACTTTACTTGGTCATAGCCAACTATTTAATGTACTACTTAAGCTCTTTTATATTAGTTTAATAATAAAAGAGTCAAATTTTAAATGATTTCATTAGGTGTCTGTACGTCCATTTACGCATTGTGTGTTCTGCTTTGAAGTTTACACTTTTTTAAAAACTAAAGAACAGACACACTTAACATGGAATATAATTAAAAATGTGATCATATTAAGTTTACAACAACAATTACAAAACATCAAATAATCAAATAAGCATTAAAATCTGAGTCTGTCTGTATGTCCTTCTGTTGTTAGCACTCTCAGGACTACAAATTTGGATATATTGAGCTGAATTTTGGCACAGACAATTCTAGTTTCAATTGGGCAAAATCATTTGAGAGGCACGCCCACAATCGCTAAAAATCTATCTATTAGTTACAAGAATTGAAGTACGAAACTTAAATTAGGTAGAGGAGCATGCTACGCCTACTGTAGATAAAGTGGAAGGTACCTAAGATTTGACAAAACAGATAATCACACTACAATAAATAATGTAAAGCAATCTAAATATAAAGAATGTTATTATAAAATACATTAAAAAACAAAACAAAAACCAAAAACGAAAAAAATCATCATCATCCATCATTTATAAAATACTCTTGCTACGTGTGTAATATAAGTTTAAGGGAAAATGCAATAACAAAAACAAAAATAAAAATAAAAAGGATGTAAAAGAAAATCTTTCTTACATCATTGTTCTATTCTGTACCCAATCGACATAAATATAAACGAACATGTGTTCATGCTCATTTTGTATGAGTAGAACAACAACAACAGAAACTAAACAAAACAAAACAAAAAAACAACCACAAGTAAAAAAAAAAAAAAAAGAAGAACATCTAAGACAAATTGTTATAATTTACTACAATTTTTTCCAATTTATATAGCTGGACGTAAATGCACATTATACAAGCGCACAAGCAACAGATATGCAAATTTTTTCTCTCTCCATCTTTTTTTCAATTTTTCTATAATCGTCACAGAATGCTACACATGCTACACAAAAGAATCATATTTACATACTCCCGTGTACACATGAATAATAAAATAAAGAAATAAATATATTTTCTGTTAAGATAGCAAATGGATAGAATATTAGATAAAAGCAAAAACAAACATATGCTAAATAATAAAAATAGAATACATTTTGTTTGTTTTTTAGTTTTCAAATTAGTACAAAATTTTGTCTGTCTTGTGCGTAAAAATGTTTAGAAACATTAGCATTCAATAATAAATGAAAATTAAATAATTTTTAATAAAAGTTTAGGGAAATTATAAAAAATCTTAATGTTGCATGTTGTAAAATGTTTCTAAACATTTACACAAATGTTGCTTAATTGTTGCAATCGTCAATTAAAAATTGGTAAGAAAACTAAATTCGGTTTAGGCTAGATCTTAAACACCGCATTATCTTAATAAACTACTTATGAACGGTTGCACCTACTTACGCATTCCTTCTGGATGCTGCAAAACGGTTATAAAAATCAAATGTTTTTGAAAGCTAGAAGAGATGTCAATGTCTGGGTCTTGCAAACGGAATCTTATGTGGTGGTTGTAATGATAACTTTATTGTTTTAATAAAATAAAATTTTTCCATAATAAAATAAATTAAAATGCTTATAAAATATATTAAAGAGAAAGCTTACGTTAGGTGACAGTTTTAATTAGAAAATTTGAATGAAAAAAAATATGTGAAAGATAAACCACAACAAATTTTTAGCAATTAATCAAATCATTGTAAATTAACCACAAAAAATTTAATAAATCAATTAAACTAATGTATGTAGAAAGTGCGTGAGGTGGTAAGTATTTAAAAAACATAAATTTGACTTACTGGACATTGGATATAATGCATAAAATATTAAACAAAATTAAATGAAAAAGACGTAAAAATATAATAAAATGGTTTGTAACAAAAATTAAACTAAAATTGTTCGAATTATTATTAAAATTTTTAATAATCTTAGGAATAAATGTTTTAATTGCAATGATCCTTAAATAAATACTATATTTTTTTAAAAAAATCATAATTTTTGTAAATTATTTTATAAAAAAAATATTTTTTTTTCTAGAAAAATTATTTTTTTTTCTAAAAAAATATAATAATTATTTTCTAAACAATTTCAAAAAATATTGATAAAATCTGACAACTAAACGAAATACACGATTTAATTGAGAATTTATATACGAAAAAAAAAAAAACGAAAACAAAATATCCTGCAGAAGTACATCCCTACACATGCGCTGATAGCTGAAAAAACGAAATTAATTTAATTGAAATAAATTGGCAAACGAAAAAATGGATCGTCATCATACTTTGGATTCATCAATGTCATCTTTGTATTCAGGTTCGAATATCTCCTATACACCAACAGCAGCAGCAGCAGCAGCAACGACGCCTCAATATTACGATGCCTCCGCCACCACCACCATTAATGTATCATCTACTACTGTGGCAACTACAGCGTTTTCTACAACATCACCCACATTAAGTGCTGATCATATGTCAATGACTAATATAGCAGCAACAACAACAACAACAATAAATGGTTACAACAACCATGATAACATGATTAGTACAAATATCAACACAAGTCAGAGCAATAGTAGCGGCACTGTCGCTGGTGCTGCTGCTTCAGCTGGTCAAACGGAGTATAGTAGTGGCTTACGTGCTACTACCATTGGTACGGTGGTGGTACGTTGTGGTCCCATACAATTGGTGATAGCTCTATTGCAAGTAAGCCTCCATTTATTTATCTTTTGGAAAAATGTTTTTTTTTTTCCGCTTTTTTGCCAAAGAAATCTTGACCATTTATATAAAATTGTGTGGCTCTTTTAGTAGTTTTCCTCTTGCACCCACCTTTCACCTTCACTTTGAATAGATACATTTATTTCTTATTGTTGTTTTGACTTTGATTTAATAAAGCCAAAAAGCCAGTAAAACTTTATGGCCTCATTTATTATGAGTATGGATTTTCGGTTTGTTTTGTATGTAATATCCATATCCTCTTTGGCCTATGCCATTGCGGAACATCAAATACAACAATCAAATAGGTAGACAGAAAGCTAGCCGGCTTGGTTGGTTAACTAGTCAACCATATATTTAGTTATCATTTGCTTACACATATGTTTGTATGAATAAATACCATACATACAGAAGGCTATCGATATAATGAAACTTTGAAACCAATCGCCAATGGAAAAGTTTAGCCTGGTTTAACATGACCCATCAACAGTAACATTACTTCCATTAACATTTTTATAATCTATAGCAATGTCTATTTTGTCCGTACGTCCTTCAATAGAATAATTGGTTTATATCACCATATATATTACTGACACAACTAAATTTTTATATATATATATATGTACATCACAAAGGTTCAAATACATCAATTACAATTAAAATATTTCTATGTTAAGTAGGACCTTACTTATTATGTCTGTACATCCGTCAGTTAAAAAGCTAAAGTAGATTCCAAACTATAATTTTTATCCATTTAAAATTTGCTAAATGTTACACAGAAGAGATCAAATTTTATCAATTATCATATATGAACAAAAATTGTCTACGTTAAGCATAACACTGCTTGTTTCGTCCATACGTCTGTCTATTCAAATGTGCTAGATTTCTAAATATTTCATATTATGTCCGCATGTCCTTCAATGGAACAATTGAACTGAAATATTAACTCGATCGAAGTAAAGTTTTCCATAAAAAGCAATGAAATGGAAGAATTCTTAATTCTTAAAATTTTAAATGTGTGTTTTAATGTGTTTGGGATGTGTAGGGGATATCTCCTGTATGCGTTTTTTCGTTTTTTTTGGTTCTATATTCCCCAACCCACGCACGCTTGGGTATAAAAACACAGTTTACTGTGGCTATTTTATTTTTTCCTTTACAATTTCTCTATTTTTGTGTGCCTTCGTTAGAGACGTTTGTGTATAGCCACCATAGATGACTGGTGGCTGAGAGATGATTTGACATTTGGTGTTGTTGTGATTTTTAAGTGTTAAGTGATATTAAGTGGTAAAAGTTAGACTACAAAATTTTCTTAATAAATGATTTCTATCGTCTACATATGTGTGGATGAATGTTTTATAGTTTAGTGTAGAAATTATTTAAAAGTATCATAAATCATTTTTAATAACATTGATTATAGGATTACAAGAAAAATTTACAAAATCATAAAAAAAATAATAATAAATACCGCATGAGTTGTGCGTGTGTTGCCAAATAAAACAAATCAGAGCAAAACTGTTGTAACAGTTGCTAAATCAAAATCATAGATAGCTTAACTAAATAAAGCAAAAAATGAAATACAACATATATACACCGTTACTATATGAAGAAGAAAAAAATCAGGCCACTAAACATCTGTATTACTGGGTACACAACTCTAATCCACCTACAGAGTTATAGCTAAAACAACAATATTTGGTTAAGACCACTTAACGAATGCCCTTCATTTTAATAAGACTTTTGGTGAACTGTGAATACAATGAACCAAAGCAGCTTAATTGTTACGTAATATTGTAGAAAAAGGGCTTCATCGATTCCTACACGTTTTTGCCATATAGAGTTTTTTAAAACTACATGGGTAGTAAACCGAATAGTTAAATTTAAGTAAAGATGTTAACCAAAAACCCAACCTTTTTTTTTAACCCCAGGTATCTCAAATAAGTTTTTAATATGATGATAAACTTAATGTAACTCTTTTTAATATCATATAAAAAAGTCAAGCGAACAAAACATAAAAAAAAAAAACTCCACACACGCAACTCTTTCTTTGCATTGCAAACTATTTCTTTAGCTTTAGCTTCACCAAACAATATTTTCTTTTTTTTTTTTTATCTTGATATAGTAGAGAAAAGAAGAAGGGGAGAGCAAAGTAAGTAAACTTTGTCTGCCCTCTATATTCTTTGTACAATATTACAAATGCCGCTATAGGCGGGTAGGCAGGTAATATGTTACGGTCCAATTGAGCGGTATAACAGTCAAACAGTCATTTATTAAAATATTTTTGCAATATTATTTATTGATTTATTCATTCATATGATATGAAGGTTTGGCATAACAATTTTTAGACCCTCTATAAAAGATATGTAACTAAGTTTGTAGCACCAAGAAGAAGGCGTCAGCGACCATACAAAGTATATATATTTTTAATCAGCACCAAACTCTGATTGAGCGTTTGTATGTCTGTCTGTTTTTCATTTGCATGGACGCAAATTTTAAGATATTTAGCTGAATACAAACTTTAAGATCCCAGATAACTATTTAAAAAAGGCAAAATCGGTCAAAAGTCACGCCTACAATCGACAAAAATCTAGGCTAGGAAGTTGAATTTTTATGTATATTTATAATTATCCCATTCATTCATATATAACAGATGTTTATAATGGCTAAAAACTGATCCACATCGAAAGATTCAGAATTTTTTATTCATATATGTCTGTCAGTCCATATCACAACTTTCAAAGTAAACTTTGTTATAGACTTTCATTCAAGCGATTTGTTACATATATCTTGATTAGTTGAGCTTTAAAGAATATGAATTCTATTGAAAATGAACAATTATGGAACAATTTCTATCTCTGAAGTAAAATAGTTTATAGTACATTTTAACTCAAGAGTCTAATTTTGCATTTTTAGGGTGTTTCCATTATTGTATACCATTTATATTTAGCATATTGATGGATAACGTAATTTTTATTAGCTTTTCTTTTATGTTTTCTTTTTGTTAATAATAAATTATTACCGACGAAAACATTTTGGCACCCAAACAAAATCATTTGTCATTTCTTTGACCTTGTAATACATTTAGTTTCAAAAATTAAGCAATTGTGAATTAGCTAGTATTTTAAAGAATAAAAGAAATATTAATGTGATACAAAATATAGAATTAATTAGTTGATATTTTAGCGACATAATAAAACAGTGAATAAATCAAATGATTGAAGCTTTTGCTTAATAATCGATGATCGATATTAAATGGCTTTAAATGAGTAATAATTTAACTTGAGAGGAGTTTAGAACTTGCTTAAAAGAAAGACCCGTCACAGAGTATATTGATTTCGGTCGCTATAAAATTCTAAATCAATATAGCTATGTCTGTCTGTCTGTCCCCATTGCAAAATTCGACGGAATCAACAAGGTTGTTATATTTTTTTTTACTCTAGTTAGTTGGATATAAAGAATAAAGTTTTTCTAAGGAACTGCCGCAGTAAAATTAAACGTTTCGCCAATAGACACTAAAAATCCTAACCATCCCATTGTAAAAGTCGTTAATTTTAATATTTTTTCACCCCATTAACTTTTTTCTCATTCTTAATGTTTTTTTTTTTTTTTTATAATTACTTCACGTAAACAACCAGGAAATGTGTGCCTGAATAAATCTTTCTGACCATGTCAAAATATCCAGAATAATGCTAGCTGTTGAAAAGTTGCGCACATGCTAGCAATGTCTCTTAAAAGAAAAGGTATGAAAAAAAAACACAAAAACAAAAAGAAAATGTTTACTTGGACAATGTAAGTTGTAACCAGTAATGTCGATACATGTATATCATTAGGATTATATGTTCTATAGGCAATGTAGCTATAAAGAGACAGATATTGAAAAGGTGGGAAGGTGGGTGGCAGGTAACGCATTAATGGCGGGTGTTGCTATGTTTTTTTCTTTTCTTTTCATTTCATTCCTTTTTACGTTGAAAAACTATTTAACGCGTTATGCATAAAATATGAGTACAACGTAAGAGTCTGAACGACATGACTGTGTTGGCGTTGTTACCGTTTAGAATTTTTATTTTTTTTAAACAAGTTTGTTGTACAACTTTAACTTCAACTTTATCTATTTTTACGGTTTCGATTGATGAGCATAACATGTAAAGTAAACAAAAGATAGTATAAGTCTAAGTGTTAACTTTGTAGTGATTGTAATATTCCACGTATGTGTGTATATATATTAACACAAACATGTCATTTATATTCAACATGTACGCAGACTTCAATTGCTTATATTTTGTGTGTAGTAGTTGCTTCATTAAGAATACTTTACTTGGAGTAAAGGTCTATGACTTGGTTCGGTTCGATTTGCTTTGTTATTGTCCTGTCTGCCTATCACAGCACTTATTAGCGTTTGTATTGATTAGTATTTTGTGTTTTTTTTTTTTTCAATTTGATTCATTTAGAAAGCATTTCATGCAAACAACGTATGGCTTTCTTTACATGCTTGATACAATATTTCGCTTGTCATCATCACTGTATGGCAATCATTTAAAGTTCATTGCGTATGCATTTCATCATATAAATAAACTGTATGCCTGTCAGTCTTTTTAACTGTAATTTAATTTTAATATATGAAATGGTTTATTTTATATGTGACCCAAGTCCTTTTTCTTTTAAAATATCGTTTTGTTTATTAATTAATGCTCATATTCCTTCAAAAACTTTCAAATTGCAAGATTTTTGCATAATTGGATTTAGGCCATATTCTGAGAACTGAAGGATCATTAAAGAAAAAGAAAAATTTAAATTCAATAATATTTCTTTACGAGTATGTGTATTTTTTAATAGTTATTTAATAGTATACTGAGTAAAGTTTATGAAAAATGCGGGTAGAAATGCTTAAAAGTTCGTCCCGTAAATCTTATATTTTAAAACAACATAGTATTGAGAGCATGTGGAACTTTTTTATTGATTTTTTTCACTCATTAGACTAGAAGGGTGTCAAGTTTTAGGTTGTCATTTATACTGTTGCAAGCAGGAAGGGACAGACAGACATTACTAAATCAACTTAGTACTTAATGACTATTCAGAATATATATTTTCGCGCTTCATTCTTGGTTTTTTTCTTCTTTTGACAAAGTTTCAATATATCAAACTTAGTGCGGTGGATACAATCATTAGAATTTAAAAAGCAAACATATACGGACTTAAGTCATAATGCTAAGCGATTATTAAAAGAAAAATTTTATTATATTTTTCAAACATTTGTTTCATTATTATACTCACCAGCTCAGCTTAATGATGAGAATATACTAAGTTTGTCATTTCGTTTGCAATGAACAGAAGAAAACGTCAGAGACTCTATAAAGTATTTTTATTGATATGATCAGCATCAAAAACTGAGTTAATCTCACCATGTTTGTCTGTCCTTGTATCAGTTTTTTGGTTTTTTTTCAATGTTGCTTATTATCGGTTGAGAGACACGCCCACAATCGATAAAAATCTATTATTCCTGCCATTGATGTGAAAAATTTACAAAAAACTCTTTTGTGCTTTTGTTAAACCTCATCTTCATGCCTTAAACTTTTATCTTCATAAATGGTTACGGTGGTGGCTGTTGCTGCTGCTGCCGTTTTTTATGGTTTATTGTTGTTATTATCCTGCTGTTTGCGTTCAATTTAACATCTTCATGTAGTTGTTATTGCTATTATGATTATTAATGTTGTTGTTGTACATATTATCATTTTTAACATCATTTTTAAGGTATTTGTCTGGCTGTATGAGCATGTCATGTGATTATGTGTGTATACATGCACAAGTTGCATGTTCAACAAAATTAAATTTATTATGATTTGTTTTTATTGTTGTTGTTGTCGTTTACAATAAATGCTAAAGGAAAGTTCAATACATCATATTCAGTTTTGATTAAAAAATAAAAGAGAATGCCAAGGAAGCTGCTGTAGATACCCTATCTACAAGAACGGACGGAAGGATAAAGTTTATTAAAAAATTATTGTTTTAGTAAATTATTTACTTTATAAACTATATATAATATCTTTGTAAGAGAAGAAAATTGTCCATGCTTTCTATGTCCATATTAAACAAAATTAATTATAATTGGATCGAAAAAATGCAGAGCAATCGCAAAGGCGCCAAATGAAGTTTTTGAATGTAACGATAATTATTTTGTTAAATGACATTTTTGGTTTTATTAATATTCAATAAAATTTATTATTATATGCACGAGGTAAAAATTTTCAAAGCCACCTTAACGGTTAAATTACCAATGCCACCTCCTAATATAGTAACTGACCATATTTTTTTTTACTTATCCCCTTTAAGGTGTTTTAAGTTAAAAAAAAACAAAGGATTAAAAGAAGCGGCACGCTATTTCGTTTAAAAGGTCTTTTGTCGGTGTTGAAAGAGATATCATTGCATTTACTGCAGCAATATTTTCTTCTTGTTTTTTTTTTTTATTACTAATGAACAATAATTTCACGAATTTTGTTTTTTTTGTGTGGCTTCGGTCAATATAAGTAAATGAACCGCAACACCAATTAAAAAGAATCATTGTTTGTTTTGTCTTCTTCTTGCTTTTTGCATTTGGTCTGCATGGTGGCGTGATGGCATGAGAAAAGTGAAAATTTTCATTCATTTTACGATGTGAGATAAATTTTTATATAATTGTAATTTAAAAATTTAATTTAGCAATGTTGAAAACACATTACACGATTGAGGAATTTTGTTTTTGTTTCTGCAAAAACATTTTGTGCAAATGCTTGTAACGGTTGTATGAAAATGAAACTATTTATTAAATCAACATGAATCTGTAGTAAATAATTATAAACATGTTTCGAAATTAACTGGAAATTGAGTTGCAGCAGTAACTGTATTTAATAATTACAACAAAATAAGCTTTTTAAAAAATTAGAATGGAATTTAGATGCGTTAGCCTCCGTTGAATAAATGTTTGTTTTGATTAAGATTAAAAAATTCCGTCTTGAATATATCTTATAAGAACACAGTATTATGGGGATGAACTTTTGCAACAGCTAATCGATTTATGTTTGAAAAAATGCTTCTATTTTGTTGATAAGAATTTTGGAGCAATTTATAACTATTTTCTTACTTTGCATTATTTGTGGCATATTCTGAAATGCCACTCCTTCAATTATGTATACCGCACGAAATTTGATTCATAGAGGAACGCTATTAAAAATGGACTAATTTAGACAATTTTTAGAATCCCTTCACACATATAAGATTTCATTACATTGAATGAAATGGTAAAACATTGCAATTCTTAATATTTTTTCATAAAATTTGTGGAAAAATAGTTGAGCAGCTTAATAATTGTCGCGTTTACTGATACATCGCAACATAATTTATGAAACCAAGCGCTGTAGAGTATTAAATAAACATAAATCGGTTAAAGAATTTAATGTTTAACAAAATAAAATCACCCAAAACATGTTTTTGACATATTTAAACCGCTGACTAACATCATTTATTAAAAAATTTTCAAATCTTTAAACAAAATTTTTACACAGAAAATTTCAACCTAAATAAAATTCAACAAAAACATTAAATCATAAAATGTTTATATATTTGACAATAAAATATCGTACATCTCACAGTGTTAACGAAAACATATTAACAACAATGTAGTGGAATATCTTCCGTGCATAACTAATGTTGAAAAACAAGGAAAAAAAGCTAAAAATGAAATCAAAAGTTAATAAAACAACTCGCAGACAAGTGAAGAATATAAAATACAACAACAACAAAAACCAAAACAGAGAAAAAAAACAAAGACTTGTAATTAAATGAGGGCAACAACAGGTATTCATTAATTCATTGATACATAGCAAGAAATTCTTTACTAAACTTGTAGTCCAATGAACTTTCATTAAAATGCAGTATTTATAAATAAATAAACAAAGAAGTTTCATCAAAAATAACAATAAAAGAAAATTTACTTTAAATTTATTTAAATTTCTGAATCATTTTATAATGATACAGCATTTAGCGAGTATGTCAAGATCATGGTCAAACTTCTTTAAAGTAATTGTCTGTCTGGATAGTGTAAAACGATTAAAGAAATTTATGCTTAAACCGGTATTTAAAACTATTATTATTGTTTAAATCAGAGGCTAATCATGATTTCCAGTTATTAAAACGGCTTTTTAAAAACTTTTATTTATAAACGATTAAAAATATTTAACGGTTAAAGTGATAAATTACAATTTTATGCATTTCATTAAGTACAAGTGTATTTGTAATTGCTTTATTATTAAAAATTATAGCTCTTGCTGAAGCTTAACAGTTACAGATATGTAAATATTTTTTTTTTTTTTTTGTTAAACATAAAACAAATTGCGCTAATAAAAGCTAAATGAGTAAAAATAACAAAATTCAATTTGATAGATTCCATGAAAGTTATAAACAATATGAATACCGTACAAGTACAAGTTAAGTACACTGGAAAAAATTTCATTTCATAACAACTTAACAAATTCTTAGCACTTTATACCATTTGAAGTGGTCCCAAACACATCTCATCCTTTATTTAGCTTCAAAATTAGAATTGTTATGTTATATATAATATTTTGTGGACAGACCGATAATTGCTATTAACTGTTATATAATGTTATGCAATGAAATTGTTCAGTGTTTTTATATATAGATTGAAAAAAAAAACAAAAAATGCGGTTGGGTTTTATTTATCCTTCTTTTCAACTTAAGTGCTAAATTGCTTTTAACAATTTTTGACGTTGAACACGTATAAACATTTATAGTTTTAATATTAACTGGAATGACATCACACTCTGCCAATGTAACAATAACAACAACAATAATGACAGCAAATATTACTTATTACTTATAAACAAGTGAAAATGTTATAGTTCGTCAAACTCAAACATTTAATACCCTACATCAGTAGTTCTACAGATTATGCTGGATGAGTAAACACGAGGTATTATCGTAAAAGCTACTTAACTGTTTTTTTCATCAAATTTTGTCAAAAATTATTGCGTTTTGTTGGTTTAGAATTTGCTGTATGGGTTAGATGAAATCTAAAATTCAAAATGTGGGCGTGGTACGTACATGATTAGGCCCTATAAAAGTATATGCATAACATATCAACTTGAAGATCAGATTTTACGCTAAATAATATTTTTAATACAATATATTGTGGATGTGTCTATTATCCGAGTATATATTGGTGGATAGAGGCAAAATTTAACTTTATAACATAATTTATGTGGCAGATAGGTTGATTTTTATCAATTGGCGGCGTGATTTTGACCAATATAGCGAAATATTTGCATAAAATTTCAGCTTAAGATCTTAATATGTGAGAAGTCCAACAACAAACACACACGGAGGCACAGACGGACATGTCTATATTGGTTTAGATTTTGATACTGATCAAGATTTAATATACATATAAAAATTTTATAAATCCTTCTGGATGCTAAATTTAATATGCCCCACAACTTATATAGGGAGAGTATAAAAATACACATTATTAAGTAAATATTGCATAGTAGAAAAAAGTTTACCCCTTGGGAGTACAATCATTTTCTTTTGCCATTGGCTGTAACAACTTGTTAATAATTTAAATGCAAGCAGGCAAGCCAAGCAAGTCAAGCATTCCTGCCATTGCTTAACCTGTACATGAGTAGTGCAAATTATGTCCTCATATATGCATGGTAAATATATAAACGAAAAAACTGGAGCCATAAATAGACGTTTAGATGGAAAATTTTACATAAAAGACAACAACAATAAAAAATACGCGTATATATGCAGACATAAATTATGTAAATTATTATAATTAAAAGTCAACTGATATAAAATAGAAAAATTATTAATATTTTCCAACAAGTTCTTAATAAGGTATTAAATGCTTTTCACTTCTCTGCAATACATGAGTGTTTTCTATGATGTAATTATTTCAATGCAGTCATTAATTAATACAATTTTGTTTTTAATTGAAAGTAAATAAAAAAAAAATATATAATTTCATAAAAAAGCACGTAACGGAAATTATCCCGTCATTTTTTTATTCCAACAAATGTTTCAAATGCATATGCAATGACTTGGAATAGATCGCTTCAATCAATTATTTATTATTATTATGCATCATAAATGTTGTTGGGTTGTGTGGGTGTCACTATATAAAGATTGAATTATTTTTCTTTGCATTTTATGATAAGTGACATTTTGACATTTAAATTAGTTAACATAAGTATTACATATCATCAGTCAATGAAGATTTAGTGTGAGAATATAATCAAGGTGTGCTTTCTGTATGATATCATTGTTTTAACAAAAGAATAATTTGCAAAAAAATGCATTTTACATTAAAAACGTTAAATGGAAGGCAAACTTGAAACATGTTCTGATTCTAAATTGGGAATAGTCACTCAAGATCCACGCCCACTTTCGAAAACAATCTATTTAGTTAAACTATTATCACTTTATATATATATTAATAATTACTTCATCAACCTTTGCGCCAAAAATGGGCGTGGTTATATGAGAGACGCGCCCACAACTTATATATAAATCTTATAAAACGTAAAACTCGACTTTCAAGTTTTATGCGTAATACATACTTTGTTAGAGAGTTGCAATAGTCCACGCCCATTATTTGTATATATATGAGAAGGGTATTTAATATTTGGCCTAAGCCAAACTTAATTCTTTCACTTGTTAATGGAAAGGAATTCCATTTAACAACTTTTAACAACTTTTCAAAAAAGTGTGCCTGCCTTATAATTATATAAGAAAACCTCCCATTTACTAATACTGCTGAAAGAATATAATATTGCCTGTGTTTGTTTTAATTCCAACCAGTGTAGGGTATTACATTAAGGCGACACATTGATGCATTTCTTCTTTCTTATAAAAACTTAACTGAGCGATTGCTCAGTTTGAGCATAATTTTAACAAATAAGGTATCAACAATATTAACAATTTTAACCATTTAAGGCGCAACATTAATATCAATTACGAAAAGTATAAATTACTTTTTTATATACATTTATATATATCATTTTATAGCGTTTATTATATTGCTATAAAAGTTAAAAACTCTCAATAAAATTAATTCAACTTCAACTCAAGTTCAATAATAACAAATTATTTATAACTCTTTAAATAATTCTCAACATTGAACTCTAATGACAAAACTACAACAACAAAGCGCATGAAAAAAAAAACTATTCATGTACAACAGTAATAAATTGAAATCAAGAAACACCACTAAAGTGTTAAACATAGAAGTACAGAAGAGAAAAAAAATGGGAGAAAGAAACACCCACGCACAAAAACAAGTTAAATGTGCACACATTACACATACACACATAGATGTGCTAAATAATTTATGATCTAGAAAATGCGGAACTACTTTTTCCATATTGTTGATGTTGTTGCGTAGGTTATAAAGTCGACACTTTATTAAGAGAGTGCCAAAGAAGAGTTTAAGTAAAGTTGTATAAAGTTTAGAACAAATCTTGGATACCCTTTACACTTTACTGTAATCTATGGGCGTCGCAGATAGTAAAATTAATTTATCTTTTCTTTACCTTCTACACCGAAACCGAAATCAGTTTTTTTCTTAAATTAAGGGCGATTCAAATATGTTACAGCTCACTTTAACGATGGAATTATGCATTAAAGTAAATTTTTTATGAATTATGGGCATATCTGTTATCCGATTATGCCCGTTTTCAGTACATTGACGCTTAAAACAAGTACAAAGATGTACGACAGATACAAAGACTTTGGGTGTGCCTATCAACAAAGCTTGCCTGCTCTGCATCAAGTTTCCACTTTTAATATTTAAATTTTTGCTACCATGAAGGCTTCATGACGAATTCTACGGACGAATTCATATTTTTACTCCGATCAAGACCTATATATACTTTATAGTATTCTTCTAGTAAGTTACTTATATTATGACAAACTTAGTATATCTCATGGTGTATAAAAATATATAAAAAATTTCTTTAACTAACTGCATCTCTAGGAGGAAAGCAAAACTAGAGAAAACACTAAATTGAACTTGAGTCAAATCTTGAATACCATTCTCTAGTCTATACAACTTCAAAAACTTCCATGCAACGTGTACAATACATACGAGATGTGGCAGATGTAAGATTGTGGCTTCTTGTAACTCTTAAAAACTTTATTGCTGCTCTAGGTGTGTTCATAATTAGATCGACTCTATTCAGACTTTAAAGCTTTTTAAGACAAGCTATACAGGATCTCTTAAAACGTTGTGCAAAGATTATCTAATGTCATCATAAACTTGGTCCACTTTTTAGCCACTAAGGTGGAGAGTGCAATACAACGGAACAACAAAAACAAACAAATTTCAGTTTAAGTAAGTTTTTAATACTTAAGCCCACTTACGTAAACTTCAACGCAATTGTGGCTAATTGCAAAGCCTCTAATGATAACTATATAAAATCATAAAATTAATGGAATTTACTGTCTTAAACGTTGTAGTGGTAAGAAAGTACTGTCCGTCTCTCCTTCTTCTTTTGTGTCGAGAGTTATTGTTTGATAAATAATACACCATGGGGGTCTCGTCAGTGTTATGTTTATATATCCGGCTTAACATCACATTAAGTTGTTGCGGTTTCTAAACAATCGTGTAATGCCATTCAATTTGTGGTGATGCGCATACAAACACCAGCAAATACACTGACAAGAAAATGAACAATTTGCAAATAAAAATGTTTGTTTTAAATGATTGCATTAACTTTGTGCGGCCATTAATGTTACACCTAGTCATAGGAATATCACATACATATAATGCAGTGATGGTAATATTCAGAATTATTAAAACAACAACATAAAGTTGTTGTTGATTTGGATTAGTTTGCTTCATCTAAACGTCTTTTATTTTATTTTATTTTACTGTAATTTCAAAGCTTTCATCTTCTTTATTTATAAAGTAATCGCTTGAGCTTATAATGAAATATTTGCAAGGAGGTCTCAGATTGATGGCTTGTACAATATTATATTACAAATAAAAGGAAAATACAAAAAAAAAAAAAATCATATTAAACATCACTCATAATATATTTTTATATATGTTTTATATGTATACATACCATCATATCATATATCCGTTGATTGTCACATGTCAATAACGCGCTCAAAGAGGTTAAGACATAGAAGCGATACTATATATCAAAAAAATATTTTCAATGTTAAAGAGAATTACAATACATGTCAAGATCTTGGCAAAAAGCTCATTTGGCAGTTATTGTCGCTTACCATAAAGCCGCTTACCGTAGAAATTTATACCGTTTACAGTAAGGAGCAAAAATAATGACTAAAAGATATACTAATAACGGACAGACATACATATTTAACGAAATTTTCAAAATAATATTACTTGCACCAAATATTTTAAAGATTGCCTTATATTTTGATAGAAGCATAGACAGTAAAAGGTTCTTCTATAATAAGACAGACTGAAGGACATTTTTTAAATTTTTAATATAATATCTATACCATCTTTGTACAAAATAATAAATTATATATCATGTTGTAGAGAGAACAACATTTTTATACCCATCATCATAATGAGTAGTATGAGAGTATATTGGTTTGTTAAAACGTTTGGAAGTAATGGGAGGGGGGAGCCCCACCTCCAAAAGTATATATATTCTGGCTCGGCATCGACTTTAGAGTCACTTTAGCCTTTGTGTCCGTTCGTCCGAGTGTATGGGTAAATTTCTGCACATTTTTGTTGGAATTCTCACCGTTGAAAAAATTAAGATATTGTGCTGAAATTTCTTTCTTATTGCAATTCAAAAAATGGGGCAAAATCGAACCGAGAACACGCTCGCAATGGCGTCCTAGACCTAACACCTGTGTCCTTCAGTACTCTCACAGTTGCAAATATTGAAATACGGATCTGTGAAATGTGGGTGTGACTAGTCTATGCTTGCTTTTCTGATCATGTTTAATAAAGTTTAAACATAACATCACATAAAATTACATAACGAAGCATAACGAAGAGATTGGCTATTACGCTAGATTTGGCATTGGCCTAATAAAGTCCCTTCTTTCTTGCTTATAATTAAATATAATAAAGATTTGAGTAAACGCTGTGAAAGTCATAATATATAATGTAAACATAATAAACAATAATAACAGCAACAACGGCAACACAGCCCACCAACATTGATATGATTATAGGTAAAGAAACGAAATAAAATAAAATACATGATACACGGATAATAACAACTACCTCAAAGGCATAAATATTTACAAAACTCTTACACACACATATATAATCATAATAATAAAAAAAAAATAACCATAAAAACTTGTTTTATTTGGACAGAAATACTTGAGCTGATATATTGGCGGCCTTCTCCTACAATGTTGTTACATATTTATTGTCGTCACAGTCAACCTTACCATTGATGGTTGTTGTTATGGTTTAACACAATAACTGATCTAGTCACATGATCACACACACAAACACACAGAGATTGTATATATAGGAATTGCATTGTAAGCTTCCTTTTACGATCTTGGTTTAATAATCAAGTTTATCATTCATTTGCGCAGTCAAAGTCAATGCTAAAATCGTTGTTTTTTTTTTATAGAAGGAGGTGTTTCCATAAGGATGTGCTGTTGTTGTTTTACACGTTTTTCTTTTTCTTGTCTTTGGTAAATAATTGTTTAACCTTTCAACTGTTGACTCCTTTAAACCCACCAAATGCTTGCTTATAATGAATGTGTGCGTGGTTGGTTAATATATACAAAAATTTTCTTTTAACACCCTACACTATAATATAATATGTTTATGTACAGTTTATAAACTAATAAATAAGTTGAAACAGATTCTACAAAATTTCTCTTTGGAAATGTGTCCATCTGTCCTTCCACATATTTCGTGTATTTCAATTGCAAATTGCCGCCTTTGAAATATTTTCAAAAAATTTCTTATAACAGCATAAGTTAGATGAAGAATTCTTTCCAATAAACATAGAACAAAATTCATGCAGCTTCTTGTAGTTAGTTCATCTTTGAAGTTTTACTGACGTACAAAATTGTTTAATTTAGTATCATTTAGTGTTTCAATTTAACTTTTATGCAGACTTGATTGTTGGAAGAGGGACTTATTTTCAATAGAATATTGTTACCGCGAATTGTATTATAGTGTAGCTGGCCTCTAGGCGTTTGCAATATTAAAACTTATTATATGTTACAGTTTTATATGGAAAGTGTGTCTAAGAAACGCCTTAAATTTTATTGTAATTATTTTTTATTTTATTTTCAATGATACCTTGCAGCACATGTGTAGTGTGTTAAAGCATTTCCACCTCAAAAAAAAACTGTGCAGATCTACAGCTTTCAATGCCATGCTGAAATATTTTTTAGTGGTTATGTAGTTTTTCTCATAGATTACAATCATTGTTGTGTTGTGTTGTGTTACTCTACGTTTCTGCTGTTTATACTCCTTAACATTGCAACATTTGCATTTGTTGTTTGTATTTTGTGTATTGCCTGCGATAACATCATCATTTTTGTGGCTTTTTGTTGGGATGGAGGTTTTAAAGAAAACACGCGATAGCCTTATAAAATGTATTGATATTTGAGAGCTTCTGCATTCATTTGCAATGACTGACCACACGCGCTGATCTTTTGCTGATATCGTAATACTTTTGTTTGCTACTTTGAATGTGAATTTCTTTTTCAAGTTTAGTTCCATTTATACAGTTAAAATAATTTCATCAGCATCATTATAATGGATGGGCAGGATCCAAAAGCATAACGTTTAGAAAATAGACAGAAAAAAAACTATAAAGGCTGATAGAAAAACAGACAGACAAGGAAAAGCAAGCACAGGTTTGGTATTTGGAAGATTATTAGACAATCTGGACAATCAGACTTTTAAAGAGATATTGCTGAAATATAGACAAAATTGGCCGACAAAAGAAAATAAGAGACTTCAGGTGCTGAAGGAAAGACCGTAGATATACAGGCAGAAGAAAACAGGACAAATTTTTGGGTCATATTTTTCCACTAAGGCAGGACAGACAGACTCAAATCTTGAACATTTATATCATAATTACACAAACACGTAGAGGACTGCCAGAAGAACAGAACAAATTTACAGAAAAAAATTTAAAGAACAGGATCAGCCGGTGTACAGTCGGAGGTTCATAGTAGATAAAATATACGGACAAGTTATGGGCAATAGTACTCAAGCCAAAACTGGAAGCCTTATAAACAGAAAAGTAATTTTCACCCAGACACGCTGTATTTCTTACCTAGTTTCTGCACACATGCTGCCAAGACTTGCTAAAAAACTGTAATGATGATGACCTCCCCTTAAGATAATTTATTACTCCAGTATGCATATAAAAAATTCTCTTCCATGCACTTTTTCTTTTTTTTATATATATTGCGTAAACAATGAAAAGATCAAAAATATTCTTGGAGAATCTTTTATAGACTGCGAATGGTTATAAAAGTTTATACTTAACACCAACAAGTTGACTTCATGTTGAAATGTTAGTATGTATGTTTGCGAGTGTTGCAGCAAACATTGTGCCAATAATATTCATCTTTGGGCGCTTTAGTTTTTACGCCAATTTCAAAAAATGATTTATGCTACAATTTACAAATCTCACCCCAGGGCAGCACAACTTTATCACAACTAAAATAATAATAATAACAACAACAATAACAAAAATTGCAACAATACTTATTATTGCTACTGCTTTAATATGTATTTATAATAATAATAATAATAACAATAAAAACAACAACAACAACAAAAAATCCAACAATCAACCGCAAGTTGTAATATTTTCATAACTTACATTGTTTGTGGGCCAGTCTATGTTAAACAACATATACGAGTACATATATATATGTGTACGTGCGATTATTGCCGTTAAAGACTCACTCATGTGAGTTAAGAAATCAATACAATTTCATAAAATCATTATTTTCTTAGTTTCCTTCGCCATTATTCTCTACGTACATAAACATAGTTATGGCGGTATTTGTGTGTTTTTACCCTTTAGCACAATTGCAAATTTATTATAATGAGAGTCAAGTGTAATTTACAAATTTTTTTTTTATTGTTGTTGTGTTTGTGTGTTTGATAAAATTATTGTTAGCAAGTTTTTATGTCTGACTTTTACTAATGACTCATTCGTTTTATCTCTATTTCTCTCGCAATTTATATTTTCTGAGAAGCTTTACCGTTTGCCCACGAGGGAAAGTGGCCGCAATTGCTTAATGTAACATTTCTACACAATGATCTAATTATTGTTCTAAAAATATTTCAATTGAAAAAAACGAAAAAACAAAAATTTAATTCATTTGAAATTTTGTGTAATTATCGAATGAATTTTAGATGCAAGGCGTCTGTGCGATATTCGCTATAAACATTCTTAGTTGCAAATAGTTTTCTATGTTACCAGAAAAATGACATTTCATTCTCAAATTATATTTAGCTTCTCCATCGATTTTTCCAATATTAATGTGAAGCTGACAGATGACAGATATTATTTAAATCTTTAAACGAAACCAAGAGCAGTTTGTTTTTAATAAATCCATTTATGTCTTTGTATTTATATATATAGTGTGTGCGACAGTGAGTGAAATTGATATACAATTATTTTCTTAACAAATCATTACCAACAATGAATGAATGACAACAACGAATTGTTGTTGTTCGTTTGTATATCTTAAAAAGGAAATTTCTTACACTCTCCTCTCCACATAAATACATAGGATTTTAAATCGTTTATAAAGATACTTGGTATTAGACGAATGTGTAATGCATCTTACGAGCACTCTTGTAACCGGCTGACACTGTGTACGCATATAGTAAGTGATTTATCTGTAAGTCTTTTGGAGAATCTCACGTATTAACTGAAACAAGAAACGAAAAAACAAAACGTGCCACACTGACTACTGCTGTGTTGCACCCGGTAGCTATTTCTAAAAGCAAACACATGGCTGTAGCGCATGCGAGTATGCAGTAAGCGTGGTAAATGTTTGGGATGATAATAACATTACGGTCTTTGTCAAAGTACCACTAACTATAGAAAAGAATGGAAAACATTTAAGAGAGAGATAGAGAGAGAGACACTTACTAATATCTCTATAATAATGAAGGTCAATAGCTTCCAAATATGGTTTTATAGAAACCGTTAGGGAGTGTGTGTGTGTGTGTGTACACAACCAGTAAATACCACAAGAAAGTGCTTATGCAGTGAATAGTTTATTCAAAAATGGTCAAGCTTTCATTTCTATTTCATAACACTTTAATCACATGATTTAAAAATCATCTCTCCTTCCAGAGTTTAGAAAAATTATATATTAAAGTGGTGGAACTGGAACCAAAGATTACAAAGTTAGGTGCTAATTTAGATGAATCGCTGACACTACAAAAAGATCACGACGAGACTCTAGCCAATATACAGGTAAGTTATAGGAAACTATAAGAAGAATTAGTCCAGCCCGATTTATATTAAAATACTACAAATCGAAGAAACATTTTGATAATTGCATTTTATTTTTAGAATCTTCCCGGCCCTATGGATGAATTTATACATAAAGCTGATAAATTGCTGGCTAGCAAACGTATCAGTTCTGAACTAGTCAATGCCATGGCTGATACTTTGAATATTATATGGTCGGATATATTAAATTTACTGAAAGATCGTCAACACATTTTGCATCTGTGTACACAATTTCATGATAAAATGATGCAATGTCAGCTGCGTATGGATCAGTTAGAAGTGGCCTGTACCGACACCATGATACCCATTGAAGTAGCGGCCGTACAAGAATTACTAAATAATTTCAAACAGTTGAGAATCGATATGTTAACTTCGGTAATGGCCGCTTTAAAAGATGGCAATGAATTGATGGCTCAATTGCAAGAATTGGAAAATATGGAATCTTTAGATACACGACCTGAACATATAAAACGTGATGCAGGCCGGGCGGTACATCAAGTTCAACAATGGCTGGAAGGTTTGCATGATCGTCGCAACGCTTTGGAAATTGCCTGGCAGACACGTAAAACTCAGCTGGAACAATGCTTAGCATTGGCTTTGTTGGGTCGTGAACTATTGGAGATAGATTCAGCTTTGCAAAAGCAACGTAGTGAAATCAATGAAATGTTTAGTTTGGGTGAATGTGAACAAACTGCCAATAAGATGTTGCAGCAATATAAGGAGCGCAAGCATGAAGCGTTAACGCTAAGAGATCGTGCTCTGAAAATTACCCGCTCTAAGGAAAAGTTACAAGCTTCGGGGACTTTTACAGGAGATGAAGCCTGTTCGAAAGCTTACAATGTTTTAAGTTCTTCTACTGATCACTTGGATTTAGTCGATCAACGAGAACATTGGTTACAGCAATCGCGAGACTTTTTCTCCAAAGCCGAACACACTTTAAGAGTACTGGAAAAGTTAGAAGTGCAATTGGCCAATGTTAAATTACCCAATAATTCACCAGAAAGCTATGCCATGTACAACAAGGTGGCCAGAGATGTTAGTAGTTTTACCGAAGAACCTTTAAAATTGGGTTATACATTACTAGAGGAGGTGGGTCGCACTCAGCCCAAAACTCAAGGTATAAAACGAGTTTTGGATGAAATTGAAAATCGCAAAATATACGTTGAACGCATATGTGCTCATAGCACGGAAGATCATCACAAAGTACAACAAGCTTTGGAAGAATTTCTTCAACAATATAATGATCTATTGGAGTGGTTAAAGTTGTCGGGTCAAAATTATTTACAACAACATATTTCAATGGGTACAAATTTAGATGAAAGTAAACAATTTTTATTGCAACATCATGAACTAATGCAAGATTTAGAGGTGACAAGAGTCAAACAAGAAATTTCAAAATTCAATATTTCTTTTTTTATTATTATTTTTAGATCAAAGGAGAATTAATAAATTTATTATTGGAATCAATTAAAGTACATTTGGAATCATTTACAGCTCAACAACGCTATGATGTTGATTCGAAAGCGGAAATTTTACATAATCATTGGATTGACTTGAAAAATTTAGTATTGAAACGGGTCGATTATGTTTCAGTATTGATAGGATTTTTTGAAAAAGCCAATGAATTTGTTAGTCAATTGGATAATTTGAAAAAGCAATTGTTGCAAATACCCAATGAACAGAAATTGCATTTTTTACAAGAAACCTGGCATAATATGGGTTCGAATTTTAACGATTTAAAAAGTATAGGATCACGTTTCCTAAACTTAAAAGTATGTAATATTTGCTTGATAAATATGGAAATATTTGGTATTCTCAGTATTTATGTCGATACTCGTACAATACTCTAAAAAAAAGCATGATTTTTTGGATTTAATATTATCTATAACAGCTACTAATTGATGAATTTTATTATTGTAATTATTTTTGATATCCTACAGCTACTACTGGTGTAGCGACTATTTTATACCTCAAACTGAGCGATTCATTATCGTAATCTTTAATATGGTTAGACATTCTCTTGGACAGACGGACACTTTTAAAATAATTTTGTTGAAATTTACTCCCACGATCCATAAACGTCTACTTTTGGAAGAAGTTTTTTTATATTGAAAATTCTAAATCTTAATATTGTTTTATCAAAAATGCGAATAATTTTGAATAATTAATAACGATCTTCAATTTCCTTCTGATTGACTAAATTAAGAAATTTTTAAGTACCATGAAAAAGGGGAGTAAGTTTATTCAAAGAATATTTTTAGTAACGTTTAACATCATTACTCTTCGAAATTGTGTAAAGAAATGCTTATTGTTATATTACACAGTAAATACTTGTTTTACTCTTTCTAAAATTAGAGCAATTTCAAAATTAACAAGTAAAAAATTTGAATTTTGCTTAGCCCAAAACTTAAATACCCTCTTCATCGACAAACAAACAATGTGTTTTTTATAAACTTCGACCATGTCTGTTATGCAACCACGCCCATTTTTAGCAGATTAATGGATGGGGTGCAATAACATAAATTCAACTTCATACCTTAATTTCTATGACACAATTTCACCTCAATATCTTAAAATTTGCGGCCCAGCAATAATGCTAACAACAGATCGACTCAGTTTTTCATGCTGATCCAGAATATATCTATTTTGTAGAGTTTTTGACGCCTTCTCCTAGATAATGCAAATGTAATGATAGATTTAATATACTTCCCATAATATAAAAAGACAGAAAAAGCAAATAAGAACGAGAGGGAAACGTTACTTAAGGTGTCAATAAATTTTGTTTTGTTGCATACGAAGTGATAAATTTAGTACGGCTCCATTAAAAAGATAAAGGGTATAAGAAAAAGTATTTTGAAGTCTGAGAAGTATGAAAAAAGCAACAACAAAAATAACTTGAACTTTTTCTTTCCTCTTGTGCTTTTTTTTAATTTTCTTCTTTTCTATTTCTGGCATCGCGTTTCCAATTATATGTTGTTATATATGTACGTTTTATGCGTATGTATATGTGCGTATTAGATTTTGGATCCATATCTCGAAACGAAATCCTCAGCCATTGCTGTCGAAGACATCCTAAATAATTTCAGTACGCAACACATCGAAGTAACAACTAGTTTAGAGAATTGGTCGACGCATATTGCTGAAAAGCGGGAAATTGAAATTATATTGGAAAAAATCATAATGGAAAATGAAGAGGTGAGTGAAGATAATTTTTGTTTTTTATTTAAAATTATAAAATTTTAAAAAAATATATATAAAGTATTAATAAGTGAATTAAGTAATTGAAGACAAATTGTGCTCAGTATGCAGTGTATGTGAATATACATATAAATGTGTATATGAAGTAAGTGTAGAGTGGATATACAAACTTAAAAAATCATATATTTATAAATAGATTAACGATGCTGAAAAGTATTTACTTGAAATATTCGGTGTAAATAAAACTTTAGAAAGTAAAATAAATATTTAAAAATATTAATAAATTAGAGAAAAATGAAAAATTCATGTCGAATTTCCATTAAAAAAACAAAAAAAAAATATGTAAAATACAAAATAATAAAAAAATGTACTTAAAAAATAAGAAATCAAAATATATGCTAGCTTGCATACAAATTTACATGTACAGACAGAAGGACAGACGGACATGGTTAAATTGATACAGATTTTGATTCTGATCGATCGGTATAACTGAAGATGAATGTGGCATTTGGTGTTTAGGAGTTACAAACATTATATACCCTCTTACCGTAGTGTAGGGTCTATCATAAATATTCATTTTATTGAGCAAATAGATGTAATTTTTCATCGAACAAAAATATACTAAAATATCCACATTTGTTTTGTTGTTATTTTAAAAATATGATTATGGATTGTTTTTGTGTTTTGGATATTCTTTCTTTGCAGACTACCACTAAATCTACCAAAGTGGACACTCAATTATATCCTATTTTCACTTCCACCTCATTGGATGCCAAATATTTACATTCACAAACCGATGACAAACTGAAATCAGTTTTAGATGATATCGATCAGGCTCAGCATGATATACAGGCACGCGTGCAAACCACCCAGAGTCTACATATTAAAGATCCAGAATCTATGCACAAAATCGAACAAGTCATTAATAGTTTGCAGACCTTGAAAACTAAACTGGATGGCATACGTTACGATTATAAATCATTGGCTGAGAATGTTTTGCAATTTTTAAATAATATTCTACAATTGCGTCATAGTATTGATGAATATTTTACTAAACAACAACAACAGCTGTATAGTGACACTTTTGAACGCTGTATAGCTGAACATGAAAGATTTCGTGATTTATGTACGGATAAATTTCGTTCATTAATTACTCAGTCGGAGTTATTAATTGATCGGGTACGTGTATTGGAGCCGGCTGGATCTAAGGAAATTGATACAGATCGTATTTTGAAATTATTAGAAGATTTACGTTTACATTTTGATAAATGTAATGCCGAGAGGATTACATCGTTGGAGCGTTTAGAGAGAGTGGAACAATTTAAAACGGACTTAGATGAGATTCATCACAGTTTGAATAGTGTTGGACAGCAATTGAATGATATTGATAATCACAGTGTAGATAGTTTAGCTTCAGCTAAAACTACATCCTTAGCTTTTGAGTATTTTGAACGCACCCTAGAGGTTAGTATATGATTTATTTTTATTTTTATACCTTTACATCATCCACATAAGATGGGAGGTATATTAAGTTTATCATTTCATTTGCAACATTCAAAGGTAAGCGTCAATGTCCCTACAAAGTATATATATTCTTGATCAGCATAAAGAGCAAAGTCGATTTAAAGATGTATGTCCGTGTGTCCGTCTGTTGTTGGTATTTCCATGGGATTAAATTTATAAAGTAGATATTGAGCAGAAATTTTCTGCGGGCACTATAAGTTTTTGCATGCAGATAGCTTTTTAAAATGGGCAAAATGGGTCAAGATCCACGCCCCTAAAAATCTATTAATCTGTTGAAATTTCGGCTGATACGTAATACGTACATTAATAGAGGGCGCAATACATTTTCCACGCCCACTGTTGTGGATGTGAAGGGTATTTAAGATTTGGCCTAAGCCAAATTTAGTTTTCTTACTTGTTTTAATTTTAATCAACACACCATGGAGGTACTAAAATATTGAATAAGAGTTCGGGTGATCGTGTTCTTTTTCGTTTTTATTCTATTCTGTGTGTGTATTAGTGTGGATAAGTGTTATGGGGAGGGCATGATTTCAATTTCCTTTCCATCAACCATCTGGTGATTTGTTATTGTTGTCATTTCATTTTCACTCTGGGTTGAAACAAATTTAGTAGATGGACCACATTTTATTAAATTCATTGTTTCATGGTATTTAAATTTGCGGTATTCCATGAAAAATTTTCTAATTATAGACAGAAGCTTTGAAAAAATCTAAGTATGAATGATCTTAAATGTAAATAGAGGACATGTGGCAAAAAAATGTTAGGAATTGCGGATTTCTTCCACATAACGATCTTATCATGATTCATTTGTAGCAATTTTTTCTTCATAGTTTAGTACTACATACCTTTGTTATATCTATCATTCTGTCTGTATATTCAAATACTTATTGTAAGAAGATTAAGGCTGGTCAGTAGCCATAAATATTAATGTTTGAAAAAATCTCATAAAATATACACACACACAGACAAGTAATCTAATGCATTGTGTGTGATGAGTGTGTGAATTAAAAAAAAAACTTTATTATTCTTAAACATTTACATTTGTGTTATATGTTTTAAAACAACACAACATAAACACATCATCGGTTTGCAAATAGAAACAATGTGCTGTTGAAAGTAAATATTGTGTGTGCGTGTGTATATATATGGACACACATGCATATTTATTTAAAATTAAATTGAATTAAAAAGTGTTCAAATATTGTTCATCTATGTTTTGTGATTATACAGTCCCGGCTATATAAATAGGTATGAATTTCAAGCAAAAAATAAACTAAATTTTTAAATTAAAGGCGCCACAGACCCTACAAAGTAGGTACAATTTTATTCAATGTCAAATTCTGTTTCGATCTAACAATTTATCCGTGTTTCCATAGAACTCTTGGAATCCTTAGTGTTGAGCTATTTTGAAATTTTGGCCTTTAAATTGGGCGGAATCGCTTGCCACGGCCACAGAGCATAGAAATGTATATATCAAGCTTCGAAATCGTATATTAATCTTTTTAATTCAGTTCATTCATTAAATGTATTTCGAATGAAATTATTATTATTTCCAAATATTTTATATAGTTAAAGAGCAAAGCATTATGCACTTAATTCTGTGTTCACTTGTGTACGTACTTCGTATGTTTCTCGTTGCAAAATGAAAAATGACAGCAACAGCTGCGTTGTTGTATATGTATGTGGTTCTCTAAAGAAGTTTTAAATAATTTTTTTATGATATGATATGTTGTATATATCTAAATTAATTGTTTCACTTTGTTAGGGATCAAATTTTTAACGATAAATTTTATATAATTTATAAATTTTGTGTTTCAAAATATTTTGCATTCTTTTAATAATATTTTGTTTTAATTTTGTTTCAGTTACTTGAAAAACGTATCGATAAGTTTTTCGAAACCTCCAAGGAACAATTACTAATTACAAATCCAGAAAATGAATCATTTATTCTAGAACACTTAAGCAAGTTGAAAGAAAAGTGGCGACAATTTCAAGATCAAGTTACGCAAAAACGCAAGGCTCTTAATCAGGCGATTGAATTTTTTGAAGTCGTTGAAAAGGTATTAAAAGAAAAACATTTTTTACCACTACATTCTTACTTAATAAACTTATGCATTTCTTTTCTTTTTATAGATCGATGCCGAGTATCGGGAAATTAGTTATTTTTATAACAGCATTTCAAATAAAATTTCTTATTTAAGAGACTCTATTGAAGCTGAGAATTTGATAAATGATATTGAGAAATATGTGGCCAAACGTGAAGTGCCGTTACGTCAAAAACTGGACAGTGCTGCCAAGTGTCCACATGACATGAATAAAGTGTCTCAGTTATACAATGAAGTTGCGTTAATATTTCAGAATTTCACAAAACTCAAATCAGATATTAGTTTAGTACAGGAACGTTTCAAAACTGAGCAATTGGCGAGAGAAGAATACGAGAGGCAAGTTCGCGATCAAGCTGAAAGAGAACGGGCTATAAGAGAAGCAGAACTGCGCGAGAAAGCAGAACGTGAAGAGCAACTACGTTTACAAGCTTTAAGAGAGCAAACAGCACGTGAACAAGCTGAACGAGAAAGAATAACCAAAGAATTGGCAGCCCGTGAAAAGGCTATACGTGAAGAAGAGCAAAGATTGCTAGCGGTTCGCCAACAAGCCGTTCTAGACCAAGCGAAGCGTGAACAAATGGCTAAGGAAGCCGAAATGGTTCGCTTAAAAGCTTTAAGAGAAGAAGAGTTACGTTTACAAGCTGCTCGCGAAGAAGCCAAACGCATTCAATTGGCTCGAGAGCAAACAGCACGTGAAACAGAACTCGTACGTTTACAAGCTTTACGTGAGGAAGAAATACGTATACAGAAATTACGCGAACAAACCATCAAGGAGGAGGAACAACGTTTGGTAAAGTTACGCGAACAAGCCAAACGCGAAGAAGAAGCACGCTTGAAAGCTTTGCTTGAAGAAGAGACACGTTTACAAAGCTTGCGTGAAAAAACCCAACAAATGTCTAAAATACGAGACCAAATCGAACGCAAAGAGGTTTTTCAACAACGCACTACCAGTAAAATTGAACAAATCCATCAAGAAATTTTTACCCCACTGAAATATGAACCACCTACAATTGTACAACATTTGCATCCTGGCATAATCAGAGAATCTGAGAAATACTCGTTTGAATGTAAAGTTAAGGGTATACCAGAACCCACGGTCGAATGGTTTAAAGATGGTGTTAGCATTCAAAATAATCCTGATTATAAAACCTCTTACAATAATGGTGTATGTCGTTTAGATATAGAAGAAACTTTTACAGCTGATTCGGGGCGTTATACTTGTCGTGCTTCCAATTTAGTTGGCAACGTAGACACTAGTGCAGATTTGTCGGTGCGTGAAAATATTACCGAAATACAAATGATTCCACCGCGTATTATACGTTATTTAGAGAGTGGCAAAGCAAAAGAGGGCAAGTCTTACGAGTTTACTTGTGTGGTAACCGGCAATCCTTTACCGACAGTGCAATGGTTTAAAAATGATAAATGTATAGATGACTCACCCGATTATGTAATCAGTTATAATAATGGTGAAGCTAAGTTACGTTTCGAAGAAGTATTTTTGGAGGATGATGCCATGTATACTTGTCGTGCTAAAAATGTGGCTGGAATTGAGCATTGTTCGGCCAGTTTGATGGTGGAACGTAAGTTTAGTTTTCTACTTAGAAAAGAAACAGAAATCAAGTATTTTTTATTTATTATTAATTTAGAAGCGACAGAGAAACCTTTTTTCAAAATACCACTATCAAATATAATGGCTCGAATGGGTCAAAAAATTAAATTGGAAGCTTTAATTGGTGGTGTACCTCAGCCAGATATATTTTGGCAGCACAATGGTGTACCATATTATCCTCGTCATGTTAAGGTAAGTAAAACAATTTAAAGATTCACATTAATATAAGTAATATGTAATACCGAATTGTTCATCATTCATACCCAACCTTTGACGAATCTACGGTTACAGCAAAAGCTGGTGAAGATGACTATAAAATTAAAGACTTCGCGACGACTATTTAAATAATAGGGCTGAAATTATAACCAATTTTTTCAACTTTTTTTATATGGGTATTGAATGAAGAGCCTATAATGAGTAGAATTTAAGTGTCCACTCTAAATAAAGTATGGCGTACTTCGTATAAGTGGGAAATACCTTAAAAAACCCCCTTTGGCATAGACATCAAATGAAACGCTTTGTTATCATTTGCTTTAAAAAGTTATAAAATATTTTTATAACTTGTTCAAAACCCGTTTAGTATTTTATTGTAATCGAAAAAAATACATATTTCATTGACTAAATACATACGTTGTAAAGCAAGGAATGTCATAAACGACTTGTGTCAACATAATGCAATTTCATTTGTTAAATATTTGTTTAACTTTCACAGACATTTATTAGTTTTAAAATTTTATTAATTTTCGCTTATTGCATCATAGAGCAAATTAATGAAAGAAACCGTGATCGTATAGCTTGTAAATAATTCAAATTTAAATTCTCTTATGAACACATTTAGACTTGTATATACAGATATTTTGGCTACGATTCGTATAATCAACACAGTCAATTCAATTTTATAGCATAATGATCATGATTTTTGTGCCAGAAACAATTTAAAAAAATTTTTAAAATAATATAGTGGGTGTAAAATGCTTATGTTATCTTATATTATTTAAAGATGTTTAAAAATATATTCTGGCATGCTACATGTAGTATAAATTAATAATATAATGAGTGGGGATCGGCTTTTAATTATGGTTTCAAGTTTGATCCTAAAAAATCTTTATGGCATCTGATTCGGGTATGCAACTACCCGATGCAACCCGTATATGTGCCTGCGTCCTTGTATTCTCACGGTGCTATATTTTGAGATATTGGGCTGAATTTAATATTTAAAATGCCCAAAATTGATAAAAATCTCTTTATCACCCACAAAAATTCAGCTGTTACTCTGAAAGTTGGTACACGCATCAATAATTGCGCCCACAGTTATCAAAAAACAATACTCGGCGTAAAGCTTAACTGGACTGACAGACATATGATTAAATGGACTTAAAGTTAAAAAAAAGTTAAAGTTTTTAAACATTTTAACATTAAAAACTTGTTACCTGCCTCGCCCACCACCTTTTTTATGTAGCTGTGAAGAGTATTTAGGATTGTGCCGAAGCAAAAATTAGTTTTGAGTCTATGTGTGCTGAAAGATATCAAAATTTAGTTTTCTTACTTGTTTTAATTATGGTTTCGCCCATGGTACCAAATTGTACAAACAAACATTAAAAGCTTTGCAACAATTCTTCATGAAAACATTTGCCACTTACTTCACGCTGTGAATCTTAAGGGCCGGCTATGTAAAATATATTGTCTTGCTATAGAAAATGCTTCAAGAACTAGCACCTTCCTCGTAATTGTTTACTATGACGCCATAGCCGCCACCACCACAAAAATGAAATTTCAAATTTTATGATGTAAATAAAAATGTTATGAAAAATGAACTCTCCGACTGAAAACATTAAACAGTGCCCATGGTGAAAATTCGAACAGACAAAAAATTATTTACAAAACTCACCACACATCTAAAACAGAAAATATTCACCATGAAGACACACTTCGGCAGACCACAGACTACACTATACTAAATCTCGACAATAATTTTTCATTTCAGTATGAATACGGCCGTGTTACGCTTATCATACCGCAAATTTATTTGAACGATTCGGGTGTATATAAATTGATTGCCAAAAATTTTGCTGGTGAAGCGTTTAGTACGTGTAATGTGATGGTTAAAGGACGTGTAGTAAATGAAACATCCGATTCGGATATGGCATCGGATATAGAACTTATAAAACCTAGCGTACAAGTACCTCTTAAAGATGTGGCCATCTTTGAGGGGAAAGCTGTACGTTTAGATTGTGTTATTGTGGGCCAACCGGAACCCGAAGTGATTTGGTACCATAATGACAAACCTGTTAAGGAATCGACGGATATTCAATTACTCTTTCAAGGTGATCGTTGCACATTAATAATACAAGAAGTGTATCAGGATGATGGTGGTAATTATAAAGTGGTGGCCATAAATTCCGCCGGAGAAACTTCAAGTAGTTGTGAGGTTAAAGTGACCCCGTTAAATATATTGGAACCTGCTACTAGGCCCCAAACTGAACCTTTGGCATTACCCAAAGAATTGGAACCAAAATTTGAGAAATTTTTAAGTGATGTTCTAGTCGATGAAGGTGAAACCGTACACATGGAAGTAATAACTACCGGTAACAAGCCCATGTCAGCCAAATGGTATTTAATCAATCAAGAATTAAGTGAAAATGATCGCATCTATATAGCAGCAAATGAAAATACTGGCGTTTTCAAATTGACTATCAAAAATGTCAATGCCGAAGATAAGGGTGTATATACTGTCAAAGTTACAAATAATGCAGGGGATGCCAAATGCTTTTCACAATTGATCGTTAAGACAGTAAATGCTCCGGAGAGCCAACGTTCGCAACAAATCGAGATTCCAGAGAAGTTATTAGCACCCGAGTTTAAAGAAAAGTTTACCGATAAAACTGTAAAACTTGAAGAAGTGGTTAAATTTGAATGTATCGTTAAAGGCAAGCCAACACCAAAGATACATTGGTATTTCAATGATCAGCCAGTACAGGGACATAGTTTTCTGGTATCCACCAGTGGTGAACGTGAGGTTCTAACCATAACAAAAGTTGGGCCAGATACAGTAGGAAAAATTGCTTGTGTAGCAGAAAATGAAGTGGGTCGTAGCGAATGTATAGCATTTTTAGGTTTGGTAGGTTCGGGATTGGCTGCTATGCCAGCCCAAGCTGATATGCAAATGATTAGGCAAGATCATGAAACTGATTCTTCGTTGGTATCGATCAAAAAACAAACCTTCACTTCTACATCAACATCTCAAGTAAGCACCATTAACGGTGAAAAAGCAGCCCCACCTCAAACTGAAATACATCAATCATCCGCTTGTTATGATAAGTCATTCAAGCAACTTAATAATCAACGACCCGAAATTATGGAACAGCAACATTTTCAAGAGCTACACAAAGATAAAAATATGTCCAGTCCAACAATAAAACAGAAATCATTCACTTTAATGCAATCAGCCAATGGCGGAATGGAGCAGACTTTCTCTACCGTAGTACCCAGTTCACCCACCCGAACCCGCAAAGAGATAGCTCCACGTTTCACTACACCTTTAACGGGTAAAATTGTCGATCAAGGTGTTGATATTTGCTTAGAAGCTTTATATGATGGTTTTCCATCGCCTGAAATCAAAATCATCCGAAATGGCGATGAACTGTTTGAAAATGATCGTTTAAAAATTACCAACAAATGTAATCGTGTTACGATTGATTTAAAGGGAGTCAATGTCAATGATGCAGGACGTTATGCCATTACTGCCAAAAATATTATGGGACAAACGACCAGTACCGCTGATTTGGTGGTTAAAAGTGAGTAATAATAAAAATATAAGTTAAATATAGATTACTACTATATGGCCCCTAAGCGACATGGGTTTGTCACATGTCTGCTAGAATATTGTTGAAACGAATGTTTCATTTTATGTTATGTATATTTATTATACCATTTTGCCAAATTATATATGTATGTACATGACGAGACGCACAAACATTTTTATATACAAATATCGCATGAATAAATGTCAAAAACCATTAAAATAAAAAAAGCATCGTTGCTGACTTGCTGGCCGAGGTTGAGATCACTTTTAATTTGTAAAAACAATTTCGCAAACTTTTTTCAAAATTTTTTTATAGATACGCTATACCAATTTTGTTATATATAATGTTTATTAAAGTTTGTAAATATTAAGTTTCCAAGTATAGCTAAGGAAAGATGAAATAATTTGTCCGTCTGTCCATCTATTGATTCAACGTTTTACACAATGCAATAGTTAATGAGAAACTCAGTGCAGTTCTGCACCTTGGCTTAATGATGAGCTCTATAATAGATATATTAAATAGTTTGGCCAGTTTGATCAACTTAATTATTTTCACGTATTAATTTTTTACAATTTATTTTTGAAAATGTTTACATTTTCTCTCTTACAATTTCTATTTAGTGCATGTTATATGTATGGATGTATGTATGTATGTATTGCTATGTAGAAAAAAATTTAATATTTTATACATATATATCGCCCCTGACGAGAACTTTATGTCTAACATTTGATCTATTAGCGAACTAATTAGTAATTTATGTGAACAATGTATCGAAATATTTATTAACATGTTTCTTAAATAAAAAAAACAAATTCAATATTTTATAATATTTATATAGGAGAAGATCATAAGGGGTGGAGGATAATGCACATTTTAGATATTCTTTATCTGGTGGGCGTCACTAAAATATTTCACATATATATATTTTTTTAATTTAAAACAAAAACAAAAATTATTTCTTGACTAACTATATTGTGATAAATTTTGAAAATATGGAGAATGTTTTTATGTATATATGTTTGTTTATCATTGCAGTATCATTTATTTATTAAGAATATTTATAGAAATACTAAATTTCTTTTAAAATATATGTATTACGCAAAGATTAGGCAAGGAATAGATAAATACAGTAAATGTATTCACAATTTGTTTACTCAGTATTAGGTTAAGGTTATTTATTCTTATGCCAAAATGTAATAAAGAAAAACAAATGAAATTCTTATTAGTTGGTTAGAAATAATTTTTTAATACCCCCCAGTTTTATTTCTTAAATACATTTAGTGTGAAACCACTTGAGAGAGCTTTTTGTAATATATGGTTCAAATTTAGACTATTTTATAGTGTACTATGACATATAGTACTTTAAAAAGTATTTGTATTAGGAATCAGCATAACAATCTGTCTCGATCTAGCTATGTTTGTATCGATATTCCTGCGATAGCAAATATTGATAACAAATATTGAATAGTTGAAATATGTGTTTAAAATTAAATAAGATACTCTTCACATTTGTATATGACTTGTGGGCGTGTCATTTATATACTTGCGACCTATATTAAGGACTTTGATAATCAAATCAAGATCCATTATTCCATATAAAAATAACCTTAACTTTATAGGTCTATTTTTTAAGCTAACTTATATTTTTGTAAAATTGTAGGTGTAGCAATGAAAAACTTTATATAAAGCCCATTTTAGGTAGAGGGTGTGAAAATAAAAAAATCCCCGAAAAATTATAAAAAAATTTTTATATAAATTTTTTAGAAACGATTTTTCCACCAGTATTTGGCAAACGATTGCAAGCTCAACTAATGAAGAAGAATGAAAAAATTATTATGGAAGTAGAAGTTACCGGCCTGCCAGAACCCACGGTTGTTTGGATGAAAGATGATAAACCTTTAAAAGAAGCCGCTCTATCGGCACATCGCCTTTTAACTCAAGGCAACTCTCATAAATTGATTTTAGAGAAAGGTGAGAAACAATATTTTAATTAAACGTTAAAGAGAAAAAAAATTAAAAACTTTTTCAACAAATTTTCTAGCACAAATAACTGATTCCGGTAAATATATAGTTCAAGCTACCAATTCAGGAGGTGAGGCTAAAAGTATAGCAGAAATAACTGTACTGGAAGCTAGTCCCGAGCGCTTGCAAGATGGCATAAAAGCAGCATCCTATGGCAATAAACCGCATGAATTTAAAACGGAAGTAAGTTTATGTTTCATTTTCTAAAATACAATTAAATGAATTACTTTATAAGAATACAAAGTTTGCTTTTCTTTTTCATAAGTATTTAAAAAATTCTCTTATTTTCCAAAATATAAAATATTATGTATTAATTATATATAAACAATGATTTACTTTTATTATTTGATTTCACTGTTTAACGATTTTTTTGGCAATTATTGTAAACGCTACTGTACTTTCCCCCACACTGAACAATCCAACGACTTGTGTTTGTCTTTCTTTCATTTTACCTATATGTGTATTTCTTGTGTTCCAATAATCGTAATCGTAGAATTTCAACAAAGAACCACAGTCGTTTGAAACGAAGCACACAGAAATTACAACGATAGACGACGATTCACATGGCATATCTGAGTCCACCATTACAACTGAGCATCGTTGCACGACCGAAGCAACTATGCGTCTAGAACACAAAACACCGCATTACGATTTACCTGATGTAAGTCAATTAGCGAAAACTCAACCAATTCAGAACAATCAATTACCACAAACAACAACAACAACAACAACAACTACACTATTACCACCATGTACTAACTTGGATATAACTGATAATATAAAACACTTAAAAACAGTGTTAACCACCACCACCACTACAGATCACCCAACAACAGCAACTATGAAACCTATCCACCCACCCCCGGTGCCACTTAAACCTTGTTTACCTGTACCCATAACTGAATCATCTTCATCATCAGCTATTAAGCAAACCGAGTCGGGTTTAACTAATGGAACAGAATTTACGAAGATAGACCAAGAAGTGAATGACAATAATTATAAAAAATTTGATATGAAATCTGTTGCCGCGCCAATAACACCAGTACAGGTTAATAAAGAAGATATGGGTTATACAAATGAAAATGAACAAAAAACTGAATCTATTAAACAATTCACAGAAACACAAATGGGGTCAAATTTATTTAGTTTACCAAAGCAATGTATTGAGATCACTTATAAAGAAAGCGCAATAAAACCATTTGAATCTTATTATGGCCAACCAATAACTAGGCCGGCTGCAGTTTTGTCAACTCCAGCTCAGCAATATACACGATCACCTTCACCCAAACCATCAGCTGAAGGTTTAGCGATGGAAAAACTTTGGACCCCCAATAACAATCATGTTAGCGGTTATGAGACAGCTACCAGTGATTTAGAACAAAACGAATTAAGGTTATCAAAATTATCAACACCCTCGACGGAATTGAATGCACCATTTCTAGTTAAACAAATGAACAATAGAAGTCCTTTAGAAACGCGCCTAAAATCACCAATTGATGAGATCTATTTACAACCGGGTACACCGCCGGAAATATGTTTTGCACCTGAGGCCAAAGAACGCCGCCCTTCTTTGGTAGAAACCATGGAGAAAAAACTGGAAAAATATATTAAAGAACGAGGTCCCAAAAAGGTTTTGCCACACTCGGTGCCCACCTTAACTCCAGCACCACAATCCGGTTTCCAAACATTAAATACTCCAAGTAAACCATTGGGTTGCAAACCTCCACCACCAGTAATGCCTCCCAAAGTTGGCAAAACCGATTACTACGAAAGTGACTATGAAAATGATTTGCGTAAATGTAGCGGCAGTGAATCAGATGATATTGGTTCTAGATCACCGCAAAAACACTACTATCCCCCATCCACTTATAAAAGTAATGGTTATGCCGCAGACACCGAGGATATCACCAGTTATAATAAAATGGAATTTAGTAAAATGGAGAAGAAATCATTTTATGAATCAAGTAATGGCTATCGTGAGCTAGCCCAACCATTGTCGCCATGCCTAGAACGACAAACACCCATTCAAAACTACTACTACTACACTCAACATAAAGATGGCCAAGATAAACAAGAGAGTTATAGTGCCAGTGAAGATAAATATCATCATGAAGATAAGGTTCGAGTTGTGCTTGCATAAATGTAGTCAATGTCAATGTGCTTGTCCTTGTCCAAGAGAGAAGTGTATTGTACCGTTAAAGGCTTTTTTTATTCGTTTGTTCTCCAAACCCGATAAAATTCGGCTACGACTTAATGCAATTCATTTTCATTGATTCATAAATAGACCAACCAATTAACCTTTTGTTTTTATTTGTTTTATATTAATTATAAATAATTTTAAAAAATGTTGGCATGTGAAATGTGACAACAATGCAACCACTATATTTTAACCGTTATAATAATTGTTTGATTTGATAAGCATGGTTGATTAAATTGTTAAATTACGAATTTATATTAAAATTATTAATTGGTTTTATTTCTTTGGTCCCTTCCCAACTAGAACTACAAATGTACGTCCACGACAAAAAATATATCATATCAAATGTCTTCAAGCGCTACAACTACACCACAGTTTAAACCGGTAAAAGCTCCCGTTTCAACACCTATACCAGCTCAACGGAAAACTCCAGCAGAATTTAGCGATTATAGCAGTGAAGTTGATGAGCGTTTTCGTTCTGTATCACGCAATTATGAATCGGAGTCTGATATCAAAGGTTATCGTGTAGTATATCCGCCAACACCGCAGCCTAAAATTAATGGCTATAAATCGCCACCCTCTTCTATGGAATTTCAGCCAATACCATCTAGAGCCACATATGAACCGGTTAAAAGAGAAATGCATCATGAGATTAAGACGAACTCCATGACTAAGAAACAAACGAGTCACTATCAAACGCAGCAACCTTATCAGCAACAGCAGGTATTAAAACCTAAACCAGTAGCTGCCAAATATTTAGCTTCGGCGCAACAGCAACAACAGCAAAAAGAATATAAACCGCAACCAGATGCATACCAGCCGCAATATCAAGCACAATACCCGTCATCCTCAACTCAGCCCAGAATGTATTATAAGGGTATAGCGGGAACACCGTTGCATACGGCAAAAATGGCAACTCAAACTGAAAATATTATGCACATGAAAGAATCAAACGAGACCAGCCAACGTGTGGTGAATATGCAACAAACTAAGAAAGTCATACACTTTGACGGTGGCGATGTAAAGGAACAAAGACCGTTAGAACCGTTTCCTTATACACCCACGCCGACACCACGTGCAACACCATGTCGTCAGAAAGTGCCACCACTAGCCACTCCAACCAAATTTATACCGGGTGAATTTCATGAAAGTTATTATGATAGTGAAATAGAAAAAACAAAAATAGGGTCCTTGTGGTCTCCCATGGGAGATAGTGGACCTCTGGGTTTTCGTCATGTAGAACCACCACAACCTGGACGGTCGTGTAGCTTACCGCGTACTTATGAACGCGTCTTGTCACCCATGGAATTCGATAGGGGTCCTGAAATGCCAAAAAAAATACAACTTGATTCGAGTACTTTAAGACGTGAACATCGTGGTACCTCGACTTTACCTCCCCAAACATATACACATTCACAAAATCAACGACACTCGCAATGGCGTTCCAATGAACAACAACAATATGGAACTAATCTATACCAAAATCAGCAAACACAACAGCAGCAACAGCAACAAAATTTCTCACGTGATGATATGAATTTAAAAGTAGGCTCACCACCTCGTTATGGTTATATACCGCCACAATTGGAACAGCAAGGTAAAACGATGAGTTCTGTGTTTAAGAAAAAAACTCACAGTTTTATGGAGAATGTAACTCAAGATTTACAACAAATGAAAACTAAAAATATAAGAACGACTTTTGCTGATAATACTGCCAGTGAACCGCAGCTAAAGGCTCCCTGTTTTAGGCCCACATTGAAACGTGTCCCTAGTGAGGGGGATGGTAAACCTCAAGCCTATCGCGATGAGTCTCGGGTATCACAATATGGTAAGTTAGACAAGGTTCTCTGTCCGTATTACTGTTTCGCTTTAGGACCAGTCCTAAAACTAAATCAATTGTTTGTTTTAATTTTTATATCTTTATTTATTCTCTCTCCCTTCCCCTTTATTTGCCTTTAAATTACATTATGTATATGCTTAAAAAAACAGTTGTCCTTGAGAAATGTTAAATGTTTGTGATGTTATTATCCTATCTCTTTGTCTTTCTTTTGTGTTATTGTTTATATCCAAACTTTTAGGTACTAAATGTATTGATCCCAATACTGGTTTAGTTTATTTTAAATATGATTTCGGTTATGAATTCGGCATATTATTCCCCGGTGAGGGACATAAATTTGTAGCCAATCAGTGGAATAAATCGTCAACAACTTTACCTAAAACAAGTTCTCAGCTATTAAAGGGATATGATCCAACAAAAACTATTTATCCTTTAACTCATGGTCGAGACTTAAATATACCTGTTCAGCATGAACACACGACCACCAAGCTACCACATCGATATAATGTTATGGGCTCAAATCCTAATTTGAGTACATACCAAACAGCAGCCCAACCTCAAGATTATTACTCCGTTACTGACACATTTGCACGACCCACCACTAAACATACTCCGTCCTTTAATAATTTGCAACAGAAACGTTCAAGTCTACCAAATACGCGTGCTATCGATATTAATATAGATCGTCTTCATGAGAATGAATCTCTAAATCGTTTAAATTATGCAGGTTGGTTGGCAGCCATGTTAGTGTAACTTAAATGTTTTTAACATTTTATAGCTAATGATATATAATATATAAAAATATTCATCAACTTTTTTCCAAATAATTTCGCATTAATTTTATAAAACTAGCGCGAAAATTATGTTTTTGAATTTTGTATTTTTTCATAACGATTTTTCGAATTTTTCATTGAATTCATTTTCATTTAGAAGGAATCATAGAATACAGTAGGACTGTTTCCGACATAGCCTGTTTATTTCGTCCATAGTTTTTCGCCGTTTTCGATATACTTCATCTTTCTTCATCTTTTTTTATCACAACATTCTTTTAACTAGCTAATTAAAACGTTTTATTATTAGAATTAATTGTTTTTTTTTTACACTAACTTCTCTATTAATTATAAAAAAAAACAATTCGAAGTCGAAGTTGAAGTCGAATGTTAAAAAATACCCATCGATTCATGATAAGATGATGGGTTTAATTTTATAAAAAATTTAATATTTTTTTTGATTTTGTCAACCCTTATATTTTGACATAACATCGATCAATCGTATGCGTCTTAACGGTTTTTTTCGCTAAATTAAAAGACAAAGTGAAAGTTCGTTTTAGCTTGTGTGTAAATGCATGATTTACTTTTTAATTAATAAATAATTGCTTTGAGCTTTTGTTAAATATTGTGTTATTAATGAAAAAAGTGTTGCATGATATATAATTTTTTGCATATTGTTCTACCGAAAAGAGAATAACAGCCACAGAACACAACAAGTAAGTATTTTTTTTTTATATAAAACGTTACAAAAAATACAATTTTTTAAAATAATAATATTTTATTTAAAATTATCTCACAATAAAGATCTAATGACACAGAGTGAACCAGTAAATGCTCAATTGAATCGTGAAGAGTATGTACAGAAAGCACCCACATTTATAACGGTAATAAGATAAAATAATTCAAACCGAAATATAAAAATTTTAAAAAACATTATAGCCCTTAAAAGATCGCATAGTAATGTCAGGTCAAATGGCTCGATTTGAATGCATTGTGCAAAGTCACCCGCAACCGCAAATGGCTTGGCAGAAGAATGGCTACGCTTTGAAGAATACGAATAAATATCCGCAAGAATATAGAAATGGGGTGTGCCGTCTATCGATAGTGCCAGCGTATCCTGGTAATTATAAAAAAATAGCTTCTATTTTACATAATATTTACAAAATGTTTTATAGATGATGCTGGTTCCTACACATGTACGGCTGTTAATGGCTTGGGCAGTGCTGCCACTACTGCCACATTACAAATTGCTGGCAAAGCTTATGGTGGTGGAAGTGGACACTTTTAAAATTATTTATGTTTTTTATGCATTCGTGTGTGTTTTTTTTTTATTGTTTAACAAAACCAAAGCAAAACTCATATTATGTTCCTCTCCGTATATTTGAATTGTATTTTCTAGTATTACTTACGCCATATATCTATGAGTTCAATTTTGTGTACTGAGTTTTTCTAACTTAACAATTAATTCACTTTTCCTTTATTTCATATTTTGGTTGTCAATTATTTGTTGTTTCTTCGTTTGCTACAATAAATCGGTACTTTTCAAAATTATTCAGACAACAATTAGTTTATTTTTCAGTATGGTTTGGTACAATAAGTGGGTGCAGGTCTTGCATTTAAAGGAGTTTTTTTTTTTGTGAGCTTTTCAATGGTGTAATTGTTTCCTTTCTATCGTTTCTATATGCAGTCTTCTGCTATGTTATTGTAAAGAAAAACGCTATTTTGCGCTTCAAGAAAAGACCGTAAGATGAAAAAAATAAAATAAATTTGATAATTTTTAACGAAACTTGGCATATTTGTATGTTTTATTTGTTATAAATTAAATAATTGACTTTTACTTTTCTGTCATTTTTTTATAAAGGCTACGGTGGCAATGTATAAATTTATAAATTTTAGAAAAAAATTTATATTCAAATTTCTGCAAATAAATTAAATGATATAATGAAAAATGTTTAACCTATGAAACAAAGTACAGAATGTTTAACGGTAAATGTCGGATACATAGAATTTATTTAAACAAATTTTAATATCTACTTTTAGGGGGTACTTTTAATATTATATTATCAACCTCTATAAAGCCATGCCATTGCACGTCTTCTTATTTTACGTTAATACTGTTTTGCCACATTTTGGGAAAAAATATAAAAATTTATAAAACTGTACGGAATTATTAACATTTTCATTGTAGAGTTTCTAAGGTCAAAACAATTTCTTTCTTTTAATTTATTATAATTAGACGTATGTGTCACACAGTGGTGAATGCTTTAAAACATTATACAATCTGTTTAAAATAAGTTCGCTTAGGATAATTAATTAACTTATAGCGCAAAAAAGAAATATATAACCTCCACATTTCTTATTGTTTGAAAAAGGATTCAGAATATATATAAATATATACAAATCTAAATTGATCCAGACAAGTCCGCCTGTTGACACTTTTGATAGTCAACAATTTTGAGATAATGAATGGAAATTTAAGCATTTTGCACGCAATATCGGTTCTTTTCACTACTTTAACTTTACGTGCAAGATTAGATGAAATTAGTCAAGTGCCACGCCCCCAATTGGTGAAAATCTACTTATCAGCCACAAAAATTTCTACAAAGTTAAAATTTGGTAAAAATATTAATAATTAATATATACATAGGTACGTTAAAATTGGGCATGGCCGAATATAATTCGACCAAGGATTTACCAAAAAAAGGCGACTTGAACATTGATTTGTAAATCATACACTATTGGAGGACTTTAGGAGGTAGTTGCCGCGCCCACTGTTTATAGAGATTTGGCCCCAGCTGAATTTTGATTTTTTTTTTAGTTGTTATATATCCCTCTGTCAAGTGTTAAACAAAAACTTAAAGCAAATTTTACTTATTTAAAAGAAAAACTAATAGAGGGAGCCTTACATTCTACAACATATGTGCAATGTTTACATGTTCAAAGAGTAAACAATAAGAAATAACATGCGCATTCTATTGTAACAATAACAATTGCGTTCGTTTTATAAATAAAGAAAACATGATCTAAACTAAATTGCTATAGATGCTTAAGAAAGAGATAGCACTATAGAGAAGATACATTTTGAAACACAAATATTGGCAATTTGCCACCAAAAAACAATTAATTTATTGTTGACACAACAAATACAACGGTAAAACGAATATAAGATAGATAAACAAAAAGAAAAATGTTTGAATATTGAAAAATTTGATTGATTACCAGTCAAAATATATGGACAGGCCATACACAAAATGACATCTGACATTACAACTCATGTTTATATTATAGATAAATATAAATATAGAATGACTTGCAATTTTTTTTTTGGCTAATATTCAAATTTCTGTTAGATTATTTCATTCACTTAGTGGTTTATTGTGTATTCTGTTTTCATGTAAACAAATTAGAAACATTTTGAATATATAAATAAAAATGAAAATGTTGGGTTATGTTTAATACAGCAAAGAGCGGCATTTAGAGAGAGACAATAAACGTTTTATAAACGTGTAACAGGTGATTGACTTGATGCTAAAAGTGTGCCTACACACTTGGCCATAGAGCCAACAAAACATTAGATAAAAGATCGACCGAGAGAGAAAGAAAGAAACTAAAGTCCTTGACATTGTGTATAGTCGCTATGCAAACATGTAGGAGTGCAGCACCCCTGCCGTCAGTCATCAAAGAAGTGTGTCTAATGTCTGTTGCAATGCACCGCATATTTAAGAGGATGATATGAAGGTTGAAGATTGAGCCAAAAAATATATGAAATGCGTTATTTTAATCTCATTAGTATTGAATTTTGAAATATGTAACAACAACAACAATTGAAATGTGTCTTATTTTCGCATTCACATTGACTTCTTGTGCTCTTATTTGATAATTGACACACTTTTAATATTAAAAATAACTTTCTGCCTTAATGCATAAAAGTCATTTAATTAATTTTAGTGCTTTGTATATGTATGTATATATATGAGAATTGTAATTTTTTTAATACAAAAAACAACAACAATAATTTTTGTCAATTGGTTGCCAAAATTAATGGTTTTTGTCAATTAATTTAATTCAACAATTGGACGTACGTACATATAATAAAATACAAAGGAAAAAGATTGGTCACATTTTTGCTGCTTGTTAATCATTGCTTTGATATAAATTTTCAACAATTTAGTAACATTTCATGTACAGTTTGCAACAGTGACAGCATCAAGCATGATATCATCTTTTTGTCGTATTTGTTGAATTTTTTTTTCATATTTACGTAAACTACAATAATAAAAATATTTCACTTTAATTTATGATATATTATTCATTAAGAAGTCATTTTTCTTTTAGGGTTGGTATCTCTTCTTCCCAATCATTCCGAATTAAAGAAAATACTTTTTTGTTCTACAGTTCACTGAACTTTGTTTGTGTGATTACAATATCAATGAATATCAAACCATAAAAATTCTTAAAAGAAAAATATGGTCGACAAGTTTTTATTATCATTAAAGACTGTGCCAAAGTTATAAAATAATTTCATTTTTGAAAAATGTGAAAATATCATTTTTTCCTTATTATTATCATTAATTTAATTACATTTGTAAAAAACAATATCTTTAATAAAAAATTGTTTGTAATTATAAGAAACACAATTTTAACCTATTCCGTCCGTCTGCCTGCCTGTCCATGTAAACTTGTACGCAAGCTATGGGTCGCATTTTCTCATTTAAATCGTTCATATTTTGTGACGGAATTCATAAAAATTCTACAAATCATTTTTCTCAAATAATTACAATAGCCTTGAAAACCTTGAAAAATAGACAACCATACCCTACTATCATCAATTATGATTATTTCACAAAATTTTATATCAAATATTAAAATTTTTCTGCATCTGCCAAAAATAATTTTTTTTTTGCTAATATTTTTCTAAGTTCTCAATTAAATGATTCTTATAAACACAGACGCTGTGCCTGCAACAATTTGTAAATATTTATCATTATGGTATTAAATTAACAAGGTCATTAATATGTTTAAATAGCGAAATATATGGAAACAATTTAAAGGCAATTTTCCTACATTTTAAAAATGTTTTAAATCAAATTGTTCAAAATAGAGAAAAATAAAAAGAAATAATAATTTTTATATCATTACAGATCAAGGTACACAAACGGAATTGTTACAAATTATAGAAAATAATGAACATATTTCGAATGGCTGCAATCTACGTGATGGATGTAGTGATATGTTATCACAAAATAACTATAAGTTAAGAAAGTCCTCATCGTATACATCTTCATCATCAAGATCAACAAATTCCAGAAATTCTTTAGATGGTCTTACCACCACATCATCTATATCACTCAACACTTCGCCCATACGTAGTGCAATGAGAACAATACAAAAATCAGATTCTATACAAAAATGGCAAACAACCATTGAATCGATTAGTTATGTAACAACAAAAACTGTTGACGTCTCTGAGTATCCAGATATTATAAAATATTATAATTATAAGGAGAGATCACCTGCTTCCCTGAATGTTATAGATGCTAAGGTTAATTTATTTAATGGCATGAACGATAAACAGATAATCAATAATATAAGCAACAGCCCCACCAATAACAATAGCAGCAATAACAGAATGGGTAAGTGCGTTAAACAATATCAATATATTCAGTTTTCATTAATTCATTACGTATGCATTTATGAATGTTACGCATGTATGTGTTTACTTAACTTCTATTAATAAAATTGTTCATTCCATTTGCTTTATATCATTTTCACATATTTTCCTTCTATTGTTGCTGGAAAAGTGTTTTAAAAAAAAAAATCATTGAATTTCACGTGGTGCTCACTTTCTTAAACATATGTGAACTAAATGGGTGTTATTTTATAAACAATTAGAACTTTTATATATTAACATTGTTTACAGTTGTGGATATAACTTTCATCAATGGCTTCTCCGACCTTGTTATAAATATATTATTATTGGACATATATTAGTACTTAGTGCATCTTTTAAATTCATTTCAAAAATTCAGTTTAAGTGATCACAACTTTGATTCTATCAAAGTATTTTGACTTTATTATTGTTTAAGATAAATTTTAAATCGATTTTATATATTAACATAATGTTTTCATTGCAACTGCAAGATGTTATAGAAAATTTTGTCATAATAGCCTAGATTAAATGCTATTTTATGGATTAAAGGACTCCATCGGCTACTGAAGTCGTAAACTGGAACCTTGCAATCTTTATTCTGTCTGTTATGTCTATTATGCTTCAGTCAACATCCTCACTATATAGTATTAACCTTCTTGTTACCTTTTTCAGTGAATACAAATACAGAAATGATTGTATTCTTCTTATGAATTTATATTTATACTATTACCTTTCATTAAATTGTTGTTTGCAAGTTACCGCTAATTATGTTTAAAAAGAAATAATTTTTCTCTACTCTAAATGGATAATAACTTAATTTATTTTATATAATATCCGTTTTTTTTTTAGAAAAATTTACTTTACTCTTAAATAAAAATAAAATCTTGGCTGGAGATCATTTGTATTAATATTCATCATCGTCGCATATGTAATTATTAATATAAATTTCATATGTATGAGTATATATATACATAATGTATATATACAAAAAATTTATGTAAATAATACAGCACCACTTCAACATGTGGATGCCACACGGTAACAAGTTATTATTATCATAAGCGTCGCTTGTACCGTCATTACATCTCCCATGTCGGGTAATTACAACAATAAAAACATGTAAAAAAAACTAATTTTGGCTTAGGCAAAATCTTAAATACCCTCCACATCTACTACATATACAAAAAGTGGGCGTGGCAGGTATTTAAATACATTTTCTAGTAATGTTTGTACTATGTATCAGCTTGCCAGTTCACTATCCGACTACGCCCATTTTTGGTATATTAATAAAAGAAATGCACACGAAACTTCAAATTTAAAAATCAATTTTTGTGTCTGATAAAAGATTTTTGTCGATTGTGGGCGTTTCATCCACCATCTATGTGTCTCTTGATCGATTTTGTCCATTTTAAATAGCGACATACCTAAGTCGACTTAGTTTTTAAGTCTCTAACGCCTTCTCCTTCTTGGTGTTTTAAACGGAATGGTAAACTTAGTATATCACCCACCTTATGTGAAGGATAACACAACAATTCGAGACAAATAAATTTTTTTCCTTCAAATAATTGCTCAAGAAAAGAGAGGGAAAAAACATAACAAACATTCATACGTATAAGATACGTCAGACAATTACAATTGGCATTAAATTACCGTTATGCTGAGTGTGCATTGTACAAAAAAAGACAGAGATATATACTCTATAATAAAAGATCTTGGGGAACGTATGTACAGATGCTTCATTATGCAAAATTGCTTGTTGTAAAGATTGATCTCAAAGTACTGCCTCCCCTCCTCATTCACAAACATACTGAGTTGTATTGCGTGTGAAAACGTAAAGAAACCCACTGTGCATAAATTTTTCATACATTCACATGAAGCACAATAACAACAATAAATATTGTGACTCCACTTCAAGTATTAATATGATAAACACTATTACCGTGCATGTGGTATTTTCTTTGTAAAATACAATACCATATACATATGCAACAATTTACATATATTTTAATTAAAATTATACTCTATATGCAGTCGTTTTGTATGCATGCAAATAAACATTATGTTTATATGTATAATTTTACACTTAAGTGCTGGTTTGTAACTAAAAATTCTACGTTTTCCACATCTTATGTTATGTTTTTATGTGGCAAGATAAATATTTGTTTGTTGTACATATATACTATATAAATAAAAATAATTGTTTTTTCGAATATATTAATTTGAATGCAACTCCTAATGTAAAAAATTAAGTAAAACGAAAACAAGTTAAACTGCTACAATCCCAACTATTTCACATATATCCAACCTCACCCTTGCTTCCAAACGAACAGTAATCAAAATTTGAAGCATTTGCTTGTACTTGTCATTCGTACAAGAATTGCTGCAAAAAATTCATCCCAACAAGATTATCACAATGTTGTAAATAATATACAGGATGAACTTTTGTAACAATTCTAATTATAAATTTTATTATTTTTTCTCAACCATAAATTAGTGAATTGTTGCGAAAGTTCATCCTGAAAATACAATGTCAGTGTGAGTAACAGTTAGGACGAACTTTTGCAACAAATTAAAAAAAGCCGCTAAATGTTTTTTTTTTTTGTTATTATATCTCTAATGCAAATGAAAAATTATTGTAAAAATTTAGGAGAAAAGTATATTGATTAAGTGTGAAATTGATGAAAGATATTTAATAATTTAAACCATAAATATATAAAATGATGCAAAAGTTCATTCTTGAAAGATCTGTATTGTTATAAGTGATATACAAGACGAACTTTTGCAACAACTTTTTAAAATAATTTAATTAGTAGTTTATAGAATTTTTAAACAAATTTTACAACATTTTTAGCATAATAATCAATTCAATCAGCATTTTTCTCTTTTTCTAATGCCACATATCTTATTTAACAATGTCTGCTATGAAAACATACCTATTACATATTAAAGCATTTCTAAAATAAACGTGATTGCAAATAAACTTAATAGCTTTGACAAATTAACACTACATACCAATCGTTGTTCATATTACAACAAAAGAAACGAGAATAATCACAACACCCTAAACAAGAAAAATTTTCACTTTTTTTCTTATTTACAAAACTTTATAAATATATTAATTTGTATAATGTATATTTTTCTTTTACAGCGATTTGAAAAAAAGAGTAAAATTTCCAATTCTTTTATACTACACTACTGTACTCTACTAAAAGGCACTCTAGCAACTTAATAAATATAACATAACTTTAAATGTAAAATGAAAGCAATTATATGATAATAATGCAAACCACATACAATGTATTACTAATAAATAAAATAATAATAATAATGAAAAATACAGTTCAACGCTAATTTTTTCTTCATACGTGTTTTTTACCGGTTTCATATTATCTTGGGTATGATACGTTTATAGAAAATTACAAGATAAACTGTTTATAAGATTAGTGTGACAGGTGTTCAGTCAAAATTATTCATTACACCATGATATGAAATTATTTAACAATTAAACTTTAGATGTACCGAAAACAAACTGTTTGTGTTACTAACCCAGTTAAAGCAGTTCCCCAAAAACAAACATGATGAAGTCAACACTTTGTCTAATTAAATGTAGCATAATTTATGTAACAATTACGGACACAAAATTCTCTCTTTATAGAAAAGTTATATTTTTTTTAAATCGTTATAATTCGAATAGAATTTTTAAAAATCATTGGATCTGGTTAAATTTATTTTAGGAATAATTTATAATATACTTATTTTTATGCTGCATCCATCTGGCGTTGCAAGCGTAATAGAAAATTTTGTATACCACTCACTGCGGTAAAGAGTATAAGAAGTGGATTCTAGCTTTTCATCATATACGTTACACTACATACATAAATTTAGTTCATCAAAATAATCATTTTTTCTATGGTATGAAAGTTTTTTCTTGTATCATCGCCACAACACAAATTTAATATGCTCCAATTTAAAGAAAATCATCTCTGCAGTAAATAAATTTTGATTTGGTTGCTCGAATGCGTTTAAGCATTCATCATAACTACGTCAGTAAGTGGTCAGCGTATCAGAAATAGTAGAAGTACATTGCAAACAGCAACAACAACATATTTGTAGGTATTTTATTGAAATGTTTACAGTTTTTGTGTTTTTCATTAGGAGTTTTTGTTGTTCTTGTTGTTGTTGTTGTTGTTTAAATTACTATGAATAAAGCTACCTACAGCTGATATCACCACATTTACCTAAATAACAAGAGTAGCAACAAATACAACATGTGGAAATGGTTGGATGATCATAAAATAGAAAAAAAGCCAACTAAAAAAAAAAAAAAAACAAAAACCCAAAAACAATTTATACGAAGAGATAAAAAAAGCTGCTGGGGAGCATTAACTAACAGAGAGACAGAGAGAGACCAAACTGAATTGCTGCTGCTGCTTCATGGAGAGATTAAAGAAAACTCAATAATAATAACAACAACAACCACATAAGCACCCAATCTACACATTCAGTAAGTAAAACAAACAACATCTTCACTACAACGAAAAGTGAAAAATGAAAATAAAAATAATACATAGCAGCAGCATTAGCATCAAATAACGCAGTAGTGACAGTAACTTCAACACATTTGAACATGCGCGCGGCAATTTATTAACGCTTTAAAGAGGGAAAACAAACAATACAACAAAAACAACAAATCACGTAAAGAAAAAAGAAAACATTTTATATAAAAATAAAAAAAAAGAAATTTAAAATATTTTATAAAAATAACAAATAAATTGGAAAAAAGTTAAAGGATATTTAAAGTTTTTTACTACGCTTACAAGTGTCATTAATCAAGGGATAATAAAAATGAAAAAAAAATAAGAGAGATGGTGCATAACTGGCGATATATTTCATAAATTTTGTATATCTTTATAAATAGGTGCCAATTTATTAAGTGGGCACACAAAAGCAGTTTTGCTTTCTTTTATTTTTTAGGTTTTAAGTTTTAAAAAATTTATTCACGTACATTAATAAAAGTCTAAAATTCGAAATGAAGCCCAAGCAAATATTTGGTACTTTGTAACACAATCTTTTTGTAAAACGACTTATATCCATCCGTTTGTCTACTTATGTTATTGCTACCTATTGCAAAGACAATTAAATCCTGTTCTAGTTCAGAGATGCTTAATTTTGAAAATGGACTATATCTGATCAATTTTTGGGATAACGTTTCATATAAAGGACTGCGTAAAAAAGGAACTTCTTAACTGATAATTGGAATTCATAATATTTTTATACCCTCTCTATAGTTTTTAATTTGTTTATGTGATCGTACTGTTAAATAAATTATATTAATAATTTGGTGTACTTTTTATATCATATATTTTATTCCCTGGGATAGAATATTGTTCTATCCCAAGGAATGTTTTCTGGCTACTATCAATTTTTCTCTCACTGGAATCCCCCTAAAAACAGTATTTATTTTAAAGACACACTTATCATTATCAGCGTACGTATATAGATAAAATGTTCTTGAAATTAGAATTTAACTAAAGTAACAACAAAAATTAAACATATCATTGTTTTTGTGGGTCACACAATCATTTGAAAATGAGAAAATTGAAACAAGTTCAACGGATTTCTACCTTTAAAGGCAAATTACCCATTTGTTCATAGCAAGTACATGTTTACACAACGCATGCGCAATTAAAAAAAAAAATAATCAAATAACAAATTACAAAAAAAAAAAAAATTAATAAAAGATCGTTTATTTTTCTAATAAAAAGAAGAAAAAAAACAAAAACAAAACAACGGAAAGAAAACCTATTTAATTCGATAGGTGGCGCATTGGTGAACAGGCCAAGCATTTGTCATAAAGTGGAAAATAGCGAAAATCATTCACATTATATCCGATGATATGTTGGATGATCTAATTTATATAAAAATTATGTATATGTATATGATTCTTATGTTAAATAAATTTTTAATTTTCTTTAATTCTACTTACCTGAGTATTAAAACAAATGCTTGATGAATAAGAAGACTATTTTAGATGATAATCGGATTGTTGGTGTATGTAGTAGAAATTAAACTGAAATAAAAGAAAATAATAAATTATAATTAATTATTATAATACCCACCATTACAGGTATATTAGGGGAAATATATGTTTGTGTTAAAACTTTTAAAACGCCTAAAAGGTGGCATCACAGACCCCACAAAGTGTATAAATATTCTGAATCGGTATTGAATACTGTCTATCAGTGTAGGGTAATTACTCTTCTAGTCGCAAAAATTAAGATATAGATTCCAAACTTGGCAGAAGTGTTTGTAGATATCATTGGTTTGTAGTTTTCTTTGATTGGTTTTGAAGTTGGGTACTACATGACACGCCCACAAAACGGAAAAAACAGAAAAAGTACTAAAATTTCAAGTAAATTTTCCATATTACTTACAAAAGACATATTCATATATATTCCTTCAGTATTCAGTGTTCCTTGTCAAAAACGAAATTTATCGACCAAACATTTTTTAGTTTTCTCTTAATTTTGAACATTTTACACCCACGCGTTGTTATAATAGAAATTTAAGAGTAAAATTGATGGTATATTAAGTGTTTTATACTGTTTGCAACACTCAAAACAAAGCGTCAAAGCTACCACAAAGTTTAAAAAAATTCCTTTCAAATATAAAAAAGAAAAAAAAAAAAGGATTTTTAAGGGAAAAAGGGTTTTTAAACTCTTAAAAAAGGAAAAAGTTCTATCTTAAATCTTTCCCTTAAGAAATCCTTAAAATGCTCAATTTTGATTTGGTCCAAAGTGACCATAATCTTATATTAGTAGCGATCTGGAACCCATTCCTTCACAAGGCATATCTCAAAAAATTTGATCTCTGCAAAATTTAAACATAAAACTAGAAGAATATGCTTAAGTCCATTAAAACATTATTTTTAGTTAATTAGTTTAAGAAGAGATAAAACGTTCTTCAAATTACAAATATCTGCACAGACTTGATATACTTTTACACCATGAGCGATTATTCTAAATCGTAATAGTAAAATTTACGTTTTATAGAAAATGTCTTTCATTCACATTTCCTTCTGAAGAATGGTGGCATAATTATTTTATTAAAACTGTTTGAAATACAGAAAAGACTGCCTATAAAGACCACATTTGCATCCATGCGTTTGGTAAGGACTTGTAATCGTGATGAGATTTTTCAAATGCTTCTTAATGGGAAATAAAAGATTGAAGCGGCACTCCATGCATTTATAAAGAGACTTTTCCTGCCGATCGTCTAAAAATATATATAATAACTCCATATTATACATATTTTAGTTGATTTGAATAATTCTGGTTAAAGCAATCGTATAATAGCCACGCCCTTATTAATTTGAAATGTAACAAATGTTAATAATGGTTGCTTAAAAATGAGACATATATTTGCCACGCCTTTAATCGCTATGACAATTTAATAGCCTACGATTCCTGCAAGTGTTGTCAGCATCAAGGTAAAGGTTATGCACAATTTGCTTTGAACCAATATACATTTTTTTAATTTGTTTATATGGATCGTAATATTTTGGTATTTAAATGTCGCCTGCGTGTTTGTGTTACAGGGTTTTTCACAAAATATGTATGTATTGGCTATAACAAATTCATGATTTTAAGATGATATTGATGCTATGAACGAAACTAATTTCAGTCCGCTATAGAATTCTATATAGTGGTTTTGTTAAAAGAAAAAAAAAAACTTAACGCAGGAAATATTGTTCTGCTTAACAGCTGTATTAATATGAAAAGTTGCATTATTTTGAGTGAGACACCCTGTTTGATATGTTAACCAAACTAACTACTGACGTAGAGTATTAAACAGTGAAACATTCTTTTTTATTAAGATTTTAAATATTTGCGCATATTGGAGCTATTTATACCCTGCACCACTTAATGTAAAGGTTATATTAAGATTGTGCGCATATTAAACATACCAATCGATTCGGAATCAAGATCTGAATCGATTTAACAATTTCTGTCTGTTCAAGTAAAGCCACTGGTCGAATTTTTTGAGAAATTTTAATGAAACTTGCGTAAAACTAATTGTAGCATAATTTGTGAAGCTAAGTGGTGTATGCTATTAAATGATCGGGATATAAAGATCACCATTAGAAATCTATGAGGTTTCACTGTAATTTTGTTGATTTTGAAAATGCTTTAGAACATTGTAATGTTGAAGAAAAAGAAAAATATTTGTCAAATATAAATCAACATTTATTTTTAGTTTTTCAACTCATAACCGAAACAGAAACGATGCCACCCGAAGTGTTTTCTGAGTACTTTAAAGAGACAGAGAGAAATAGGAGAGCTTTAGAAGCACAACCAAGTGAAAAATTTTCTGATAAATAATTATAATATTAAATAAAACAAATTATTATTAATATTATAATTAAATAAGATTTCAACTTTTAACATTAAACATAATATTACAATTAAATAAAGATATAAAAGAAAAGAAAAGAAAATTTTAACGATTTTTAATTCAAATACGAAACGATATGTATGCACCAATCAAGATAATGTTCTCAGAAAATTTCCCAAACAACAACAAATTATCATAAAATTTATAAAAATATCTTAACGAAATACGCACGAATGAACTTTAACTCTCACGAAAAGAATTTCCATCTCCATCACCTGCGCTATTTGAATGTTATGCGAGGAAATTTTCATCATTCTTCGCTCGCACCTTAAAAACGATCGACGTCTTGGTTTCAGTCTCGGGGATTTATGACTTGAACCAATTCAAAAATAGATATAGAAAAAATTAATATATATATAGAACATATATATATAGAGTTTTTAGTTGAAGCAAAAAAGGAATATATGTGTTTATATTTTTTTGTAAAGCTACGACATTACTAGTGAAAACGATATTAAAGGATAACAGCAAATAAGTAAGAATTTGTGCGAAATTCAAGAAAAAATTTTCGATAAAAATTTATTTCGTAATCAGTGGTGAAGGAAAAATTTTCATTTCTTAGTGGCTGCTGTGCTGAGTATCTAAAAAAAGAACCAACTAGCACGATCAACACGGATAGCCGATTGTTGCCGATTAGATTAGAAATCATATGTGGAAGTGTGTGTGTGTGTGTGTACATATATATATAGCGTATCAGGAAAATTGAAGGATAATGAAGTCCTTGTTAGGTTTTTGCTACCCAGGATTAGGCACAATCTAACAAGGATACCAATTATCCCATTTTAATGAACGCTACGCTAAATTATTAATCAAAAGAGCAAATTACAAGGCAATCAAGGACACTTAATAAATTTATTTTCAAGAATGATGTCACACTTACTGCATATATAAAATAATGATTCAGTGTGAAAAAATTTTTGGTTGAAAAGTTCTGCCATCACTACAAATGTTAGTGTTTGAAGAGGAAGCTAATTCTTAATATCGTACTCGTACACTTATTAATCGATTTAAAAATAGATTTTCAAAAAAAAAAATAAGAAAACAACATCGTGTCTATTCTTGACAGTGAGTGTTGGGTCAGTGTGGTGATCGAAAAACACTGTGATACCAATGTGTAAATGTATCTGTTTTTTTTTAATTTAATCCAAAAATAAACCAATAATATGACTTATAATATAACATGAAAAAATTTAAGTGTGAACTTTAAAAAAACAAAAATACATATTATAATTTTTTAATTAAAAAGTTAGTTTTATCAACGGCCGCTGTCCAACATTTGGTGTCAGACAATAAATGAAATGATAATAAATTAATAACGAAAAACTTTGAAACCCCTACAAAGTATATGTAGTCTTTATCAGCATTAAAATCTGAGCCGATCTGGAATGGTCAGGGCCCCAAAAAATTAAATTTTGAGATAAAATTTCGTACAAACACTTCTAGTACCTGTTTAAGTTCTTCAACTAAAAGCGCTCAGGAAACAGACACGCCCACAATTTAGAAAAATTATTTATGTAGCACTGAAATCGAATTGTTAGTGGTTACGTAATGCATAAACTATAAAAAGCGCAATCAAGAACATGCAACGCCCACTGCTAGAAGAAAATTTTTTTCTAAGAAATTGTGGCAAAAACATATAAAATGTGAAATAAAATGTGTAAAAATTCTGTCGAAGGTCGAATATTTTGTATCAGTCAATAATTTAAATGCAAAAGATACTAAAGCAGTTTGAAACAAAATTAATTAGTGAATAATTAAAACAAGTGAAAACGTTATAGTCGGTCAATCCCGACCATTTAGTTGCACAAATTATGCTACAATTAAGTTAGTAAGAAGCATTCCCAAACAACAATCAATATATAGGAGGAGGTCCGATCGAGTCTTAATTTAGGACAGCCTATTAAAGTAATTCATTATTCTCCTCTTAATTTTCCAAAAATTATTAAGAATTGCCATTTTTAGTTTTATTTTAAGAAGACCTTTTGAGGGGATAAGTTTATCCGAATCATCTGATTAAGTCCATTTTTAATAGCATTTCTCTCTGGGCCAATACAAACAAAACGAAAAATAAAAAACATTTCTTTATATATCACAGAATAAATAAAAATGAAAATGTGTTTATTATCTAATACAAAAATAGTTAAAAATTTTCTCCTCCTAATAAAAGAAAATATTCAAATATTTAACAATAATATTACTACAATCAAAAATAAGTACGAAAATTAAATTTTTTATCAAATCTTAAAAAACCCTTCTATTCCTTATACACATAGAAGGAGTGACACGTACCTGATTAAAACATCCACAGACCAATATATTTAGACTCAGATTTTGATGCTAATCAAGAATATATAACATATACTTTAAAGGGTCTTCGAGACTTCCTTCTGAGTGTTGCAAACGGAATAGCAAACTTAGTATACCCTCGTCGTATTTAAGACACTTTTTTATATAATGCAGTTGAAATTGAAATTGAATTTAAAAATTGAATTGAAAAAAAAAATATAAAACGATTTTTTTCGTAATATTAAAAAAAATTATTAATTACTAAGGAAGATAATTTTTAGCATAATAATCTGAACATTTATTAATAAAACAATAAAAATTAAAGCGATGGTAGAGGGTATCTAATCTACGTAATCTAAATTGTCTTTCTTTTTTTTACAATTTCAGTTTTTGTTTAACTTATAACTTCGGTTTTTTTAAAGAAAAAAAAAAACTAAAAAAGTTTTAAAAAGTGTTCTTAATTGAAACAGGAACGCATTTGCGATTGTTTAGTTGATTAGTTTCAGATGTATTTAAGTGTATAGCGAAAATGCAACGACAAAATCTAAATCAACAACAACAACTGCAGCAACAGCAGCAGCAGCACCAACAACAGCAATTTACCACAATACAACAACAACATCAAGAGTACACCAGTATGCAACATCATCAAGAACAAATGATTAGCCGCACTGAACAACATCATCAACATGTACAAAGGAGTCACGTTACCACTCAACAAAGAGGTCAGTTCTACTGATCCATAGCCATTATTACACTCTCCCTTACCCTTTAATCATATTACTTACTATTCATACACATATGTTATGTGTTGTTTACATAGTCTTGTGGATTTAAATTTTTTTTTTTGATGTTATAATAAAATGTTCTGTAGCAATTATTTGTAACAATGTGTAAATTCAGTAATAATAAATGTAATTTAAAAATGGCGAAAATTACAGAATTAAAGAAGAGCTTGGCATAGTACAATAACTTTTTCAAAACTACTTAACTAAAGTAGTAAAAAACTAAATTTGGCTTAGGCCAAATCTAAATATCTTCCACATCTACAACGGTGGGCGTGACAAATATATACAAATTTACGCCCCTGAGAATGCCAATAATAGACAGACACAGCGACATTTATATCTATATCGACTCAGTTTTTGATGGTTATCAAGAATATATATACTTTGTAGGGTCTCTGCCACTACTTCCTACTTCTGGGTGTTGCAAAAGGAAAAACAAGCTTAGTATACCCCCCATTTTACGTAAGGGGAAAATTAATAAATCGATTTAACCACGTCCGTATGTTCGTCTGGGCATCCTTGTAAATTTGTACGCAAGCTACAGGTTGCATTTTTTGAGATAATATATTATGTATGAAAATTGGAACAAGGACATGTTTTGACCCAAAAGGGAACCCTTTTGAACATGAGCTGAATTGATAAATTTTATTCAATTGGCTATTGATCATCTTTCTACAATTTTTTAAAAAAATTTTGAAAAGAATATTTAATTTGTTTAATTTGGACCCCAACAGTACATTTTTAGAACCTTTTTTCCATACGAAATTACTCATATGACAATGCCTCATGTTTATTGATACAACTAAACTAATTCTAGCATTGCACTGAATTCAATTTAAACCAATTAAGTATTAAGACTTAAATATTTATTTTTATTTTCTAAGTTAAACCAAATATTTTAGGGTTTAAATATTCATTGTGTAAATCTGTTTAATATGAATCGACTTATGTTCAAATATTTGAACAGATACCACATTAAGAATAACAAAAAATAAATGCATCGGTATGTTTAAAGAATTTTTAAGATTACGCGAAAAAATGTAAATAAATATATCTACGATAAGATTAGTATCATCAAGGTAAAATATTTATCTCATTAGGAAAGCTTAAGTATGTACATACATTATATCATACATACCTACATCCATATGAAATTTCGTAAAGGAGAAATTTTATCTCCGGACAAATATTTATAATAGTATTTTTTGTATTAATTCGCAAAATTCGCATAATGAGTGAAAATTTTATTTTTATACTAAAAACTAATAGAAATGTTAAATTGAGAATATATGCACTAATTCTATTCTTCTGTACTCTCTCTCTCACAAACTATTGAAAATGTTTCTTACTCTATATTTTTTTTACTCATAATAATAATAAAATAACGAAAAATTTCTTTTGAATTTTCATCTCTTATTTTATAGTGGAACAACATGGTGGCACTATTACTCAGCCGGCTCTCACACATATATACGCTCAGGGAGATATTTCGCCACCTGTATTTGAAAAAATTTTTAAGAATGCTCGTTTTGCTCAGGGCGGTAATGCCTTATTTGAAGGCAAGCTCCGCGGCAACCCTAAGCCATTTGTAACTTGGACTCGGAAGGGCGCACCACTTCTTGAGTCACAGAAGATTCACATGGGTTATAACGAAAGCACTGGTGAAGTATCTCTTTTAATTAAACAAATTGGTCCAGGTGATGAGGGTGAATATACTTGTCATGCTCGTAATCAATATGGCGAAGCCATATGCAGTGTTTATATACAACCGGAAGGTTTACAAATGCCCATTGTTCAGCCTATACAGCAACAAATGGATAACAATGTCTACACTAATGGTTATTCTTATTCTTCGATTGAGGAAGAGTTTCGTGTGGATACTTTTGAATACAGACTATTGCGAGAAGTGTCTTTTCGAGAAGCTATAACACGTCGTGCTACATATGAGCAAGATTATCATCTTTGTCAAGATATAGATCGATCTTTGGGTCCCGCTCAGGCACCTAAAATAGCTCAAAAGGCACGCAACACTAAATTGGTGGACGGTTCAGATGCTGTGTTTTCTCTTAAGATTGGAGCAAATCCGAAACCTCGCCTCACATGGTTTCATAATGGTCAACGTCTTGTAGCTTCCTCTAAGTATGAGATGTCATACTCAAATGGTGTAGCCACTTTATGCATAAAGAAAGCTACGCTCAAAGACGCTGGTCATTATACACTTCTCGTCGAAAATACTCAAGGCTGCATTGTTTCTTCTGCTGTATTGGCTATTGAAGCGACATCAGTTGAACCGGCTTATGAAATCAAAACACCAATCGATGCTACAACTGATCAATTGGAGGCAGGAAAAGCGTTGCCACCTTCATTTCTTAAAACTTTCACTGATCGTGAGATAACCGAAGGTCGTATAACACGTTTTGATTGCCGTGTAACTGGCAATCCTTACCCGGAAGTGTATTGGTTTATTAGTGGTCGTCAAGTCAATGATGATGCTTCTCACAAAATTCTAGTCAATGAGTCCGGCAGTCATTCATTAATGATTACAAATGTGAGTCGCTCAGATGCTGGCGTGGTTCAGTGTTTGGCTCGTAACAAAGCTGGTGAGATTGCCATTGAGGCGCAGTTAAATGTGCTTGAGAAGGAGCAAATTGTCGCACCACAATTTGTCCAGCGCTTTAGCACTATGACTGTGCGCGAAGGTGAGCCCATCACTATGAGTGCAAATGCTATTGGAACACCTTTACCACGTATTACTTGGCAAAAGGATGGCGTTCAAATATCTTCAACGCCTGATCGCTTTATCGGCATTGATGGCAGCGCCACATGTTTGGAGATACCTCATGCTAAAGCATCTGATGCAGGCTGGTACCAATGTACAGCACAAAATGTAGCCGGCATGAGTGCGAATCGTGCTCGACTTTATGTGGAAGTTCCTAGAGAACAGCTGCCTGTTGAACAAAGACGTCTTAACCTCCCGAAACCAACAAGAATAATAGAACCAGAGTAAGTTGACCACTTTTAGCCTGAAATTCAAAAAGTTAAAACTTATTATAAATTAAACAGGCCTCAACCTGGTCCGGAGATTATTTATTTGCGACATGTTGAACGATCAAAGCCCCTCTTGCGTCCGGGTGAAGAAGAACGCGTCTATCCTCCACCCCAATTTATTATACCTTTACAAAATGTTCAACAAGCAGAAGGTGGGCGTGTACACATGGAAGCCCGCATAGAACCGGTCGGAGATCCAAGCATGGTTGTTGAATGGTTCTTTAATGGCCAGCCACTGGCTGCAAGTAAGTTTCTCTAACAAGTCAATAAGTAATCTCTATTCGAAACCAAAATTGTGTCCCTCTAGGTTCAAGAGTCACGTCTGTCTTCAAATTTGGTTTTATTGCTCTTGATTTATTGACTATTGTTGACCATGATGCTGGTGAATATATGTGCCGTGTTACCAACGCAAGAGGAATGGCTGAATCAAGGGCTATTCTCTCCGTAACTCAGCGCCCATCAATTGAACAATCCTCCCAACATCCGACTAGTTTACAATATATCAATCAACTGGAGGATTATTCACGATATCAGCGTCAGGAAAGTACTGAAGAGCACTGGAACCAGCCTCCAGTCTTCATACGCCCATTGTTACAAGATATGGGTGAGTTTGAAGAAGGAAAGAATGTTCATTTTGAAGCTCAACTTACACCCGTGAACGATCCGAAAATGCGTGTTGAGTGGTATAAGGATGGCCGCCCCATTACTGCTAGTTCAAGAATTACTGCGATCTTTAATTTTGGTTACGTTTCATTGAATATAATGCATTTGCGTTCTGAAGATGCTGGTACATACACTGTGCGTGCCGTTAATCATGTTGGAGAAGCAGTCAGCTCTTCAACTATGCATGTACACACGAAATCCCAAGTAACTGCTGATTTAGGTATACCAGAGCAGCAGCGTTACATTGAAAAGGTAGAAGAGTTGGAAGGTTATAGGGAAGCACAGAAACGCCGTCACATCCAAGAAGCTCCCGAAGCCATTGCACCTCCACAGTTTAAAAGCCAAATACAAAATCAAGTTAATATGCACGAGGGTGGTCATGCCCATTTTGAAGCTCGTTTGGAACCTGTCGGAGATTCAACCATGCGTATTGAGTGGCTCAAAGATGGACAACCTTTAGAAGCCAGTTCTCGCAGTACTACGTTTTTTAACTTTGGCTATGTAGCCTTAACTATAAAACAATTGACAATTTATGATGCTGGTACTTATACTTGCCGTGCATACAATACCATGGGTCAAGACGTTACTACCGCTCAGTTAAGTGTAATCTCTAAAAAGGAAATTGTTTCTGAGTCGCAACACCCAGATGGCCTGCAGAAAATACAGAACTTAGAAGACTCTTCTCGATACGCTCGTTCAGAAGAAGAGGAAACTAAAATAATACAAATGCCACGCTTCTTAGGACCCATGAAATATACCAATAAGATTATAGAAGGGCAACGAGCTCATTTCGAGGCACGCGTAGAACCTCAAAATGATTTGAACATGCGAATCGAGTGGTACCATAACGAAAAACCAATTACTGCTGCTAACAGAATCCAAATGTACTATGATTTTGGTTATGTGGCTTTAGATATCTCCCAAGTGCGTGCTGAAGATTCCGGAGTGTACACTGTAGTTGCCCGTAATAAGCTAGGTGAAGCTCAACTACAGGGAACAATGGTAGTTGAAAGTAAGTAAATAATTACAATATATTGATATATAATTAAAAAAATTTGCCAGAGTAAAAAAATTATTAAAGAATTAAGGAAATTAATGTATATATGATTTGTTTTCAGCACGTTCTAGTATTGATACATCTAGCATGCATCGTGGTCTTTACGAGAAGACTCAACAAATGGAGACCAAACAATTCGTTGAGCCCCAATATAACATTGAAGAAATTTCAAAGTCGAAACCGGTTTTCGTCCAACCACTTTCAGATCCTCAGCCCATACACGAAGGTAAAAACATTCACTTAGAATGTCGCTTAGAGCCAATGGGAGATCCAACAATGCGCGTTGAGTGGTTCCAGAATGGTCGTCCTATTACTGTTGGTTCTCGTTTCCGTACTTATTACGATTTCGGATTTATAGCTTTAGATATAATTCAGGCTACTGCTGTAGACTCTGGCGAATATACTTGTCGGGCAACAAATCATTTAGGTTCCGCTCACACATCAGCATGTGTTCGTATTCTTGATCGTTCTGATATTGTCACTGAAACTCAGAACGAGATGTCATTGGAGCAAATTCAAATGCTAGAAGATGCATCTCGCCGTCGTCATCAAATAGAAGAAGATATCACTATTATGCAGGCCCCTCACTTTACAAGGCCATTACACAATATTGAAACAATGGAAGGAACTAACGTACACTTGGAATGTCGCTTACAACCGGTTGGAGATCCCTCTATGCGTGTAGAATGGCTCGTTAATGGTAAACCAGTAAAAATAGGACATCGATTCCGTCCAGCTTATGAATTTGATTACGTGGCATTGGATTTATTAGGTTGTTATGCTGCCGATTCTGGCGTTTACACATGTCAAGCGCGAAATCAATTAGGCGAAGCAGTGACCTCATGCTCTGTACGTATTATAGCCAAAAATGATTTACTTTTGGAAACACAGAATGAATCTGGTCTACAAAAGATTGCATACCTTGAAGACTCTTCACGTTATCGCCGCAGTGAATACGTAGATGAGGTTGTTAACATTCGCCCACGGTTTCTTACGCATCCAAAGAATTTAACTAACATGCGTGAAGGTGGTCATGCTCATTTCGAGTGTAAAATAGAGCCTGTAACTGATCCAAACCTTAAGGTTGAATGGTTTAAGAATGGACGCCCAATAACTATTGGTCACCGTTTCCGCCCGATCCACGATTTTGGCTATGTAGCGCTTGATATTGTCGATCTTATTGCAGAAGATTCTGGTGTTTACACTTGTCGTGCAGTTAACTTAATCGGAGCAGATGAAACTCAAGTAGAATTGCAATGTCGCAGCTCTGAACAGATTGTTACTGTTACTCAAAATGAGGCAGGTCTTGAACAAATCCACCATCTTGAAGATCGAACGCGCTATTCTCGTCGAGAGGATATTGATGAAACTACTAAGCAGGCACCGGTTTTTACTACGTCTTTGAAAAATATTGAAATCAAAGAAAATCAACGAGCCCACTTTGAATGCCGTTTGATTCCAGTATCAGATCCAACAATGCGTGTAGAATGGTATCATAATAATTTGCCTTTAAAGTCGGGTTCGCGATTCACCGAAACCAATAATTTCGGCTTTGTAGCCTTGGACATTATGTCTTGTTTAACAGAAGATGCTGGTACATATACTTGTAGGGCATTCAATGCTGTTGGTGAAGCCATTACTTCAGCTGTGGCCATTATTCACACTAAAAAGGCTATTTACATGGAATCGCAGCATCAGGGTGCGTTGCCTCGTTTGCAACATTTAGAAGAATCCTCGGCCAAACGTCAACGTCGTAGCGTTCAAGAAGAAATTATTACACAAGCTCCAGTTTTTACAATGCCTGTACGCGACTCTCACGTTGCCGAAGGACAAGCTGTTCACTTTGAAGCTCGCCTGATACCCGTTGGAGATCCTAATTTAAAAGTTGAATGGTTACGAAATGGGCAACCTCTTGAAGCTTCGAACCGCATTACAACAATGCATGACTTTGGTTATGTAGCGTTAAACATGAAATACGTAAATCCAGAGGACTCTGGTACGTACACATGCCGCGCAATTAACGAACTTGGTCAAGCTGTAACATCTGCTTCACTCATCGTTCAATCTAAAACTTCTATTCAAATGGAGACGCAACATGAAGCTGCAATGCACAAAATACACCAATTGGAAGACCATTCCCGTTACGAACGCCGTCGCGAAGAGGAGGAATATGAAATTACACAAGCACCTCGTTTTGTCACCAAGTTAATTGGACCTACTAGTTTGGTGGAAGGTCAAAGCGCTCACTTTGAATGCCGTATTGAACCGTACCCAGACCCCAACCTTAAAGTAGAATGGTTCCATAATGGTAAACCATTAAGTACAGGACATCGTTTTCGTACTACGTATGATTTCGGATTTGCTGCTCTCGATATTTTATCTGTATACGCAGACGACAGTGGTGAATATACCTGTAAAGTTACTAATAAATTAGGCGAAGCCGTTAATTCTATACGCCTCAATATTCAGACAAAATCGTCAATTATTCAGGAAACACAACACGAAGAAGCTTTGCAAAAAATTCAGTACTTGGAAGATGCTTCACGTTATCAACGAAAGGTCGAAGAAGACCAGTTCATGGCGGAACGACCGCAGTTCGGGCGACCATTACGTAATGCCAAAGTTAACGAAAGTAAACCAGTACATTTAGAGGCCACGCTAACTCCAGTAAATGATCCCACAATGAAAGTTGAATGGTATTGCAATGGACGTCCGATTCAAACTGGACACCGTTTTAAAACTACTTATGATTTTGGTTTCGTTGCCTTGGATATTTTATATGCTCATGCCGAAGACACTGGTACCTATATGTGCAAAGCAAAGAACGCCATAGGGGAAGCTGTTACGACTTGTGCTGTAAACGTCACAGGTAAGCCTAAGTAACACAATTTTAGGATATTTAACTAAAAAAATATTAAACTGCCTATTGTTTTATATTTAAAGCAAACAAGACATTGGATCTCGACACTCATGATGCACAACGCCTAGAAAAAATTCGTAAACTTGAAACCCATGTTCCCCCTCCGAAAAAAGATATTGAAATAAAAAGTCAGAAGCCTATTTTCCTAACACCTCTAAGCAATCTAGAACATCTCAAAGAGGGCGAACACGCTCACTTAGAGTGTCGTGTTGAACCAATAAATGACCCTAATTTGAAAATCGAGTGGTTTTGTAATGGAAAGCATCTACCGCTCGGACACCGCTATAGAACAACGCATGATTTTGGCTATGTTGCCCTTGATATTCTGTATGTCTACGGCGAAGATAGTGGTACATATATGTGTAAAGCAACTAACCTGTTAGGTGAAGCTGTTAACACGTGTAATGTGCGAGTTTTAAATCGCCGCAGTATGATCTTAGATACGCAACATCCTGATGCCTTGGAGAAAATTCAAAAACTTGAATCAAAAGTTGTTACGACACGCACCGAGATTAGCGACGCACCTATTAGCCCACCGCATTTCACTACAGAATTGCGTGGACCAGCAGAAATTAAAGAAGGTCAAATTGCTCACTTCGAAGCTCAAGTTCAACCAATGCATGATCCCAATTTGCGCATAGAATTTTACCATAATGGTCAAGCATTACCATCAGCTTCGCGTTTCCATATAACTTTTGATTTTGGTTACGTCGCTTTGGATATTACCCATGCTGTTTCTGAAGATGCTGGTGAATATTCGGTACGCGCTGTTAATGCTTTAGGACAATGCGTTTCATCTACAAGTTTGCGTGTAATTCCACGAGGTACAATAATTTCAGATACTCAGCATCCTGAAGGATTGGAGAAAATACGACAGTTGGAAGCTACTGCGCCGTTCCAAAGACCAGAAATTGAATCTCCTGAAACTAAGCAACGACCAGTTTTCACTCAACCCTTACAGAACATTGATCACATAAAGGAGAATCAAACAGCACACTTCGAATGCCGTTTGATTCCAGTCGGAGATCCCAATCTCAAGGTAGAATGGTATCGCAACGAAAAGATAATTGAAGACAGTTCTAGAATTACTAAACAGTACGATTTCGGCTATGTTTCGTTAGACATTTCACACATACGCAAAGACGACGAAGGTGTTTATATGTGTCGCGCAGTAAATCCTCTTGGTGAAGCAGTTACCACAGCTTCTATGCGTATTGTTTCTGAGGCAAGTATACAACTGGATACTCAGCATCCAGATAGTATCAGCCGCATTCAACAATTAGAACGTCCAACAGTTCCTCGTCCAGAAGAACCGGAACGTGCATTTGAAAAACCTATTTTCACACAACTACTTACTGGACCATCGGAACTGTGGGAAGGACAGCATGCTCATTTTGAAGCGCGCATTGTACCCGTTGGTGATCCGTCGTTGAAGTTTGAGTGGTACATTAATGGAGTTGATTTACAAATGGGTTCACGATTGCGTACTACTAACGATTTCGGATTTGTTACGCTTGATATTAGCTCTGTTGTACCGGAGGATGCCGGTGTTTACATGTGTCGCGCTTATAATGCTGCCGGTGAAGCCGTTTCTTCAACAGCGATGAAAGTAAAATCTAAATCAAATATTGCCGGTGAATCTTTAATTCCGGAATCGTGGGAGGCCATTCGTCTAAAAGAAGCTTCGATGAATCGCGTACCACAAATGTTTGTTGATGACACACCTCAACAGGCGCCCGTGTTTACCACACATTTGCAGAGTTATGACAAACTTGCTGAAGGGCAGCATATTCTTCTGGAAGCCCAGGTTGAGCCTCGGGCTGATCCTAATCTACGTATTGAATGGTTTAAGAATGGAATATCTCTCACTACGGGATCACGCATTCGTAGCACATTTGACTTTGGCTTGGTTACTCTCTCCATTAATGGTTTACGTGCTGATGATTCAGCCATTTACACTTGCAAAGCAACAAATCTTGTAGGTGAAGCTATCTCCACTTGTACACTTAAAATAGAAGATCGCCATTGGTTACAAGCTGAATCCTTACATCCGGATTCTTTACCACGCATCGGTGCACTTGAAGCACCTAAGCCTGGCCGCCCCGAAACAGCGGAACCTGTTTATGAAATTCCAGTTTATATTACCCACCTTAACAATATTGAATGCAAAGAAGGAGATAATGTCAGATTTGAATGCAACGTGGAACCATCTCGTGACCCAACGATGAAAATTGAATGGTTTTACAATGGCCAGCCACTTCAAGCAGCTGCCAAATTCAAATCTATTTACGATTTTGGTTATTGTGCATTAGACATGTCCAACACTTACGCTGAAAATAGTGGTGTATACACCTGTAAAGCTACTAATAGTAAAGGTTCGGCTACTACTTCTGGTACACTGAAATGTATAAGCGGAAAAACAATGTTCCTTGATACTCAGCATCCACAAGGAGATATTGGTTTGGAGGCCGTACAAGAAACGGAGGAAGCCTTGGCTAATCGTTATCAACGTCAAGCGTCTAAGCCAGAAACGGAATATCCACCCCCCGTATGGGCTAAACCATTACAAGCAGAGTTCCATTTAAATGAAAGTGAACCTTTACATTTGGAGGGTAACGTGGAACCAAAAGAAGATCCTAACCTTTTTATTGAATGGTACTTCAATGGAAAATTATTGCAACATGGATCTCGTTTCAAAATGACAAGCGAATTTGGTTTTGTTACACTGGATGTTACTGAAATTTATCAACGGGATCAAGGAATATATACCTGTAAAGCATACAACAGGGCGGGTGAAGCTTTTACAACAACTACAATTTTCTCCACCAGCAAGGAAAGCATTATTGATAAAACTCAACATCCTAAAGGAGCTGAAGGCCTTGGACAAATTCAAGATTTGGAAGAATCTCTACGTAAAGATAGTACTAAGGCGGAAAAACCTGAAGAGGGTATACCCCCTCGTTTTACTACTGAGTTTATTAATATTGCTGATATTGGCGAGGGTGAAATTGCACATTACGAAGCGAATCTTATACCCTTAGGTGACCAAACCATGAAAATTGAATGGTTCTTCAATGGAAAACTCTTAGAAGCAAGTCACCGCGTTCGCACAATTTATGCTTTTGGTATGGTTGCCCTGGAAATCTTAGGCACTAAAATTGAAGATTCTGGAACGTACACGTGTCGTGCTACTAATAAGTATGGTTTTGCTGAAGCCAGCTGCACTTTGGAGTGTGTCGATAAACCTCGCGGTCAAAAGCCTCGCTTTACCACTCACATACAATCGTTGGAGGGACTTAAAGATGGTCAGTCTGCGCACTTTGAGTGCACCCTTATACCAGTGAATGATCCTGATCTTAAAGTTGAGTGGTACCATAATGGTAAATTGATGCGCCATTCCAATCGAATTAAAACAGTATCCGACTTTGGATTTGTTGTATTGGATATATCATATTTACAAGATCATGACAGTGGTGAATATGTGTGCCGAGCTTATAATAAATACGGAGAAGACTTTACTAGAGCAACACTTAATTGTCGGGGTCGTGGAGGTGTATTTTATGATACTCTTCAACCTGACGCATTGCAAAAAATTAAAGAATTGGAGTGTCCTCAGGGAAAAGCTGATGAAACCGCATTAATTGTAACCGAACCGCCCAAATTTATTACTCAAATTCAAGACATCACCAAATTGGTTGAAGGACAAAGTGCTCATTTCGAAGCTCGATTAATTCCAGTTACAGATCCGGATTTAAAAGTAGAGTGGTATTTCAATGGCAAAAAATTACCTCATGGTCATCGTTTCCGCACTTTCCACGATTTCGGCATTGTTATTTTGGACATTTTATATTGCTATGAAGAAAACTCAGGCGTCTATGAGTGCCGTGCTGTTAATAAATATGGTGAAGATTCTACACGTGCCACCCTAAAATGTGCCTCCAAGGCTAGTCTGATATTGGAATCACAATTGCCACGCGGAATGGAAGGAGGTTTAGAAAAAATTGCCAACCTTGAATATAGCATGCTGCGTACTCGTGATGAAAAGACTGAAGAAACTAAAGGAAAAGCTCCAATGTTTACAGTGCCTTTGGAAAATCTAGATAGCCTACGTGAAGGGGAGAATGCTCACTTTGAAGCACGCGTAACGCCAACAGATGATCCCAGGCTTCGTGTCGAGTGGTATTGGAATGGACGTCCCCTTAAAGCTGGTTCTAGATTTCGTACATTCTGCGACTTTGGTTTTGTTATATTAGAAATATCTCCAGTTTATCCGGAGGATTCTGGAGAATATTCTTGCCGGGCAATTAATGAATACGGTGAAGCGGTGACAACAGCAACTATGAAGATTCAAGGTAAACGTAGTATCATAATGGAATCCCAACTGCCTAAAGGCATGGAGGGTACAATCGATCGTATTGCTGAATTGGAAGGATTGGGTCTACGTGGAAATGAATTTGTTCAGGAAGATGATAGCGGTAAACCACCCGAATTCGTTACAACTCCATTTGATATGGTAATAAATGAAAATTGTTTGGCTCATTTCGAATGTCGTTTACAACCGATTAATGATCCGAGCATGCGCGTAGAATGGTTTCACAATGGAAAAGCTCTCTGGGCGGGGTCTCGCATCAAAACTATCAATGATTTCGGTTTTGTCATTTTAGAAATTGCTGGTTGTTACCAACGCGATTCTGGTCTTTATACATGTAAAGCCACCAATAAACATGGCGAAGCTTCTGTTTCTTGTAAATTACAAGTTAAAGGAAGACAGGGTATTGTCATGGAACCACAATTACCATGCAATTTCCGTACTGGTACCGAGAGTTTGCAAAAATTAGAGGAGAGTATGCACAAACGCGAAGAACTGGTTACTGATGAGGAACAACCTAATCCGCCGAAATTTATCGAAGAAATCAAAGATAACTTGGACGTAGCAGAAGGTGGGCCTATTCATTTTGATTGCCGGGTTGAACCAGTTGGTGATCCCACAATGCGTATCGAATGGTTCTTTAATGGTCGCTCATTAGCGACGGGCTCACGAGTCCATCAATTGAACGACTTCGGTTTTATTGCATTAGACATTGATTATGTATATGCACGAGATTCTGGTGAATATGTTTGTCGTGCTACCAATAAATGGGGCACTGCCACCACTACTGCCAAGGTGACATGTAAAGGCAAACATGGCATTGTATACGATTCTCAATTGCCAGAAGGCATTTCTGCTGAGAAATTGAAAGAACTAGAACGTGGTCGTATACCGGAAACACCACAACCACAAGAAACAGCCTTTGGCCCACCTTTCTTTATTACTGAAATAGCATCAGTCAACGCCGGGGAAGCTGAAGCAGTACGTTTTGAATGTCAGGTTGAACCCAAAACTGATCCTAATTTACGCGTAGAATGGTACCGTAATGGTAAACCTCTACCAATGGGTCATCGTTATAGAAATATTTTTGATATGGGTTTTGTTTCATTGGATATACTATACGTTTATTCAGATGATTCGGGCGAATATGTATGTCGCGCCTATAATAAGCAAGGTGAAGCCTTCACCAAGGCTACTATATCATGTAAAAAATTGCCTACAATTATACTACAAAATCAATTACCGCGTGGCTTGAAGCGTTCTGACGCGGTAACGCAAATGGAAGCCACCATTAAAAAATATACGTCTGAGATTCATTTAACCGAAGACGATTTATTTGATCCTGACCGCAAACAACCACCACGTTTTGTCACCCAAATTAAAGATCAAACTTCACTGAACGAAATGCAATCAACAAAATTCGAGTGTCAATTAGCACCGGTGGGTGATCCAAATATGAAAGTCGAATGGTTCTTCAATGGCAAACCACTATTACATAGTAAGAAATAAATTGTTAACGTTAATCTAATATGAAAACTATTAGATTTCGTTTAATTTTTGTAAATTTTTGTTAAATTTTTTTAGAAAATCGTTTTCTGCCAATTTATGATTTTGGTTATGTGGCTATGAACTTTGACTGGGTATATCCAGAAGATAGTGGGGAATATTTATGCCGTGCCACCAATTTATATGGTAAAGATGAGACTAAAGCAATAATTAAGGTGGCTGGAAAACCAGGAATTATATACGATTCACAGCTACCAGCTCATATGCATAGTATTGATCGTATACGTGAAATGGAAGCTTCATGGCAGGTGTAAGTAGAAGAGTCCTTATCTCAGCTTCATACCGATAAAAAAATACGTAGTCTGTAACGATCAGGCTAGGGCTCAAGGTTTATTCATTCATTCACTTGTTTTTTTTGGTTAATTTTACCTTTATCAGGGTGCCAGAGACGGTCGATCCTGATGACAAACCCAGATGTAAACCTACTTTTGTTAGTAACCTGGAACCTCAAACTGTTGAAGAAGGTGAACCAGCCAGATTTTGTGTGCGTGTTACAGGACATCCACGCCCAAGAGTTTTGTGGCTTATCAATGGCCACACAATTGTTCATGTAAGCTACAATTTCTAATAAAATATATTTACGCAGTGAATATTTTTACTTATTTTTTTGAAAAAGGGCTCCCGCTACAAGCTCACCAATGATGGCATGTTCCATTTGGATATACCGAAAACTCGTCAATATGATACTGGTAAAGTTGAAGTTGTTGCGCGTAATTCAGTTGGTGAATCCATTACTAGTTCTGAACTTAAAGTGGTAGCCCGTTCCGATGACTACCGCAGTGTCTTGAAAAATTCACCACGTCGTAAGTATTTGCCATCTGCTAGCAAAATTATAATTACAAGCAACCAACCAACCAACCAACCAACCAACATTACTTATCAGAACTTTATGCTTACTTACAATAAATACTCTTGCAATTAAAACAAAAAAATAACTAATATTATTATAATCTATTACCAAGTAGACTTTCACAAATAACACTTTTCTTAACAAGCACACATTTATAGAAACATCAATTACATTGTAAATATTTACATAATTTAATTACATAAACATTATCTAAAAAGAATAAGGGAGAGAACAATTTAGGATTTAAGGTACGAATGAAAGCACACGTTAAAAATTCTTTTAGAAAAGATTCCTTTCCACCTTTTATCCTTGCCATTCTCCTTTATCCAAGAATATCAACGTATGAAATTAAAATTGCCCAGCTGTAAACTCTTCCTGCAGCTTTGGAAGTGGAATTTTTTAAAGAATCATCTGATAAAATGGAGATTGTTAATTAAAATGCCTTAACAAACGGCAGTATAAGGGGTATAAAAGTATGCTAACAAGCTATTCTGTCTGTCTTTCGCTCATTTTCGCTCTCTGTCTCTCTTTTTTTTCTCACTCTGTGTCTATGTTTTATTAAAAACTATCCGTGTATGTTCAAAACTATATTATCTATCTTTCAATTATTTCATTTCTTTCTTCTTCGCCATTCCTATTCCAATATTAACAAAATTTTCATTATTTGTAAATACTTTTTCTATTTTATTGTGCTAACTATTATATTTAACTTGCATGTTGTTTCTGTACTATTTATTAATAACTTTTAAAAATGTACAAAAGGATTATTCCTAAAAGCAAAGCTGCTTATTATATCCAAAAATTGAATAAATTTTTAATCATAAATTTAACTTTAGCTTGGTATGATTATGATCTGGCCACTTATCAGAAGGAACGTCAAGAAACTGAATTGGAAAAGATATTTGACGAGCGTAAGCAATATTTGGCCGAACAGAATGTAGGTCCAATGAAGGGGGTTGAACATTTGAAACCCAAACAAATTAAACCGGATACACCAGAATGGCAACATACCGTTCTAAAGAAGAAAAATGAGGATTATTATTCCAAATTACAAGAACTTGAAACCGAACAGCTATTAAAAGAGTCCAATTTACGTAGAGATACGCATCAATATGCAATACCTGGTGAAAAGATTGTTAGCAGTTCGGCTACCAAAGGCATGGCTAAATCCTATGAAGAAAATCTGTAAGTATGCGCAAAAAATATTTCTACAAACATTCTAACTACTTCCTTTTAATTAATTATTTAGAGAAGACGCAACCACCATGGACACTGCTACCGCCAAAAAGGTTTTACATAAACCACCTATAGAACCGTCCGAATCTTCTGTACATGGTCGTGAAGTTCATATGAGCAAACAGAAACAAACTCAAAAGGAGGTGGTGGGTGATAAGGAAATTACACGTAAAATTACCGCCACTGAAACTACCGAAATGGAACATAAAGGGACCGTTCAGGAAAGGATTGTTAAGGGTCCTGTACAACCCGCCAAGCCTCCCATTTTTGTCAAGAAGGTTCAACCATGTCGCGTTTTCGAAAATGAACAAGCCAAATTTGAGGTTGAATTCGATGGAGATCCTATGCCCACAGTTAAATGGTATCGCGAAAATTTCCCCATACAGAGTTCACCCGATTTGCAGATACACACCTTCAGCGGCAAATCCATTTTAATTATACGTCAAGTATTTGTAGAAGACTCTGCCGTATTCTCTTGCGTTGTCGAAAATCGTGGGGGAACGGCAAAGTCTAGCGCTAATTTGGTGGTTGAAGAGAAGCGTCGTGCTGGGAAAGGGGGAATTTCTCCACCCAGTTTTATTACCACCATACAGAGTACCACAGTAATTACAGGACAATTAGCACGTTTTGATGCCAAACTTACCGGCACCCGACCCATTGAAGTTTACTGGCTAAAGAATGGGCAAAAAATTAAACCTAGCATTAAATTTAAAATGTTGGAGGAAGATAATATTCACACTCTATTGATTATTGAACCATCCGTCGACGATTCAGGACGTTATGAATGTGTAGCCGTTAATTCAGCTGGCGAAGCGCGTTGTGATGCCGATTGCATTGTTCAAACGGCCACTAAGCAACAACCGAAAGCGGAAAAACCAAGCACACCGGGCAGCGAGAAAGCTCCCCATATTGTGGAACCATTGAAAAGTCACTCGGTTGAAGAAGGTAACAAGGTAGTATTTCGTTGTCGTATTGAAGGCAAACCGACACCTACTGCTCGTTGGATGCGTGGAGAAAATATTGTAAAACCATCACGCTATTTCCAAATGACACGACAAGGGGAATATTACCAATTGGCTATAACGGAAGCGTTTCCCGAAGATGAGGGTACTTATACATGTTTGGCTGAAAATAAATTGGGCAACATCAAAACCAGCGCTCAGTTGAAAGTGAGACCTGTTGAGAATTTAGATGCTCCACCTACCATAACGGCATTAAAAGATGTTATAGTTAGTGAAGGTATGCCAGCACAATTTAAGACTACAGTTACTGGCAAAGTGAAACCAACAAGCGTTCAGTGGTTCCGCGAGGGCTCTCTAATACCGGAAACACCCGATTTTCAGGTAAATAAAAATTTGCGAAAAAGTTGATTCGCAAATTTATAATAATAGCATAAAACAAAGTTTTAACGTGATACTGGGGTTCAAATCAAAAAGTTTTGCTTTCTTAACTTTCTAATATTAGCTGTTATAAATATTTTTTTTTTTTGAAAATCTCCTTTATATTACCATTATAATTGCAATTAACAAACATATTTTAACAAATGTTTTTTTTATACTTATAGATGATTTTCGATGGTAATACAGCTGTTTTATATATCGGTACGACCTATGAAGAAGACTCTGGAGTCTTTACAGTACGTGTCAATTCAACAAGCGGACAAGCCGAAACCTCTGCTAAATTGATTGTAAAAAGTAAGGATTAATTTATCGTAAAAGAACAACAAAAACAATAAGGACTAAGACACTTGACATAAATCTTACAAAAAAAATCGTTATACAATCAACAAATAGTAATCTATATATAATCATTTACATATAGTTTATGAAACGAAAAAGAGTTTTGTTCGCTTACTAATCGAAGGAGAAAAAACCTATAAAAAATAATTTCAACCTATGCCACTTTACTCTTAAACATGTAACAAGAGTCCCAATCTTAACAACAGATTTTCGAAATCAATCTAAACATGTACGCTTGTATTAAAGATATGTACATAGAGTAAATTTTGTATTGAATGAAGAACAACACCGTTTTCATTATGTCACATTATTTAACAGAAATTCATTTATGCATTATGGATAATAATTGATTAGGATAAGTTGAAAATCCTAGTTTAATGGATCTTGATTAGAATCCCTTGTCACAGAAAATGATATTAAAAAAAATTTTATTCCTATAATATTCTTTTAATGAGATTAAAATATTTTTAACATAAATTGACCTGGACACTGATTTTGAAAGCATAACCTATTTAGAAGACTACGGTTTTATTATTATGTTATTCATTTTGTATGTGAATTATTTTAATAATTATTAAAACAAGTGGTATAGGCTTATAAATCGATCGGTCTTGTCCGACTATGACCATGTTCTTTTGTTTACTAATCCACGAGTTGAAAAAAATACAATTTGAAAATAAAAATCAATAAAAAAAACTACAGAGAATGATTTTTGAAAGAATACACTGAAAAAATATTATAAGAATGACCGTATCATACATAAAGAGAACCGTGTGCAAAAGTTGTGACCAGGCAAAACATGGAAACGGCAAGGTGTGTGTATCAAAGAAATAATTTTTCTTTTTTTTTTTTCAGTAATTAGAGTAAAATATTTTGACTGATGTGTGTATTACATATATATGTATATATGTATGTAAACACATATATAAAACTTAATTATAATAGGTGTGCCTGCTCTTATTTTCATATTGATATGAATTCAGCAATATCTTGATTTCGTGCGCAAAATTTTTATTGTACTATACAATATGTAACTATGTACATATCATTTCATTTCGATACTATAGATTTCAAAGAAATTTCATTTCGAATACGTAGGCGTTGCTTTCGCTGTTGCTCACTTTTTTCTTTTGAAAACTTTAATTTATTAGTGCGTATGGAACAATGTTCTATATATAGAACATATAACATTTTTCTATTTTTAAAAATAAATGTTGAAATAGATTTTAAATAAAACACAAACTTTAACTCTGAACTGATATTTTATTTTGTATTAAATTTAAATAAAAAAGAAAATTGACAAGTACAAAACTTACCTAAATTTAATTGCTATTTAGGGCTGGCTATGAAGTGTTTGTTTATTACAATATATAGAACACAGACGCCATTAAATAAGTGAAATATCTTTTAATGACCTATTACACAAAAATATATAATAATGAATAAGAAAACAAAAAAAAAAATAAATTTGGCACTACCTCCTTAAACTATAAGTCATGAGTCAGTTAAAAATGCTACATTTAGTTATTCAATGATGATGATGATGATGCACAAGCGATCAGCAACAACTGTTTACCATTTGTTATGCCTTCTCGCCTTTTGTATATGGCCTCCCTTGCACATAATACACACACACAGCTCGTCTCAATGTCCCCATTATTCATCTGTAACTCAAACAAAATCATGTCATGCGAAAAGATACCCTTTTTTAATTAAATTTATTTGCATATTAATCAACGGAAAATACCTTTTTACGTTTCATAAACTATGTGTTCAAGGACTTCTTTTTTATTAAATAGTCTATTAAGTTATAATTACGTAGATGGCAACGGCGTTTTAATTATTTTCGACTGTTGTTTGGATTCTTTCTCTTATTTATTTTTAAAAAAATTTCGTTACAAAAAACAACAAACATTTCTATTTAATGGTTCTCTTATTATTGTATATCTGTAGTATTGTTGCATGAGTTTTTATCACAATTTTTTATGGCTTTTTATTAAATACTAATAAATTATTCTTTTTTTTTTTTTTTTTGTTTAAGTTTGCGGTTCAATGTTTGTACATTTCTTTTTAATTTTTCAAAATTTTATCCATAATTGCTTTTTAAAAAAGCTTTATTGGAAATATATTCATATATCCAAGAATGCTTTAAATAATTTTCGTTCATTTCTTTGGCTTTGAAAAAGCATAAAAAATTATCCATAAAACACTCATGCAGCTGGGCTTTCACTTCTTATTTATTTAATGTTATATTTTAAATATTATTATTATTATTTCTTTGTAATTGTTTTATTTTAAAAAAATAGCGCCAGTCATTCATCATCATTTTTGTGTTATTGTATGTATTATGAAGTTTATCCTTTTTTCTACTGGAATATCCTATTTTCATTGCATTGTTTTAAGTGTTTTTTATTATTATTAATTGATTTTAATAAAAAAATATTTTTATTGAAATTAACGTGTGTTTTAATGTACAATTAATTGAAAGAATGTTCAAATATAATTCGTTCTATAATCCTTTGCGCTTTAAATTATTAATCCAGGTAGGTAGATGATTTTTTTTTTATTATTTTAATTAAAGTACAACCTTATACTTGGTTATACTATTCACAACTAATTTTCATTTCGAATATGTTTTCGAAAATTAGCCAAAAATCTGAAGATGGTGACGGTGACGTATGAAAAATGAAAACAAACAAAATGTATTCAACCAAAATGTATCCACACAGTCATAAAGATTATTTTTAAATATTAAACACATACATACAAGTTTGCTTCTTATATACATTGAACATTCTTGTTTTTCTACTTTTTCACCTGTTATATGTAGAATTGCAGCATGTACAAATCAATGTTTACATGCTGTACAATATACACCTGCATAATTTTGCCATGCATCTAATTTGTACTATGAATGCTTAATAAGCAGGAAAGATATTTAAAAAAAAAATAAAACACCGCATCATGCATAATAAATTACCCTACATCTGCTAAGAAACGAAACTACAATGTTTCCAATTAAAACTGGAAAAACCTCTATTGAATATAAAAAAAAAACGTTCAAATGTAAAAAAAAAATCAAAATTCATTTTCTTCGTTTTTATACCGACCGCTTCACCATTTCATTTTGTTAAAATGTATGCAAGGGTTCCCTCGTCAGAGGCCCTACAAAGTGTTTACATATATATTCTGAATCAGAATGAAATATTGAGAATTGTTCAGAACAATTTTTTTTTATGAATAATTTTCGATTTACTCATAAAGTAAGAAATATGTATTGAAATATATGCTCATTAGAAAGCTTTGGTTTGGATGGTGAGTATTCATGATTTGACCGTTTAAAATCGAGAGAGTTTTAACAACAATCAGATAGACGGACATTTTTTCAAAAGACTCAATTTTTGATAAAACTGTATACTTTGCAAACTATATGACAAACTAAGTATACTTTTCACAACTATTATAAATGACACACTCACTCATCCATTCCACACGAAATTCTTTTGTTTTCGATTTGATTAAATATACTCTCCACATAACAGATCGCTATTTAAAATTGGCAAAATTGTTCAAGAGCCACATCCACAAACGACGAAAATCTTTTTATCTACCACAAAAATTGAGCTATCAAGTTGAAATTTAGTATGCATATTTACAATTAACTTATCCATCGATGTGCCAATGGATAACAATCAACAAAAATAAACATATTTACTACAAAAATTTACCTGTGAAATTGAAATTTGGTGCACATTTATACTGCACTCATCCATCCATCCATCCCATCCATCGATGTGCCAAAAATGGGTATGGTCGGATAACAGACACGCTCACTTTTTTACAAAAAACCATCTTCACCATACAAAAAATTTGCAAGCTGTTGCATAAACTATTAAAGGGAATGCCACGCTCATCGTTGTGAGTGTGGAGGGTATTTAAGATTTGGTTTAAGCCGAATTTAGTTTTCTTGTTTTAAATTAATGACTATTTAATACATTTTTCATGCCTTGATATTTTATATATAAATGTCTTTTTGTTATTGTCACATGTACATATAGACATCTACATAAACATGTCTCACTCAGGTATGTTCATAAATTATATATACAATAAAAAAAAATATATATATAAAAAAAATTGTAAAAAATATGATTAAATAGTCTTTTAATCATTCACTCATGCAAAGCATATCATGACATGATTATAAACCCCTGCTATGCTTACTTTAATTTCGAAATATGAATGAATAACCTTCTGCATTGTTATACCAATAAAATATGATTAATCGAACCAAAAATATATTATCACGCAATTAAGGTTATAATAAATAATCGACCATGAAGAAATTTTTAGTCTTTGTCCTTCAAAAATTATTAGTTCATATTTTTTTCTTAAATTAATTAATCATTAGTTTAGTTAGTCACTTTCAATTAAGGTATTGTTGGCAAACCCTGTAGATATTGTAAATTTGATTTCTAAGGTCTATATCAATATGACATTTTTTTTTTCTTTTAGAACGCCACATTTCTGAGTATCAATTAAGCACTATTGATTCAGGTGAAGATGAAGCATCTTCTTCCGGTAAAGAAGATAGTGTATCGGATAATTCCAGAGAGCAACCTGCTACTAAACGTGGAACAGAGTATAATCAGTATCAATATTGCAATGGTCAAGGACCACAAGAATCACGTCCTTACACCAAAAAGGGTAAAAGGCGTAGCAGATCATTACAACCTGAAACAACTCTGCTGCCATGGCGTAAATCGTCTCGTTCAAGACGTGGACGCTCTTTAGAGAAGCAACCATTTTTCCCCGGTTATAAACCTGTACCAGTTAAGTCTTGGACAGAAGAGACTATTGCTTTAAAACCAGCCATCATTGAGAAGAAAATAATACCTAAGCTTGAAGCAGCTAAAGTGGTGCTTAAGTCTATAAAGAGTGAACGTGATCAGGGTTTACTAAGCATTGGCTATACACTAGAAAAGATAATAAGGAGTAAAACACCTAAAGAAGCTATTCCATGGATAAATATGCGTGAAAAATTGCGTCATGTTGCCACAGTACAAAAGCAATTAGATAAATTTGAGCTTGATGAAGTTTACTTAAAACCGCTACAAAAATCAATTACTATAGATCAGCAAACATCATCTCAACAAGCTGAAATAATACAACAACAAGAAAGGGATCATGAAATACGTCGCTTGAAGAGTATGGAAACTTTTGAAATTAGAGATATGACTGAACAAATTGAAAAATTAATTGATCAACAACAGAATAAAAGTGATAAAATACCGTGGAAAGAAATGCGCCAGCAGTTGAAAAAGGTTCAGCGAGTCCATAAAGAAATAGAAAAGTTCAAAGTTGAAGAAGTGGAATTAAAACATCTTACAGCCGAGGAAATTGTAACAGAAGAATTGATTACTTCAATCGAAGATACAATTATTTTAAAAGTTGATGACTCTTCGAAGCAATCAATACAAAAATTACATCGGAAAGATGAATTACAAAAATTCATTGAAGTAGAAGATGTACAAAAACAACAATATATAACAAGGGAAGATTTAAGTTTTTTAAGTGTAGAGGAAAGAGAAAAACTGGAGAGTCAGAGATTATTGCAAGAGCAGCAACATATTAATTGGCGTAAACAACGTCCCAAGGTCACATCTACAACTTCAGCTGAGGAAACTATAAAGTCACAAAGAGAAGCATTAAAACATCATTTAACCAAAGAGGACATTATTGTTGATCAAACTTTACAACAATCTATTCAACATAAATCGAAAGAAATACTTGACGAAATTGTACTAAAACCCACACCAAGACAAAAAACAAAGCTTGAACATAAGAAAGAAGAAGTGCATTTGAGACCTGTAAAACACACTCAAAAGCTTTCTCAAACTAAAGAAGTTGCAGAAGAAGAAAAATTATTTGAAGAGGCAATTGATAGCTTAGAGGAAGAGCCAATTACACAAAAACGTACTCAACCGGCACAACCTGTTCTATGGCAAAGGGGCAAAAAGAATAGAAAAGATGATGTAATACAAAAAACATACGAAGAAGCTACTGATGTTTTAAAAGAAGATAAATCTTTCGAAAAACCAGAAGAACCACTACCGTCACTGTGGGAACGTGGTAAGAAAAAGTCAACAAGAAAAATTTCAAAAGATGTCGCTCGTGAAGAATTCCAAAAATGTTTTGAAGAGATAACAGATGAAGTACCACAAGAGTCACATCAAGAAAGTGTTGAACAACTGGAACCAATTCTGTGGAAAAGAGGCAAAAGTAAAACCAGACCACAAGTTGAAATAAACAATACAACTAAAACACTAGAGATTCATGAAAAGTTAGAGGACATTAAATTGAAACCAGCTAAGAAACCTACAAAGCAACTACCACAGGAAGATAAAATTGAAGAAGTGCGTTTGAAGCCAGTGAAACGTACACAATACAAACCAGAAGAAGTGACATTAGAGGAAGTTGAGTTAAAACATAAAGAAAAACCACTTGAAGAAGTAGCAGTTGATGAAATACAAAAGATTAAAAAAGTCAAGAAGCCAAAACATAAAGACCTACCTGAAATTCCTGACGATGAAAAGAAAGAATTAGAAAAGGTCGAACATATTGATATAGCAAAACAACAAAAAGTGGAAGAACCTCAACCTCAATTACCATGGAAACGAGGAGAAAAGAAGAAACCCGATGAAAAACAACTTGAAGAGAAGGAATGGCCAACTGGTAAACGCAGACCTTTACCCGAAGAACAGCCTGAACAAGTTCAGTTGAAACCTGTACCGCCCAAACCAAAGGAGGAACCCAAAAAATCAGACGAAATTGTACCAACACCGAAATTTAAACCTGAAGATAAAGAACAGGGAGAAAATGAAAAGCTCAATCTAAAACCACAAGTTCTCGATGAAAAAGTGGAAGATGTTAAATTAAAGCCGGCTAAGAAACCTACAAAGCAACTACCACAGGAAGAGAAAATTGAAGAAGTGCGTTTGAAACCAGTGAAACGTACACAATACAAGTCAGAAGAAGTGACATTAGAGGAAGTTGAGTTAAAACTTGAAGAAGTAACAGTTGATGATATACAAAAGATTAAAAAAGTCAAGAAGCCAAAACATAAAGACCTACCTGAAATTCCTGACGATGAAAAGAAAGAATTAGAAAAGCTCGAACATATTGATATAGAAAAACAACAAAAAGTGGAAGAACCTCAACCTCAATTACCATGGAAACGAGGAGAAAAGAAGAAACCCGATGAAAAACAACTTGAAGAGGAGGAATGGCCAACTGGTAAACGCAGACCTTTACCCGAAGAACAGCCCGAACAAGTTCAGTTGAAACCTGTACCGCCCAAACCAAAGGAGGAACCCAAAAAATCAGACGAAATTGTACCAACACCGAAATTTAAACCTGAAGATAAAGAACAGGGAGAAAAAGAAAAGCTCAATCTAAAACCGCAAGTTGTCGATGAAAAAGTGGAAGATGTTAAATTAAAGCCGGCTAAGAAACCTACAAAGCAACTACCACAGGAAGAGAAAATTGAAGAAGTGCGTTTGAAGCCAGTGAAACGTACACAATACAAGCCAGAAGAAGTGACATTAGAGGAAGTTGAGTTAAAACATAAAGAAAAACCACTTGAAGAAGTAACAGTTGATGAAATACAAAAGATTAAAAAAGTCAAGAAGCCAAAACATAAAGACCTACCTGAAATTCCTGACGATGAAAAGAAAGAATTAGAAAAGCTCGAACATATTGATATAGAAAAACAACAAAAAGTGGAAGAACCTCAACCTCAATTACCATGGAAACGAGGAGAAAAGAAGAAACCCGATGAAAAACAACTTGAAGAGAAGGAATGGCCAACTGGTAAACGCAGACCTTTACCCGAAGAACAGCCCGAACAAGTTCAGTTGAAACCTGTACCGCCCAAACCAAAGGAGGAACCCAAAAAATCAGACGAAATTGTACCAACACCGAAATTTAAACCTGAAGATAAAGAACGGGGAGAAAATGAAAAGCTCAATCTAAAACCACAAGTTGTCGATGAAAAAGTGGAAGATGTTAAATTAAAGCCGGCTAAGAAACCTACAAAGCAACTACCACAGGAAGAGAAAATTGAAGAAGTGCGTTTGAAACCAGTGAAACGTACACAATACAAGCCAGAAGAAGTGACATTAGAGGAAGTTGAGTTAAAACATAAAGAAAAACCACTTGAAGAAGTAACAGTTGATGAAATACAAAAGATTAAAAAAGTCAAGAAGCCAAAACATAAAGACCTACCTGAAATTCCTGACGATGAAAAGAAAGAATTAGAAAAGGTCGAACATATTGATATAGCAAAACAACAAAAAGTGGAAGAACCTCAACCTCAATTACCATGGAAACGAGGAGAAAAGAAGAAACCCGATGAAAAACAACTTGAAGAGAAGGAATGGCCAACTGGTAAACGCAGACCTTTACCCGAAGAACAGCCCGAACAAGTTCAGTTGAAACCTGTACCGCCCAAACCAAAGGAGGAACCAAAAAAACCAGAGGAAATTGTACCAACACCGAAATTTAAACCTAAAGATAAAGAACAGGGAGAAAATGAAAAGCTTAATCTAAAACCACAAGTTCTCGATGAAAAAGTGGAAGATGTTAAATTAAAGCCGGCTAAGAAACCTACAAAACAACTACCACAGGAAGAGAAAATTGAAGAAGTGCGTTTGAAACCAGTGAAACGAACGCAATACAAACCAGTAGAAGTGGCATTAGAGGATGTAGAGTTACAACATGTAGAAAAACCAGTTGAAGAAATAATAGTTGAGGAAATAGAAAAGGCTAAGAAAGTCAAAAAGCCAAAACATAAAGACCTACCTGAAATTCCTGACGATGAAAAGAAAGAATTAGAAAAGGTCGAACACATTGATATAGAAAAACAACAAAAAGTGGAAGAACCTCAACCTCAATTACCATGGAAACGAAGAGAAAAGAAGAAACCCGAAGAAAAACCAGCTGAAGAGAAACAATGGCCAACTGGTAAACGAAGACCTTTGGCAGCAGAACAATCCGAAGAAGTCAAATTGAAACCTATTCAACGCAAACCAAAAGAGGAACTTAAAAAACCTGAAGAAGCTGTTCTAGCACCAAAACTTAAACCTGTAGAAAAAGACACAGAAGAAGAAGCTAATGTTTTTATTAAACCAATTCCCGAGAAAGAGAAACCTGCAAAACCAAAGAAGAAAAAGAAACTTGTATTACAAGAAGGCATTCCTTCAATTGATGAAATTTCTGAGGACATTGCACAACCATTTACAGAATCTATAGCCGAAGAGGATCAAGTTGAAGAAATACCCATTGAACCCATAAAGGAAGTAGCAATAGCACAACTAATTCAACCAGAAGAAGAAGTAACACCTACTTCTGAGGAAACTACGACAAAAGAAAAAGCTCATAAAAAGCGTACTAAGCGTTTAAAAGCAGTATCATTTGAAGAACAACCACAATTAATAGAAGCTGAGGAATTACAACAAGAAACTATGGAACAGGTAATCACACAAAAAAAGGTTTTACTTAAAAAGACAGAAGACGTCCAACCACAGTTACCCACCACTGAACAACTTATTGAAGTTGATGAGATTCAACGTAATTTAGATATGAAAGTTAGTTCGCACATTATAAAAAAAGAAAAACGTCGTGTTATTTTGGATGACAGTGAACCATTGCCTGAACTTGAATTGATAACGCAGAAACGCGTACAAGAAGTAAGAGAGGAAGAAGTTATTCAACAAGAGGTACAACAAAAAGTTGAAAAGGGTACTATATCCGAAGAGGAAGAACAAACAAGGAAGACTATTAAGAAGAAGAAGAAAGAGACTAAATCGCCGCGTATTACGGAAAAGTTACGTCCACAAATGTGCATTCCTGAAAAACCGATAGTTCTGCAATGCAAGATTGAAGGGTTACCCTTCCCCGAAATAAAGTGGTATTTTAATGATATACAACTATTTGCGACGGAAAAATACGAAATGAACGTAGTGGAGGATGTGGTTCAACTCAAAATCGTCAAAGTTACCCCAAATGATGTCGGAATGTATACTTGTGAAGCTAAAAATGAGAGCGGCGTGGCTACTACGCGCACCAATATTACATTACGTAAGTATATTAATTACTTTTTTTATTTTTACTTTTCTTTCGTTGAATTTGTTTATCATATTAGTATAATGGGTGCAGTTTTTTATATAAAACACATTACATGACACTTTTAAACTAATTCCTTTCTATTACACACTGTTACGCAAAATTTAGAAAAAGAACAAGGCATTGCCCCACAATTTAAAAAGCCACTAAAAATTTCTTTTACCGAAGAAACGCAAACCAATCTATCAAGAGCTAAGGTCACATGCCAAGTGACTGGCAAACCAAGACCACAAATTAAATGGTTTCAGGGTATTGAACAAGTTCTACCAAGTGAAACAGTTCAAATATTTTACAATGAAGAAACAGGCGATGTAGCCTTAGAAATTATTAATCCACCCCTGAATAAGGCAGTTCTATACACAATTCAAGCCCAAAATATACTAGGCCGAGCCATTGGCAACGCAAATATTTTAATGAGAGTCGACGATAAGAAGCCTATAGAACTGCAAAAGGCTCCTACTGTGACACCTTTGAATGTACAGGTTATACCTCATGGAGGCACGCTATTCTTTGAATCACGATACGATGGCTCGCCACGACCAGAAATCATGTGGTTTCGTAATGGCAGAAAATTTGAAACTAATGAAGATATAACCATAGAGATTACTGAAACAATAACAAGTATCAAAATTATTAACATGAGTCGTAAGCGTGCCGGAAAGTATGAAGTATGTGCTAAAAATGTAATAGGCGAGGCCAAATCATCTGGTTCTGTAGTGGTTAGTGATCAACCACAAGACAAAGACGTAAAACCACCTCGTTTCATCAAACCTTTAGAACCTAAATTTTTCGAGGAGAACGAAGTAGCTATAATTGAAGCAATTGTTGAATCAGAGCCCTTTTCTTCATTCCAATGGTTTGCCAATAATGAACCCATTAAGAGCTCAACGGATTGTCGCATAATAACACAAGATAATAAGACCATACTCTTAATAGAAAACTTCCAAAAAGAATTCACCGGACTTTACACTTGTAGAGCTGAGAATGTTAGTGGTTCAGTTACTACAACGGCTACAATACAGTTACTGGACCAAATACCTCAACATGAGGTAATCGAATATGAATCACCAAGATTTGTTGAGGAACTAATTGAAGCAATCACTGTAATGGACGGTGAACCCTTACAATTGCACTGTAAAGTGTTAGGCAAGCCCACACCAAAAGTTATGTGGCATCACAATGATGAGAAAATTGTCGAAAATAAAGAAGTTATTACATCTCAAGATGTTGAAGGAAATTGTCAGTTAAACGTAACCGAAGTTTTTCCAGAAAATGCTGGCACATATAAATGTGTGGCTCGAAATAAAATTGGTGAAGTCACCACAAAAACAACAGTCGAAATTCAAGGTATCCCATACAAGTATATACAATAGTATACGTCCTCTGACACTTTTCTTAATACTGTTACCAAAATGCACTCAAATACCTTTTTTTGTCAATTGCAAAGACATTGTACAGAAAATTATATGATATGAGGTGGCGTTAGAAATGTCCAAAAGGACAAATAAAAAGATTAAATTTAGCTCAAGCTAAATCTTAAGTACCTTCCACATATACGTAGCTCTTGACCGATTTTAAATAGCGATCTGCGTGCAGAAACTAGAAGTATCTAAACACAACTTACGACCAACAGTGTCAATAACAGACGGAGACACAGACGTATATGTCTAGATCATTTCAGTTTTTGATGCTGATCAAGGATATACTTTGTAGGATCTTTTGGTGTTACAAATGGTATGACAAACTTAGTATAACTTATATCTTATGTGGAGGGTATAAAAATAACTTGATTGGTATGCATGATTGTGACAGAGCATAATTTTATTTTAATATTTATGATATCACATGTTAGAAAAAACTACCACCACACTAAAGATTTATTTTATTTTTTTAGCCTACGAATATATCCCCGATTCTGAAATCACAGAAAGCACAATTTCGGAAGAAGATGTCGATAAGGTAAGCGGCACAATATACAAGATTAACCAGCTGTGAACTACGAAGCTATTTCATTTTTTTTTTTTTTATTTATTTTAATCATAATATTAAATTCCAGACAATAACTATAGACGAACAAGCACCGAAATTTATTAAAAAATTACCGGAAAAAATCGAACCTAAACAAGGTGAATTAGCGAAATTAGAAGTGAAAGTCATTGGTCAACCAAAACCAAAAATTAAGTGGTTACGGGATGATCAAGAGATATTCGCTTCTGAAGAATATCAAATTGAGAATTTTGAAGATGGCACATCGGTATTGGTCATCAATCATGTATACCCTGACGATGTGGGCTCAATTAGTTTTGAAGCTCATAATGCCTTGGGCCAAGCGACAACCACCACTTTCTTTTGTGTTGAAGGTATTTTAAAAGGATTACTTTTTTTATACAATATTATAATATTTTTAAAGGCAATCCTATATGATTGCTTTTTTAATAAATTTTTAAATCTTAATAAATCTTTACAGCTTATAATATCTTCTTTTAGGTTCCTTTGTTTATAAATTCTCCCAAAATTCCTTTGTAAATAAACCTTGCAAAAAAAGGAAGAAAACCAATTCCTTCAAATAAAATTATACAACATAATACTCGTACATACACAATTTAGTACACTGTTACGACACATTATGTGTTTTAAAAAAACATGCGAAATTATTAAATGATAATTGATGTACTTTTTTTTGGTTTTATTTTATCATAAAAGGCATTGTAGGTTCTAAAGATTATCGCAAACCTGAATGGGTAACACATATGGAAGAAATGCAAAGAGCTCTTAAAGGTAAATTATGAATAAAAATATCAACTAACGGGTCAAGTGTCTACATCCAAATGTTTAAATATTTTTATTTGCATCTATGTTTTGAAAAATTTAAGTAATTTGGTTACTTCTTTTTATATTTTCCTGTTTTATAATTCATTAAGTGTGATCCTAAATTGCCAAAATAAATTTAAATAATTAAAATCAATTAAACCCTCCACATAAGATTAGTGTACCCCATAAGTTTGTCATTCCATTTGAATTACCCAGAAGGAGGTGTCAGAGGTCCAATAAAGGATTCTTCTTCAGCATCAAAAGCTAAGGCGATTTAGAATTGTATGTCCGTTTTTTATTGGCACTCTAACGATCGCCTCAATTTACATAAAACCGAATTCAGTATAAAATTTTACTTGCACTGATACGTAATGCATTTACACTATTAGAAAGCATAATCACATACCTGCCACACCCACCTTTTGCATTTAAATATGAAGGATAAACCAAACTTTGCTTTTTTACTTGTCTATTATTAAATTTGAAATTCTATGTACTACTACCGAAAAAGCAGTAGAAACTTTTTAATGTATATACATTCGTGTGTTTATAAATTTTCATGTCCCTGTGTCTGTGTCTATTAGTGGAGCACTCAGAAAGAAAGTTAAGAGATTGGGCTAATTCTTTTCCCATATTATTAATTGAAAAATTTTACCTATTTTAAACGTCCCCAAGATTTGAACTAAACCACATATTGTTGCATTTATTTATTGTAATAATTCACCTAAATAATACTATTCATTGTTGAGATCAAAGTCACAAATAGTTTTTTAGTAGTATAATACTAATTACAATAAAATGTTACTATTGCCACAACCAACAGACAAACAAATCTTCTCTCTCTAATTTCTAATAAGCTTAAATAATTTTATTACTTTCATAATGTCTTTGCTACATATTCTATAACTATAAAAAAAAAAACTCTTTTGACACAAACCAACAAGAGCCAAGTAAGTATAAGACAACATTACCTCAATTTGATGTCTGTGCTGTAGTAACAGTTTAATCATATAAGTATTTCTTTGTAGATTAGTTATTAATATTAATAATAATTTTTTTTTTGCTATTAATCTCTTGCTTTATAGCTGCTAAATGCTCGCCTTCAATTATTAATGAAATGCGTGATTCTCGAGCTGCCATAGGTGAAAATGCTAAATTTACAATACAATTTGCAGGCAATCCTAAACCAGGTATTAAACGTAAAGTAAAAAAAAAAAAAAAACGAAAAAAACGAACCCCCGTTTGTAATAGTGTCCATATCAATTCATAATTTCCAAATAAAGCAAAGGAAACAATGTGTTTTTCATGTATTAGGGAAGACAGGTGGTTTTTTTTTCAGTACCTAATGAATATCAAATTTGTTTTTAGATGTTCAATGGTATTACAATAATGTTCAACTTAGGGAATCCGATAAATATCATATGACCATAGATGAAAATTCAGCGAATCTTCATATTTTAAATGTTTGTTGTGATGATATTGGTTATTATACTTGCAAATTAATTAATGAGTTTGGTATGACTTTGAGTCGTGCAAAATTCAATGTATCTACTACCTCATCAACGGTTAGTGAAGTGGAAACAAATGCTCGTAAAGTTAAGGGTAAAAAGAAAATCATCAAATCTCGTATGCCAGCCACGATTATAGAAAGACAACCAGATTCGTTATCCCGAGAGAGTAGTTTTCAATATATAGAAGGTATAACACCCAGCACAATAGTTGAGGTGGTGCCTGCAGAAACAACTCAAACTCATATAGAAGTTATTAAAATACGAAAACCAATATCGGTAATAGTAGAACAAAGTGGTGTTTCTGAACGAATGGAAGTATTGGATCGTAAAGTAGCTGAAGGCAAACAACAAAAAGAACGCATTACTACGAAAGTTGTAGAAGAAGAAGAAGAAGAAGAGGAAGAAGTGATCGAAGAACATACCACCACTACAACGACCACTACTACCATTATTACAGAAATTAAAGAAATTGTACAAACTATACGCAAGAAAATTTTACAAAAAACCGTAACTATGGAAGATGTTCTGCTAATTAAGCAACTTCAGGAAATTAATAGTATTCTTAAATCAATAAATGCCACATCATTTGGCAGCACCGGTGAAGCGGCGTTACGTGATTTAGCCACAATTGGTTTACTGTTACATTACGGCTGTACCACAATTGAAATTCATTTTCTCTACGAGCACAACATATTTATAGCTTTAAAGAAGCCAGAATCACAGGCCGCTTTGGTGCAGATGGTTGAACGTGAAGGTCACGAAAATTTAATTACACAAATTTTAAGTGAATCCTCTAACGAGGATGAAACTGTATTGGCTGCCACGGTCGGCTTCAGGGCATTCATACGTATGATTGAAACGTGTGAAATAACTATTGAAACAGTAATAAGGAAATTTGTACGTGAAGATTTCATAACGCAAGATTGGATGATAGCTGGAAAAGAGGTTTGACATTTTAGTTTCTTGTTTTTTTTTTCTTTTTGTTTCTGTCATACTGTCATGCGTAAAGACTGAATTTTTTTTTTTTTTTTTTTGGAACAAATTCATAATAAATTAAGATCTTTTTATGCACTTTGTATAAAAAAAAGTTTTGTATGTGTTGTTTCAAGTATGAAGGTGTCATAAACTTACCACAATTTAGAGTCAAGTTGGATGTGACACCTGCAAAAAAAAGAAGAAAATGCATATGAAAGAAAAGAAATATTAGGTTTATAATATTTTGCATTTAACTTATTTATACTCTACACCAGGCATGAACAACTCAAGACCCGCCACACTTTCTTGAATGAAAAAAATATGCAACTCTCATTGAGAGACATCGTTTGTTTGATTAATAAATTAAAGGTGTTAGATACATTATTTTTTAAAACCTCTTTTCATTCAAAACTTTTCAAAAACAAATCCTTCAATGAAATGAATTACAATTCTTTATATGATTTAGTCTAAAATTTAATTGTTCTAAATTTGATTACAACTGAAAACTAACTGGTATAGAGTAGTATAGTATGTAGTATATAGTAGATCAGGCCTTGCCGATTATATTATTAACATTTGTTTGTTCTTCATCATGTATTTTTACTTGTTGTGCGCTAAAAAAAATTTAAATAATTTTTCAAAATAATAATTTTTGTACAGAGAACCGTTGAAACGACACATACTTTTGCAAATAAGGAAGCGATAACACATATTAAAATAGGTGAGCTTTAAAGAAAGAAAAAAAAATGATGGAACATAGTGCGAGTGCAGTTGAAATTAAATATTTTATTTTAATTTATATATATTTTTTCTTTTTTTATTTGGTTTTTCCTTAAACGCTTTTATTGCTTCTAACGCTTATGGACTGTATTTGATATTATGAAATATACGAAAACTACCACAAAACGTAGAGGAAACAATCATAGAAGAACGCACTGTCTTGGTTAACGAAGAAGGTTTGATTATTGAATATTCTGAAATGTTATAAATAAAGACCTAAAGAAATAATATTAATTCATAAAAATTAAAACTGTTTTTTCTCCAAACATTTCCTCTTTCCTTTTCTCTTTAAAACGCAATTATCTAATGGATTATATAAGTAACATTTGTTATATGATAACTGCGCAGAAAATTCAATTAAATACATTCTTTGTTTAGAAAAGTAATAATTTTTTGTTATAATTTATTAACTGAAATAATTATATAACTCGTTAAAAAATACGAACAGCTTATCAATAAAGTACTAATATTTTAAGATAAATTAACTAATATTTCGAACTAATAACGCTTGCTTAACCCCTGCAGAGCTTTAATTATTGTTTAACCCGTTTAATAATCATAATTTTGACTGTTATTATTTTCAAGAGAATTAGCTGCTTTAGATTCTGCTTACTCGTTGTTAAAATTTCTTATCATATAAGCTTGGCGAACGTATTTCCATATTACATATTTTCAAAAGTGCCTTTTTTAAAATTATTTCGCGCTTTTACTTCCAATTTTCACTTATCTACAAATAGAAGTACATCATATATATAATATATGTATAGCTTGCTTCGACAATGGATTTTTTAAGGTAAGGTAAGTTGTATAACACTTATTTAAAAAAAAATGTAAGTGTAAGTACTGCTTAATATAAATGAAAGAATATCTGTTTGTCTGTTTTTATATTCGCCACCCTAAGGTTAAATATATAACAAAAAAGATTGTTTGGATTGTGTAACTTTGAATTCGTGAAAAAAAAACCTTTGTAAGTTTGAATCGAATTAATTATGTCTGAAATGATCATTTGGCCGTTCCGTGGGTTTTCGTGTACAAGAAGTTCTGTTCGTGAATATTAACTATAAAATAAAATTAATCAAAAAATGCCCTTAGTGGAATAATAAAAACATTTTTATTGCATTAATTTTAGAATATAAAAAGATGAAAATATTTTAATCCATGGGTGGTGGATAGTAAGGATTTGGTTCAAGCCAAATAAGATTTTGCTTTTTTCTTTATTTATCTTATCATTTAACTTCTGAATAAATATTCCCAACGACAAATTAGTATATTGCCCAACCATCATATTTTTCAACAATTCACAGAACCCAGCGCAAGTGAAAGAACTACTCATTTGAATGAACAAATTATACAAGAAAAACAACAAAAAGAAATTGTACAGGAAACAGAACAACTAATAACAATTATAAAGGATAAACGGTTGAAAAAGCTCAAGAAACAGAAAAAAGAACAAACACAGGAACAACAAGAAACAGTGATTGAACAGCACAGACAAGAACCAAAAGACCAAGAACAACAAATTATTCAAACAATACAAAAACAGTACCAAAAACAACAAAAACCAGTAGAAAATATTACTACAACAGAATTCATTGAAGATTTGGAACACATAATTACCACACCAACATATGAAACTTTACCAATACAAACATTACCAAAGGAAAATGTTGAAACTGTCGGTCTCATTGAAGCACCACATATAGCAGCAGCAATTAAAGAAAAATTGGCACAAGCTCAACCGAGTGTTCTAGTTTTACAAGCACAACAACAAACCCACGTAACAGTTCAAGATGATATCGGTCACCTAGATCATTCAAAGCAACCCTTAAAACTCCAACCGCATATTGAAGCAGAACTTTATCCACATAAAAGTTTAGAAATCTTACAAGTAATTAGTTCAGAAAATATTAATAAGAAAATGGTAGAACAAAAGTACCCAATTTCTAACGCAAAAAGTGAGTTAATCTCGCACACAAATGAAATCGAAGTGGCCGAAGTAATACCCAGCGATAATGTTAAAGAATTTAATACACCCCCGCAACAATTTAACGAACAAGTAACTTCCATATTTACTGAACATAAATCTTATACAACTGCTGAAGCAGTGACCAATGAAAAAGAAAGCGATTTACGGCCCACAATTCAAACACACAAAGCCAAGGCAGCACAACGTTTAACAGATTTCAGCAATATATCTTTGGAAGTTGTGGAAAACGAAATAGCAGAATCAGTTCAAGATACGTCAATAGAAAAAACCACACCTAAAGCTTTAGCTCTTGATTCAATAATAACAGAACAAAGTTTATTGATACAACAAGTTGATGCTCAAAGTCCTCTGGAAGAAAGAAAGCCCGATTACCTTACACCACAAAAGCAAGCAAATATAGAATTAACAGAATTCTCACATCTTACACAAACTGAAGAATTCATAAATGAAATTACACCACAACAACTGGCACCACGTTCAACATCAACAATGGCGGCTAAAGTGAGTAGAGAAAGTCCCCAACTATTACATTCAGAGGTGGGTATAACAACACTACAGGAAAGTGCAACAGATTTAAAAACGCCCATAGTAGAAACCACTAAAATTACTAAAGTACATTTCACACCCTCAAAACTATTGGCAGCAACTCTGCTGCAAGATGAACAATATGAAATGGCCGATAACAAGGAAACTACTTTGCCTAACGCACAATTTGCTAAGCTTGAATTAAGTGAAGCAGAAACTATTGCTGACACTAAAATAATTCAATTACATGAGAAAGAAAGGGAACTTCTTATTGCAAAGCCCTTAAAAGAAAGGGCCGAAGCAGAAGTAACCAGACTAAAATCCTTAAATGTGGTCGAACAACCCATTATGGATTATGAAAGTCCATTTGCACTTAAGGATAAACCACTGTCGCAAGTAGCTGTTCAAAAATCTGCAATAACAGATTTAAAGGCGGCCAGTACTGAAATTATTGAAATCCACCATTTTGTATCGAATATTTCAGATACGGATAAAATAAAGGCTACCAAAGCACAATCTAATGTAGATGTGCTTAAAATTGGTTTAACAACATCACCTATTGTAATGGAATCCGACAAAGATTTGCCCAAGCAAATGATAATCGAAAGTGAACAAGGACAACCGAAACTACTAATGAATGACACAGCCTACGAAACTTCTGAAATTCAAGTGTACGAATTCTCTAAAACGCAAAAACAACCATTTATACACAACGAGGTCAAGCCCTCTTGGGGTTGGACTACAAAACGTGTTCCTCAAACTATTATACAAACCAAATTAGATGTGCTCGATAGTATGGAGGTTACAAAACCCCCGGAAAGTCAACAATCGCAGCCTAATATAACTTTAATGACATCATTAGAAAATACTCTAATACAAACCCACGATAAAGAAGTACCATTACGCTTACCAGAACAACCCACAGCTAAAGAACCAATTTGTTCAACAACAAATTTATTAAATATTGCTGAAACTTTATCAAATCAAACAATGGAACAGTCAAATATTTTACCTCATGTTGATCTTAATAAACAAAAAGCTTCTTACTCTCTATCTCAAACCAATACTTCAGCTATTTCCTCTGATGTACAACAAATGGAACCATTAGATGTTTATAAACCAAAACATATGGATGAATGTACCACCAATATGATTATAGTGGAAAATCTAGATGCTCTTCAAATAGAAAGTGTAAATATATCTGAAAAAGAATATCGTTCCGATGAAAGCTTTGCCCCCGTACAAGTTAAAGCAGAACGAAAAATAAGTAGCATAGATCATAAGGCTGCTCTAACAAAAATAGAAGATTTACATGACTCTTTAGCAGACCTGAGTGGATTAGAGACACTAGAAATGTGCTGCAAAATTGGGGATTTCGGAAAATTAACAGAAATCGCAGTGCGAGATGTGCACGTATACGAAAATGAGCAAGCATTGGATGTCACTGATCATCACAAAAAACAAACGGCTGATTTCACACTTGATGGTCATAATATAGCTTTGGGTGAGAAGACAGATATTCTAGAAAATATTCAAGATTATAAAGTATCGCACACATTAACCGATTCAGCACAAATGTCGAATGTTGATGTTAAATTGAAGGTACCAGTCAAAACAAATATACAGCCGGATCACACCGTATCTGATCTCAAAGATTTTCAAGCCTCCAAAGCTCAAGCATTGGCAACGTGTGATACATTCAGTGAAACCACAACAAGCGAAACGGTGGTGTACGAAAATACAAAAATCGGAAAACAAGATATACCTCTAATAAATGAAAAGGTTAAAGAAAGCATTATTGAACAACGTGAATATACTACTATTGAAAATGCACCAATCGTAATTGAAAATGAACAAATTTTGTCGAATATACCCACAGCAACGAAGATGGCAAAAGCTACATTGTCGGATAAGCATCCCTTACCCATAATTTCTAAAAATCATTTAATGGATAATGTGGATATTATGAAAGATTTTATAATATCTACAGATTTACAAAAAGGCAAAAACGTAGCTGAAGACTTGCGTATGATGATTGGCATCAGTGAACAAATCAATGCTTTGGATAGTATAAAACCAGCAGAAAATGAAGGTTTAATACAAAAGCAAGCAAATATCAATCATGAACTTAACCAAAGTCTTGTATCAGAAATTCAACAGACGGCTGAATTAGAGGGAGAGTTTAAAGTTACTCAAGCAGTAACAAGTGAAATAAATAAAACAAGTGTTTCTCAAACGCTAGGCTTACCATTAGTTGAACAAACTGAATCTCAAGAACCCACAAGTCAAGTACAAAACCTAACTAAACCAATAGCAACAGCCAAACCTAATATTGAAAGTACGATTCATGAGATTGGTGTTTTAGAAACACATATATTAGAAGGACATAGTACTTTAGAAACAGAGATTAAATCTTTTGCTGAAGCCAATGTAGCACTAGACGAACGTTTTAAGCCAATCCACATACAATCCATAACTAATGCATTAGTAAGTGAATCCAAACTTCCTTCATTCGAACCTCAAGAACAAATTGCCAAATCAATTGTTGAGGGTACACTAAGAGAAACTCATGTGTCAAAAATGACTGCATATGAAAACTTAGGAAGTATATCAACGGATATACCCGATAAAATTACTGTCAAAATGAGCTCTCAGGATAGTAAGCCTTCTTATTTAGAGGAATTTACTCTTGTAATGCATAGAGAAAATCAATTACCTGATCATATGCCAGTTGAACAACGCGCTAGAGCGTATATAGAAGGAGCGCATCAAGAAATTCTTGTGTCAGATTTAACGGCCGCAGAATTAGTCGAAGTATTGAGTCAACAACCTCCAGTGGAAACTCACAAAGCTAAATTAGATGTAGCTGATCAGAAAAATCAAGCACAAATTGTTAATTTGGAGTCAATTTATATAAAAGAAGATATATTACCCAACTCTTCAATAACAAACAATGCTTACGCCACTTTAACACAAGACAAATTACAAGCTGCCATTACAGAACAGAATGAAAGTGTTACAACTATAACTGAAATGCATGAATTTAAAACAGGTCTTAAGAATCATGCCAAGCTTATTCAACAGGAACCTTCGAATGAGGCGAAAACAATTCAAGACACAATTGCATTTGAAAACAGTGTACATATTGATACAATACCTTCATCGAGAAACTTACAGGCACAATGCACTGTTGAGGGAGCAGGTAGATCACTACAAACTACTATCGTACTAGCGCTTGAAAATATTGGGGGAGAAAGTGGAGATTTTAAACCATTTACGGCAACACCATTACAAACTATAACACCATCTGAGTTAAAAGCATCTGTTGTAGAAGAAACACTACAAAGTACGAACACTGAACATTTACACATTCCCAAAGTTGAAGGACAAAAGATCTCTGTACAATCTCAAGCCCAATACGAAAAATTAATGGTCAGTATGCAAACACCTTTCGAAAACACGGAAGATATTAAAACTAAAGATCAAGTTCGAAAAACGGCTAAAGTGGATATGAGCCCAACGTCTCTTAAAGAAATCGCTCTTATAAGTGAAGAATTTCCAGCCATTATGACAAAACAGATGGAATTAGAGAAACCCTTGGCACAAGAAGCGCTTGCAGACCTTATACCCCAAAGTATGTATATTCAAGAAACACATAATGTTCCACTAGAAAACGTTAACGATTTTAAATCATATCACTCGTTAACACCAGTGGATGCTCAAACATCCTACCAAGCACAATATTCATACACCACCAGTTCCACGGACACATGTGAACACGTTATACCTATACCAAAGCCAAGCAAACCAGACACTGCTATAAATACAAATATGGCAATCGAATCTAGTGAACTAACAACAGCTGTTCAATCCATTAAACACCCCATAGACACGGTTTCTGAACTTCTTCCCAAAACCGAAACATTAAAAACATCAATAGCCCAATTGCAAATGCAACCAAACAATCCCACATGTGAACATGAAACACCATTCATTCTTGAAAGTGGTGAGCTATTATCACAAATACTTAAAGCACAAGAACACAATGCACTTGTATCCCATACTCTACAAAAGTTAATTCCAGTCAATAGTGAAGATACATATATACAGAGTGTTATTGAAACAAACACTAAATCAGACATTAAACAAAAGGCAAGCATTAAAACGAACGAATTTTTAGAGATACTCACCACAAATATAACATCAAGTTACTTATCACCCGAAAATTTAAAAACCAACATTACTTACTATAACACGAAACCAACAATACATGCATCCGATTACGGGCATATTGCCCATACACAAAAATTTGGTAAGTATATTTTATTATTCATACTAAATAGTAACAATTAGTTTGTTTAGTAGTATTATTATACTTCAGTAGATTATTTAGGAAAATTTAAATTTAAGCATACAAAACACCTTTAAAGAAAACGTTATCATAAATGGCACGTAGTTGATATATCAAATTTAACATTCATTTTTTAAAACAGATACCGCACAACCACTACATATTACAAAACACACAGAACAAGATAGAACACAGTTCATATTAAAACCAGAAGAAACCCACTTAACACAACACAAACATATAACCAAACAATCAAAATATAATAAAAAAGTAGAGGAATTGCCTGAACAAGTACATGTCATTGAAACTATTTCTGAAGAAAGCAAGCCTAAAAAGAAAAAGATTCGCACTCGCATTATCAAAAAGGTGAAAGGTGACAAACAAGAAGTTACCAAAATTGAAACCGTTGAGGAAGATGACAAAAAACCAGAAACATCTATCACAGTTGAAGAAACTCCCGCGGACGAAATACCTGACAAAGTAGAAGAATTGCCTGAAGAAGTACGTGTGATTGAAACTATTTCTGAAGAAGGCAAGACTAAAAAGAAAAAGATTCACACTCGCATTATCAAAAAGGTAAAAGGTGACAAACAAGAAGTTACCAAAATTGAAACCGTTGAGGAAGATGACAAAAAACCAGAAACAACTGTCACAGTTGAAGAAACTCCCACGGACGAAATACCTGACAGAGTAGAAGAATTGCCTGAAGAAGTACGTGTGATTGAAACTATTTCTGAAGAAGGAAAGCCTAAAAAGAAGAAGATTCGTACTCGCATTATCAAAAAGGTGAAAGGTGACAAACAAGAAGTTACCAAAATTGAAACCGTTGAGGAAGATGACAAAAAACCAGAAACAACTATCACAGTTGAAGAAATTGCCGCGGACGAAATACCTGACAGAGTAGAGGAATTGCCTGAAGAAGTACGTGTGATAGAAACTGTTTCTGAAGAAGGTAAGCCTAAAAAGAAGAAAATTCGCACTCGCATTATCAAAAAGGTGAAAGGTGACAAACAAGAAGTTACCAAAATTGAAACCGTTGAGGAAGATGACAAAAAACCAGAAACAACTGTCACAGTTGAAGAAACTCCCGCAGACGAAATACCTGACGGAGTAGAAGAATTGCCTGAAGATGTACGCGTGATTGAAACTATTTCTGAAGAAGGCAAGCCTAAAAAGAAGAAGATTCGCACTCGCATTATCAAAAAGATAAAAGGTGACAAACAAGAAGTTACCAAAATTGAAACCGTTGAGGAAGATGACAAAAAACCAGAAACAACTGTCACAGTTGAAGAAATTCCCGCGGACGAAATACGTGACAAAATAGAGGAATTGCCTGAAGAAGTACGTGTGATTGAAACTGTTTCTGAAGGAGGCAAGCCTAAAAAGAAGAAGATTCGCACTCGCATTATCAAAAAGGTGAAAGGTGACAAACAAGAAGTTACCAAAATTGAAACCGTTGAGGAAGATGACAAAAAACCAGAAACAACTGTCACAGTTGAAGAAACTCCCGCGGACGAAATACCTGACAGAGTAGAAGAATTGCCTGAAGATGTACGTGTGATTGAAACCATTTCTGAAGAAGGCAAGCCTAAAAAGAAGAAGATTCGTACTCGCATTATCAAAAAGGTGAAAGGTGACAAACAAGAAGTTACCAAAATTGAAACCGTTGAGGAAGATGACAAAAAACCAGAAACAACTGTCACAGTTGAAGAAACTCCCGCGGACGAAATACCTGACAGAGTAGAAGAATTGCCTGAAGATGTACGTGTGATTGAAACTATTTCTGAAGAAGGCAAGCCTAAAAAGAAGAAGATTCGTACTCGCATTATCAAAAAGGTGAAAGGTGACAAACAAGAAGTTACCAAAATTGAAACCGTTGAGGAAGATGACAAAAAACCAGAAACAACTGTCACAGTTGAAGAAACTCCCGCGGACGAAATACCTGACAGAGTAGAAGAATTGCCTGAAGATGTACGTGTGATTGAAACTATTTCTGAAGAAGGCAAGCCTAAAAAGAAGAAGATTTGTACTCGCATTATCAAAAAGGTGAAAGGTGACAAACAAGAAGTTACCAAAATTGAAACCGTTGAGGAAGATGACAAAAAACCAGAAACAACTGTCACAGTTGAAGAAATTCCCGCGGATGAAATACGTGACAAAATAGAGGAATTGCCTGAAGAAGTACGTGTGATTGAAACTGTTTCTGAAGAAGGCAAGCCTAAAAAGAAGAAGATACGCACTCGCATTATCAAAAAGATAAAAGGTGACAAACAAGAAGTTACCAAAATTGAAACCGTTGAGGAAGATGACAAAAAACCAGAAACAACTATCACAGTTGAAGAAACTCCCGCGGACGAAATACCTGACAGAGTAGAAGAATTGCCTGAAGATGTACGTGTGATTGAAACTATTTCTGAAGAAGGAAAGCCTAAAAAGAAGAAGATTCGTACTCGCATTATCAAAAAGGTGAAAGGTGACAAACAAGAAGTTACCAAAATTGAAACCGTTGAGGAAGATGACAAAAAACCAGAAACAACTGTCACAGTTGAAGAAACTCCCGCGGACGAAATACCTGACAGATTAGAGGAATTGCCTGAAAAAGTACGTGTGATTGAAACTCTTTCTGAAGAAGGCATGCCTAAAAGGAAGAAAATTCGCACTCGCATTATCAAAAAGGTGAAAGGTGACAAACAAGAAGTTACCAAAATTGAAACCGTTGAGGAAGATGACAAAAAACCAGAAACAACTGTCACAGTTGAAGAAATTCCTGCGGACGAAATACGTGACAAAATAGAGGAATTGCCTGAAGAAGTACGTGTGATTGAAACTGTTTCTGAAGAAGGCAAGCCTAAAAAGAAGAAGATACGCACTCGCATTATCAAAAAGATAAAAGGTGACAAACAAGAAGTTACCAAAATTGAAACCGTTGAGGAAGATGACAAAAAACCAGAAACAACTGTCACAGTTGAAGAAACTCCCGCGGACGAAATACCTGACAGAGTAGAAGAATTGCCTGAAGATGTACGTGTGATTGAAACTATTTCTGAAGAAGGAAAGCCTAAAAGGAAGAAGATTCGTACTCGCATTATCAAAAAGGTGAAAGGTGACAAACAAGAAGTTACCAAAATTGAAACCGTTGAGGAAGATGACAAAAAACCAGAAACAACTGTCACAGTTGAAGAAACTCCCGCGGACGAAATACCTGACAGATTAGAGGAATTGCCTGAAAAAGTACGTGTGATTGAAACTCTTTCTGAAGAAGGCATGCCTAAAAGGAAGAAAATTCGCACTCGCATTATCAAAAAGGTGAAAGGTGACAAACAAGAAGTTACCAAAATTGAAACCGTTGAGGAAGATGACAAAAAACCAGAAACAACTGTCACAGTTGAAGAAATTCCCGCGGACGAAATACCTGACAGAGTAGAAGAATTGCCTGAAGATGTACGTGTGATTGAAACTATTTCTGAAGAAGGCAAATCTAAAAAGAAGAAGATTCGTACTCGCATTATCAAAAAGGTGAAAGGTGACAAACAAGAAGTTACCAAAATTGAAACCGTTGAGGAAGATGACAAAAAACCAGAAACAACTGTCACAGTTGAAGAAATTCCCGCGGACGAAATACGTGACAAAATAGAGGAATTGCCTGAAGAAGTACGTGTGATTGAAACTGTTTCTGAAGAAGGCAAGCCTAAAAAGAAGAAGACACGCACTCGCATTATCAAAAAGATAAAAGGTGACAAACAAGAAGTTACCAAAATTGAAACCGTTGAGGAAGATGACAAAAAACCAGAAACAACTGTCACAGTTGAAGAAATTCCCGCGGACGAAATACGTGACAAAATAGAGGAATTGCCTGAAGAAGTACGTGTGATTGAAACTGTTTCTGAAGAAGGCAAGCCTAAAAAGAAGAAGATTCGCACTCGCATTATCAAAATGATAAAAGGTGACAAACAAGAAGTTACCAAAATTGAAACCGTTGAGGAAGATGACAAAAAACCAGAAACAACTGTCACAGTTGAAGAAATTCCCGCGGACGAAATACGTGACAAAATAGAGGAATTGCCTGAAGAAGTACGTGTGATTGAAACTGTTTCTGAAGGAGGCAAGCCTAAAAAGAAGAAGATTCGCACTCGTATTATCAAAAAGGTGAAAGGTGACAAACAAGAAGTTACCAAAATTGAAACCGTTGAGGAAGATGACAAAAAACCAGAAACAACTGTCACAGTTGAAGAAACTCCCGCGGACGAAATACCTGACAGAGTAGAAGAATTGCCTGAAGAAGTACTTGTGATTGAAACTGTTTCTGAAGAAGGCAAGCCTAAAAAGAAGAAGATTCGTACTCGCATTATCAAAAAGGTGAAAGGTGACAAACAAGAAGTTACCAAAATTGAAACCGTTGAGGAAGATGACAAAAAACCAGAAACAACTGTCACAGTTGAAGAAACTCCCGCGGACGAAATACCTTACGAAGTAGAAGAATTGCCTGAAGATGTACGTGTGATTGAAACTATTTCTGAAGAAGGCAAGCCTAAAAAGAAGAAGATTCGTACTCGCATTATCAAAAAGGTGAAAGGTGACAAACAAGAAGTTACCAAAATTGAAACCGTTGAGGAAGATGACAAAAAACCAGAAACAACTGTCACAGTTGAAGAAACTCCCGCGGACGAAATACCTGACAGAGTAGAAGAATTGCCTGAAGAAGTACTTGTGATTGAAACTGTTTCTGAAGAAGGCAAGCCTAAAAAGAAGAAGATTCGTACTCGCATTATCAAAAAGGTGAAAGGTGACAAACAAGAAGTTACCAAAATTGAAACCGTTGAGGAAGATGACAAAAAACCAGAAACAACTGTCACAATTGAAGAAACTGCCGCGGACGAAATACCTGACAGAGTAGAAGAATTGCCTGAAGATGTACGTGTGATTGAAACTATTTCTGAAGAAGGCAAGCCTACAAAGAAGAAGATTCGTACTCGCATTATCAAAAAGGTGAAAGGTGATAAACAAGAAGTTACCAAAATTGAAACCGTTGAGGAAGATGACAAAAAACCAGAAACAACTGTCACAGTTGAAGAAACTCCCGCGGACGAAATACCTGACAGAGTAGAAGAATTGCCTGAAGAAGTACTTGTGATTGAAACTGTTTCTGAAGAAGGCAAGCCTAAAAAGAAGAACATTCGTACTCGCATTATCAAAAAGGTGAAAGGTGACAAACAAGAAGTTACCAAAATTGAAACCGTTGAGGAAGATGACAAAAAACCAGAAACATCTGTCACAGTTGAAGAAATTCCCGCGGACGTAATACCTGACAGAGTAGAGGAATTGCCTGAAGAAGTACGTGTGATTGAAACTATTTCTGAAGAAGGCAAGCCTAAAAAGAAGAAGATTCGCTCTCGTATTATCAAAAAGGTGAAAGGTGACAAACAAGAAGTTACCAAAATTGAAACCGTTGAGGAAGATGACAAAAAACCAGAAACAACTGTCACAGTTGAAGAAACTACCGCGGACGAAATACCTGACAGAGTAGAAGAATTGCCTGAAGAAGTACGTGTGATTGAAACTATTTCTGAAGAAGGAAAGCCTAAAAAGAAGAAGATTCGTACTCGCATTATCAAAAAGGTGAAAGGTGACAAACAAGAAGTTACCAAAATTGAAACCGTTGAGGAAGATGACAAAAAACCAGAAACAACTACCACAGTTGAAGAAATTGCCGCGGACGAAATACCTGACAGAGTAGAAGAATTGCCTGAAGAAGTACGTGTGATTGAAACTATTTCTGAAGAAGGAAAGCCTAAAAAGAAGAAGATTCGTACTCGCATTATCAAAAAGGTGAAAGGTGACAAACAAGAAGTTACCAAAATTGAAACCGTTGAGGAAGATGACAAAAAACCAGAAACAACTATCACAGTTGAAGAAATTGCCGCGGACGAAATACCTGACAGAGTAGAAGAATTGCCTGAAGAAGTACGTGTGATAGAAACTGTTTCTGAAGAAGGTAAGCCTAAAAAGAAGAAAATTCGCACTCGCATTATCAAAAAGGTGAAAGGTGACAAACAAGAAGTTACCAAAATTGAAACCGTTGAGGAAGATGACAAAAAACCAGAAATAACTGTCACAGTTGAAGAAACTCCCGCGGACGAAATACGTGACAAAATAGAAGAATTGCCTGTAGAAGTACGTGTGATTGAAACTATTTCTGAAGAAGGCAAGCCTAAAAAGAAAAAGATTCGCACTCGCATTATTAAAAAGGTGAAAGGTGACAAACAAGAAGTTACCAAAATTGAAACCGTTGAGGAAGATGACAAAAAACCAGAAACAACTGTCACAGTTGAAGAAACTCCCGCGGACGAAATACCTGACGGAGTAGAAGAATTGCCTGATGAAGTTCGTGTGATTGAAACTATTTCTGAAGAAGGCAAGCCTAAAAAGAAGAAGATTCGTACTCGCATTATCAAAAAGGTGAAAGGTGACAAACAAGAAGTTACCAAAATTGAAACCGTTGAGGAAGATGACAAAAAACCAGAAACAACTGTCACAGTTGAAGAAACTCCCGCGGACGAAATACCTGACAGAGTAGAAGAATTGCCTGAAGAAGTACTTGTGATTGAAACTGTTTCTGAAGAAGGCAAGCCTAAAAAGAAGAAGATTCGTACTCGCATTATCAAAAAGGTGAAAGGTGACAAACAAGAAGTTACCAAAATTGAAACCGTTGAGGAAGATGACAAAAAACCAGAAACAACTGTCACAGTTGAAGAAATTCCCGCGGACGAAATACGTGACAAAATAGAGGAATTGCCTGAAGAAGTACGTGTGATTGAAACTGTTTCTGAAGGAGGCAAGCCTAAAAAGAAGAAGATTCGCACTCGTATTATCAAAAAGGTGAAAGGTGACAAACAAGAAGTTACCAAAATTGAAACCGTTGAGGAAGATGACAAAAAACCAGAAACAACTGTCACAGTTGAAGAAACTCCCGCGGACGAAATACCTGACAGAGTAGAAGAATTGCCTGAAGAAGTACGTGTGATTGAAACTATTTCTGAAGAAGGAAAGCCTAAAAAGAAGAAGATTCGTACTCGCATTATCAAAAAGGTGAAAGGTGACAAACAAGAAGTTACCAAAATTGAAACCGTTGAGGAAGATGACAAAAAACCAGAAACAACTATCACAGTTGAAGAAATTGCCGCGGACGAAATACCTGACAGAGTAGAGGAATTGCCTGACGAAGTACGTGTGATAGAAACTCTTTCTGAAGAAGGTAAGCCTAAAAAGAAGAAAATTCGCACTCGCATTATCAAAAAGGTGAAAGGTGACAAACAAGAAGTTACCAAAATTGAAACCGTTGAGGAAGATGACAAAAAACCAGAAACAACTGTCACAGTTGAAGAAACTCCCGCGGACGAAATACGTGACAAAATAGAAGAATTGCCTGTAGAAGTACGTGTGATTGAAACTATTTCTGAAGAAGGCAAGCCTAAAAAGAAAAAGATTCGCACTCGCATTATTAAAAAGGTGAAAGGTGACAAACAAGAAGTTACCAAAATTGAAACCGTTGAGGAAGATGACAAAAAGCCAGAAACAACTGTCACAGTTGAAGAAACTCCCGCGGACGAAATACCTGACAGAGTAGAAGAATTGCCTGAAGAAGTACGTGTGATTGAAACTGTTTCTGAAGAAGGCAAGCCTAAAAAGAAGAAGATTCGCACTCGCATTATCAAAAAGGTGAAAGGTGACAAACAAGAAGTTACCAAAATTGAAACCGTTGAGGAAGATGACAAAAAACCAGAAACAACTGTCACAGTTGAAAAAACTCCCGCGGACAAAATACGTGACAAAATAGAGGAATTGCCTGAAGAAGTACGTTGGATTGAAACTATTTCTGAAGAAGGCAAGCCTAAAAAGAAGAAGATTCGCACTCGCATTATCAAAAAGTTCAAAGGTGACAAACAAGAAGTTACCAAAATTGAAACCGTTGAGGAAGATGACAAAAAACCAGAAACAACTGTCACAGTTGAAAAAACTCCCGCGGACGAAATACCTGACAGAGTAGAAGAATTGCCTGAAGAAGTACGTGTGATTGAAACTGTTTCTGAAGAAGGCAAGCCTAAAAAGAAGAACATTCGCACTCGCATTATCAAAAAGGTGAAAGGTGACAAACAAGAAGTTACCAAAATTGAAACCGTTGAGGAAGATGACAAAAAACCAGAAACAACTGTCACAGTTGAAAAAACTCCCGCGGACGAAATACCTGACAGAGTAGAGGAATTGCCTGAAGAAGTACGTGTGATTGAAACTATTTCTGAAGAAGGCAAGCCTAAAAAGAAGAAGATTCGCACTCGCATTATCAAAAAGTTCAAAGGTGACAAACAAGAAGTTACCAAAATTGAAACCGTTGAGGAAGATGACAAAAAACCAGAAACAACTGTCACAGTTGAAGAAACTCCCGCGGACGAAATACCTGACAAAATAGAGGAATTACCTGAAGAAGTCCGTGTGATTGAAACTATTTCTGAAGAAGGCAAGCCTAAAAAGAAGAAGATTCGCACTCGCATTATCAAAAAGGTGAAAGGTGACAAACAAGAAGTTACCAAAATTGAAACCGTTGAGGAAGATGACAAAAAACCAGAAACAACTGTCACAGTTGAGGAAACTCCCGCGGACGAAATACCTGACAGAGTAGAAGAATTGCCTGAAGAAGTACGTGTGATTAAAACTATTTCTGAAGAAGGCAAGCCTAAAAAGAGGAAGATTCGCACTCGCATTATCAAAAAGGTGAAAGGTGACAAACAAGAAGTTACCAAAATTGAAACCGTTGAGGAAGATGACAAAAAACCAGAAACAACTGTCACAGTTGAAGAAATTCCCGCGGACGAAATACGTGACAAAATAGAGGAATTGCCTGAAGAAGTACGTGTGATTGAAACTATTTCTGAAGAAGGCAAGCCTAAAAAGAAGAAGATTCGCACTCGCATTATCAAAAAGGTGAAAGGTGACAAACAAGAAGTTATCAAAATTGAAACCGTTGAGGAAGATGACAAAAAACCAGAAACAACTGTCACAGTTGAAGAAATTCCCGCGGACGAAATACGTGACAAAATAGAGGAATTGCCTGAAGAAGTACGTGTGATTGAAACTGTTTCTGAAGAAGGCAAGCCTAAAAAGAAGAAGATTCGTACTCGCATTATCAAAAAGGTGAAAGGTGACAAACAAGAAGTTACCAAAATTGAAACCGTTGAGGAAGATGACAAAAAACCAGAAACAACTGTCACAGTTGAAAAAACTCCCGCGGACAAAATACGTGACAAAATAGAGGAACTGCCTGAAGAAGTACGTGTGATTGAAACTATTTCTGAAGAAGGCAAGCCTAAAAAGAAGAAGATTCGTACTCGCATTATCAAAAAGGTGAAAGGTGACAAACAAGAAGTTACCAAAATTGAAACCGTTGAGGAAGATGACAAAAAACCAGAAACAACTGTCACAGTTGAAGAAATTCCCGCGGACGAAATACGTGACAAAATAGAGGAATTGCCTGAAGAAGTACGTGTGATTGAAACTATTTCTGAAGAAGGCAAGCCTAAAAAGAAGAAGATTCGCACTCGCATTATCAAAAAGGTGAAAGGTGACAAACAAGAAGTTATCAAAATTGAAACCGTTGAGGAAGATGACAAAAAACCAGAAACAACTGTCACAGTTGAAGAAATTCCCGCGGACGAAATACGTGACAAAATAGAGGAATTGCCTGAAGAAGTACGTGTGATTGAAACTATTTCTGAAGAAGGCAAGCCTAAAAAGAAGAAGATTCGCACTCGCATTATCAAAAAGGTGAAAGGTGACAAACAAGAAGTTACCAAAATTGAAACCGTTGAGGAAGATGACAAGAAACCAGAAACAACTGTCACAGTTGAAGAAACTCCCGCGGCCAAAATACCTGACAGAGTAGAAGAATTGCCTGAAGAAGTACGTGTGATTGAAACTGTTTCTGAAGAAGGCACGCCTAAAAAGAAGAAGATTCGCACTCGCATTATCAAAAAGGTGAAAGGTGACAAACAAGAAGTTACCAAAATTGAAACCGTTGAGGAAGATGACAAAAAACCAGAAACAACTGTCACAGTTGAAGAAATTCCCGCGGACGAAATACGTGACAAAATAGAGGAATTGCCTGAAGAAGTACGTGTGATTGAAACTATTTCTGAAGAAGGCAAGCCTAAAAAGAAGAAGATTCGCACTCGCATTATCAAAAAGGTGAAAGGTGACAAACAAGAAGTTACCAAAATTGAAACCGTTGAGGAAGATGACAAAAAACCAGAAACAACTGTCACAGTTGAAGAAACTCCCGCGGCCAAAATACCTGACAGAGTAGAAGAATTGCCTGAAGAAGTACGTGTGATTGAAACTGTTTCTGAAGAAGGCAAGCCTAAAAAGAAGAAGATTCGTACTCGCATTATCAAAAAGGTGAAAGGTGACAAACAAGAAGTTACCAAAATTGAAACCGTTGAGGAAGATGACAAAAAACCAGAAACAACTGTCACAGTTGAAGAAATTCCCGCGGACGAAATACGTGACAAAATAGAGGAATTGCCTGAAGAAGTACGTGTGATTGAAACTCTTTCTGAAGAAGGCAAGCCTAAAAAGAAGAAGATTCGCACTCGCATTATCAAAAAGATAAAAGGTGACAAACAAGAAGTTACCAAAATTGAAACCGTTGAGGAAGATGACAAAAAACCAGAAACAACTGTCACAGTTGAAGAAATTCCCGCGGACGAAATACATGACAAAATAGAGGAATTGCCTGAAGAAGTACGTGTGATTGAAACTATTTCTGAAGAAGGCAAGCCTAAAAAGAAGAAGATTCGCACTCGCATTATCAAAAAGGTGAAAGGTGACAAACAAGAAGTTACCAAAATTGAAACCGTTGAGGAAGATGACAAAAAACCAGAAACAACTGTCACAGTTGAAGAAACTCCCGCGGCCAAAATACCTAACAGAGTAGAAGAATTGCCTGAAGAAGTACGTGTGATTGAAACTGTTTCTGAAGAAGGCAAGCCTAAAAAGAAGAAGATTCGCACACGCATTATCAAAAAGGTGAAAGGTAACAAACAAGAAGTTACCAAAATTGAAACCGTTGAGGAAGATGACAAAAAACCAGAAACAACTGTCACAGTTGAAGAAATTCCCGCGGACGAAATACGTGACAAAATAGGGGAATTGCCTGAAGAAGTACGTGCGATTGAAACTATTTCTGAAGAAGGCAAGCCTAAAAAGAAGAAGATTCGCACTCGCATTATCAAAAAGGTGAAAGGTGACAAACAAGAAGTTACCAAAATTGAAACCGTTGAGGAAGATGACAAAAAACCAGAAACAACTGTCACAGTTGAAGAAACTCCCGCGGCCAAAATACCTGACAGAGTAGAAGAATTGCTTGAAAAAATACGTGTGATTGAAACTATTTCTGAAGAAGGCAAGCCTAAAAAGAAGAAGATTCGTACTCGCATTATCAAAAAGGTGAAAGGTGACAAACAAGAAGTTACCAAAATTGAAACCGTTGAGGAAGATGACAAAAAACCAGAAACAACTGTCACAGTTGAAGAAATTCCCGCGGACGAAACATCTGACAGAGTAGAACAATTGCCTGAAAAAATATGTGTGATTGAAACTATTTCTGAAGAAGGCAAGCCTAAAAAGAAGAAGATTCGTACTCGCATTATCAAAAAGGTGAAAGGTGACAAACAAGAAGTTACCAAAATTGAAACCGTTGAGGAAGATGACAAAAAACCAGAAACAACTGTCATAGTTGAAGAAATTCCCGCGGACGAAACACCTGACAGAGTAGAAGAATTGCCTGAAGATGTACGTGTGATTGAAACTATTTCTGAAGAAGGCAAGCCTAAAAAGAAGAAGATTCGTACTCGCATTATCAAAAAGGTGAAAGGTGACAAACAAGAAGTTACCAAAATTGAAACCGTTGAGGAAGATGACAAAAAACCAGAAACAACTGTCACAGTTGAAGAAATTCCCGCGGACGAAACACCTGACAGAGTAGAAGAATTGCCTGAAAAAATACGTGTGATTGAAACTATTTCTGAAGAAGGCATGCCTAAAAGGAAGAAAATTCGCACTCGCATTATCAAAAAGGTGAAAGGTGACAAACAAGAAGTTACCAAAATTGAAACCGTTGAGGAAGATGACAAAAAACCAGAAACAACTGTCATAGTTGAAGAAATTCCCGCGGACGAAACACCTGACAGAGTAGAAGAATTGCCTGAAAAAATACGTGTGATTGAAACTATTTCTGAAGAAGGCAAGCCTAAAAAGAAGAAGATTCGTACTCGCATTATCAAAAAGGTGAAAGGTGACAAACAAGAAGTTACCAAAATTGAAACCGTTGAGGAAGATGACAAAAAACCAGAAACAACTGTCACAGTTGAAGAAACTCCTGCGGACGAAATACCTGAGAGAGTAGAAGAATTGCCTGAAGAAGTACGTGTGATTGAAACTATTTCTGAAGAAGGCAAGCCTAAAAAGAAGAAGATTCGTACTCGCATTATCAAAAAGGTGAAAGGTGACAAACAAGAAGTTACCAAAATTGAAACCGTTGAGGAAGATGACAAAAAACCTGAAACAACTGTCACAGTTGAAGAAACTCTCGCGGACGAAACACCTGACAGAGTAGAAGAATTGCCTGAAGATGTACGTGTGATTGAAACTATTTCTGAAGAAGGCAAGCCTAAAAAGAAGAAGATTCGTACTCGCATTATCAAAAAGGTGAAAGGTGACAAACAAGAAGTTACCAAAATTGAAACCGTTGAGGAAGATGACAAAAAACCAGAAACAACTGTCACAGTTGAAGAAATTCCCGCGGACGAAACACCTGACAGAGTAGAAGAATTGCCTGAAAAAATACGTGTGATTGAAACTATTTCTGAAGAAGGCAAGCCTAAAAAGAAGAAGACTCGTACTCGCATTATCAAAAAGGTGAAAGGTGACAAACAAGAAGTTACCAAAATTGAAACCGTTGAGGAAGATGACAAAAAACCAGAAACAACTGTCACAGTTGAAGAAATTCCCGCGGACGAAACACCTGACAGAGTAGAAGAATTGCCTGAAAAAATACGTGTGATTGAAACTATTTCTGAAGAAGGCAAGCCTAAAAAGAAGAAGATTCGTACTCGCATTATCAAAAAGGTGAAAGGTGACAAACAAGAAGTTACCAAAATTGAAACCGTTGAGGAAGATGACAAAAAACCAGAAACAACTGTCACAGTTGAAGAAATTCTCGCGGACGAAACACCTGACAGAGTAGAAGAATTGCCTGAAAAAATACGTGTGATTGAAACTATTTCTGAAGAAGGCAAGCCTAAAAAGAAGAAGATTCGTACTCGCATTATCAAAAAGGTGAAAGGTGACAAACAAGAAGTTAGCAAAATTGAAACCGTTGAGGAAGATGACAAAAAACCAGAAACAACTGTCACAGTTGAAGAAATTCCCGCGGACGAAACACCTGACAGAGTAGAAGAATTGCCTGAAAAAATACGTGTGATTGAAACTATTTCTGAAGAAGGCATGCCTAAAAGGAAGAAAATTCGCACTCGCATTATCAAAAAGGTGAAAGGTGACAAACAAGAAGTTACCAAAATTGAAACCATTGAGGAAGATAACAAAAAACCAGAAACAACTGTCACAGTTGAAGAAACTCCTGCGGACGAAATACCTGACAGCGTAGAAGAATTGCCTGAAGAAGTACGTGTGATTGAAACTATTTCTGAAGAATGCAAGCCTAAAAAGAAGAAGATTCGTACTCGCATTATCAAAAAGGTGAAAGGTGACAAACAAGAAGTTACCAAAATTGAAACCGTTGAGGAAGATGACAAAAAACCTGAAACAACTGTCACAGTTGAAGAAACTCCCGCGGACGAAATACCTGACAGAGTAGAAGAATTGCCTGAAGAAGTACGTGTGATTGAAACTATTTCTGAAGAAGGCAAGCCTAAAAAGAAGAAGATTCGTACTCGCATTATCAAAAAGGTGAAAGGTGACAAACAAGAAGTTACCAAAATTGAAACCGTTGAGGAAGATGACAAAAAACCAGAAACAACTGTCACAGTTGAAGAAACTCCCGCGGACGAAATACCTGACAGAGTAGAGGAATTGCCTGAAGAAGTACGTGTGATTGAAACTATTTCTGAAGAAGGCAAGCCTAAAAAGAAGAAGATTCGCACTCGCATTATCAAAAAGGTGAAAGGCGACAAACAAGAAGTTACCAAAATTGAAACCGTTGAGGAAGATGACAAAAAAACAGAAACAACTGTCACAGTTGAAGAAACTCCCGCGAACGAAATACCTGACAGAGTAGAAGAATTGCCTGAAGAAGTACGTGTGATTAAAACTATTTCTGAAGAAGGCAAGCCTAAAAAGAAGAAGATTCGTACTCGCATTATCAAAAAGGTGAAAGGTGACAAACAAGAATTTACCAAAATTGAAACCGTTGAGGAAGACGACAAAAAACCAGAAACAACTGTCACAGTTGAAGAAACTCCCGCGGACGAAATACCTGACAGAGTAGAAAAATTGCCTGAAGAAGTATGTGTGATTGAAACTATTTCTGAAGAAGGCAAGCCTAAAAAGAAGAAGATTCGTACTCGCATTATCAAAAAGGTGAAAGGTGACAAACAAGAAGTTACCAAAATTGAAACCGTTGAGGAAGATGACAAAAAACCAGAAACAACTGTCACAGTTGAAGAAATTCCCACGGACGAAACACCTGACAGAGTAGAAGAATTGCCTGAAGATGTACGTGTGATTGAAACTATTTCTGAAGAAGGCAAGCCTAAAAAGAAGAAGATTCGTACTCGCATTATCAAAAAGGTGAAAGGTGACAAACAAGAAGTTACCAAAATTGAAACCGTTGAGGAAGATGACAAAAAACCAGAAACAACTGTCACAGTTGAAGAAACTTCCGCGGACGAAACACCTGACAGAGTAGAAGAATTGCCTGAAAAAATACGTGTGATTGAAACTATTTCTGAAGAAGGCAAGCCTAAAAAGAAGAAGATTCGTACTCGCATTATCAAAAAGGTGAAAGGTGACAAACAAGAAGTTACCAAAATTGAAACCGTTGAGGAAGATGACAAAAAACCAGAAACAACTGTCACAGTTGAAGAAACTCCCGCGGACGAAATACCTGACAGAGTAGAAGAATTGCCTGAAGAAGTATGTGTGATTGAAACTATTTCTGAAGAAGGCAAGCCTAAAAAGAAGAAGATTCGTACTCGCATTATCAAAAAGGTGAAAGGTGACAAACAAGAAGTTACCAAAATTGAAACCGTTGAGGAAGATGACAAAAAACCAGAAACAACTGTCACAGTTGAAGAAATTCCCACGGACGAAACACCTGACAGAGTAGAAGAATTGCCTGAAGATGTACGTGTGATTGAAACTATTTCTGAAGAAGGCAAGCCTAAAAAGAAGAAGATTCGTACTCGCATTATCAAAAAGATGAAAGGTGACAAACAAGAAGTTACCAAAATTGAAACCGTTGAGGAAGACGACAAAAAACCAGAAACAACTGTAACAGTTGAAGAAACCCACGCGGACGAAATACCTGACAAAGTAGAGGAATTGCCTGAAGGAGTACGTGTGATTGAAACTATTTCTGAAGAAGGCAAGCCTAAAAAGAAGAAGATTCGTACTCGCATTATCAAAAAGGTGAAAGGTGACAAACAAGAAGTTACCAAAATTGAAACCGTTGAGGAAGATGACAAAAAACCAGAAACAACTGTCACAGTTGTGGAAACTTCCGCGGACGAAACACCTGACAGAGTAGAAGAATTGCCTGAAAAAATACGTGTGATTGAAACTATTTCTGAAGAAGGCAAGCCTAAAAAGAAGAAGATTCGTACTCGCATTATCAAAAAGGTGAAAGGTGACAAACAAGAAGTTACCAAAATTGAAACCGTTGAGGAAGATGACAAAAAACCAGAAACAACTGTCATAGTTGAAGAAATTCCCGCGGACGAAACACCTGACAGAGTAGAAGAATTGCCTGAAAAAATACGTGTGATTGAAACTATTTCTGAAGAAGGCATGCCTAAAAGGAAGAAAATTCGCACTCGCATTATCAAAAAGGTGAAAGGTGACAAACAAGAAGTTACCAAAATTGAAACCGTTGAGGAAGATAACAAAAAACCAGAAACAACTGTCACAGTTGAAGAAACTCCTGCGGACGAAATACCTGACAGCGTAGAAGAATTGCCTGAAGAAGTACGTGTGATTGAAACTATTTCTGAAGAATGCAAGCCTAAAAAGAAGAAGATTCGTACTCGCATTATCAAAAAGGTGAAAGGTGATAAACAAGAAGTTACCAAAATTGAAACCGTTGAGGAAGATGACAAAATACCTGAAACAACTGTCACAGTTGAAGAAACTCCCGCGTACGAAATACCTGACACAGTAGAAGAATTGCCTGAAGAAGTACGTGTGATTGAAACTATTTCTGAAGAAGGCAAGCCTAAAAAGAAGAAGATTCGTACTCGCATTATCAAAAAGGTGAAAGGCGACAAACAAGAAGTTACCAAAATTGAAACCGTTGAGGAAGATGACAAAAAACCAGAAACAACTGTCACAGTTGAAGAAACTCCCGCGGACGAAATACCTGACAGAGTAGAGGAATTGCCTGAAGAAGTACGTGTGATTGAAACTATTTCTGAAGAAGGCAAGCCTAAAAAGAAAAAGATTCGCACTCGCATTATCAAAAAGGTGAAAGGCGACAAACAAGAAGTTACCAAAATTGAAACCGTTGAGGAAGATGACAAAAAACCAGAAACAACTGTCACAGTTGAAGAAACTCCCGCGGACGAAATACCTGACAGAGTAGAAGAATTGCCTGAAGATGTACGTGTGATTGAAACTATTTCTGAAGAAGGAAAGCCTAAAAAGAAGAAGATTCGTACTCGCATTATCAAAAAGGTGAAAGGTGATAAACAAGAAGTTACCAAAATTGAAACCGTTGAGGAAGATGACATAATACCTGAAACAACTGTCACAGTTGAAGAAACTCCCGCGTACGAAATACCTGACAGAGTAGAAGAATTGCCTGAAGAAGTACGTGTGATTGAAACTATTTCTGAAGAAGGCAAGCCTAAAAAGAAGAAGATTCGTACTCGCATTATCAAAAAGGTGAAAGGCGACAAACAAGAAGTTACCAAAATTGAAACCGTTGAGGAAGATGACAAAAAACCAGAAACAACAGTTGAAGAAACTCCCGCGGACGAAATACCTGACAGAGTAGAAGAATTGCCTGAAGATGTACGTGTGATTGAAACTATTTCTGAAGAAGGAAAGCCTAAAAAGAAGAAGATTCGTACTCGCATTATCAAAAAGGTGAAAGGTGACAAACAAGAATTTACCAAAATTGAAACCGTTGAGGAAGATGACAAAATACCTGAAACAACTGTCACAGTTGAAGAAACTCCCACGGACGAAACACCTGACAGAGTAGAAGAATTGCCTGAAGATGTACGTGTGATTGAAACTATTTCTGAAGAAGGCAAGCCTAAAAAGAAGAAGATTCGTACTCGCATTATCAAAAAGGTGAAAGGTGACAAACAAGAAGTTACCAAAATTGAAACCGTTGAGGAAGATGACAAAAAACCAGAAACAACTGTCACAGTTGAAGAAACTCCCGCGGACGAAATACCTGACAGAGTAGAAGAATTGCCTGAAAAAATACGTATGATTGAAACTATTTCTGAAGAAGGCAAGCCTAAAAAGAAGAAGATTCGCACTCGCATTATCAAAAAGGTGAAAGGTGACAAACAAGAAGTTACCAAAATTGAAACCGTTGAGGAAGATGACAAAAACCTAGAAACAACTGTCATAGTTGAAGAAACCCACGCGGACGAAATACCTGACAGAATAGAAGAATTGCCTGAAGAAGTACGTGTGATTGAAACTATTTCTGAAGAAGGCAAGCCTAAAAAGAAGAAGATTCGCACTCGCATTATCAAAAAGGTGAAAGGTGACAAACAAGAAGTTACCAAAATTGAAACCGTTGAGGAAGATGACAAAAACCCAGAAACAACTGTCACAGTTGAAGAAACTCCCGCGGACGAAATACCTGACAGAGTAGAGGAATTGCCTGAAGAAGTACGTGTGATTGAAACTATTTCTGAAGAAGGCAAGCCTAAAAAGAAGAAGATTCGTACTCGCATTATCAAAAAGATAAGAGGTGACAAAGAAGAAGTTACCAAAATTGAAACCGTTGAGGAAGATGACAAAAAACCAGAAACAACTGTCACAGTTGAAGAAACTCCCGCGGACGAAATACCTGACAGAGTAGAGGAATTGCCTGAAGAAGTACGTGTGATTGAAACTATTTCTAAAGAAGGCAAGCCTAAAAAGAAGAAGATTCGCACTCGCATTATCAAAAAGGTGAAAGGCGACAAACAAGAAGTTACCAAAATTGAAACCGTTGAGGAAGATGACAAAAACCTAGAAACAACTGTCATAGTTGAAGAAACCCACGCGGACGAAATACCTGACAGAATAGAAGAATTGCCTGAAGAAGTACGTGTGATTGAAACTATTTCTGAAGAAGGCAAGCCTAAAAAGAAGAAGATTCGCACTCGCATTATCAAAAAGGTGAAAGGTGACAAACAAGAAGTTACCAAAATTGAAACCGTTGAGGAAGATGACAAAAACCCAGAAACAACTGTCACAGTTGAAGAAACTCCCGCGGACGAAATACCTGACAGAGTAGAGGAATTGCCTCAAGAAGTACGTGTGATTGAAACTATTTCTGAAGAAGGCAAGCCTAAAAAGAAGAAGATTCGCACTCGCATTATCAAAAAGGTGAAAGGCGACAAACAAGAAGTTACCAAAATTGAAACCGTTGAGGAAGATGACAAAAAACCAGAAACAACTGTCACAGTTGAAGAAACTCACGCGGACGAAATACCTGACAGAGTAGAGGAATTGCCTGAAGAAGTACGTGTGATTGAAACCATTTCTGAAGAAGGCATGCCTAAAAAGAAGAAAATTCGCACTCGCATTATCAAAAAGGTAAAAGGTGACAAACAAGAAGTTACCAAAATTGAAACCGTTGAGGAAGATGACAAAAAACCAGAAACAACTGTCACAGTTGAAGAAACTCACGCGGACGAAATACCTGATAGAGTAGAGGAATTGCCTGAAGAAGTACGTGTGATTGAAACCATTTCTGAAGAAGGCATGCCTAAAAAGAAGAAAATTCGCACTCGCATTATCAAAAAGGTGAAAGGTGACAAACAAGAAGTTACCAAAATTGAAACCGTTGAGGAAGATGACAAAAAACCAGAAACAACTATCACAGTTGAAGAAACTCCCGCGGACGAAACATCTGACAGAGTAGAAGAATTGCCTGAAAAAATACGTGTAATTGAAACTATTTCTGAAGAAGGCAAGCCTAAAAAGAAGAAGATTCGCACTCGCATTATCAAAAAGGTGAAAGGTGACAAACAAGAAGTTACCAAAATTGAAACCGTTGAGGAAGATAACAAAAAACCAGAAACAATTATTACAATACAGGAAGAGAGCTCCTTACCTTTTGAAAAAGTTAATTTAAGAAAGATTATTTATCTTAAAGAAGCACTTGAAGGTGAAAAAATATTAGAATTACCTGAGCAAACATCAGTTATTGTATCACAAAATGAAGTTGGCGCACCAACTAAAACAGTTATTAAAACAAAATTAATTAAGAAAATTCAAGGCCCTAAATTGGAAATCACAAAAGTACAAACTGTGCAAGAATTCGAAAAAGAACCTACTACGAAAGTTTCTATTATTAACTACTTAGAACCTTTTCCTGTATTGCCTGAAGAAGAAATAGTGCCTGTTTATGAATTACCAGAAGAAACTATTACCGAAAAATATAGAGACAATGAAGGTAATGAAATGATAAGAAAAACTAAAAAGAAAGTTATAAAAAAATATGTTGGCGACAAAGAAGAAATCACAGAAATTAAAACTATTGAGGATGAAAATAATGTTCCCAAATATTCAATAACAATTACTGAATCTGACAAATTATATGACCAACCTATTAATACTACTGAAACGTTTGAACTACCGGAACAATGTGTAATATTAGAATCGTACTCACCAGCTGGAATACTGAAAAAGAAGACATTTAAAACAAAATCTTACAAAAAGCGCTTTGATAATCAAAATTATGAACTCTTCACGGTACAAATTACAAAAGAAGATGATAATGAGCCATATACCACATTGCATATTGATTATAAACCTATAGAAGATAATAATTTATATCCTATACAATTGGAGGAATTACCGGAAGAAATTGTAGAATGTGTGGTTACAGAAACGGACAAAAGACCAAAAAAGAAAACGATCAAAATGCGCACATTCAAAAAAGATGTCTTACCCGAACCGGAATATTATCAAATTCAAACTATCGAAGAAGAGGGACAACAACCTTATTCAACGATTCAAGTTGTTAGTGAAGAAAACCTTACAAATATTATTGATATAGGCTTACTCGATGATGAAACTATTTCAAATAGTATAAAGAAAAAATCTAAACACAAAACACTTAAGGGTAAGAACACATTCACAACACTTTCAACACAATTTATCTTTATAATATGTAAATACTCGTATATGACATTTTTATATCTAAATATATTACAAATAATATAATATTTTCCATCTTAGACTAAAATTCACATACTTGTAACTATTTATTTCATATTGCACACAAATATAATTTATATTTTATATATTTAATGGGCACACACTTGACATTATTCAAACAGACAAAGAAATTATACCAGAAAAGGTTGAAGATGAAAAGCCTGTATATATTACAACTTTCAAAACTACACAAGATGAAGATGGGGAAACTCATATAAAAACTAAAAACAAAAAAATCACACAAGATAGAGGTGCCATCGTTGAAGAAGTTCTTAGTGATATAGAAACTGTTCAAAACCATGAAGAACAATCTGCCATACCATACAAAATTGAAATTGTAGAAGTCAGTGATTTTACAGGTGAATTTTTACTACTTTTTTCTATTTTTCTATAAAAATGGAAATTTGTTTGTACATAACATTTAAAATTTCTTCAGTTAATATCATATTTTTATAATTTTTATTGTAAAGTGATTACTTTTTCTTCAAGCCTTACGGCTTGAAAAGCACACATCCATAGTAAGCATTTCATTTCTAAGATATGTTATCAGCAACGTAAGCAAAATACACATAGACTTACGCGGGTCCATGTGCTGGTAATATATCGTGATATATTTACTACAAAAGTATTTCTTTCCGAAGTGCGATTCATATTGAATTTATTCTAATACAATATTGGAAAATGAATATAACTCTAACTCCTAATTTTAATACATTTTTTATTAAGATGTGATAAAATTATTTTAGTAATTGGACCCGATTGAGCAATTTTTATGATGTATTTCTTTTCAGCCATATATCACATATCAAAATCGTTTGAACAAACTAACTCTAATAAGAAAATTTAAAAGACTTGTTATTCAATATTTTTACACCTGTTATATTAATTAATAATCATAGTATTTTGATTACTTTGAAATATATACAAATTATACGTATTTAACATATATAATTTTTATTATACTAGACAAAGACAACAGAAATTATACAATAACAGAACCTGAAGAAGATGTAAGTGAGGACACTACCACACAAACACAGTACACAGATCAATTTTCAACTAAGGAGCTTCAATCTAAAAAGCCAAAACATACATTTAATATTAACGAAGAGACTCGCGAAGAATTGAAAGTCGAATACTTACCTGAAGAAGTTTTAGAAATTGAAATGCCTACCACCTATGATCCTAAAACGAAATTAATCAAGAAGCGTAAAATAAAGAAAACTATTGGTAATCATAAAGAAACAATAGAAATCACGGCAACCCAAGAGCAGGGAAAGGAGGAAGAGGACTATTCAGTTACGGTAACTGAAGAAGAAGAAGAAATCGAAATTTTGCCAAAATTGGAACAAGATTATCAAATTACAGTCATAGATGATTCAACATTCTCACCCACTGACATGCAAAAGCACAAATCCAAAGAAAAGAAAAAGAAGACATCTGTTAAAAAAGTCAAAAAAGATGAACTTGAACAATATATACAATTCTTGATTGAACAAGAAGTACCCAAAACAGTACTTCAACAGTACAAACGTGTTGAAATGAACAGTTCACAAAGAGCACGTCGTGATTCTTCCTACAAACCTTTGCAGCCTTTAAAACTTGTTCCCATGAAAGTCGAAAAAGTGGAGGTTAAAAAGCCTAAGTTTGTGGAAATAACATCTGTTGCTGAATTTCCCCAAATGCTCAAACTTAAAACACCAAAACAAAAACCCGCAGAACTCAAGACTAAAAAACAAAAAATTCCATTCAAAACTAGACTCAAGAGTTGGATTAACTTTATACCGTATGCACCTTATAATTTTAAATTAAGCATTACAGAAATGAATACTAAAAAGGGTCGCGGTCAACTTTCTCGCAACATTGAAGAAGCGTTAAGTATTGTAAAAAAGCCCGTTGAAGATTTTGTTCCAGAGGAAGTTAAAAAATATAAATCAGAAGTACCAATAGAGCTAGTTGACGAACAATTTCCTTTGGAAGCGGAAGATAAATCCCTCGCAAAATATAAACGACCAAAGAAAATGTCTAAAGGAGAAAAACCTTTCGAAGAAACTAAACTCAGGGTTGGCAAAGAACCAATACCAAAGGTTGACAGCGATAAGGAAGAGATTGTCCTTAGACCTCTTGTCAATGATTCTAAAAAAGAAATACATCCTGAAGATTACAAGGTAAAGGTGGTAGATGATTTAACACTTACACCCATTGAAACACAAGAAGACAAGCCTAAAGAAAAGAAAAAGAAGAAAACCGTAAAAAAAGTTAAAAAGGATAAATTTGAACAATATATACAATTTCTAATTGAACAAGAAATACCCAAAACGGTACTTCAAGAGTACAAGCATGTTGAGATGGATAGTCCACAAAGAGCGCGTCGCGATTCTTCCTACAAGCCTTTGCAGCCTTTAAAACTTGTTCCCATGAAAGTCGAAAAGGTAGAGGTTAAAAAGCCTAAGTTTGTGGAAATAACATCTGTTGCTGAATTTCCCCAAATGCTCAAACTTAAAACACCAAAACAAAAACCCGCAGAACTCAAGACTAAAAAACAAAAAATTCCATTCAAAACTAGACTCAAGAGTTGGATTAACTTTATACCGTATGCACCTTATAATTTTAAATTAAGCATTACAGAAATGAATACTAAAAGGGGTCGCGGTCAACTTTCTCGCAACATTGAAGAAGCGTTAAGTATTGTAAAAAAGCCCGTTGAAGATTTTGTTCCAGAGGAATTTGAAAAATATGAAACAGAACGAACATTAGTGCTGGACGACGAATTATTTCCTTTGGAAGTGCAGGATAAATCTTCCGAAAAATATAAACGACCAAAGAAAATATCTAAAGTAGAAAAACCTTCCGAAGAAACTAAACTTAAACTTGGCAAAGGAACGATACCAATGGTTGATAACGTTAAGGAGGAGATTGTTCTTAAACCCATTACATCTGACCTTAATGAAAAAATAATCAAAGAACTAGATTCTACACCACAAGAAGTTATACATAAAAAGCGACAAGTCAAGAAAACTAAAACACCTGAACAAATCATTGAATTTAACCCAGAAGATGAAGAGTCACTGCACGACACCATATTTGAAAAGAGCTCTTCAGATTTGATAAGTCTAATTGAATTAGAACCTGAAATTATTGAAGAACAACAAGTTGACAAAAACGGTAAGAAAAGTATTATAATTAAAAAGAAGAAGAAGCTATTACAAAAGACTACAGAAAACCAACATCTTATTGAAATAATTGAAACACCTCAAGATAGTCAAAAGGATTCTTTGTATAAAGTGTCTGTTATAACTACCGAAAATGAATGTGGTGCGAAAGTGCAGTCCTTGAAAAAACCCCGGAAAAAAGTGAAGCGAATGTCTCCCAACGAATTAGAAGAATTTATTGTTGAAGTGAAGGAAAAATCAGTGGATGTTATTGACGACTTTAATTTCTATGAAATATCTATTAAAGAATTAGAGCCATATAATAGAATTGATGATGTTGAGCAATTGAAATTTCCTAAAAAACGAAAACTCCATCATAAAAAAGGTTTAGAAGAATATTTTATTGAAATAATTGAAACGGAAGCACTAGAGGAAAACGAACCTACTTATGAGGTTATTATAAAGACAACAGATGAATTAAAAGACGAAGCGGTTCAAGTTTTCACAGAAATCAAACCCAAGAGAATTAAGAAATTAAATAAACCTGAATTAGATTCGTATATTCAACAGTTAATTGATGCGGAGGTTCCAGAAACCGAATTAGAAAAATATGAAAAGTTGGAATTTAGTAAAAAACCGAAAAAAATTAAAAAACCTATGTTATCTATGGTTAGTGAAATACCAATAGAAGGTGAAAGTGAAGAAGTAAAGGTTTCAGATTTCGAACCCACTACAAAATTGCCTAAAATAAAAAAATCGAAACCTCATTTGAAGCCGGAAAACTTAAAACCTGCTGAGATTTTTCAAGAAGACAATCAAGAATTAAATATTACGGTATCTGAAAGTGAACCAGAGAAACCAGCTAATGATTTAATTGAGGACATTTCCGTAAAAGTTTTAGACCGACCTAAAATCGAAGAGCCAGAACAACCCGAATTCGTAATTAAAGTAATATCTGAACACACAGAAACTTTTCTTGTAACTACAGAGGATGGCAAAACACTTCAAAAAATCAAAACCAAACGGAAAATGAAGAAGGTCATGGATTCAAAGGAATACGAAATTACTGTCATTGAAACCCAATGTGAGAATCAACCATTTGCTGAAGTTACTATACTAACTTCAGATACTGAGCCTGTTTCACCTACTGAATCTCAACCTCAAGATATTATATCCGAAGTTAACAAAATTACTAAGAAAGTGAAAAAGGAGAAATTAAAAGAATACATAGTGGACGTTATTCAACATATACCGCAAAATTTGGAAGTAACAAAAATTTTGCAAAGAACTTCCCCTAAAGAGGAGATTCAAGAAAAGTTCACTGAAGAAACTTCTTACAATATCACAGAAATGGAATGTGGAAAGGAAACGGAAAAACAAATAACAATTTTAGATGGAAAGCTTCCAATTGAGGATAAAACGAAACCAAGAAAACCTAAACATGATAAAAAGAAACAAATCAATGTAATTAAAGAAGAATTAATTCAACCAAAGAACGACATTAAAGAATTTGTCATTACAGCAAGTCGAGAACAAGACAAACAAGAAAAACTTGCAAATGTTTTAAATGTTGAAATTACAGAAACAGATTCTACAAAATATTCCTTAAAAACGAAACATCTTAAAAGTGAAAAATCCAATGAAGCTCCTATAACATATGCCATAAAAATACTAGAATTTCAGCCAGAAATTACTATTACGGAAACCCCAAATGAAAGTGGTGAAATGGTGAAACAAACTATCACTAAGCGAAAATTTAAAAAAGAGAAAGGACCCGAACAATATGTTATAGATATTATAGAGTCGTTTGTAGAAAATGAACCAGAAACTGAAATACAGATTACTACAACGGAAATAATGCCTGAGAAGATGCAAGAAGAAGCTCCTCAAGAAAAAGTAACAATAAAGAAATTTAAGAAAAAGAAACCGCAACAAAAAGAGGAAGACTATTACATTCAGCAATTGATTGAACAAGAAATACAAAAAACCGAACTCGAGGAATTCCAACCTATTGAGTTTGAAACTTCCTACAAAAAGAAACCAAATGTCATTAAAAAACAACATAAAAACAAAATTGAAATTATTAACGGAGTACCTATAACTGTTCATGAATTTGATATAAAGGAAATAACTCCACAAGAAATAGCCGAATTAGGAGAAGTAGTTATTTCAGAGCAAACACAAAAATCAGTATTACCAGAAAGTGTCTCTGATAATTTATTAGTAATATTAAAAGAAAAAGAATTCTTAGATGATTTACCTGTAAAGGAAGAAGAAAAAATAACACAAAAAGACGCTTTTGAAGGACAACCAATAGTTGTTGAAGAAATGGAAAAAATTGCTACAACTGCTGAACAGCCACTAAAAGCTGAAGAAATAAAAGAAAAAAGTTTCATTAAACGTAAAATTAAAGGTAAAACTCCGTCTGAAGAAAAGTACTTCGAAGTTTCAGAAACAGTTCAAGACGAACAGCCAATACCTCAAGTAACAATTGCGGAAGTTTCAGAAGATAATATAATTATTAAGGAAAGTTTTAAAACAAAAAAGCCGAAAATCATTCAAAAGTCAAAATATATTCCAAAAGAAACTACTCAAGATTATGTCATTAATATAATTGAAGAATATGTTAAAAAAGCACCTGAAATTGAAATTCCTATCAAAGATACCAAAATCACTTTAAGTGAAGAATCCGAACCTACTAAAAAGCTTAAGAAAAAACGAGTATCTATAGTTGAGAAACCCACAGAAATACCATATGAGACTCCTTTTGAAAAATCAGTAGCGTATGATATTCCTTATTCTACTGATGTTAAAATTAAAGAATCACATGGCATAACTGTTGAAGAAAGTCAACCTATAGAACAAGATTTTACTTTAAAAATCACAGAACTAGATAGACAAGAAGAGGAACCTCAATTTGATGCACCAGAAGAAATAAAATACGAACACATATTAATTGAACAGGACATTATACCTGTTAAAGAGAAGCATAAAGACAAAAAAAATAAAAAAATAAAAGAGACGCCCATTAAGTCAACAAATTTTGAAGTAACCGTTCATGATACACTACCTACAGCACCAATACAAGAAATGAGAGTGGAAATTATTGAATCTCATACAGAAGAACAGGAAACAAACGATGATATAGGTAAATTCAAAGTAAAAAGTATCACCACAAAGAAGGTAAAGCAACAAAAAGATGATAAAGAACATGGATTTAAAAAGCCGGAAATTAAAAGTACGGTTCAACCAGAGGTTGAAGTTGTAGTAACTGAAACGGCTGCGGATGATCACAAATTAAAATCGGTTATACCAACAAAAGAAAAAACGAAGAAAATCAAAAGAAACGATTTAGATGACTATATAACAAAATTAATAGAAGAAGAAATACCAAAGACTCAACTTGAAAAGTATGAGAGAATTGAATTTACATCTAAATCACTACCAAAAGATGCCCCAGAAGATGAGTCATACTATTTCGGGACGCAAGAGAAACATCCCTTGTCAGAAAATAAAGAAAGGGTTAAAAAGAAGTCTAAGGTGAAGCAACCCAAAGAAATACAAGAACCGACTTTACAGGTTATAATAAAGGAAGAAGAAGTACCTACTGAAGAAAAACCATCAGTACCAATTAAAATTACTGAAAGCAAATTAGAGGAACCGAAAGAAGTAACAGAAGAGGCGTCATTACTAGTTAAAATAAAAGAAGAAGCTCCCACTTATGAAAAACAATCAGCATCAGTCATTGAAGCAGATCAGCCCGAAGTAGTAATTGATGAAGTTTTCAATGAACAAGGTGAACCCAAAAAACAAATAACTCAAAAACGGAAACTTAAAAAACAAATTGATAAAGACACAATTAGCGGAATACATATAGTAACTGTTCACGAAGTAGATAGCCCCACAGCCACTGTTATAATTGAAGATGAATCAATACGAGATGAGGCCAAACCAGAAAATCAAGAGGTGTTGCAGGAAGATATAAAAATTAAAAAGCCAAAGAAAATAATAAAGAAAGTCCCAAAAGATAATTTGGATTATTACGTTCAAAAACTTATTGAAGAGGAAATACCTAAAACTACTCTTGAACAATATGAAAAGATTGACGTGCCAGAAATAATTAAGCCAATACTATCAGATAAAATAAAAGAACTAAACATATACCCTAAAGAAGACATAGAGCCTATGTTAAAATCAGATATCACACCACGTAAAGAAATAAAACAAACAGAGTTAGACACTAGTTACAAAATTAAAATCATTGAAACAGAGACATACACTGCACCACAAGCAGCATGGTTTCAACATGAAGCACTTGCCCAGGACACTAAACAAATTACACCTGAATCTTATAAGGAAATACAGCTACCTACAGAGGATACAAAGCCTATTACATACCAAACAAAACCTAAAACTCACACAATTGAAACGAGTAAGTGTTTCATTTGTCCACTGCACACTACTTTTTTACCATAACTATCAATTGCACCTCCTTTCTTATATTATTTTTATGTATAAGCTGCCCTCTTTGTACAACTTATACGTAATCGTATAAATTCGTATTCTCTATTTTATTTTGCTTTTCCTTTATGCCTTACCAACTATTATGCCCAAGCACACATTAACACATTAAAAAAATCTCTTTTTTTTATTAATTTGGCTAAGTTAAAATTCAAGTGGAAAATGCTCTAAAAATTGCAGTAAATCCTTGCTTAGCGCTATTGTTTTTTGGTATCAAACTGTAATTTTTATGCATTTATAAAATTATAAAAATTTATATTGTATATACTTTAACATATTTAACAATTTAAACTTATTTGTAATAGGCGAAGAAACTATCGCACATAAAGATTACAAAATTGGCATAATTGAAGAAGAGCCGGAAGAAAAAATACCCGAAATAGTGCAAATATCAGAGGAAAAACCAATTGTTGGTATTGTTGAAGAGATTCCTGAGCAACAATCGCACACTGTTGCTGTGGTCGAAGAAAAAGAAGACATAAAATTGCTAAAAGTTGTAGAAGAAGCGCCTAAACCGAAGAAAGCTAAAAAGAAACCAACCAAAAAAGTTGATGAACAAGATTTAATTATACAAAAACTTTTAGAAGAGAAAATCGAAAAAACTAAATTGGAAAAGTTTGAAAAAATTGAATTCGAAAAACCTCAAAAAGCTAAACAAGAAACTGCGCCATTAGAACCTATTCAGATAGAACGCAAGGAGCAAAAACCCAAACAGCTAGTTATTACAGATACTACAGAAGAACCTCAAATGGTTAAGTTAAAACCCGTGAAACGAAAAGAAAAACTCATTGAAGAATCATCCACTAAATTGCCTTCTGTTAAACTAAAAAGCCGCATAGAATGGATAAAGTACCCACAAGAACCTTTAAAACTTATAATAAGTGAAGTTGGTGCCGTTAAAGCAAGCGGACAATTATCCCGTAATATTGAAGAAGTAGAAGAGCAATTAAAATTCAAGCCTTTTAAGACTAAGAAAATCAAAAAACCAAAAGGCGACTTGGAGAATATAGAACTAGAAAAGTATGAGAAATATGATGCTCCTGAGGAAAAAGTGCAAGAGAAAACTTCTTATCAGAAAATAATTAAACCTGAAAAGCCGCAAGAACAGAAAGAAGAAGTAAAAATTAAAATAGGGAAAGGCAAAAAGAAACCACAAGAGGAAGAAAAGCCTGAAACAGTGATACTTAAGAAAATACCAGAAAAGCCTCAACAAATTGAAGAAATAGTTGAGAAAGTTTCATTAAAAAAGGATGAAATCAGTGTAAAAGTGGAAGAAAGTAAACCGCAAACGGCACAATATGAAATGGAACCAATAGAACCAATTGAACACGAGGATATTGCGTATCCTAAAGAGAAGCCAATACCAATAGAATTTCCTAAAAAACAAAAGGAGCCCACATCTAAATATAAATCAAAACCCCAGCTTGAAAAAGATGTCAAAGTATCTGTTCATGACGAAATGCCCAGGAAAGAAGAACAACCAGTTGCTGCTCCCATAGATGAAGTAAAAATTAAGGAAACAATACCTAAACCTGAGGCAATGGATGATATGAAAGTGTCCGAAAATGTAATAGAATCTAGACCTACAGATGAAATAACCACAGATTACAAAATTAGTACCAGGGTTAAAGAACCGGAAAAAGCTCCGGTAGAGTACAAAGTACGGGTAACAGATATCGATGAAAAAGAAGTCACAGTTGAAGAAGTTATAGAAGAAAGAGTAGTTACGAGAAAGAAGAAACCTAAATCTACTATTCCTGAACACTATGAATATACTGTACAAGAGCCTACTGAAGATATTTTAAAACCTGAAGAAATAGTAGAAGAAGCCATCTTTGAAGTTGAGCAAATAATTCAACCCACTACACAGGAAGTTAGTATTGACGAAATTACACTACAACCTAAGACAGAAGATCACATAATAGATGAAACCACAAAAAAGAAAAAAGTTAAAAAACCTAAAGAAATAGTGAATTTAATAACAGAAATTTCTGAAGAACCGGAAATATTTGAAACCGATTTTAAAGAGGTAATACCAGTCAAGAAATCAGAAGACTATATGGTTTCAATAAGAGAAACTGAAGCACCTGAAAAACCAAAACCAGTAATAGAAGAGGTTAAAGAAGTTAAATTGGAATTAAAACCTATTCCAAAGAAAAAGATTGAAGACTTTAAAATATATGAAATTAAAATGGTAGAATCTTTTGTTGATAAATCTTTTGAGAAAGAACCAGAAGAAGCTGTAACCATAATTAAACCAAGAAAACCTCAGCCAGAACTACAACCGGAACCAGAAAAATTAGATGTTAGTGTAGTTCTTACTGAACCTAAACATAAAGAAGAGGTTGAAGCGAAAACTAAAATTAAAATTAAAAAACCGACAAAACCAAAAAAAGAAGAATCTGATAAGGTAGAAATTAAAATTATAGAAGAAGAGGTTCCAAAAGTATCTGAAATGGAAGAAGTTCAATCTCAAGAACTCGAAGTCGAAGAAGAAAAGCCTAAAGTAGATTTCGTTGATTATAAGGTGAAAGTAATTGAAGAATATCCTCGTCTTGTAGAAGAAAAAGTCATAGAAGAACATGTTGACATTATTCGTAAAAAGAAACCTGTAGTAACTGAATTGCTGGAAGACCAACAAATTAGTTTCACAATTAAAGAGCCCATAGAAGAGGCACAAGAAAGTAAAGTAATTAAGAAAAAGTCTAAAAAACCAGTGAAAGATAAAGCTGATACAGATTTAAAAATTAGTGTGGTAGAAGAAATACCCAAAACTTTAGAGTTTGCAAAAGAAATTGAAAAGGTTGAGGAACCTCAACCAATAATTTCTAAAATATCAGATGAAATTCCCAAAAGTTATACAATTCACGTTACAGAATCAGAATCTGAAAAATATGAAGATATACCTGAAGAGCAAATTACATTACCAAAGAAACTAAAGCCCATTAAACCCACTGAATCTGAAGAAATTGAAATTACTCTCAAAAAGAAACCTAAGAAAATTGTCGAAGAAACTATTGAGGAAACTATGATATTAAAGAAAAAAAAGAAACCAATCAAAGTAATTGAGGAAGCTGCAGAAGAATTGGTAATTGAAAAGCGTACTGAAGAAACACAAGAACAAGAAATTATAGAAGATGCAGTTATTGTGCTTCAAAAGCCGAAAAAGCCTATAACACCACAAATTGAAGAGCTGGAAGAAGAAGAAGTCAACTTTTCTATTAAGAAACCATATAAAATTGAAGAAGATGTAAAAGAAGAGGCCACTATTAAAAAGAAGAAGCCAGAAATGCCTCGAACAGTTGATGAAGCTGCAGCTGAACTTACTATTAAATGCGAAGAAGACTACGTAGTTGCGGAAGAAAATGTACAAGAATATATTGTTCCAAAGAAGCGAACACCAAAGACTAAACAAGTTCAAATTACGGAAGAAGAAGAACAAGAAGTTACTATAGGAAAACATCGCAAAAAATCAGTGGATATACAAGAATACACTGGGGAAGAAATTATAACATTACCTAGTGTTCAACCGCGAATCCAAGAAGAAGTTGAACAAGAATTTAGTGTTTCTTTAGATTCATATGCACAAGAAAACATTTCAATATCCAGCAAGTTGAAAATGAAAAAAGCCGTGAAGAAAACGTATACAGAAGAAAACGAAGATGCCAACATTAAAATTATTCAAGAGCCTGACCTCAGCAGTACGGAAGATACTATGGATGATATTGAAGAACCAGAGGAGTACCATATTGATGAACTGCCGGTCGATGAAGTCGACATCAAGCTTAAATCGAAAAGTTCTTCTATAAAACAGACATATTTAATTCAAAATGAAGAAGAAGAAGACGTAGTTATTGGAATATACCAACCAATACAGCAACCAACAATTAGCTATGAAGAAGACTCATTAACATTTAAGAAGAAACGTAAAATAGTCGAACAAGTTTACAATGAAGGTAAATGCTCTCTCTTATTGATATAACAAATTAATACATTATATTGTATAGTAATATTTATAATAACTATTATTTTTAAAGAATTATATTACGATTAATAATCACAAATATGCTTTGCTTTCAAATTTTAATAACCAAGGTTCAAACGCTTATATGATAACGAAAAGATTACTGCGAGAAGGTAATTTTTGAAAGACCTGCCACCGCTGTCCTTCTTACTTGTCTTTATATTCTTACTGTTTTTAAATTTCCAAACTATAATTTCATATATAAAATAATACTTAAAAATATATATATATATGTATATTTTATTTAGAGGGAGCTTCTTTAACTATTACCAAAGAAATGCAAATCGAAGGTAAGTTTGATGTGTAATGCATGTTGTAAGAAGCAACCACCTTTAAATGATACCTTTTTACAGAATCTCAAGAGGAAAATATATTTTATTCCATTTGCAATTATGTGGCCGACAATGAAGAAGCTATTAATCTGGTAGAAGGCGAGAAGGTGTTCGTAATAGGACGCCACAGTTCCGAATGGTGGTATATTAAGAAAAGCATCACCTTAGAAGAAGGTTGGGTTCCAGCCCAATACCTAATGGAAGAAACTGAATATATAGAATACGTGCAAAAGAAGTTGCACGAGAAAATTGATAAATTGCCAGTTTTTGAACGTAAGTTCTTTTTTAATATATTTATTACTACCTTTCAATGTCCAGTAAATTGGACAGTGATTGTCTTAACCTTTGCGTATCTGTGCCGTAATAACCCCTTGTTTTTGTAAATAATTTGTTTTGTCGTATATGTGTACGGTATATTAAAGGTCCCGGACCTGAAGAAAGGGTTGCTGCTCCAAAATTTATTGAAAAATTGCAACCTATTCACACACCGGATGGTTATACAGTACAATTCGAGTGTAAGATAGAAGGAATACCAAGACCACAAATTACCTGGTTCCGCGAAACAGCAATAATAAAACCTTCTCAGGATTTTCATATGTACTATGATGAAGACAATGTAGCAACACTTATTATACGTGAAGTCTTTCCTGAAGATTCTGGCCGCTTTACTTGTGTTGCCAAAAATTTTGTAGGTTTTACCTCAAGCACTACCGAACTTGTAGTTGAAACACCCTTATCCGATCATGGCTCTGATGCCACTCAGAGTATGTCTCGGAAAAGTATGTCACGTGAATCTTCTTTAGCTGACATTCTTGAAGGTATTCCGCCAACATTTTCACGCAAACCAAAAGCCCAATATGTAGACCAATTTACAAATGTTATTTTGGAAATAAGATTGGTTGCTGTACCCGAACCTGATATTACTTGGACATTTAATGGTGAAGAAATTGATACAACAAAATTGGAAAATGTACGGATTGTCAATGAATCAGATATGCACATGTATTGTAGCGTTATACATATTACGAAAGTAAAAAAATCTCAAGAGGGTACTTATCAAGTGACTGCAACAAATCGCGAAGGTGAGGCTATACTACCCCTTATACTTAAGGTGCGTACCAATAATAAAGAACCACCTCAAATATTGGAACCATTACGAAATGTGACAATACGTGAAGGTGAGAGTGCCGTTCTTTCTACCCAAATTGTAGGAAACCCTCCACCAACGATCACTTGGTTTAAAGATGGTAAACCAATTAAAGAAAACATTATTAGTGATAAGGATGATGTACATTCATTAACACTAATTTCACCGAAATGCCACGAGAAAGGTGAATATGTTGTGAAAGCTGTAAATCCCTTGGGTAGCGTAGAAACTAAAGCTAATCTCACTATAGAAGGTATTATTATTATTATTATTTTGCTATTCAATGTTCCATGTTAAAATGTAATAATTGAAACAGGTGAATTATTGAGTTTTCTTTTTCTATTCTCCCTGTATTTTAGAAGTTTCTAGCGGTAACGCTGAACCACCTCTATTCATAGAGCGCTTTGAAGAACAAAGTGTACAGCAAAATAGCTTAATACGCTTATTGGCCAAAGTTTCGGGTAATCCGGTGCCAGAAGTGCAGTGGCTTTTTAACAACAATCCCTTACATCCTAATGAACGTGTTCAACAAATATACGATGGTGAAAATATTGAACTTATTATTAAAGGTGCCAATCCGAATACCGATTCGGGAGATTATAAATGCATTGCTAGCAACTCTTTGGGAAAAACATCCCACGGAGCTCGAGTTATTGTAGAAGTCGACGAGATAATATTTACTAAAAAACTAAAGTCGAAGATTGTTATAGAAGAACAACAATTACTAACTCTGGAATGTGAAACATCACATGTGACCTCATCTAAGTGGTTCTTTAACGATAAAGAATTAAGCGGAATGGATCATAGGTTTGTTGTAGAAGATGGAAAGATTCATAAATTAGTTATACGAAACACAAATTTGAAAGACAGGGGTACATATTTATGCAAGGTGAAAACGAAAGAAACTAAATCAACGGTAGACGTTTTACCACGTAAACCTGAATTTGTTAAGGTGTTAGAAGATTATGAAGTAACTGAACAAGATGCAGCTATTTTAGAGGTAGAAGTTTCTACAGATTTTTCAGAAATTCAATGGTTTAAAGATGGTAAACAGCTAACCACAAAAGACAATGAACGCATTGACTTTATAAAAGACGACAAAGTTCATCGTTTAGTTCTTCGTAATGTAACAATACGTGACGAAGGCGAATATAGTTGCCGTCTTGAAGATCAACAATGCAAAGCTGAATTAACCGTGATCGAATTACCGCCAGAAATTGTTAAACCCTTGAAACAAAAGACAGTTACCGAAGGGGAGGATGTTATCTTCGAGACTGAGTTAAGTAAGGGTGATGCTCTAGTTAAATGGTACAGAAATAATAAAGAAATTGAACTCGATGAGCGAATTCAAGTCTATATAGATGGCAAATATCAAAGATTAATCATTAAAAAGACGAAACAGATTGATGCTGCCGAATATTCCATTCGTGTGGGTGAACAAAATTCCACTGCTAAATTAATAGTTGAAGAACCACTAGTAGACTTTACTTTGCGTCTACCAGATGTTACGATTGCCACTAAAAATACCGATGTTGAGTTTATTGTACAATTATCTAAACCCGATGTGGATGTGGTTTGGAATAAAAGGGGCAAACCTATAAAGCCAAACAAAAAATATGAAATTTTTGTAGAAGGCACTGTACGTCGTCTAATAGTACATAATACTGATGATGATGATATTGGTGAAATTAGTTGTAGTGCTGCCAATGTTACCACAACTAGTAAACTTTGTGTTGAAGAAGTTAAAATTGCTCCCGTCATTATATCAAATAAATATCAAAAAATTAAGATCAAAGAAGGTGATGATGTTACACTAACTGTGAAATATTCGGGTGTACCACAACCTGATGCGGAATGGACAACAAGCAAAACGGTTATTGTAAAATCGAAACGTTTAATACAAAGCATTGATGAACAGTCTGCTTCTTTAATAATAAAAAAGGTGGTTTACGAAGATGCTGGTGATTATACAGTAAAATTAGTTAATCCTATAGGAGAAGCAGAAGCTAGTTTGAATCTAATAATTATGCGTACGTATGCTAGATTGTTTTATTTATATGAAAAGTTTAATGAGTTTGTTTAGGTAAACCAAATGCTCCGAGCACACCTCAACCTTTAGATGTTATGCATGATTCCATAACATTATACTGGAAACCACCTGAAGACGATGGTCAAGCAGATATAATGGAGTATATTTTGGAATACAGAGATATTAAGAGCGAAAAGTACGTCTTGTAAAATTTCTATTTCCATATATTGTTCAGAAATTTACATGCTATTTATAATTTAGATGGACAGAAGTTCGTAAGATAAAGGACACTACGTACACATTGAGTAAATTACAAATTGATACTGAGTACATATTTCGTTCTATTGCTGTAAATGAAGTCGGTCCTTCGCCACCATCTCCCACCTCACCATCTATTCGCCTGAAACCACAAGTACAAAAAGAAAAACCGTCCGTGCAAGAGCCCTTGCAAGATGTCATCACTGAACCGGAAAAAGAAGTAACATTGTGTTGTATATTTGGTGGGGTGCCTGAACCCAAAATTACATGGAAGAAAAATGGCCAAATTATCGAATCATCTAAAAGAATGCGTTATGAAAATCGTATGGCCAAATATGTTATTGAAAAGACAACCATTGAGACTGAAGCTGAGTACACTTGCGTAGGGGAAAATGAAATGGGTTGCGTAGAGACGTCATGTACAGTGAAAATGCAACAAAAACCACACATAGATATAGAAGAAAAATATGTTATGCAAAAATTGCGTGCAGATATGAATATAACCATTCCAGCTTTAATTAAAGGTTATCCCAAGCCGTCGGTAAAATGGTTTAGAGAAGAAACCATACTTAACACTACTAAGCGTCAAACTATTGAAACAACTGAAACGACTACCACGATAAGTATAGAAAAATTGACCCGTCAAGATTCTGGCCATTATAGAATTATAGCTGAAAACGATTATGGTTCACATAGTGCTGAGTTCACGTTAATGATTGTGAATAAACCTGAACGTCCACAAGCATTAAAGGTTAAAGAAATTAAAAAAGATAACGTTACACTGGAATGGTTACCTCCAAAAGATGATGGCGGCATAGAGATAAATAAATACATGTTAGAAAAATACGATTTGCAAAAGCGGGTCTGGATGAAAGTGGTCGACTTTGATAAAATCACACTATCGTATACGATAGAAAAACTTTCCATGAATTCAGAATACAAGTTTCGCATCATTGCTGTTAATCCGATCGGTGAGTCCGAGCCAACTGAAAGTGAGACTGTTACCATAACTAAAAGAGGCGGTAAATTTAAAAAATTATATTTAACAAAAAGGAAGAGAGATATATTTTTCTATTTTATATTATCAGATAAGCCCTCACCGCCTAGAAAACCAATTGAAATTTCTGGTATGAATGATACCTCATTTACATTATCTTGGGAAATACCTGAAACAGATGGCGGCTCTAAGATATTAGAGTACATTGTTGAAATTAAAGAATTCCACGAGACTGAATACAGATTATTGGGCAGTACAAATGGCAATGTGCCACATATCTATGTAAAAGACGTAGAAAAAAATCATGCTTATACATTTAGAATATATGCCAAAAATGAAATTGGTATTAGTGAAGCTCTTGAGACTGAAGACAAAATTGTTATCAGCCGTAGAATAAGTAAGTATTGCGTGTTTGTGTATCGCTACCACAAATGCCAAATGTTTAATCATTTAATTTGCTTTTTTTACATTGCTTTTCTTTCTAACGCTAATGCTTGCTTTAACGTCTATGCAATTTTTTATACAAATTATTTGAATGAGTGCAGTAAGAGCCGAAGAGAATATTGGTAATTTAATATTTATAATACCTTGCTCTCCATTATATACATTAATGTGTAAAATTTCTAACCTCGACCGATTTTGCCTAATTTCAATATCAACCAGCGTCTGTGACTCTACCACCACATTTGTCAAGGTTGAAATCCATATCTTAATTATTGCGACCAGAAGAATGATTACCATAGAGCGCAACCACCAGACAGACAAACAGACATAGTTATATCAACTCAGTAATCAATGCTGATTTAAAAAAAAAAAAATTGTGGTATATCCGATGCCTTCTAATTGGCGTTGCCAACATTTTCAGAAGCCATGTGTACCCCATGTTGTTGGGCATAAAAATAGATAATAAAAAGGAGACCGCTTTTGTCGAGGACTCTATTTTGGAATTGCAAACTTTTGAATATTACGAAATTTGTACTAAGGATAGATGACATTCAATGCGATAATTTTAGTATTTAGTATCTCCTCATATAACCCTTTAGCACTCCATTTTTAAGTTTACTTAAAAGGCAGAAAAAATTATAAATAGTTTGCTTAAGAGCGACTATATCTAAATTAAATCCGATTAATAGGATTTATTTTAATGTTATTAAATTTGTTTAATAGCTCCACCGTCACCACCACAAAATTTAAGAACTCCAGATATTACTAGCCGTAGTGTTACTCTAGACTGGGAGATACCATTACATAATGGCGGCTCCGAAATTACAGGTAATTATCACAATTTGGACAGTTTTACTAAGACAAATGACAAGAAAACCATTTACATTTAGGTTATTGCATTGAGAAACGTTCCGCTACCTCAACGACTTGGACCAGAGTAATAACTTTGGATGCCCACTGTCTACAATATACGGTAGATAATTTAAAGGATAAATCAGAGTATTGGTTTAGAGTGTCTGCTGAAAATGAAGCGGGTTTAGGTGCCCCAGCTGTTACAGACACCGTATCACTTAAAACTCATGCCAGTAAGTTTAATGTTGTTACTATTGTTGTTGCTACAATATACTACAACTGCTTTTGATAAAAAAAAAATAAATAAAAATTTTTAGCGGTACCCTCACCACCGACCGCACCTTTAGAAAGAAGAATTCTAGCTGCGAACGTGCACATTTTTGAATGGGGTATACCGGAGTCAGATGGTGGTGCGCCATTGCTCGGGTATCATATTGCCATACGAGATATGAAAAAGACAATGTGGATTGAGGTGGGCCGTGTACCCGCTGGGGTTTTGAAATTTCAAATTAGAGACTTGCAAGAGAATCATGAATATATGATCCGTATATTCGCTAAAAATGAAATCGGCCTTAGTGAGCCTTTAGAATCAGATGAGCCGTACAAGGTCATCACTACAGGTATCAAAACAAACGATTATTCTATTAAACAGCAAATAATGCATCTTTTGATTAAATCAATTTAGGTCATTTAAGCCTACCAGATGAGCCGCGTACTGAGATGAGTACAATGAATACGTCTTCTTGGTTGCGTGAACATAATATGATTGCGGATATTCACTCGTACATACGCGGTAAATTACTGCGGCGTGATGAGTACTTCTTCCGTTTATGGGCAACATTACCACCAAAGAAAAATGGTAAACGAGGCTCTAAATAATAGTAAGAAGGGTCCACTGCAATCTAACAACAATGTGAAAAAAACGATAGGAAACGATTAATCTACTAACATGATTTTCTTTCTTTTTAATCTTACAAAACAAAATGTATATCTATCTGAACCCTCTTCATTTTTATTTTTAAAAATTACATTTACATACAGCATTACATATGTATTTTCATTTCATTTTGACAAATGCTAACTTTTTTAAAGCATTTGTCATCAATTTACCCGATAAAACAAAGCAACAACAAATCGAATTTATGCGAGCGAAGAAAAACGAATTGTTGTTGTCTGATTTTAACAGTTTTTTTTTTTTTTACATTTTTCATACAAATGTTTAAATATAAAATAATATGAAAATACATATCCGAACACGCCTACACGCCTACATTTGATACATATAAACTGTGATAAATTTTTGTTAAAAAAAAAAGATCACGTGAATTACTTAAAAGTTTATAGAATTGAGACTAGAGTGAGCGAATCAAATTTATGCATTTCTATGAGCAGAGTAGAAAAGAAAAACTTTTAGTATAAATAAAAACTTATTGGTTTTATACATTAGATTGGTGCGAATTGTATGTATAAACCTAATAAGATATTTCACAATTGAAACTGTCAATAAGAATGCATATTTTTGGCCAGTAACTGTGTAATAATTTTTTTAAACAAACATCCCGATTTGTTAAAATATTAATAAACTATAATAAAACAAGTTACAATGTATATACATATATATAGATATTAATTTTCAAAAAATGGTCGGTAAGTATTTAACGAAGACTAATTGTAGCCGATTTCCTAGCCACCTTATATAATCACAATGACAACCATGAATATTTATGAAATATAAAAATAAAATTTACTATACATAGGATAAAGTTTAATTTACCTTTTTTTCACTGATTCATATACGAAACACTTTGAATAGTTTCTTGTAGAGATATTTTTATTTTAAAGCCTTTCTTAATCGGCACATTTTTTTTTCGGAAAAATTTTGCAATTTCTTCATAACTTCTTAACACATATCACAATTTAACATATATTTCATAAGCCCGATCAAATAATGAACATATTTTTTAAAACATTAATTTTTATACCGTTAACTATTTTTTAAAACCATTCTTTTTACCAATTTATAAATTTGTTCAGTTGCGACTGATTTCATGAACTTTGTTTTTAACACGGGGATGCTATAACTAAAAAGAGCGCAATTTAAAGTAAAAGACAGTTCCAGAGTTGCAATATTTACATTTACTAAAAATTGGAAAAAAATTATAAAAATAAGCGTAACAAAAGGATTAAAAATTATAATTTATATACACAATGTATTATCTTGCAATGCTTTATAAATTAATAATTATAAATATGTTTCCCCGTAACTTCACTTGATTGTTTAGTCCATTGTAATTCGTTCGTTTCGATTAATACAATCTCTAATTTATTGTTCTGCTTTATTTAGATAATTTCGTTCTTATATATAGTCATCCAAACATAAGTATGTTACAATTTTATTGAAAAAGTGTTATAAAAAATAATAATACATTTTTAAAATTTGATAAAAGTATTATAAAATGTATTCTAATTATATTACACAAAATACGATATAAAAACTTGCAACAATTGTAAAAAAAAAATTGAAAAATTTTCCTTTACCTGGTAAAGGCAAAACGCGCCATTTTGGATTTTTCATATATATGGTATATATTTTATATGCTTTGTGTATACTACCTCATGTGTATAATAGGATAAAGCAAATGGAGGAAAGCGAAAACCACTTAGAACTCGTAATAAAGTAAAAGATTTGTTAAATGAACATTTTTAAATCATGTATTTATGTTATTGAGGGTTTTTGTTCGGCGTTACTAGTGTATATTATTAAGCTATATGATAAAAAAAACATTTTATTAGATCTAACACAAAGTACATATATAAATAAATAAAAAAAAATTTGCAATGGATTATTAAAAAAAAAAAGCCTAAACACATATATTATATATCATAATATATACAATTGAGTGTTTACAAATATTTTTACTTATATTTTTTTATGTATCGCTTGCTTAGAGTGGGTGTATAATTAAATTCAGTCGCGTTATAAATATATACTCTCCCTTTCATAATAATTTTTCCTGCTCCTTTAAATAAAAGCTTATACATGCATATGCGTAGAAAAATAAATGTGAAAAAAATTATGAAATAAAAACTTGGCAATGTGCAAATATTTTGCCTCACATGGCGAATATTATTAATAAGTATAAAAGTAAATTCAAGTAAATTCAATTTAACAATTTTTTTTTTGTTAAACGTATAAATTAGGAAGAAAGAATAAAAATATCCAACGTCAGACATGTACGTCAACAAAGGTGGTGAGCACGCACATACAAACTCAAATTAGATGATCTTTCGCTCTTACTTGTGTACCTTATCATATATTTATTTTTTGGTGTGAATTCATAAAATATGAAAAGTGTCTAAAGAAATTTAAAAAAAAGAAGAAACACAAAAATAAGAGAAAAACATTTTTAAAGCAATTTTGCAGCTGTTTTTACTTTAGAGTGAAAAATTTTTAAAGTTGCGTCATCATAACGGGGGCGCTAATATTGGGCATTATCCTTTATATTAGTTTAATAGTAGTTTTGCCAAAAGAACAACTAAAATGTCAGTCCAACAGTTTTGTTTGCGTTGGAACAATCATCAACCGAATTTTATATCGGTGTGTTCCTCATTACTCCACAATGGCACATTAGTTGATGTTACTTTAGCGGCTGAAGGTAATCAATTGCAGGCGCACAAAATTGTTTTGTCAGCATGCAGTTCATATTTTCAGGTAAGATATAGTTGGAAAAATTTCAAATTTAGGTGAAACACATCTATACGATAACAGAACAAAAATCACACGGCCACAGTTAATTACCATGCTTTTGTTTATAGCGAAAACAACTTAGTTTTTACTCAACTAATATATAAAATATTAATTTTTAGAGTCTCTTCACAATGAATCCCTGTCAGCATCCTATTGTCATATTAAAGGATGTTCAGTATGATCATTTAAGGACAATGGTTGATTTTATGTACTATGGTGAAGTGAATGTGTCGCAAGATCAATTGCCACACATCCTTAAGACGGCGGAAATGTTAAAAATCAAAGGACTCGCTGAAATGCCCACGGATCCAGCTAATCTCATAAGATCTGACAGTAAATCCGCGAACGATACCACCGAATTAGTTGGCACAGCAGCGAGTACTAGTGCTCCAAGTAATAGTGGAGGTGCTGGTGGTGGTAATACCAATAGCAATGGCGGTGGTCTTGTAAATAGTGGCAGTGCCGGTTTAAGCGGTACTTTATGGTCCAACTCCGAGTCACAATTTCATGCGCAACAGCAGCCGCAACAACATCAAAGTCAACAATCAGCTCAGCACCAAACACAGCCGCAACAACATCACCAACAATTACAACAGCAACAACAACACCATAATCAACAGCAACAACATCAACAACAACAACTGCATACACAACTACAAAATAGTCAAACGCAAATATCACAACAGCACCAACAACAGCAACAGCAGCAACAACAACAACATCATCATCATCATCAGCAAATCAGGCGTACACCATCACCACTGGGAGCCGGTGCATCTCCAGCTGCCCGACGAAAACGTATACGTAAATCTTCAAATAACGGTAAAAATCATTTCACAATTATTAAACGAACAAATTCCTATAAATAAATGGTATTTAGGTTCTGGTGAACGAAACAATTCAGACGATCAACATAATAGCGGTTTGGAAACTGGTCCGGGTGGTGGTTTAACTTTATCACAAATGAGCCAAATGTCTTTTGGTGGTGGAGCTAGTACGAGTGGTCTTAGTGGTTTGGCCACACACTCACTGCATACCGCCAAATTGTTGAAGGAGGCGGCCAACAATGATATGGAAACTCATCCACAAGATTCTGACAGTTTGGACGATACTCATGGCCACGTACATATTCAAATTGTAAATCAATCTATATACATACATATATATATATATAAAATATTAAAAATTTTAATTATTTATAATTGTTTGCTATTGGTTACACTGACAGAAGCCAGAAGTTGATATTACGGGCATACAACAATCGATACCATTGGATATATCAGGCGCTACCACACCATCTGAACATGATGCACCCAACACACAATCAGCTCATTCAGGTAAGTTTTCTATTATAATATCTTACATACCTTACACCACTGGTGCGTGCCTTAAAAGCTGAACAAAGACGATACGTAAAAGTTGGTTTGAATAAAATCAAAAACCAATATTTGACTTGGACCGACTTTTGAAAACTTTTCTTATAAACGCAGAGCATGACATGTAGTCAGCTGACCCTTCTGTTAACAAACAATATTTCCAACTAAGTGGTGTAGGGTGTAATAAATGGTCGTTCTTAACCGACTAAAACATTTTTATTGCTTTTACATAAAACATTAACCTTCTAGCACATGTACATACATATAGTTGAACAAAATGATGTTGATCTTATGTATATAAGATGGGGGCTATATTAAGTTCGCTATTCCCTCTGCAACACCCCAAAAACGCATATATATTCCTAATCACCGCCAAAAACTGAGTCCATTTAGACATATATGTCCTGTGTCCGTGTCTCCGTCTGTTGTTGGCATGCTCACGGGCGTAAATTTTGAGACATTCAGCTGAAATTTTTGTACAGACATTTTTATTTCTGCACACAGATCGCTATTTAAAATGAGAAAGAAAAAGTCAAAAACCACGCCCACAATTGATCAACGTCAATTTTTTTGGCCCCAAAATTGACCTAATAAGTTGAAATTTAATACAAATTTTTAAATCACCCCATCCATCAATATACCAAAAATAGGTGTGATCGAATAACGCACACGTCCACAATTAACAAAAATTGACCTATGACCTATTTATAGTTATCAATTCTATCGATGTGCCAAAAGTGGGCGTGGTCGGTTAACACCCACGCCTACAATTAACAAAAAACCGTAAAAGTCGACTTGAAAGTTTATACATAATACACACACTATTAAAGGGAGTAATCATATACTTAGCAGATCCACCGTTTCCTTGTAGAGGGTATTTAAGATTTGGCCTAAAGCAAATTTAGTTTTATTTTGTAACAGATTTTAACAATTGTGGTAGAAATTTGAATCGATTAAATATTTTATTATCGAATTGATTAGTTTGAAGGTCACGCCCAAACAAGAAAAAAAGATAAAACCTAACATGTAACCTTTTATTATCAGTATCAACTTAAATTTGCTTTTCATAAAAGTTTCAACAAAACACTTCCACACCTGGATTTTTTTTTTTTTTTTTTTTTTTTTGTGAACATACTTTTGTAGTTTTGTAATAATAAATAAACAAAGCAGCACGTGAACTTACATTGTTGAATAATACGCAAAACTTTCAATTCACTTGCAGACCCTGAGTGTTTGGGGAAAAAAAGGAAATACAATAAAAATACGGAACAAGATAGGGCTCTCATCATCGAAGCAGCCACTCAGGGTAATAATTGGACAGCGTTGGCCTCCTCTCTAGGGATAGCTTATGCAACAGCTTATCGTTGGATTAGGGAGGGTCGTAACACTTTTGTTAAACGCGGCGGTACAAAGCCAAAACTTCTCTCTGACATTGAACTGAATCAATTGATTATATGGTTAGAGGAGACGCCCACAATTTCGATTAGATTATTGGGGGAAAAATTGAAGGCTAAGTTTGACAAAGACGTCTCCAAGGGTACAATTTTTAATAATTTGTGTGGCAAAGTGTACACATTAAATAAATATCGACCACCGGCCGATATATTAAATGCTTCAGATATTAAACAGGAACGTTCCATTTACGCAACAGACTTGTGCAATCATATATATCAAGGCAAACAAGTTATCTGGATAGGTTTCACAAATTTCAATATATTTTGTCGTCGTTTACGGGCTTGCTTTACCGTAGCCAATCCTAATGTTCATGTTATTGCCGTCATGAATTCATCGTTTATCGATTGGAACAAATTCCGTCGGATATGTGATGCCAAACATGTCAAAGAATGGATAGAAACTGTATTATTAAAATGGGAAGAAATGGGTAATCGGTTATGGGAATTGGTTATAGTTTGTGATGAGAATGTTCCATGGTTTGATGTATTAGAAGAATGTCTAACCAGTAATGAAGTAACTTTAATGAAATTGCATAAATATTCGCCAATGTTGAATCCTTTGGAACAGTTGTGGCATCAAACCAAAACTTATTTAAGCGACCATATAAAGTGGGATGTGTCTTTGATTAACGATGAAAAGGAAGCGAAATTTACACATTTAGAAAATACAATAGATGAGGCAATGGTAAATATTACAGCCGATGATTGCTGTAATTTTGTACAACAATGCACCGCATTATATGACAAAGCAATAGCTGCAGAAGATATGCTTTTAAATTATTGAAAACAAATCTTATCTAATTAGTATTTTTAATCGTAATTTCAATGAGCATGTTGTGTTTCTGTCCATCCGTCCGTCTGTTTGTTTATCCGTCTGCTGTAGTATGAACAATCCCTAGGAGGAGTGCCACCTAAGCTTCGTTAACTAGATGCCAAGCAACCTGCTTCTTAACAAAATCTGGTGGAACTGGCGCCTTGATATCAAATTCTACAATTTATTGAATTACATTGTTTTGATGTATATACTATATACACCCACATATATATATATATAAAAATATTTAATCACTTTTTCAAATAAAACTGTGAGGTGGATGATAATTCTCTTAATAAAAAAGTGGTTTTTAATTAACTGATAATTGCTCGGTTCCAGGAAATCTCGACTTTTAAAAATACTGCATAAAAATCCATGCTAATCTACTTTATAAACAAATAGATAATAGTACTCAATAATAAAAATTGAGGGAAGTAACCCCTCCAGTCCAATTACGTTCAAATGTGAAACAAACACAACTTTCGCTTTCGCTTAGATTGTAAAGATTTGGTAGATTTTCACAATCAACTGATTTAAGACGTGAAGAGTTAGTTTAAAAGATTGATTCGTTTCAAATGGCGCCTTTAGTTTGTTCTTTAATTGAAACATGAAAAATAAATTATAATGTATCGATTGAATATACGTTAATTTGGACAGACATTTTTAGATTTATTGATTGTCTTAGTAAGAAAGTGAATCTTTCTTTTGTAACAATAATAATGTATAGCGTTTTACAAGACGGTCGAACCAACCTCGACTTTCATGGTCGTTGGGGTACCAATTCAACGTCTCACATGAGTTCAAAATCCATTTGAAAAAATTCTTTTACCTATAGTGGAAAGACAAAGCCTTAGCCCACTCAGCTAATGAAAGGACTTTTTAGACGTTTAGGTGTTAAAAATATTTTTATACTCTCCATTTTAGTGATGAAGGTGTACTAAGTTTATTCTTTCAACATCCAGAAGGAGGCGTTGGGGACCCTATAAAGTATATACATTTTTTGGATAGCATTAAAAACTGAGTCGATTTAGACATATATGTCCGTGTTTCCGTAAATTCGTCTGTTGTTGGCATTCTCACGGGCTTAACTTTTGAGATATTGAGGTGACATTTTGTACAGATACTCTTAGTTTTTGCACGCAGATCGCTATTAAAAATCGAGCCACGCCCACAATCGACAAAAATCTATTTATCGGCCACTAAAAATGCCCTATGAACTTGAAATTTGGTATGTACATTTATTAATACTTTGTTCATCGATGTGTAGAAAATGGGCGTGGTCAGTTAACGGACACGCTCACAATTTAACAAAAATCAGCCTTAACATGAATGTACAATATTGTCATATAATGTTCAATATGTTATGGATAATATCATGCTACAAAAAGTGAAAAATCCTTTCTCTCAATTCATCATCATTATCATTTGTTTTTCTATGCCGTTTATGTCTACAATCTGGTATTTTCAGACATTGATTTTTCATCATTCCAAATAAAAGCCTACAGCTTTCCATATAAGCATCATAACGCTTCGCTTTGCAATATCATCCGTTTATCTAGTTAATCCCACCATTTTATAGCTTATAAATATCTCGCCTATTTGACATAATGAAATGAATTTTATGAAATATATTAATAAGTGAAATATTCGTTAATTTTTTTAAAGAAAAGAACATATTTTTAGGCAAGAAACTGTTGCTCTGAATTATTCTCATCATCACGCACGAATTTATTGTTTCATTGCTTTTGAATCTTGTTATTTTGTCATGAGTGACTGTGTTATATGTTTATTCGTGTAAATGTGATTTTTTTTAAACTAAGAAATCGTTTAATAAATGATGAAAAAAACGCGAATATTAAAATTCAACGGCAAAAAAATAATGTATGTGCGCGTTAAATAACAAAAAAGAAAAAAAAAAAACTTGGGAACAGGAGAGAGCTATAGAGCACAGAATCTTGAGGACGAGTAAAACGAGTTGAATTTTAGCTCCTTAATAAATATTTTTTTTTATATTGATATTTAGTTACACCTTAACAATATGTTTTGTTTATAACAACAGTAAAAACACCCAATACTATTACTCTCTCTCTGTCTTCCTCTCTCTAACACAGTTAGTTATATGTGAATGCATTTATTGATACTTTACGTAACTTCTCAAGTAGATCAAAGAAAGTAAATATAATAATAATAGTGGAAGCAATGACCAGATGTGTGTGGATAAGAATTGTTACAGTTGTAGGCAGAGACGACTATACTGTTACAATACTGATTATAAATGAAAAAAAATATATATATATATAATTATGCAGATGGCTTTACACTCTCCTATGATGATGACAAAACTCTCATCAAATCTCTCTCTCTCTCTCTATCTCTCTCCCCTTCCCAGGTTTGCAATGGACAGTCGTTGAATCGAATTATTCGCGCTTTTCTCTGGCATCTTGTCCCACTAATTTAATTGGTAATGCGGCCGGCACCACGACAAATAATAATAATAATAATAACAACAGCAACAACAACAATCAAAATTCAAATCCGAATAATGGCAATGCTGTTAACGAACAGCAGTCGCAGCAGCAACAATTACAACAACAACAACAGCAACAGCGTCAACAACATGATTCGGTAAACAATCCACAGCAACAACAACAACAGCAGCAACATTTACAACAACAATTACAATATCAACAACAACAAAATTCTTCCTATTCACCACAAATAATAACGGTTAGCGGTTATTCGAATGCAGCAGCTGCTGCTGCTGCTGTGGCTGCTGCACAAAATCTTTCATCGCCGTCACCGAATGATGCCATGGTACAATCGGTATATAGTCAGGGTCCAACACCATCACCCTCACCAATTGGCAACACCTCAGGCAGCAGTTCAAATAATATGTCCACCACAAATGCCGCCAACAGTACTAATAACGGTAATAATGTAAAACGTAAACGTTCAGTAAATCCGCAAGGTGATGAAAACTTCATAAGAGCTTTGGAAGCGGTACGTTCAGGTGGCATTGGTTTTTGTAAAGCGGCACGCCTATATGGTGTTAACAATCGTACATTGTGGCTGGAATATAAGAAGCGGGGCTATCCGGTTTCAAGGCCTAGCATAAAATCACGCGTTGTTAAACAAGAACCGAATCTGTCGCCATCACCGACACCGCCCACCAATACTGCCGACGATACAAACGAAAATTATGAACATATGGCGGCTGCGGTGGCTGCAGCCCAAACAGCTGCTTTAAATATGCAAATACCACCAACATCCGATACACCAACATCGTCACTGATGTGTACACCACATCATGGCAGCAGTGCAGCAGCTAGTGGTGCCGGTAGTCATCCCACCATGGGTGTAATGAGTTTCCTCGACACTCGTCCCATGGATTTTCACGCTAGTCTACACTCCATGTCCCGTCAACGGTATATTGATGCGACTGGGGCCAATGGCGGTACAAATGCTACGGGTACAATAAATGTTAATCCGGCTGCAGCTGTCAATTTGCCGGGCATCAATTTCAATTCAATATAGAATTCAATAATATCATCAGTCCAAGCGACAACAACGGCGTTACCTACAGCAACAGTGCAACATTTGGAACAACAACAACAACAACAGCAGCAGCCACCATCACAAACGAATCCAGCCACCAATTTAGTACATGCTACAACTATAACAGCGGCAGAACCAACACTACATCAAGCCAGCCAACATCATCATGGATTAGAGCGATCACATCATACGGCTGCTACTGCTGCTGCTGCTGCAGCACCTACCGCCATTTATGTGCATAATTATGGCGGCGGCACCACACCTATAGTTGTACACTCCGCCGATAATCCTTATATAACGAAATCATAAAGCCACCGTTTTAATTGTAGATATTTAGACAACAAAGTGTCATTAACGTTTTTAATCTAACTTTTCTCCCCCTTCCGCTATCGCACTCCGTTTCTATATAGTGTTCGGTAATACAGGGATAGATTTTTTTCTTTTTTTAAGTGGAAATGGTCAAAAGAATTCTTTATTTTTCTTCTGCTTAGTTTTCATATTGAAGCACAACTATGAACCTTCGTCTCACTGGAGCTTTCAGCCAGAAAGCTCAATAAAATTGCAATGAATGTGAGGTACATTTAATTTCCTACACATATACCCTCAAAAAAAAGTGAATCATAAATATGATTAAGCAGCTGTACGTCCGTTAAAAAGAAAATCTATAATAATTTTTGGTATATATAATACCAAGGCATCCATTCAGTTTCAGCTTTTAGAGAAAATTAACCAGATGAAAAATAAAAGAATGTTCAAGATTACCCTTCGAAAAGCGATTTCTTTTGCTTTTAAGCATTTTAAAATGAAATCTTGGCTGGTCTAACATGATTTTCATTATAAATCTACTTTGATATATATTGGTATGGAATTTTTAATCTTTATAATCTTTTAAACTTGTTTATTTTCTACAACATTGATTGTGTTGGTATTGATTTGATTAGTGGGATTGAATTTCAATTACAATAATTTTACAAGAGTTACTTGGTTTTATATTTCTTTTAATTAAGTCAATTCTATTTTAGTCACACATACACTTATACATATTTTTGTATTGATATTATTTTTGTATGAAACGATGAAGAGAGAGCAACAGCATCATTGTTTAACATTTATCAATTTATGGCCATTTCTAACATATACATACTTACATTTGAAAACTAATTATATTGTATAGCTTTTCATTTTGATTTTTCTCTAAATGTGTCCGAAATATATATCTAGATATATATATAAATTATAATTACTTATTTTGTATGTATTTTCTTATATTTTTTAACTATGATTATGATTTACACGAATAAATATTTCTGCCTTCATTTAAATTAGAGATTGAAATATATATATATATATATATTTTTTTCCCCAAAATATATGAAATATATCATAGATAACAAACACAACATTTACAAAAAAAAATTTATTCAAATTATGTTTTTGTATCCATTTTCATGAGATGAAGAAAGCTGTAGAGGCACACAAAGTGTCTATATTGGGAGTCAGCATCGAATTATTTAGATAATCTGTGTCCGTCAAAGCTAAAAAATTTTTAAAAAATGACATTTGAAAACTTATCCATTTACCACAAGTATAGGGTGAATGGATGAGGGGATGTTTAAGATTTGGCTTCAGCCAAATAAAGCTGTATAGATACTTGTTATACGCTGCACCACTGGTGGCAAAGGGCTATGTCGCACCCACCTTCCATTGCACCTGTCTTATTCGGAATTAATTTTGCCATGTCCGTCTGTCCGCTATCTATCCCTCCCCATATAAGGCTTTATTATAAATGAAGTGTTCATATTATTTTTGACAATATTTGATGAAGAAACGTTTTTTGGTTTAATAAACCAAATTTCCATCCAATCGCACTATTTTTAGAATCTCTTTTCCTAGAACGTTTTTTTTCAGGAATATGTGTCAATATGATTAAATAATATAATTTAAGTAATTATAGTATAATTTGTGGAACTAAGTGCTGTAGGTTGTAGTGACAAAAAAAAATATTGGTTTCAATTGATTCAATCATATTTTTATACTCACCCTAATATGTATATGAAACCGAAGCCCGTGGCGTTCTCTTTTGCAACAGGCCAAAAACCTACGTATAGGGGATTATTGTCAAAACGTTTGCAACGCCTCAATACAGGAGACCTTTCAATGTATATATCCTTTGAATTAGTACCAAATACTCTTTCCAATGTGTATGTGTTCTGCGGAGATATCAATTCTAAACTTGGTAAAAGTCTAGAATTGAGTTGGTAGAGTTCATATGCTGGTTAGAGGGAGAGAAAGAGTATTGAAATTGAGCAAAATCAAGTCAAACGATGCACTTACAATGTCACAAACCCTGACAACGGAGCGATTTTTTAAATAAATTTTCCGTATTAAGTAATACAGTACACAAAATATATTCGGGAAGTTTTCGTACATCAATGGTGGGTATTTAAGATATATTGGCCTCAGCAATATATAGTGGCAAAGGGTATATTAAGTTTATTTAAGTATTCTGACCTTTTATTATGCCGGTGGGGGGTTTAAAATCATTTTCTAAATTGATTTACTAATGGCCGTCTGTCTGCTGTGAGCCGGTGTAAATTTGTGCAGAAGGTTTCGGACATAGTCGTCAAGATGTATCGTTGAAATTTGGTGCAAGGGCGCATCTTTACCATTTTTAGGGCCCATTTTTAAAATAGGAATTGTTAAAGAATAGTTAAATGAGTTAATTTTTGTGAAGGATATACAGATTTTTATTGATTGTGGACGTGTCTGTCGATGGATGCCAACCTTTAAGTTCATAGGTAAATTTTTATAACAAATATAAATGTTTTTGTCGATTGTGGGTGTGGCTCTTGACTGATTTTGCCTGTGAGAATGCCAACAACAGACAGACCCAAGGACACACGGACAAACACGTCTAAAGCGACTCAGTTTTCGATGCTGATAGAAAATATATATATTTGACGCCCCCTTCTGGGTATTGCAAACGAAAGAACAAACTTAGTTTACCCTCATCACTAAGGTGGAGGGTATAAAAAGACTAATTTTTAATAAAAACTTGTAAGGAGAGGTTTTAAAAATTTCACAATTTATCTTAAAAAGTGTCCGGTTGACCACATACATTGATCATTTATTTTCATATTTATTTACTTAAAGAATATTTTGAGATCGATTGATCGGTTTTTACACAACCTTACAGACCCAATTCACATCCTGCTGATATGTTGTAGAGGTTCTTCTTTTTTTATTTTATTATGAAATGGTTATAAAATCAAGTTATTATAGTAATTATATATGCTGATAAAATAAACGTTGGGATTGTCCGGTCCATATCATATATGTATCTCGTAATAATCTTTGTATTATGAAGCGAATGAGAACAACTTCGAGGACATTTATATAAAATTTTTCTTTTATAAAATCTGTCCAGTGAACTTAGTATATAGGAAACAACGCACACAGTAACAAGAATAAATATCTATTACTATATACATATAAAACATAATACAGAGAAAAACTTTTTTTATATTCAGATGAAAAAAAAAAATTATGGCAAAAAAAAAAAAGTAATAAAATTAATAAAAATCCAATGGAAACACCAAAATTTTATATATATATGTAAAAGTGTTATAAAAAAAAAAAAAAAACAAGAAAACTTGTTTAGAAATACAAGCTAACAAATAATACAATTTAAATGTTTAAAAATAAAAAAAAAAAAAATCAATCAAATATTTAATACCTCCAACTCCACCTTAACACCATTTTCAAAACTACAAAAGTTTTTTTTTGTAAATTGTGGGCGTGTCTGTTATCCCATCACTTCGATGTATGGGATAATTAAATTAATTCATGCCAAATTTCAAGTTCATAAGTCATCTTTTGTGCCAGATATAAAGTTTTAAGAATGCTGTAATTCAGTTTAATTAGAACTAAATAAAGTTCATTCATGTTCTAATATGGGTTTTGCAATGAAATATTTAAAAGAAAATTTAATTATCGACTCTATTGATCATTAATTATTATTAGGGAAGTGATAAATGTATGCTTTCTTTATAATTCTTATAAATTTTTTATATATTGAATGTTGAGAGCCTAACGTTTTCTAAATTTTTCTTAAGAAAATTGATATATTTGAAAAAAAAAATAAGAGCATTTTCAATCGATCAGTAATCATTAAAGCTATATATTGATTTCAAGTGGGCTATGAATCTAATTATTTCATTTTATATACAAAAAAGCTTTGCAATAATAATTGGACCGACGGACAATTGGAGACAAATCAAGTTAAACATTATTGCTAAACAAAAATTACCGTCTTTTTTCGAAAATAAGCCCTAGATAAAAAGACATGAGGGATTTGGACCAATGATTCAACAGGAAATAAATTTGTTAAAAAATCAATATATAATTCAGAATTTATTTTATGACGATGTCCCAGAAGAAGATGAAATAATTGTAATTGAATAAATTTTAAATTCGGTATGCTGTGTAAAATTTATATTAAATTAAAGAATATAAAAATATATTTATTTTGGTCTACCCCCGAAATTAAGCCTTAGCGCGTATTTGGGAAAGAGACGGTAATATAGTATATATATTTACTATTGCGATAGAGGGGAATGGAGTGTAAATGAATCAACAAAATGCATAACACATCATATCCGATTAATTCATTTCCTTTTGATATATAACACAAAACATATTCATAACGAATAATATGTAAGATAATTTGCAATAATCATAAAGTTTGGTACTTGTGTGTCCTACAGCGTCTATAGTGTCCTATTATACATTGATTTATATATATATATATATGCTCACAAACACACACACATACATATATATATGTTTATAACATATAGAGCAGTAATGCATATATATAATTAAAAGCATACTAATTCATATATATATATATATATGTATAAATACATAAATTAAGACAATACACACACACACACGTTTATACAAGAAAATAAACTTCAACTTTTTACTAAATAGCAGCAGCAACCATACAAAATGTTTCCTATAAATACAAACTATTAACAGTAATACACTGCAAAAAGAAAAAGAAAAACAAAAACAAATGAACAAACGGTAGAACGAAAAAGTATAAGAATCCTAAACTAAAATACACATATTTGTAAAGAAAAAAGCAAAACAAAACAGCGAAAATTATAATGAATGAATCATACAACCAAATAAATAAATTAATTAATTAATAATAATAATAATAAAAACAACAACAACAATTATTAAGTAGTGTTTAATTTTCAATGTGCGATAATTATGAAAAACTGAACAAACAAAAAATATATATATATGAAATGGAAATATATAAAACAACAGATTAAATGTGTTTGAATTGTAACGACCTCACCTTACATTAGACAAACACAAAAATTATATAAATTTCGTTTAAGACACAACTGGAAATGTTATTATCAGTATTGCTGGATATGTAAGCTAAATGCACAACGGTGGGCGTGGCAAAATGTATATATATTGCGCCTGCGCCCTCTAATAGTGTACGTATTACGTAGTACGCTTGAAAGTTAAGTTTTATGATACATACGGATTTTGGAAAATGGATGAGGGTTTGTTATCCAACCACGCCCACTTTTGACACATCGATAGAAGGGCTAACTATAAGTGTTTGTACCAAATTTTAAGTTTATAGCTTAATTTTTGTCGCAGATAAAGAGATTTGAGTTGTTGATTGTGGGCGTGGCTTTTGATCGATTTTGCTCATTTTAAATAGCGATCTGCGTTCAAAAACTAAATGTACAGAATTTCAGCTAAATATCTCAAAATTTACGCCCATAAGAATGCCAAGAACAAACGGACACACGTACATACATGATCGACGCAGTTTTTGTAGGGTCTCTGACGCCTCCTTCTGGGTGTTGTAAACGGAAAAACAAACTTAGTGCACTCTCATCACTAAGGAGGGTGTTTTAGCCGGTTAGGTCGATTCATTAATGCCCTTAGAGCACTTAGGAGCATGTCGGTTCAATTATACTAAACGCACTCTATAGCCTGGATTTTGAATGCTTTTCATTTTTGCTTTCTTTTAGAATGTACAGCAGCTTTCATCAACACGGAGGCAGCTACAGATGATAATAATATGAATGTCTCGTTAAACCAGAAGCAGCAACAGCAACAGTCAATGGCGATGGGTAGCAAACGGAATAGAGTACTTACACGACAACCGCGTGTTAAACGAGATAGTGATAGTTTATCCAGCCATCATGTATCACCTGAACCGTCCACTTGCAGTAAAACATTAGATACAGACTTGCTACCCAGCACTACCAGCAGCAGCAGCATCAGTGGTCAAACACGAACTTTATTTGTTAGCACACAGGGACACCATCGTCAACATCATTTATTAACTGTACCACCACGCATTGAAAGACATTCATCAGAGCCAGCACCCAGTCTATCGCCATCATCACCCCATCTCTTGTCGGTACCACAAAATACACCATTTTTAATTAAACAACATTCAGATCCTTTGCCGCCTAGTCAATATTCAGCCAATCATTTGTCCGGTGTTGTGGGTGTGATGGGTAATACATTAACCAATCCTTTTGCACCCCTACACCGGCAATATTCTCATCCATTGGCTAGTAGTGGTATAGCTGCCGGTTACGTGGCTACAAGTGCACCATTGCAACCGTCACAACATATATCACTGCCAGAGGCAATTTATGCCAGCACATCACCGCCACCAGTTGGCTCTTCGCAGTATATTGTACCAATACAAAATATCAGTCATCAACACAATACTTCATCATCATCTTCAGCGATTAACGTTTATCCAACAATAGAACGTTATTCACCCACCACCACGTCCCCCACTAAGGTTCTGATGTCCGCAGCTATGGGTGAACAGGAGCAGGCCACAATAACTAATGTTGCCTCATGTAACGCAACCACCGTTAATAATAGCACTACTGTCCCAACCACCATCAACAACAACAACAGTAGCAATTTGAACCCAAAGTTTCGTTTTTCTAGATCACTACAAACACATAGTTCGTCAACATCATCATCTACGTCCGGAATTCATACAAGTGCTGGCAGCAGTTCATTTGAACAAATCTCCCATTTAAGAGTCAGAACAGAGGAACTACAGAGATCCGTCTCATCTCCCCAGGTGAATATTTTGTTTAAAAAATCTTTACAATGTTTTATAATTTTTTGTCATTTTTTCTAGACGAGTCGTGAAATGATAACGTTGGAAAATCCCCGTTCTAGTCATTGCCCAGTTATACGGCCCGGACCGGCATTAGGTTGTAATTTTTGTTGGAATACAATCGATGGTCATGGTAGAATTTTGCGCCGTAAAACCAAATATCATTGTCCCGAATGTCAAACGAATCTATGCATTGTGCCATGTTTCCAGGAATATCACGAACGTGTCAATAATGAAACTTCTACAGCCACCACGAAACAATCAACTGCAAGCACAATGCACAATACAAACAATAGTAACAATCAAATGGATAATCGAACGCGACAACATTATACCAAAACAGAAACTATTTAAAAGTAAAAAACAAACGCAATAATGTTTAAATGAAATGAGCAAATATGTGTGTTCAGCAAATAAGAAAGTAAGAATAAATGCATAAGATAAAAGTCCCAACAGGTACTTAATGTTTCTAAATATTTATCACCCCATTTTTTTTCTATTCTTTATTTCCGTTTTTTATTAATGAAATGTATTGAATGTTCACTAAAGAGTAAATGTATCAATTTTAAAATTCGAAAAAATTCTCTCGTACAGTTTCTTATAGCACTGTGGTGAAATTGTTAATAATTTCATAATATTTGTTTTTTATTAATTTATTATTTTAATTACTAAAATATACACACAGATAAAAAAAGAGCAATATATTTTTAAAGTCATATATCAATATATTCTATAATGAAATTACCTGAAAAACGAAAAAGAGACGTTTTATTGTCACTGTAAATGTTTGTATTAAATAATAATAAAAATTTGTAGTATCAACGATATCAAAGGAAGAGCTAAATATTAATATGTGTACCGAAACTTTGTAGCTCAATTTTTGCGATTGTAGCGTCATTCTCAACTCTCTCAATATTTACAACCGTGAGAGAGAGCTAACTAAGAACGGTTACATACTCATATCTTTGATACTGATCAAGAATAGTATATATATTGTAGATTCTCTAGCGCCTCCTTCTAACTGTTGTTGTTAAACGGCATAGCAAATAAAAGGGTATAAAAATAAATTTTAAACAATGTACATGCAAAGCATTCAATAAACGCTAAAGGAATATTTCACAACTTTCTAAAAAAAAAAATTTTACATAAAATTTAAGCTATAACACTAAACTATTACAACAAAGATTTCTATTGATGGCAAACTAGAAACCAACACTAATATTAAATATTATATATAAAACTATTCAAAAATTGATAAAAAAATGTTTTGAACAAAAAAAAAAAAAAAAACCAATGCTTAGAATAGTACTTCAAACAAGCTGTTTTTGTTATTAAAAAAAGAAGAAGAAAAATATGTGTATGTTTGTACAAATTAAAAATTTAATGGCAAAGAAGGTACCTGAGAAAAACAAGAAAGAAATGAATTGTGTAGTTGATATAAGAACAGATTTTTTTTTAATAATACCAGAGCACTTACAGGTCTATTATTGTATCACATATATGTTGTGCAAGAACAACAACAAATTAACTTTTTATATAAATGTATAGAATATGCAAAATATAAACATTTATATACATACATACATCAGTGTAGTATTGCCTCCGATAACAACAAAGACAAATCTTATTAAATAAATAAAAAATACAACCCTCATTAAAGCACAAAAACAATTAATTGTCGCCTTTTTATTACATTACTCAATAAATATTGATTGTAAATGATTGAAATTTACTTTTTCGCTGCTGGCTCCGTTTGTAGAACTTCAACGGGTGGATTGGCATTACGAAAATTGGGAAATTGTTCCCATGGTGCAGATAAATCGAATTTACGAAATTCTTGTGCCAATTCCAACGGTTCACATACTACACGTTTCTTCTCATCATCGTAGCGTAACTGGAAATTATAACAAAATCATAATTAACAAAAAATTGGAATTTCTTTCTTTTTCTTCTTTTTCTTTCTTTTACCTCCACATAACCAGACAAAGGGAAATCACGACGTTGAGGATGACCCTCAAAACCGTAATCTGTTAATATGCGCCTCAAATCAGGATGATTGGCAAAGAATACACCATACATATCGTATATCTCCCGCTCATACCAATTGGCGGCTTTATAGACTTCACAACAGGAATCTAACGGTGCCAATTCATCCGTATAAGTCTTGACACGTATACGTGAATTATAACGCAACGACAGTATATTGTAAATAACCTCAAAACGATATTTACGGCAAGGTACATCCATGCCAGCTATATCCACTAAATTGCTAAATTGCGCCAGATGATTATCTTTGAGAAATTGTAGCACTGGAACAACACCCTCGGGAGCAATTAATACCTCCAATTCATCACAGGATGTTAATTGGACCTTTTGTACATACTTAGGCATACATTCAGCCACATAACGTCCAAAATCGGACAAAGTAGTACGCATTGCCTCATTCGGTTTGCGTATAGTAGCTAATAAAATTAATTGATTGATTATATATTATAATACTATCTATGCTTACGTTTATCAGGCTGCTTTGTATCAACAACAGCTGTCGCAGTGCTGGAGAAACGTAAAGCGGCTGGATGGGATAATCCTCCACCTATAAAACATATTATTTCATATCAATATTTATATTTATATATTACACGTATACATTATACTTTTCTGTGTTATTTCTTTGATAAATTTTGTTGTAAAACTTCTCAATAAAGCTGCCATTTTAAACAGAGATTATTGAAAACTAAAATAATTTTCTATAAAATTTTTAATTCCTTCACATGAATAACAAACTTTTATGTAATAACAAGTAAACAGAGATTATGGTGTATCAATGAACTAATTGAAATGAACTAATTTAGTGAACGGAGGCAAAAGAACTAGTTTGGGTTAATGTTTTTTTTACGTTTTTTAATGACTATAATCTTTTTATATAAATAAGAGTTGTTGATTTGAAATAATTTATATTTTAATAGTATACATTTATATATTAAAATGCATAGTAATCTGTAATGAAGGAGCTGTTTGAGATAATGATGATTTGCATAATACAGCAATGTGAATTTTTTGTTTTATAACAACCCTGCATTATATGTCTACTCCATTTTCTTTTTTGTCTTGTTTACAATTAAAGAAAAAGAAATGCATTTTTACACTTTTATAGAGCTTTAAAAAATTTTACTATAAAAAAATACAAAAGGGACGAAATATTGTTTTGTTTAATATGAAATGTATTCCATTTTACTTTGATTCGTTTTTATGCGGTTGTTATTTTCACTTCTATAATTTACTTTTGCATTTATTCATTCTCGTGTTATTTGTTCTCCATGTTCGATTTCGGAACGTGTCATTCGGCAATTAAGTGTGTTCTTCGCGTTTTCGATTTTATTTCATTTCTGGGGAACGCTACAAACTCGCAAAAAAATATTCCATTTCAACGTTTTTAAATTGCATGAAAATAAAACATAAACAAAGTTTGTTGTTGTTTACATTTTACCTAAAATCTTAAAATTTCAAACTATTCAGAATTCTGACACAACTTAAGAAACTATGAATCATTTAAAGTGGATGGGGCACTCGGCCACCATATTAGATATACATAAAAATTTACGTAGTGATTTGGAGAGTTGTGAAGTGACACTAATCGCAAAGGGACATACCGTAAAGGCACATCGTTTTGTTTTGTCCTCCTGCAGCGATTTATTACGTATCTTGCTAAGCGATGTGCCACTGGGTCAAGAGTGCACTGTTATGGTACCCGATATTAAAGGGCCATTGCTGGATAGTGTCTTGGCTTTCATATATATGGGTGAAACATGTATATCATCCAGTAATCTATCGGAGTTTTTAGAAGCCATAAATGTTTTAGGCATTAAATCGGCGATTAGTTTTGAATGCAATACCAACGCTTTGCAAAATGCCTCCCCAACCACCCTAAATACAATTGCCAATGGTGGCAGCCCCAGTGCAGCGCAAACTGTAAGTGATTGTGCTGTAACTGGTGATACTTTAACGTTAACTTCAGCAGATATTATAGCTCATGACAATTTAATGGCACCCAAATTGGGATCTTCTCATATTATCGCTACCAATTCGCGGGAATTGGAACTTCTTGATGTGTACCAGGAAGGGGCACATCATAAAATTACATATTCCATTGAACATATACCAGGTGCTGACAGTGGTAGTGAGTTTATATTAACTGAAAATTCGGGAACATTTACGATAACACAAAATCCCAAAATTGAATCCACTTCTAGCACAGCATCTGGCCAAATGGATGTTAGCGAAGAAGATGATGCTGATACTGTTGAAGCGCATATCATTGAAGAGTACAACAGTACGGAAGATCCTTTACTACAATTAACAGAAAATGCTAACGAAAATGCAACTGAGGTGAACGTCACACAAACTCAGACTACTGACTCCAGTACGCCTCTTTTTCATGCTAAACCAACCAAGAGCAGATATTTGAAATTTAAACCGCAAGGTGGCGCCACCAATATACAAAAATTAGAACAAAATCTTAATAGTGTTATGGATACGACTGAATCCGGCTCAGATGATCAGCTTGGTAGCAGTACATTGCAAATATCCAATGAAAGTTGTGACATGGATAAAGACAATAAGGACATTAGCAATGAAATAAGCACCGTCAATGAATCAAACTCAAAGTATTTTACAGCCTCATCAACCAACACCAGCAATTTAAGTGCCACCGATTTGGCATATCAAGCCATGGTAAATGATAATTTAAGTTTGCCGAAAGCTGCCGTGAAATTCAATGTTTCCAAAACGGAATTATGGCGGCGAGTACGAAATACTGGTGTAGACACCTACATAACATCCGAGGCCCAAGCTAAACCCTCCCGCCAAGAAGAAGCCATCGACTTGGCCTGTCAGGCGGTCATCTCTGAGGGTTATAGTTTGCAAAAGGCTGCCGTAAAATATGACATTTCTAAGACGGTTTTATGGAGACGGGTGCGCAAACATCCCGATTATATGAAAACGGTACGTGAGAATCCGGTAATAACGAAAGCTTATGAAAGATTGAAAACGGGTGAATCATTAAAAAGTATTAGTCGCGATTTGGATATACCCATGTCTACGTTGCACCGCCACAAAGTACGTCTCTCCCAACAAGGCCAACTTCCCCACTTTGTAACATGCAAACGTCGTGACATCTCCAAAGATGATTTGAAAATTAAATTAGCTAAAGCGGTACACGCCTGTGTACATGAGGGTATGTCACAAAATCATGCCGCTAATTTATATGAAATATCGAAAAGTACTTTGTGGCGTCATTTGCAAAAACGCGTTGCTGAAGCTGAATCGGCTGATGTGGCTGAACTGCAATCCATGGAATCAATGGTAGATGATGATGAAGTCAAAGACGAGGTCATACTTTCTTAGATGAGAGAAATTTAAAAAAAAATAATTTATTTTTTTGAAAATATCACCATATACATAATTTATATACATAGTTGTAATTAAAAAAAAAATTAAATATACACGATTTTATGTATTATTTATAACTAACTATACCAATGGTTAGTGAATAAAATTCCAAATGCTTTTCATTATTTACTATTAGGTAAGGCGCCAATAATTGTTTTTTGAATAATAAAATTAGGACGTTTTCTACATGAAATCAAGATAAGCATAATCCGTCTAGTCACTAGACGGACGTTTGACAGGATTGCGCGAACTTGTTTAATATAACGGGATAAAATTGAATAGCTTGAGAAACACTTTAATATAATCTAACGGGATAAAATTGATAAGCAATAGCTTGAGAAACACTAAAATATAATCTAACGGAATAAAGTTGGATAAGCAATAGCTTGAGAAACACGTTTTAGTCCATTACATTGACACTTTAAAAACCTTTGAAAATACTAAAGCTTATTGCTCATCATACGTATTAAAAATTTTAGCATAACTGTAAAGGTATAAAAAAACCAGGCGACAAACTGAAGAGAATACTTTGTCACAATTGATTCAATTCGAAAGCAACGAAAGGAGCATCTTAGGCCTGGTTTTTATTTACTTCTACACTTACTTTTCATTATGGGAGAATTTCTAAAAACTGCTTGAAAATATTGAGTTAAAAATTTAATATCTACCAAAACTGCAATCAATCATATATTAAACAGAAACAATTGTTTAGTTTTTTGCGTTTTTTATTTCTATTTTAATTGTTAAAATCTATAGTATATTAATCGCATTTTTTGTATTATTTTATATATAACTTATTCTATGTTTTTTTTTTCATTCGTTTTTATTCTCATCTTATCTATGCTTTTTAATTACTTCATTTTCAAAAAATAAACATGACTACAATTGTATATGTGTGTGTGTGTATTGTTTGTTTTGTTATCATATTATATAACTTGAATTTCTATAAAAATAATAATAAATTTCATTTTATTTCAGTTTCAGTTGTTCGGTTATTACTGTTGTAAATGGCTATCTTGTTTTTAAGCAATGTAATATTGATTAACTGTATTACATCTAATGTATGTGTGTGTTTTGGTGTGTCTGATTATTTCAAAAATGTTGAATTTTACTTATTGTAGGTAGGCGTAAATTTTTATGATTTACAGATTTCTTTTATTTTTGTTTTCATTGTGTTAATAATGTTAAAAAGAATTCCGTTATGCAATAACAATAATTACATATTGAGGAGTTGCATAAAACGAAGCAATGATAAAAGGATTGGAAGGAATATGAATTAAAGATGAAAGAAAATAAAAATAAAAAGTAAAATTTTACATAAACGAAGCAAAATTCAACTTATGAATGGTAAAACAAACAAAAAAAATTCATAATTATACTTCATACTTCATACGCACGTATATTATATTTATCTATTAATAAAGTAATTTTGTTAGTATTCTTATTATATTATTTTACAAGTTCTATTATAATAACAGAGTTGTTACAGTTTAATAAATATGCAGCATTTTCTTTACACATGTTAATCAGTGCCTTTCATTACTTTAAGCATAAGGAAAATTTCTCATAACACTCTCATCTATGATTTCTTGAATTCTGATCAATATGTGTTAGGAAAACTTGTCATTGATAGTAATTTCATATTAATAATAATGAATTTGATAATTTTTTAGCATAAATTTAAAACACTTTTTTTATGAATTTCATGAATATTGTTATAACAGGCGCCCGGATGTTAAATGCGCAGTTGGTAGGAGACAAGAGAAAAAAAAAACAAAGTCATTTATACACAGGCTGAGAAGCACTGATTGACTGTGTTGTATAAAGATGCTAAAGCATTGAAGTTTAGTAATTATTACTAATTTATACTATAGTTTAATTTTAGTGTTTTTTATATATGTATTCGCCTATACATGATTTTTACATATTATATAGTATATATTTTATGTTTAATATTCAATTATTTAAGTTGTACTTAAATTTAGGTTTTTTTTGGGTTGTAGTGTTTTTGTTTCCTCTGTACATATAAACTGTTGCCAGCCCTATACATATTATTAGTAAAATATGTTTCTTTTTCATTATAACTGTACATCTTTAGTATTGTGTGTAATTGCATTATTAAACCATTTAGTTTTGTTTTTTTTTTTTTTCCTATAATTTTTCTCAATTATAGAACTATTATTATTATGCATTTATGCAGGGTATATATAAGCTGGGGAGATTATATATTATATCATAGTTACATATTATTTCCATTTAGTTTATAATTAAATTTAATATTATATGTATGTAATGTTTTTAACTAACTTTTATTATGTTTAACAAGCATTATAACAATTTTATGTATAGGTTTTAACAATATGCGCTAGAATTTTATTTACAAAACCAACAAACAATTGCCGCTAAAACCACACATGGTTGAATTTTAGAATTGTAATTTTTTTTTCACGAAACAAATAAATAAATAAAAAAATAATAATAATTGCAATGGCAATGAAATCATTTTTATATTGTATTGAGTGACGGTTATATTCATCTGTTCTGTTCTGTTATGCCGTTTTCTAAATATAACACCTTAGTTATTGAGATATGTGGATAAAATTTGGCACAAAGGCGTCAATTTAGATACTTATTGAAGAAGAGACACATTATCGAACTATTTTATAAGCTTTATTATTATTCACCATTTTTGGCTGTCTTTCAGTGTGTATTGATATGGGTAACAACTCAAAGAACTTGATCAGTAGAATATAGCCAATGAAATGACATCCTTTTCAATCAATAACAATGGATATGAAATGAAAAAAAGTTTTGCTGAGCAGTATACCATACATTAAGAGGGGTTTTAGAGTTGCGGTGCAGGCACTTATAAAAATTTTTAACTAATATTTGGCAGCATTTCTTATACATTAATTTCTTCTGGCAAAAAATTGAACAAATAATTAGCTTGGAATTTAATAACATTTTACATTTGTTTCAGACCAAAACTATTATTTCCATCTACTTTCCACTTTTCACAAATAATATATTTAACCATGACAAATATTTGCATTCACTTTGATGATACAAAATTTATGTTGAAATTGTCCCATTGATGGCTGAAGGGTGCAAAATGATCTATGAATTATATCTGCTTCGTTATTGTTCAACAATCCATACGGAACCATGTTTATTCAACTTTTGCTTTCAATATATTTCAGTTTTTTGTGAAACGTATAAAAAAATTTGAAAAATCAAAATCTACTTAAAATTGAATCATAGTGAAATAGTGAAAATTTATATAAATAAATATAAAAAACAAAAAAATCAAAAACAAAAAATTAAAAATTACATGAAAAGAATCATGATGATGACTTTCAATAACAAATATTTGTCATGGATGGTTAGATATAAAGAGAAAAAGATAAAAAAAAAAAAAACTAAATAAATTAAAACATAAAATAGACTATTTTGGATATTCAGTTTTCTTGGTAAAAATTTCAGGCAAAAACATTTAATGCTTAAGGTTCCTTGTGTGTATGTGTTTTTATATTAGCTGTTTAATTCATTAAACTTAAAATTAATTAACATTAACAAAGAGTTTGACTTTTTCTTCTTCTTTTTTTCATTATACATGAAAACTCTATTCACTAGGTATGTATGCATGTATGCAGTTCACAGTTATTAAAACAAACAAAAAATAAAAATTTTTATAAATTTATTGACTCAAAGTTACTTTTTAATAAACACATATATAAATACATTTTATTATTAAATTTATATACAAGTGCAATTTTGTTTTGTTCTTCAGTTATATAAATATAGTTTTTAGAAACTTTTCAGTGTTTGTAGTTATGTTTATTCCATAAGCAACATTTACATATATTTATATAAATGTATTTTTCTATGTATATGTATGTAATATATATGTATAAAACTGCCTTACATATATATACATATATTGCGATTAACAAATATTGTTTTTATGTTTAGCATGAATTTCATAAAATAGAAATAAAGGGAGTTTTTTATTTGTTAAGTGGTTTGCATGTTAAAAAAAAAATCGTCTCTATTGATTATACACCTAATTCTTTTTTTGCACGAATTTTTTTTACACGAATTTGATTTAACACGATTTGTTTTTTTCTCTTTTTACATGAATTGTTTTGTTTTAACACGATTTTTAATTAATTAATTTTTTTTTTTTAGGTCTGGAACGAATCTACTATTCTTTCATTTATCCAATATCTGTTTTTACATGATTTTTTTTGGAAACGTATCTTTCGTGTAAAAAGAGAATTAAATGTAATATAATATTTTTTAAAGAAAACAAATGGAAATATTGTAGCTTAAATGTTTGATATCCTACACCATCACCCTAAATGCAGTTAATCTGTGCCTTTAATTGTTGTTTAGAAAAGTTTTAGTTTCAAGAAGGAAAAACAGACAGATTCATTCATTCTCATATTCAACACAATTCATTGAATCACACTGCTCCGGATTAATAAACGACAAGATATTAATAACATTTCAAGTTAGAATAGAATTTCCAAACAAAAAATGGGGGTTTTTTCAAGGTTTTCCTTAGATGTCGCTCAATTCTACTATTAAGTATCATTTAAAATTTGGTGGAACGCACAAAAGAATTATAGTTCTTTAAATTTAAGTTAAGTTAAACTTGAATTTAAAAGAAAATAATTTTAAAATAGATTTTAAGGTTTTTCCCCTTTTCCGCAGTCACTTTCCTTTACAATTATTTAATAAGCGGATTTATAAAAACACAAAATGTCTCCTTAGTTAAGTTGATCAATTAAATAATACAGAAAAAAAAATAGGTTATAATACTTATATATAAATAGAAATAAACATGGTTTAATATATTATTCTGTGAGCTACGCACTACAGCTATTTATAGCTGAGGCGAAGCATAAACGCCTATGTATATACATACTAAACCCACTGATCAAAGAGACCAGAGTACAACTATTATAAAAAGAGCAAAAATATTTTTATAAAATACGAATAATCATTAATAATACGAGTTTGCTGATATGGTATTGGATGAATAAAAAGTATAATCAATTATAATACATAAAAAAAAATAAAAATAAAAAAAAATATATAAAAAAAAAACAAAAGAAGCGAATGGCACATTACAAAATATTTCAATTTGAATTTTTCTTCTTTTTATGCTTTTTTTTTAAATGAAATAATGAAAGAAAACAAAAAAGTTAACTGAGAATCAGTTTATATGACACTTTTGTGCTGATCATTAATTAAGTGGGCAAATGTGTATATTCCAACTTTTACAACTATTTTCAAATGAGAAATTTATTAAATTTCAAATTAACGTTTTTTTATATTATTAGTTTTTTTATACTCATAAAAAAAAAACAATTGTTTTGTAACAAAATCATAAGTTTGTTGTATTTGTAACCACGTTAAAGAAAAGAAAATCTTTAATTAAAATTTATAATTATTTCAACCGAAAAATAAAAAGAAAAACATAATATAATTTTCAAAGAGTTTGAACTGAAGAAAGAACATTTTTGATTAAAAACATAATTATTTCACACATAACCGAAAAAAAAAGAAAAATTTCATTGTTTTAAATAGATTTAAAAACGTTCAAGTGAATACCAAAGACAGTTTGTAATTCTATGCAAAATTGTAGCATTTTTTGTACATTTTTTTTTTCGTGTCAAGTGCTATTTTCATACAAATTGGCTCTGAGAGAGAAAAAGAGAGATGATATAATAAAGTTTAATTTAAATTTAATTAATATACATCAACACAAACTCAAATTCTTGGAAAAAATTGATGAAGCAAGCGCTTTAAACTCGCATTAGTATAAAAAATCATTAAAATAAAATGTAATTTTTTCTTTTATTGGCTTGCATGATAGTCTTAACATATGATGATGATGATAATTATCATAATAATGAATTTGTGTTTGTATTGTTTTTTTTTTTTATATTTGTATTTTAATTAATTAATGATGTTGAGCTATATATAAGCTAAGTAACGGGTGATTAGTGATGGGTGAGTGATGGTGTAAAGCTAATGTTAATGTTTTGTGCGGGAGAGGATTTGTTTTGTGTGTTTTGTAATAATTAGAAGATGATGGTGGAGGGGAAGGGGGGGAAACCATGTTACATAGAGAAAGGTAAGGAGAATAATAATAATCATAATCATAAGTAGTATTACATGTAAGAGTTAGTGTTAAACTGCAAGTGAAACCATTCCAACTGAGAATACATGTTTTTATTTGTTGTTGTTGTTGTATGTCGATCAAAACATGTCATGTGTTATGTAAATTTTATATCCTTTACTTTTTTCTTTTTTGTTTTGTTTTGTTTTGTTTTTATTTTTCATTTACATATTCATATATAACAAATAAATGCAATAACAAATGTATTGTTTAAAACAAAAACAAATTTGTATTCTCTTAAACCAATCCAAAGCAATCATTTCGTACTTACAAAGAGAGAGAGAGAGGGGGACAGAGAAAGAAAGTTACAGTTACAGTTATATTAAAAAAATTATATCAATCCATGTATAATTTTACATATTTTACTGGTTTTATAGCTTTATAGACAGTGTGCCTAACAAACCTAAGCACATAACATAAGTAATTTATTGCATTGCATCTGCTTTTGTAAGAAATTAAATTTAATAAAAATAATATGTAAAGAAAATATTGGTAAGAATTATTGGTATTTATAAGTAAAATAGAAAAATAAAAAAAATAAATAAAAAAATTAAAGATTACTCGATGATGATTTTGATGAGTGATATAACCCTAAAAAAAGCTTAAATATTAAAAAAAAAAAAAAAAAAACGACACAAATGGTGTAGGGTATAAAAAGTCGTGATGCATTTCACCAAATAGTAGAAAAAAAATGCAACTTTGTTGATAAATCAAATGCCCAAACTACATGATTGCATAGACATTTTTCATTTTATGTATTTTGTATGCATGATGGTATGTTGATGTTGATGTTGATGTTGATATATGTGCTTATTATTTATTTCTCTATATATACTATCATGGTATACAAGTACATATATATATATATATATATGTATATATGATTATTTTTTATGTTGAAATAATTTAATTTGTAATAAGAATGAGTTTTGTAGGATCTGGATTTATTATATACTATATCCTCTCTCTTCTATGTACATGAAATGTATACCAGATGTTGTATGTGTAATTATTATTAATGAATTATTATACAGTTAATATTTTTACTTAGTTCATTTTATAATAATAACAACAACAATGGTGTGTTATTGTTGTTTTTTTAAATTTTATTAATTTATTTAATTATTCTACTCTACCGTATTATGATTAATTGTAATTTCATATTTATATTATGCTGTGTTGAAAAAATATACACACATTTAATTAATAGATTTTTTTTTTCATATTTACATTAATGTTTTTTTACTACTTGCCTGGTCCTTCTTTTTTTATATACAACGTATATATTATATGGTGTAAGCTTATGTTTAGCGTGTGTTTGAATTAAATCTAATTTGTTGGTTACACACACAAAAAACCTGAAAAAACAGAAGCATAAAAGAAACATTATAAATATTAAATATATTGGAAATCATTTAATCACCTCCTTATATACCAATAAATAGATTTCATTACAAAATGTTCATGAGTTTGTAAATTAAAAGCAGGCAGATGGGAAAAATTAAGTCAATCTAGATGTTAATGAAGCAATTGGAGGGTCTGCCTTTAGCCAGTTGCAAGCATTCACATAAACTAAAATCTACTCTTATATGTACATGAGGAGAGAGTCAGAAACAAATGAATAAATGTCTTATTCCAGTTTAATTTTAACATAAGTACAGTCCAGTACATAAAAAAAAAACATACCTTATGAATTCAGATTTCCTTAAACTTTCTTGTTTTGTTGTTACATGTTCACCACGTTGTTATAATTCGTTTTCTATTATAATTTATAACTAACAATTATATTACGTATTATTCATTATGATGAAAAAAAAAATTAAAAAAATAAAAATTAAAATTAAAAAATAAAAATTTAAACACATTTGTTTTCATTGACTTTATACATTATCAACGACTTACACTATTTTAATAGTAAAGTGTGAGTAGTAGTAGTAGCAGAGTAGTGCTAATAATGTAAGTATTGTACCGTTTACATCTATATATATATATATGTATGAAACTCCTTAAACATAGTTGCATTTCGAAAAGCTTCTCTTTATAGGCCATAAATATTGATAATGAAATAAAAAAAAATTTTTTTCTTTTTTATCACAAACCAAAAATCAAAGGTAACTCGATATAAATAGGAAAATAAATCGGATTTCTATTCACAAATTATGCATAAGTTATATACGCGAGAAAGTGTTTCTTTTCATAAGAAGTTGTTGTTGTTGTTGTTTTTGGGTAATACTAAGCACACTTTCTGATATATTTTTGTTACTAAACATGTGCTTGATTTTTTTTTGTAATTACATGGAATTTTATAATCTTTTAATATTTTTATTGCTATAATATATTAATAATTTTTTTTCTTTGAATCATAATTATATATATTCTTTGTTTTATGCTCTTCAACAAATTATTAATCCATTTTGGTAAAGAATTAAAAAAAAAAAAAAAACCGTTTAGCTTAAAGAGCATTAATAATAAGTTTTTCAATTATTATGATTTCTGTTGGACTTACGTCCAGTGCCGCCACCATTCGCTGAGCTGCAATTACTACTTTCACTTGTATCGATACGTTCGCGTACATGATTATTTTTAAAATCTTTGGCATCAACACGATTACGTGTTGTTGCTGAACAAGTGATGGTCGATGCATTTGGGCAGGTGGTGGAGGAGGTTACATTTATTATACTACAACTACTACTACTACTACTATTCACACAACCGCCAATACTGGCATTACTTCCAGTACTGTGCCGACTTTCACGCGGTAGTAAATCTGTTAGAGAGAGAGAGAGAGAGAAAGAGAGTAAAGAATAAAAATAGAAAATATTTATTATATGAAAATGTTGATTATATATATTATTAGGTTTTTATACCCTCCACATGAAATCGTTTTGTCCGTAGGTGCTGCCATTGTCACAGTGTTAACGACTTTTTGCTGATATTTCTACCAGCAGGCGCTTAATCTTTATAGGAATCCCCCTCATAAAAGAACATAAACTGATTCAGAATTTCATCCTGTTCATAAATATATTATTGAGGTGGCGGATGTAACAGACGAGAAAATTTACAGAAGAAAAAAATAAAATCTGTTGAATGTCTACTGTACTACAGGCCGTAACTATGTACCTGCCACGCCTCCATTTTGCTCAATAATGTGAAGGGCCAATGGTACTTTTCGATTCTTTTTTTTTGTAATTTTTTTTAAATTTCTATTTACCTTTATCTTTGGATATATCAGTGCGCAATGTTAAAAGATTGCTGCCACTGTTCACAGCATTTGTATTTGATAATGAAACTGCTGCTGGTGCCGATGCCACAACATTATTATTAATAACAATCACAGATTGATTTGCAACAGCAACAGGAGTTGAATTCTTGTCTAAAAGTGCTGCTGCCGCTGTTGCTATGGTTGCTAAATCACCTTTATTGCAATTATTGATTATTGCTGTTGTTGCTGCAGCAAGATCATGTTTATTAACGGCCACAGGTGATGATCCAAGCGTCACTGTCATATTCTCATCTTTACGTTGAGCAACTTGTGCATAACTTAAGCGGGAAGCGGCTGAACCATTACCACCATTTATTGGACTACCGCTGCTAACTGTTGTGACCGTTGTATTAATGGTTGGCGGTGTTAAAACGGCACATATTGTAACCGCTAGATTTTCAGTTGGTGTTGAACTAGTTGAAGTGGAGGCGTTTCGTTGTTTGGTGGCATCTTTTGGTGTTTCTTTTTTGGCAATTAGAGCTGCAATGGCGGGTGGTTTTTTATGATTACTTAGACTGCAATCGGCCAGATTTGTTGTCATTGTGGCCACACTGCACGTCGTCCCAGTTGTATTAATTAATGGCGTCATATTTTTAATGTTGACTGTATTGCTGATTTCATTATTCGGGCAGCTGATGTTTGTGGTCTTGTGACCGTAAGCATGACTCCCATTATCACCAATTCCACTAATGTTCGTGCCGTTTATGGTGAAAGTTGTCGCATTGATGGCATTATCTAGGCCGTATATTAAATCTTCAGTCTTCTTGTTGTTGTTATTATTATTATTATTTTTGTTATTATCATGTGCATGATTGCTATTATTATTGATCAGGTTGCCAGCACTACCACAGTCACCGCTATTTGCATGAAAACTCGTTGCAACATTGTTGCTCGATTTATTATTATTATTGTTGTTGTTATTGATGATGTAGTTGCTAGCATTGCTATTATTATTATTATTTATATTATTATTATTGTTGTTATTATTATTAATATTGGTTTGTGTTAAACACTTTATCACAGGTGCATATTGGTTTGTATTGTTTAATGTTTGTTTGTTAGTAATGAATGACTTGTTGTTGTTGCTATTATGACCACGTTCTTGATAAAGATAGTCGCGTTTTACCATGTCGTCTGGCTGTTGTTGACCCAACGACGACGAATCGTGCATGGCGGCATTATTCCCGGTTATAAGAATTGGCGAATTGGGTCCAGTGTTGGCCATGGGCGAGGAATTATTACGTTGTGTTGCTTGCTGCTGATACATGTATTGTTTATTATTATTGTGACCAGAATCTTTGCGGGATTTATTTTTACCCCCACCACGGACAACATCAGCTAAACGATTTTCCGACCAACCAATGCTCGCCGTACTGCCTGCCGTATTCGAATTACCTGTTAAGGCACCTCCCAGGGCACTGCTGCCGCCACTTGTTGATATTTGTTGGGAGTGTTGTTGTTGTTGTTGTTGTTGTTGTAAAGCATTATTATTATTATTATTATTATTACTTAAATTTGTATGATGATGCGACAATGATGTCTGCTGCTGATGTATAGGTTGCTGATGCAGTGACTGTTGCTGCTGCTGCTGCTGCTGCTGCTGATGATGATACGGTTGATTGCTGCCATTTTTTGTATGTTGTTGCTGTTGGTGGTGCTGCTGCTGTTGCTGATCACCGCTACTATTATTGTTGCTGATGGTGGTGCTGATGCTATTGGCAGCTAGTGTAGCATCATTTGAACTCACTGGTTGCATGTTGGCATTATTGGCAGTTTGTTTGTTATTATTATTACAACTAACTACAGCAGCAGCAACCGGTGCTGCAACATTGTTGAATGCCGTTGCTGATGATGATGATGATGATGTAGCTGCAATATAAAAAAAATAATCATAAATTTTCTTTAACTGCATAATTTTGTGCGATTTTTGTGATTTTTTTTTAAATAAAAGTTCAAGTATAAAGAATGAAACGTTACCTGGCAGTGGTGGAAAAGCGGCTGCTTCCAAATCGAATTGGGGAGGTTGTGGTGGTGAAATATTTTGTTGTTGCGTTTGCTGCTGATGTTGACCTTGACTGTGATGATTATTGTGATGGTAGTGATGATGATGATGGCCACTATTACCCGAATAGGTGGTATTGCCACTGCCGCCGCTACCATTACCACCACCGTTACTGTTCACATTGCGGCTGTCCAGTGTTCTTTGATTGTTTTCACCACCAACACCGCCACCGCCACTACCAGCACCAGCACCACCACCACCACCACCACCACTAACACTACTACGATCGTTACTGTTGTGGTGATGATGATGATGATGATATGAATGATGTGAAGATGACGACATTGGATGATGATTTGATGTGGAAGAATGATGCTGCTGCTGTTGCTGTTGATTGGATGAGCCGGTTGAGGGGCCAGCACTCGTGTTACTGTGATGGTGGTTGCTGTGATGATGCGAGTTGCTGCTATTGTTCGCTGTTGATGATGACGAATGATGATGTGAATTCCCACCACCGCTGTTATAGTGGGGATTATAATTATTACCCTTGTAATTGCCGCGATGCTCATTATCTGAACGATGTGAGCCGTGACTACTTGAATGATGGTGACCGCTACCACCACCACCATTATCTCCAAGGATGCCACCACCGCCACCGCCACCACCTCTAGACGAGGACAAGCCACCACCTGACTGCTGTTGCGAGTGATGCGTTGCATTGTATGATTGCTGTTGAGAATTAAAACGGGGGTTTTTTGTGAATATATGCGTTATTTGAGTTTTGTTGTTGTTGGTACTAGTAGTAGTAGTAGTATAATTATCATTTAGGTTAGTAGCTGATATAGGGGAAATCTGAAATTGATTATTGTCTGAAAGCGTAAAACTTCGCCTGCTGGAGGAAAAGTTGACTGTAGTGGAGGTAGTAGAAGCTGAGGAGGAATGGCCACTGCTCGTAAGACCAATACCACCACTCCTGTCTCCTATACCCACTAGAATGTTATGAGTCAATGTCAGAAAACAGCTATTAGTAGGGACGCTACAAAAATTCGTGATACTAACCCCACCGCCTCCTCCTGCACCACCACCACCACCGCCCATACGATTGTTGGGTGAGTATGTCATGCCGCCGCCATCATCATCGCGTCTTCTTCTACGTGGCCGCGATTGATTCCAGTGAGGTGGGTCTTTACTGCCGCCGCCGCCGCCGCCGCCACCACCACCACCAATGCCCACACTCAACGATGTTGCTAAAGAGGAATTCGATAAACTCATGTTATTGCGTTGATGTTGCTGGCTATGGTGACCACTATGCGTTACATGTGTTTGCGTTGGTTGCATCATTTCATTAACAACACCGCCAGTACCGGTGCTGCCCCCACTACCGCATCCACCTAAATCATCTTGTATATCATGTTGATGTTGTTGTTGCTGCTGCTGCTGCTGCTGCTGCTGCTGCTGATGCATTACTGTCTGTTGATGATGATTTTGTTGTTGCGATTGCTGCTGTTGATGGTGATGATGATGATGTTGTTGGGCCGACACTGTTGGGGTGTTGTGCCCATAGGAAGTCTGTTGCAATGATCCAGTCGTGTTTGATGAGGAAGGCATATGGTAGTGAGTTTGTTGTTGTTGCAAATAACTTGTATTGCCAGAGGCACCAACACCACCTCCACAACTAGTTGATATTTGTTGTTGCTGTTGTTGCTGAGATTGTGCATTGTGATGGTGCGTAGTGGTAGAGGTTTGAGTTGGTGTACCATAGTGATGATGAGCATTCATGCCGCTGCCGGAATTGTTGCTACCATAAGACTTGTCCATGGACGACTTCGATATGATACCTGAAACGGTTGGAATGAATATTTCATTATTATAAAATATTATTTTGCAATAGAGAGAAAGGGAGAGCGTTTGTGAAATTGTTTCTTACCGGTACTGGTTTTCATACTCGAGTAATGTCTGCCTGAATTGCCAGTTGATTGTTGTGAGGTCTGTTGTTGTTGTTGTTGTTGCGATTGGTTTGTATTCACTTGTTGATTGTTGGATTGTTGCATTTGATGTTGTTGGGCAACCTGCTGTTGATGGGCATCCACCATTGTTGCCGGAACTACACTAACAAGACCAGTAGTACCACCCACCCCAACACCAGAAACAATTATATTACCGCCACTTAATTGTGACTGAGACTGGGCTGCTGCTTGCTGCAATTGTTGAATACTATTGTTGCGCGGCTGCTTGCGATGTCCGCCACCACCTGAATTCCCTGAACTATTCCGGTGGCTGTTGCCATAGCGGTTACCACTTCCACCCCCACCTTGTGGTTTCTGGTTGCCCGTTAGTGATGTGGCCGTAGGTGGTGGTGCCGTAGTAGCATAAGCCGGTACTGCTTGTTGAGCCAAACTGTTGGCTGCAAAAACATTTCCGATTTCATAAAAATTTTGACCATGCGCAGTGGAGGCAGCTGCCGCTACAGCTGCGGCAGTTGCGGCCGGCCATGGTGTGGCGGCCACAATACCTGGATAAAATTGTTGTTGTTGGAATGGCTGCAATGGTTACAATATTATACAGAATTATTAGAAAAATCAACAAAAACATTAAAGACCAGATTTGATCTCGACCAAATCTTCAACCCCTAAACTTATGCCACCTGTGGATGACTACGCCTTAAAAAAAAATGCAAAAGTTGACTTTTTCCTTTAATAGAAGTTTCTGTAATTGGTAAGCGTTTGTTTCATCTAATGCTGCCAACTTTTGCTTGAAATTTTCTTCAATCCCGGCGCGGCTGTTAACTTTGCGTTGTTTTAGTAGAAACTATTATTCCCACAAAATGCGTTTTTTGAAAATGAAGCTTTCCTAGACTCCCAAATATCTCCTCACCAAACACAGATGTCGGGATGGATATGACTGGCATGATAGTTTCGCTTCCTATGCAGATTGCAAACTTAAAAAAAGAAGAAGACGACTTACTATTAGATGCACTTGATTATTGTAAGGGACCGGAGCTTGCGCCATGGCTGCACCATTTGTTGCATAAACAAAACGTTGAGGGGGCGTGTACGCAACAGCTGCCGCCGCCGCTGCTGCTGCAGCATTAGGATCGTACACGGTTGCTGAACGGTAACCATTCTTTAAAGCTGATACTGGAGCGATCGGCATTCTAGTCATTGATGGTTTGGCTTTAATGCGTGCCAAAATTGGCTTACCCTTCATTACAAATTAACACACATATAAATTTATTAATGATAATCTTATGAAATATGTCTATACACACACACCTGGAATTCTTTAACAACTTCCCTCAGGTACCTGAAAGCTTCTTGAGCATCATCGTCGGATTCAAATGTTATGTACCAGGAATTATTACCAGCAAATTCACAAGATATAGCACGGGGGCAATTTTCACTAATAAATAAGTTCTACAAAAAAAAAAAAATGTAAAAATAATTACAAGCAAAAAAAAATTAGAAAAATAAGCAAACAAATAAATTAAATATATATTGCGGCGGACCTTTACATCTTCCAGCGGAGTTTTATCTGGTATTTCACGTAATATAACCACGCAGCGTTTACAATTGGGTCGTACACGCAGACCCTCCTCATCCACTTGCACATTGGGTGATTCTCTCAGAACTTCCGTAATCAGTTTTATATCCTTGGTTAATTTCTTAACCAAATTAAAATTGGCCACCGTCCATATGGGTACATACTGATCACTGTCCATTTGAGACAGCAGGTAACTATCATTTGCTAAATTCTCCCTGCAATGAACGGAACAGAAATTTAAAATGTCCGTAAAAATTCTTATAATCGATGTATAAATACCTTGAAAAATAATATTCAAGCTGTGTAGCCAACATTTGCTTTAGTTGATCCAATGGTATGCCATTGGTGCTGTCACTGCCACCACTACTAACATGACTATGGTTATTGTTGTTGTTAGTGTTGCTGGTACCACTCCCTCCACTGGTCAACTGCTGTTGCTGCTGCTGCTGTACAACATTTTGAGTTACAGATGCTGGCGGTGGTGGACCATTTGTCATTATCACATGGTGCTGAGTATGAGCATTATGAGCAGCTGCTGTAGCAGCTACAGCACTAGACATTTGTTCAACGGTAACCAAATTTGTAACAGTACCGCCCATACCCATGCTCATGCCAACACCTACGGGCAGTTCGTCCGGATTACCATAACAGACGACTGTTCCGTCTTGCGTTATGGCTCCGTTCATGACTGTATATTCGGTGTTGTCGATTGTTGTTGTTGTAACGGTAGCACCACCGCCAGCACCACCACCAGTTGCCATTTGTGTCTGATGAGCGTACTGTAAATGAGCCGCCTGAGGATGACCGACCACCTGATGTGTACTTTGAGAAGCGGCCGCTGCAGCAACTGCTGCTGCTGATTGTAATGATTGCAATGTAGGTTGTTGCGCATGTGCCGCTGCGGCCGTATGACTGTGTGTATGTGTAATTAGTTGTTGGTGTTGAGCAGGTGCTGCAGCTACTTGTAATGCTTGTGGATGCGGTGCTTGAGGACCAGCCGTAGCTATTAATGGTATGTGGGTGGCTGCTGGAGCTGCTAATTGCGTAGTCGGACCATACAGATTGGTCGCCAGCATTGCCGTGTCAACAGGAACATTCGTGTAAACGGTGGTGGCAACAGGTGGTTGTATCTTCACTGCATCCCCATTCATATAAACATAACCTCCTATACAGTGGTTCAAGATGACATTGGTTACAGCATTACGGTATTAATTAAAGTATAAAAAAGAAAAAACAAGAAAAGAAAGATTTAATGAAATGCGTACTAAACGAACCGCGTTTGTTGAAATATAACAGTTTGTTTTTGTTCTTTTCCAATTGATATTCATTCAAAATATGAATAACAACTAGATTATTCTTAAAACTGAATATACAGGCAACATAAATAATATATTATGAAGGTTACATTGATGTGAAGGTAATAAACAGACTTTTGCAATATAAAGTACTCATTAATGTTAATTGATTTTTTTCATCAAGTAAAAGATAACTACATGTAACAAAAGGTTGCACCGCTTCTGTAAATTCATTTATAGTAAGCAAATTATTCTACAGTATGACACAGTCATGCGAAAGGCATATCTCAACACCTTTCGCATACATACGTATTTGTGCGTATCAACATATTTATATATTTTACAAACCCAATACACCCACTTTGCTGATGGATGTCACAAAAATATGCCTACATTTTTTATATACGCATTGTCATTAGTATTCACCATATGGTGCCACAAATAAATAATAAGAAAAGACTACACTGCTTTTATAATGGTACATGGTACAGAGATGCGCAAAAGAATAATTCACATTCTATATATGTATATATGCACAATTTAAAAAAATATATATACATTTTTTAAATGTAATATGATAAAAACTAAATTTTTATTTCACTTGAGGGTCTTCTTCATATTCAACAATTTTACACTTCAATAACGGTTAATATAATAAGTGATCAGCTTTTGTTTACAAGAGAAGAAGAAACAAGTGAAATGAAATCGTTTCGTTATATTTCAATATAGATTGCAAGTCGTTTATGAGTGTTCCGCTAACCTCTTTCGCATATAATAATTTGTACAGTATTTCACAACATCCCAAAAATATGGCGTAATAATATGATAAATTCTTTAAACGAACTTCTCTTTTAGCATTATATATATATATGAACAGGGTGCCTATGCTATTTAGAAACCACCCATATATAAATGTAATTTCTGTAAAACAATTTTCTTTGTTTTTTTTTCTTGTCAAACAACCAAAGGTCTTCAAAATAACGCTAGAAATTAAGAGACGTGAAGTTATGGTCGCTATATGCGCGAAACAAAACGATTGAGAAATGTTCAATTTTCTCAATTACGCCCGATCATTCGCACGTAAGGCTCGTCATGAATTGGAAGCATCAGATGGCGTTGTAGAAACTGTTGAAAAATGCAAAAAACATGAGGAACGTTCAAACACTACTAGAAATGTACAATTTGTCCAACAAGTACAAGAGCAAGGATTGAGTCCGTTATCGCCGCTAATGGGGATTTTATTGAATAATTGTATATTCTAGGAGTCAATTAACGTCGTGTAAAAATGTCATAGAATTATAATCAACTGACTGAACTGCCGTACACACCCTATATACATATATATACGTATTTCTTTTTTTAATAAAACACCTTTTCTTAAGACTTACAGTGAACACAGAAAGACAAAAGAAAATAAAATGTCTCTTTGTGCATATAAAAATGTAGACAATCGATCGGCCAAAAAGGCAAATAATGTTAAAACATTCAATAAGAGATTATGTGTGTATATAGGTGGAACCAATGAACAACAACAATAAAATGAGAAAATGTAATAAAACACGGAGAGAATATAAAAGAAAGAGAACATAAAAGAAAATATCTGGACTCTAATGTTCTTTTAACATGCACACATGATACATACCAACATTGTGATAATCTTCTCAATATTGGCAATCACTGACTAATAATTAAGTATATCACACATTCATTTGATATTTATGTAGTATAATAAAAGACATATAATTATTGCAAAAAGCCGTGTTTTCAATGAATGAATGAGAGAAGAAAAAATTATAACATTACGGTAGAGAATATATGTGCGATCTAATTAAAAGTTAACCGAAAATCGCATACGACACCAAAACAAAGAACCATAGCTAGTAATAGTAATAGTCACTAAAAAAAAACACTTAAAGCAGAGAAAATCAATACATGCA